>OY776286.1:30505968-31105968 GCA_963675345.1 Trididemnum clinides
ATAACTTTAAATAGTTTAGATTAAGTGGTATATGATATTTACTGATCAAAAATCAGTACTGTACATCATGTCAGTTCAAAACCCCCAAGAATTTTTTGACTTACCTTTACTAAATTATAATTTTTAGAAAAACTACACCCTATAAAACAATAAAATAAATTGCAAATGTTTCACCAATAAAGTCGTCAATTTGTATCAAGTTTCCAAGGAGACAAAAAGCGAAATACAAGTTTAAAAGCTAGCAAAAATTTGGATTTTCTAAATCAAAGTTTGCTGTATCCCCCTTGTTTCTCAAGAAATGGGAAGGGTGTAAACAAGCTGCTGTTTCATTGTCAGTGACAGCATATTCTATTTAAACTTGATATTTTCTGAATCTTGAAGAAATTCCCTGTTCAAAAATACATAATGTTACATGGTTTAGGCTAACCTCTAGCAGATAATAACTGATCATATTTTAGGTACTAAATTTAAGTACCAAAATTTGGTACCGGTCGGTACCGGTCTAAAAAAAGGTCATTTGTCTCAGAAAATTGCAAATTGTAGAAAACCTAGGCTTTTAGGTAAGTTTTGAGTGATGTACCTTGAAAGCTTATTTCCTTAGCATCATTTTGCGACCATTTCTAAAAAAATTGGTAGAAAATTAAATCTGTAGTGATCTTTGAGGTGAGGGTACCTCTTTAATTTTAAAGACAAGTACCCCCCAGTTGGGGGTTCATTTGCATAAAATTTTCATATTCAAAAAAAATGTTTTTTTTTCTATTTGAAATCCTCAAGAAATGTAGATTTCAACGATATATCACACTTAATGTAGAAGTAGACAGCTGAGTAATGATTTACAAACAAACTTGAGGTACATAATTATGATTAATTATGATTGATTATGACAGTTTTTCGCGCTGCCACCTTACGGACATTTTTTTTCGCTATTCACGCGGGAGCAAAAGAGATAAACAGTCATCAAAAATTGCAAAAATGTCATTCACATATCATGAATAAATTTTAGCATAAAAGCTATGAAACCAGAGTAAGGGAGCATTTGAATTTAGCAGATTCAACAAAAAGCGCAATTAAGAATCATATTTTGTCGTGCCCCATCTGCTCTAATCTACTATATAACATTAATTCTTTCACCATGTTAAGGAAATGTGATTCAGAGTACGAAGCAAAAATTCATGAAGCTTGGCTCATAAAGCGTCATGACCCTAGTCTTAAATCTGCGGCGAAAAAAGACTAATGCTGACATTTTTTTGAACTTCAATGCAATATGTCCTAATGTATGGAAATCGAGCCTTGTGCTGTGCCTACTTAACCGAGCTAAGTCTATTTGTTCCAGCCAGCATTTATTTGAAGTTGAGATTGGAAAGTTGAAGTGCTTATTTTATGATAATAACTATCCGACTTGGTTTTTTGGTAAAACTTATTACCAAGTTAAAGCCAAACTCAATAATAAACATGTTGATGAAATAAGTGTAGTAAATAACGTGGAGCTTTGTCCTATTTTTGCTCCGTATGTTGGTGACGCGTCAATCCGTTTTGTAAAAGCTCTTTCTCGATTGTGTTTAAAACAATTTGATGTAAAGCTGATTCCTTTGTATTGTTCAAATAAAGTGGGACAGTATTTCAATTAAAATCAGTAACGCCTTTGCCTCTATGTTCAAATGCTGTTTAGGAATTTACTTGTTCGTGCGATGCGAACTTGACATACATTGGTAGGTCTTCCCGGCATTTGATCACCAGAGTAAGGGAGCATTTGAATTTAGCAGATTCAACAAAAAGCGCAATTAAGAATCATATTTTGTCGTGCCCCATCTGCTCTAATCTACTATATAACATTAATTCTTTCACCATGTTAAGGAAATGTAATTCAGATTACGAAGCAAAAATTCATGAAGCTTGGCTCATAAAACGTCATGACCCCAGTCCTAATAAACAATGCTATGCAAGTGGAGCTTCATTTTTGCTGAACATGCATTAATTTTTTGCAACAACGTTACTCAGTTATCGTAATTGTAACACCTCATTTCATACTGGACTTTTCGCATAATTTTGAAGTGCTTGCCTGCTCTGTAATGCTGCAATCCTAATTTTATTGTGCTTAAAATTTTTACGTCCGATCTCCCCTAGCAATTTATTTTTTTTAAGTTGGTTTTGTTTTTACAGCCTGTAAAAATATTATATCTTCACAATGTGTATTATTTGAAATTACCGTTGATTATTTTGATTTATTACGTCAAATTTACAGATTTTAATTCTTGAAAAGGGCTTTACGAAAGTCAAAAACGTTTGAAATTTAAGATGTTTTAGGAATTAAAATAATTTATTAAAGTTACTGGCTGTAACAACAGTGTGGATTTTGAAATCATTCGAAACTTCCGAATGTTTATTGCGTTGTTTCGTCACCAACACGTATAAATGCAGGTATATATGTAATAAATTAATGTATACTGTATACACAATAATAACAGTTTTACATTAGTTTAGCTACTCAAAGTACATTTCAATACATCTATGATTCAGCGTAGCTACTATGATTCAGCGTAAGGCAGACACAGCAATAAGTTTTTGCGACTTATTACTCCGTTGCCTCATAAATATAAAATGCCCGAAAACAGGGATGCATCATTTGAGGTGGTGCACAATGGCAACGGAGAGTTAGTGGTTGACTCTGTCCCGATTAGACCTATAATAGATTTTCCACAATCTTTTCCAGGTCTACTGGGCCAGATTTAACCTTTAACAAAACCATCAAAATTTTATCAGCACTGTCAAAATTTCATACGAACGACAATTTCTAAACAATAGCCTGAATTGTTCTAGTTGTACATATCATTTTTGTTTCCATTTCAACGAAAAATTTTCCTCAAGACTTACGCCAGATTTCACCAAATTAATTCTATTTCATAAAAATTTTCTTGGGGCAAAACCCTTCCAGACCCATGTTATAGGCTATCGCTATATAGGCTTCGCCGGGAAGCGGTTTATAAAAATTTCGATCAACTCGACGCTTGACTCAAACATTCAAAGCAAGTTTTAGCCCATAAAAATAGATGAATAAAGTTAAGCTATATACTACGTCGTGTTGCAAAAACCCTAGTGTTGGAACAATGTTCCAGGTCGTGACTTGACCCAGCGCTCCATTGAGGTTTTCTCTGAACTTATCTCGCCTATTATTTGTCCCCCCCTCCCACTAATTTTGGACTGGCGTCGCCTCTGCTTGCAAATGTTGTGCCAGTGATGGTCTAGGGGATGAAGTGTAAAACCCCAGGTAGACCAAAATTTTCCATGAATGTACCAACGTAATGGGATGTTGGTGAATGCAAAAAATGCTTGCTCGGATGAATTCACTTCAAAGTTAGTTACGATGTCTCATACCGTATACAGAGGTTAAAAAGCTGACCCTGCCCGATACCTAATTTGAGAAGCTTGATTGGGAGGCAAACTTCTAAAATTCAATTTGTTTGTCCAGTAAAAGATTTTTGGATTTTTGAGATGTAGTCTTATTTTAGGTTAAACGATTATTACACAATTTGTTATGCCAGCAATTATTCTTTCGCAAATTACCAACATGTAAATAATTATTGGCATCGGAGATGCCATATTTGCAGTTTTACCGTTCATAAACAAACGATATATCTGCGATCAAGAATTTTCTGCTCCTATTGAAATTAAGTTCAAAAAGAGAAACCCAATCAGGACGTTGACATTCTTACAAGAGAGGTAACTGAAACAAGCATAAAGTTGAAGCCACCCTTCTCAGAATGCCTAATGTAGTTGAGCAACAGCCAACGCATTGAAAATGTTGTTCAAACCAGGCCTTGTAGTAGTTAGAACCAAGTGGTGGTTAGAACCGAACCGAACAATTAAACTGGCGCGATGGTGTAGTGGTTAGAGCGTCCGCTTCGCAGTTGATAGACTTGGGGTTCATTCCCTAAGTCGAGTCATACCAAAAATCTTTAAAAAATGGTATTCACAGCTTCCCTGCTTGGCGCTCAGCATAGAAAAGGGATAGTGTGGAGAACAAGCCGGCAAGCTTTCTTGCTGTGTCTTTGGGCAAGGCACTTAACGGCACGCCACCATCGTTATGTGGTAGACAGGTGGCGTACCCGTGCTTCATCGGGTTAAACTGTGAAGCTGCTCACCCAGCATGTCGTAAGAGGCGACTCTTGGATTCCCACCAATGGCAGTCCGCCTTGTTGGTGGTGGGGCTACCAGTCATTCATGACTGGTTCGAAATGGGCTGCCGCCTTTCCCCAGCCTAGTTCAATTAGGTCGACGGCGTGAACGTGGATTGCCGCTCGTGCCGTGCCTCTATCCCGAAGAAGAGGAAGGGTAACCACGACAACAACCACAACCGAATCAAATTCGAACCAAACGCCGGTATTGATCGTGTGTTTTTCCTGAACCAGATCTGAAACCGAACCGCCATTTTTATGAAGCATTATGCCTGAATCGAAAAAAAATAAATTTTGCTGAACGTAAATCGTACGGTTTCCCTAGTTCCGCAGATCTATTATGCAAACTGGCAACTATAATTGCATAGTCTATGTAGTTGTATGAACTTTGCCTGAAAGCACGATTTCTAAAGATAAGTAACCAAAATTTTATTTCAGGTTAGTGCAAGAAAGCAAATTAAAACAGAAATTTTGCAATTAAGATTTATTTGTTATTTATCCTTAGGGTAGTTATGTTATCACAATATTTGTTTCCCTCTAATCTTATAACTAATTTTAGAAATCAGGGCCGGCCCATTGATATGACTTGACTTTCTCCCCATTTGTTTTTACGTTTCTACGTATAACGTAAGTAGCATAAGTTTTCATAGAAATATAGACTTCCATGCAAGTTTATACAGGGCGTTCCAAAACCACATGTCACATTCCAAGTCCTCGTATTTCATGAACTACAAAAGGTAGGGAGATAAAACTGGTGCCATTAAAAGCTAAAATCATCAAGTTTTCTTCAGTTAACCCTTTTTTTTGTCTCTTTTCAGATCCAGTAATGCCGTTCTCAAAACAACAAAAGTTGTTTTGAGTCCCAGAATTTGCTAAAACCGAGACATGGATCCGTGTTCAATGTCGATTTCGTAGAAAGTTTACGAAGCAGCCACAAGGCAGACGTTCCATTTTGAATTAGCACGCAAAATTCAAGAGGTGTTTGTGCTCGGCAAGAAAAGCGGATGCCCCTCAACTTTACATGATAAGGTTGAAGAAGTTCAAAATACCTTCCTGGGGATTACCCAGAAATCAGCCAGAAGAGCCAGTAGAGAACTTCAGCTCCCATCAACAACTGTTTGACGTATTTTAAGGTTACGATTGCATATGACACCATACAGGCTACAGTTGATCCAACAGTTGAAGGACACTGATAAACGAGCTCCCCATGAATTTTGCATAGCTATGCTGGAGAAGTTGGAAAATGACATATTTAATGAACGGCTTTTTGTTTGCTTGATGCCACCTTCCACAAAAGTGACAAAGTCAATAAGTACAACCCAGACATTTGGCATGGTGAGAGTCCACATGCAACTCTTGCGCATGTGTGAGATTCTTCAAAGGTAAACGTGTTATTTGCCATGTCCAAAAAGTGTGTCTTTCGACCATTCATCTTGAAAAAAGCATCAATCAATGATGAAGCATACCTTGACATGCTGAAAAATTGGTTGATGAATCAATTGCATGAGGAAGAGCCTGAAGACTTCATCTTCCTATAGGATGTAGCACCACCTCACTGGAGTACAGTGTTCCCTCGCCACTTGGCAGTTCAAATTTCTCGGCTTCAGGGCATCGCGGATTTTTCAAAAATATTCATCAAAAAATAAAAATTCAAAAATAGCACCATATCGTGGATTGGCTGCGTATCATTACGCCATTCTCGTTCACGCTGTTGACTGTGTCTCGCGTACCTTAGTGTTGTATTTGCGATTAACTTCGCGTTAAGCCCGTACAAGGCCGCCTAAACGCCATTCCCCAGCGAAAGATTCCTCTAGTGAGCCCAAAGGGAAGAGTAAGATGATGACCATCAATGAAAAGGTCAGACGTTTAGATATGTCAAAAGAGGGCAGAATTTATGACGTGGTGGCACGCCATGATGGAGTGAATGAATCTGCAGAACGCTATATTAAGAAAAACAAAGCAAACATCCGAAAAACTACTGCAATAACCTTTAATATAAAAGCGAAACGTGTAGTAACTCCATGTGATAAGAGAATTGTGAAAATGGAAGCTGCATTGTCCCTGTGGATTGCTGATTGCCGAAAAAACGTGACGTTGGAGACCAATGTGATCTGGAAAAAGCCTAATTTCTCTATAATCAAACCTTGCCCGATAACAACGGCGATGGAGATGCTGAAGGTGAACCTGACCAACCTCAAGCCAGTAATTCGTCTCCTCGAGAACGAGGCTTTAGAGCCAGCAAAGGCTGGTATGATAAATTCCAAAAAAGGTACGGTCTCAGAAGCGTGCCCTTGTATGGTGAGGCTGCCTCTGCTGACACCGATGTCGCTCGTGGTTACATGGAGGTTGAGTTTCCTAAGCTCATCAGTGAGGGCGGCTACCTCTCTGAGTAAGTGTTTAACATCGATGAAACAGGCCTTTTTTGAAAGAGGTTGCCTTATCTCACTTTCCTTTTCAAGAATGAAGTGAAGAGGCCAGGCTTCGAGGATCTCAAGAACCGTGTGACTCTAATCATGTGTGGCAATGCTGCAGGTTTTATACTTTGGCCAGACATTATTTATAAGGCCAAAAATCTACGGGCGTTAAAAACAAAAATAAGGCTTTGCTACCCGTGTACTGGATGCATAACTCTAAGGCCTGCATAACGAAAACCCTGACCCTCGAATGGTTTCGCCATTGATTCATTCTCCAGGCGAACCTGTATCTGGCTGAGAAAGACCTCCCCTTTAAGATTCTTCTCTTGATGCGCTATGCAGGAGGCCATGCAACAGACCTGCAATATGACGGAATGCAGATCGAGTTTCTGAACCCTAACACTACAGCTCTAATTGAGCCGATGAATCAAAGTGCCTTTAAGGCACTTTACACTCGCTCCACGAGTGGAGGGCCTCATGTCGGCAGTTGACGACGAAGACTTCACCTTGAAAAAGTACTGGCGTAACTACGACATTGCCTCGTGCTTGGCTGATATACAGCAAGTATTGAAGGACATGAAAAGTAAGATCATAAATTCTAGCTGGAAGAAATTATGGCATAACGTGGTGCACGACTATGCAGGCTTCACTTCTGACGAAGTTCATCACTCGGCGGCGGAGAATGCGGTGAGGCTGGCTCGCATCATCAGGGTGAACGATTTGTTGACGTGACGGAAGAAGACGTCAAAGGCCAATCGATTGCTTTTCGGAGCCACTGACAGATGAAGACCTCCGTGAGATGACGAAGTCTGCAAGTGAAGAAGAAAACGAAGAAAAGCAAGACGAAGAAAAAATTGAAGAACGTGGCCATACCTCGGAGAACCTGCAACATGGCAAGGGCAATGCAACGATTTGCACAAAACATTGACGACAATATAGTTTGAGCTTTCGAGTTTAACAATCCTGTTCACGGGGTTATATCTTTGTACCGGAGCATTTTGAAGCAAAAGAAAAAAACAACGAAAACAATTACTCATTATCATGTTTTTCTCAAAAGTGAAAACTCCAGCTACATCGTCAGTGCCTACAGCAGAAGAGTCTCCGAGTAAATCTGAAGCATCCAAGGGTCAAGTGGAACCCTCTTTACCTCTCTCAGAAGGTAATGTTGACGATTCAGCGCCGATATTTCACGATGAAGCGTTCCCGAACTAACGTAAAAGCCTCATTATTGCACAGTACCGTATACCTGCTTTTTCGGATAAATGTAATTGATCCCGGATTGTGTTTAAATTAAACAAAACAGAAAATATTTCTAGCTTTTTGTGCTTTTTTCCGTCAGTTTTCAGAAAAGTACGTTTTCATGACTCCAATGGGGCCGGGAATTCTATATTCGCGACACTTTGCGGTTTTTCATTTATCGCGGTGGGTTCTAGTCCACACTAAACGCGATAAACGAGGGAGCCCTGTATTAGAGTTAGACAGTGTCTGAAAACCACTCTGTTTTACAGATGGATTGGATCTTCCTGGCGAGCTGATAGCGTGCTCCGGCGATGGCATCCTAGGTCTGCAGGTCTTGCTCCATGCGACTTCTTCTGAAGCAGTGTTTCCCAACCTTTTTGCCGTCGCGTACTAAAATAACGTCATGCGTTAAACGCGCGTACCACTAATTTATTTCAATCAAATTTGCGTGTAAAGCATAGGCAATTCCAGGTCTAACCACTTCAAAAGTAACGCTAAAAACCTACAAAAAGCAATCTTAACGGACTTAACAAGATTCACAAAATCATTTAATGCGATTTTTGTCTTTGTTTGTTGTCAACCAAACGATCGATACGCGGTTTAGTAGATTCGCTGACGGCACATCGAAAATCGTGCTTAGGGCCAACTAATCGGTTTCGCTTTTTTGATTTTATGTTTAGACAGGTCGAAAGTCCACGCTTGCATTCCCACGTTGTTGGAAATATTAACAACTGTGAAACAGCACGAGAGGCCAGTGCAGGGTATGGTGCAGCAACGTCAAGCCAGAAGTTAATAGCGGGACGATCTCTATGTCTTATCTTTGCATCATTATCCTCTTGCAAATCTATTAATTCTTCCTGCTTACCGGTTCCAACAGCCAAGTCGTCTGGAATAACTGAAAAGGGATTTGTTATGTATTCATAACTGGGCGCTTCTGGAAAGTACCGTTCCAATTCCTCATTAAATGATGCAAGATGAGTAGCGATTTCTTCAGAAAAAGAACACATCATCTATAAAGATGACAAACATTTGAACATCCCAAATTGATTGTTTTCTGTGTTCCTCTTCCACAAATCTAATCTGCGAATGAAAGCACCTAGCTTTGAAATGAAATCTACGATTGTCCCATTTCGTCCTTGAAGCGACAGATTTACGTTATTGAAAGCTTCAAAAATGTCTGAAAGGTATGATAATCTTTGAACAAATTCCTCGTTTTCAAGATCCTTGGAATACTCGTGACCGAACTCTTTAAAAAGCAATAGCATCTCGTCTTTCATTTTGAACAGATATTTAGTAGCATTCTCGCGAGAAAGCCAACGATGTTCGGTGTGATAAAGAAGGCTGGTATGTTCCGAGCCTAAGTCTTCACACAGCTGCTCAAAAAGCCGGGTATTTAAAGCTGATGCCTTAACACTATTTATCATTTTCATTACTTGTTTTAAACAAGCTAACAACTGCGCAGGCAGCATTTTTGTGCTTAGGGAAAAACTATAAATAAAATAGTGAACAAACGTGACGTTCGGCGAAACAGCTTTAAAATACAACTGAAACCCAGACCTACAACCAAGCATTGAGGGAGCTCCCTCTGTGGTACACCAAACAAGATTTTTCCAGTGTAGTCCATTTCTCTTAAAAAAGTTATCCAAGATATCAAAAATATCCTTCTCTTTCGTAGTTGTAGAAACTTCGTGATTCAGTAATAATTCAGTTTTCATTATATTCGCCTGCGCATAACGGACATAAACAAGTAATTGACAATAATTGGTAATATCTGTTGATTGGTCCAATTGCATTGCAAATCCAAACTTTGATTCTTTTATCTCTGCTAGTATTTGGTGGGCGATATCATCTGACATTTCCTCAGTTCGGCGCCTCATCGTATCATCGGAAAGCGAAACAGCATTTAAGCGCTGCAGTGCAATAAAAAATTGCGTGGCCATCACAAATGGAGCTGTTGATTTTGCGGAAGTACTGCTAGGAGTTGCACATGATATGCAATTATAACGAGGGTTGCCTGAAAATTTTGTTGTCCTACAACCAAAAAATTACCAAAGCATTAGAACAACCAGAGAAATGCCAGCATACGCCCACACCTCGCACAGATATCTAGGCAAAAGAATTCAGATAAACTCCTTATCATTTTTGAAGACCGCTGAAAATCAAGTAAAAGTTTTTTGCTTCCACTCGCTTGACAGAAAATTTTTGAAACCGTGATGAGCAGATGGCATTGAGGCGACCTCGAGTCTCACTCTTTGTCATAATGTTAACAATCTTTATTATTTTAGTATCATGCGTAGCCCAAACTTTTGATTAGTAGTAATTCAATGTAATAAGGTCTGGTAGGTAAGAGTGAGCTAGCAAGTTCAATGGTGTTGTGGCTTCAGAGTTACTGTGTTCAAAGAGACACTCAAAAAAAGGAAGGGGGGCAAGAAGAACAAATCCTTGAAAGCCTTTTTGCTTTGTTGTTTTGTAATATTCAAACATATGGCTTAAAAAGCTTTACTGAAAAACAGGCCAAAAATTAGGCCAGTTTTGCGCAATTATGTTAAACATGCTTTGCTGTTCTCCGGGCTTTCTTATCGGCCAAGTACCAGTGCACACCTTTTTTTTATCTTTGGAGATCACTCCCATTTCAAAGGTCAGGAACAGATGGGGTTGTTGTAAATTAGGATTTACAGCCCTACAATAAGTGAAGACTTTTTTTTGTTTGGAGATCACCACTATTTTGAAGGGCCTAAATGCAGTTTATAAAATTTGTCTGCAAGGGGCCCTTATTTTCCATGAGAGTGGGAGCCCGAGGCAGCTGCCTCACTTGCCTTACCCTAAATTCACCTCTGCAAAAATGTAACTTAATTAATAGCAGCTCTTTGCACAAGTTCTTTCACACACAATCATGAAAAGACAATTTTCTGATAAAAAAAAAGAAAAAATTATGGATTGCTATTTGTTTACCGCCAATTACACATGCTATTTGTTCACCGCCAATAACATTTATGAATATATCAAATCGATTTGTTTAAATGCACGAATCGATTTGATTTAGTCATAAATATATTCAAAAATAAATGCATTTGTTTAGATGCACAAATTGATTTGATTTACTCCCTAATATATAGTTAGTTATGGCGGAACCTCTATATAAAAATATATGCATTTTTTAAATGCACTTACGATTGAAATCGATTTGATTTAGTCGTAAATGCATATAAAAAATAAATGCATTTGTTGAAATACACAAATCGATTTACTTTAGTCGTAAGTGCTGTCCTAAAACATGTGTAATAAACAGTGAACAAATGGCGCCGCATAAAAAATACTTAAGCATTAGACTGAATAAATCAAAATCATCAATTGCTACAACGGGCGCATGTGGTGCTGAGGAGCGAACGGCAGATTACATACTGCGGCCGTGTCCCAGCTTTTCACGACGCGAAAAACCGGCGTTGCGGACCCAGCTAAAGATGACGAGACAAACAAGTGGCTGCTTGATGAATCCGCAGTCATTTGATTTCGAACAATTTATCAAAAACATTTCAAACGAAAAAAAAAGAAAAAAGAACTTGAATGTTCGAAAGATTGATTTTTTGCAGAAAATTGTTTGTTGAAGCGCTTAAAATCCGCTGTCTTTCTTTATTTTCGCTAATACATGGCCATTTGATGGTATTTTTAAAAGGCACCTACTTGGCTCGCCCAAAACCTATCATCAATTAATGATCGCGTGATGATGGTGTCACAAGATCTCGAAAAACAGGCTTTCTTCTTGCTTGTTTAGCAATGTTGTGTGTCGTAATTCTGTCTACGTGGCACCGGTTTCCTTTTTCTTTGCAATTTAATTGCTTCGTCAACAATATCTACTGCTAAACAATACGGCAAACATCAATATTTGCTTGCGTATTAGTCTAGTCCAAGGCCCACCAACCTTTTTTGCAGACGGGCTAGATTTACTGAACTTTACTCAAACGGATAAGGCCGCCGGCCATAGTTCACTGAAAAAGGTCTTTTCAACACGAATACAATATTTGTCTTTTCTCCAAGTGAAATATTTTTTTTTTTTGGACATCAGCTTTTTGAAGGCGATCATTTTGCCTTTTTTGTTTTGTCTTTTGTGAAATCATGTGTAAAAATCGTTGTTTTTGCTTTTTGTCAAGATTCAGATCATTTTCTGAAGATCAACGTTTTGCAAGCAACCATTTTTATTGTTGTTCATTCTTTGCATATTTTCCTTCACAGCGGTGTTTTGGCAAAAGCAGTTGGAAATCGCAAGAGAGCCACACAAATCGGTTCTGCGGGTCTTTTTCTGGCCTGCGGGCCGTATGTTGCAAGCCTCTGGTCTAGTCCTTTTGCTTGAAGATAAGACGTGCAAGTTTTTTGTAGTACTTTATTGTATTTTTTGTAAACAACTGTAATCCATTGCATCAAACCTTTTCAATTTAACATTTCTTAGATATCTGCACGGCATATATGTGGCCAGCGAGGAAAGATCTTCTGGTCCGTCGAAGAGTACCACAATTGAGCAAAATATTTGTCAAAAATTTAACTGTCGAGTGTCCAAAACATCTTCCGGCAGTTTGATTGCCGTATATTTGTCTGCGAGTCTTACTGATGTAATACAGGACGTGAAGCGTAACCAGAACAGGACAAGGGCCATGGCAGAAAAACTTTTTTAAAAACGATTTTGATATTAAGCTATTTGAGCAAACTAGCAAAAAATGTTTGTGCCATCGGCACAGTGCTGACAAAGAGCCTATTTCTTTGAATATTACATGTTAGTATAGCATCCAATACTAGCTGCAGACAAATCCATTTTTTTCTGCAACTTGGGATGCAAAAATTGCTCAGCAAAAGTGAATTAAACTATAGCATAACGATGCCGATCAAATGTTGTCTGACAGGATATCTAAATATCAAAAAAATTGAATTGTCTTTCAATTTATTTTCGGGTTCCACTTTTTAATATACCTTGATTGTGTATCACAAACTTCATTCAAAATCCCCTTGTTTCTGTTTAATATTTTTAGTTAATAATAGGGCTGCAATACGTTCTCCTTTTGGAGGATGTATCCTACATTTGTATAAAAAATTGTCCTTGGAGAACATCAAAACTGTTCGAATGTTCTCCATTTTGAAATTATTGCATTTTTTTTAGATAAAATCCACGACATAGTTGCTAGTTCAAGATTGTTAAAAAAATGCTCAAAAAATTGCTTTTGAATGGTCGATTTCCGAAAATTAAACCCGGAAAATCAATAAACTAGAGGTCTGCAAGGCAAGTTAATTTAGTAATGCATCGAACAAAGTAAACGCATCAAACAGTTAATTTCCGAAAAACAAGGTCTTGGCAACGTATTTAAATAACTTTTTTTAACATTCCTGCTGGGCGCACTAAAATCTGTTCAACCTTGGCCGTACTGAACCTAACTGATAAGGATTTACGTCACTAAAATGTACTTTGAATTACCAACAAAACTTGTCAAATCCAACCTTTGGTCACTGTTGTTGTTTACCAGTTAATTTTTGCTTGCGATAAAAACTCAAACAAAGAGCACAAACCTGTCAGTTGCAAACAAAGAGGCAAAGTTTTAGAGCCGCTTGTTGTCAACAACAGCAGAAACAAGCAAAGCAAAAGTAATGACTGCATCATTGCTATTCATATGTAGCTTGATCAGACCAGTCTTCTCGAACTGTATCATAATTTTTGGTTGTTATTATTATTGTTATACACCATTTTCATTCTCAAGTAGAGCAGACAAGCAACGATGAAGCTGAATATGCAGGACGAGAACTTGTGTCCAGCTCTGGACTTAATATTCCTCGCGTTTTTGCCGGAACAGAACAGGTTTTCAATGTATATCACGACGTTTCGGCTTGTTAAGCACCTAAGCATGAATGTTGAATAAAACTTTTCTCTGACCAAGGGCGAAATCAGTAGAAGGCAAAGCTAAAATAGCTGAAGCCTTCCCTAATAGTTATGTAACTTAGCCTTAAAAAAGAATCAAGACCTTGGAGATCCTCAACAATTTTTCCTCAGATCAACCGTGATGGTTTGGTTAGCCTCTCCTTGCAAATAATTTTGGCTGCGCAGGCATCTGCAACTTGAACACAAAAACTAAAATGCACGTTGAGCAAAATGCAGACTGTGACACTGCTTCGACCTATCAGGTCTCTTCAATGCAGTTAGCTACCTACAAATAGCCAGAAGCTTTAAATAAAGCCTAGCTTAGAGCGTCACACCTGCGGCACCCTTATTGGGTCCTCTGTAGTGGAAGTTCTGCCCACGGTTTTTAGATCAACTCAAGGTAAACTAATATTTAACGAAGCCTTAAATCATTTGATCTAGAAAATTAATGCTGTAAAGATGAAACTGTCTCTCGTAGCGATTGCAATAGTGTTGATTGCGTGTACCAATGCGGCTCCTTCCTCTCATAATGGCAACGAAAATACTTGGAGCTTATCGAACCGCTTCAGGGAACTGAGAGAAAAAGTCAGGGGATACTACACTGGTATCCGGTAAGTCACTTGACACAATTATTGGTTAAGCCTATTTGTGACCAGCGTGTATTTAAATTCTAGCCCACTGATGCAGGAAACTCCATTGTGCCCGCAGTGCGGTTTTCCTGGATTCAATGAGACAGTAGGCAATCTACAATTGGCAGAGAAACCCGGATTTGTAAAGGAGTGGGATTAGCAAAACTACATTTGTATGTCTGTGGCAAGACTACTAGATGTCTCCGAATATATAAAGGTTTTTCTTCGGGGAAAAAATAAAGCATCTTAGTCTCCTTAGTTGTGGCATTGTTGACTACTGTAAACTATTGCTCGAAATCCCAGTCATAGCGCTTCTACTGTATAGGCGAAAGCCCCTAGTCATACACTAGCGGAAGAGGTTCTTCAAACCTTACGTTCGACAGCAGAAGCTCTCAAACTTTACTTCAGCTACGACCATTTCGTAAAGCCTAGATGCGTGGTGTGCCACTAAAAAGGAATGTTTTTTAATCTTTTTCAAATAAGAGACCTTTCTTTTTTACGTGGATTAAGTTTATTAAAGCAATTGTTTTGCTTATTTTGGGCTGTTTTTGCCATGTCTTTGGTAATTCTTTTTTGAATCCATTGCTTTTACTCTTTCCCAACGAGAAGATCATTTTTTGTCGAAAATCTTTGAAGTGCAACAATGAGAAACTTGTTCATGTACCCCCAAACTTTCTCTCGCTTACCACTGCAGGTAGATATATTCCAGTGTGAGAATCCTGTTGTACAATAACTAGTAGCCTATGTGCCTGCTTTAGCATACAATCTAAACAAAACGCATGTTGAATTGACGCATTGAACTCAGAAACCCGTCTATAAAAGTAATCCTACTAGCTGACGCAATAGGCCCACCAGTATATTTTTTAAATGATCAAGTAACTGGGTCAACAACATTTGTATTTCAAAGCAGTTGTTTGGCCAGAAGCAAATTTTGAAGCAGGTCAACAAGATAAAATTCGTTGGATGTTTTCGAAGTTCGCTATTTCCAACCCTTAATTTTGTCCGTTTTGTCTCAAATTTGTCGAATACCTTTTTGGAGATCGACGTTTGCTAACGGCAATAGCTGTAAACACCTTCAGTCCCAAATCGGATTCAAAAATTTTGGTGAACTACAGTGCCGTTGTCCTCTGACTACGCCTATATTTCCAACCCCATCAAACAAGTTTTAAAGTCTGACCGCGGTTATTAACATGTTTGCAGCAATCGTGCGGACAATCATTTTCAGATACGCAAAGCTGACCTCGACAAAAGAACCAATATGCTCAAGAAATGGTATCAACAGCACGTCACACGAAATACGTGGAATCGCCTTTTTCCAAGAGCAGCTGCGGTTCCTGCAAGAGAGCCTTAAAAACACTGTCATGAAATGTCTGTCAATTGCTTGTGGCTAATTTTAATCAGAGTGTTAAATAAAGAATCAAATATAACAATAAATTCCCTGCTGGCCACTGAACCTCATGCAGATCTGAGATTTATCCATGAATATTGACATTTATTTTGATGAACACTTATTAGTACGTCACAGTCATGTCTGCAAGATGTCATCGGTGCAATCTGACTTCCAGTGGTCTTCGAGCTCACAATCGCACCAGCCATACAGTGGCGCAAACTTAGGCTTTGGAAACGAGACGTCGTAATCGAAAACACCTCCCTGATCATTGGGTTACTCCAGCAGGCAGATTAAATATGCAAATATCGGGCAGATAAAACCTTAGCATTATGCAATGAAATTATAGTCCACTCAAAATTAAGTCGTTTATTCTAACATCATAAAAGGCCGGTACTAACTGACAAAGCAGTAATTTACGTCATTGTTTCCAACAACTTGAAGGCGTGGATGCCAACCCTAAGCATCCACGCCTACAAGTTTTTAGCCAAGGACTCGTCTTTCATTTACCAACATTTCCAGTGCTAATCGACCTGCTTCAAAGACAGAATGATCCTGCAGATGTTTCCAGAAAGAACGTGCTTTTGCCAAATTTCTGGGGCCATATTCCAGGTTAGTTGGCGGAGATTGTGCGTTCAAATCCTGCAGAAAGTAGTTTCACTGACTGTCCCCGAAGATCAGCATTGTCGTTCAGTTGCAGATCTAAGTTTTGTGACGTTCTGCTCTTTCTATTCTACTGTGTATGATCAGAAGACAAATATAGCTACTGGTTTGGCCTTCGATTGGCTGGTTAAGTAAATAACTTTGTGTAATTGATTATAAATGTCTATGCAAAAAAATCGTTGACCAATATATTTGGATGAACTAAACTGCGTTTTGAGTAAAGAAAACTAAGATTTTTTAGACTTCGAGCCCAATCCAATTCATGACAACATGATTTCCGTTAAATCTATCTCCGATAAAAAAGTTAAATCGAAAGTCCACACCTGCCTCCTGACTTCATTCTCAATATCACGTTGACTGCCTTGCATACCATCGGTGTCATACTTAGCTTTTTTTTGGCGCCAGTGCATCATAAGTTATGCATTTGTCTTATTTAAAAAGATTGTACCAAATGCTTTAATACAGCGGTGTTAAACTGGTGGCCCGCGTAAGGATTTTGTGGCATGGTGCGAATGCTTGACCCCGAATTTGGTCTTCGAAAAATTGTTCTCCAAAAGAAAAAAATCTTCCAAGTTGAAATTACGTGAAAATATCCATGAAGTAACGGTCAACAACCTTTGTAAGTCGCAGGTCGCATTACAGGTTACGGCGAGAGAGGTAACGATCTTTTTTTTGGAGATCAGCACCATTTCGGGCTACATCACACGATTTGCGGAGATCCTTGCTCGAAGAAGTGGCGATCTCCAAATAACGCCGTGGTCGGTGTGCGCGAAATTCGATCAACTGCATGGTTTCCTGTGCCGGCAGACGAAAAGTTTGGGGACCACTGATATGTAGTCTTGCCTGCTTAAATCTTTTTCAACAGAGCCTGGCCCGTATAAAATCCAGGTATGTAAATGTAGCCCACATCACTAAATGAGCTTGACACTGTAATATTCCGACACGCAGTCTAATAAAGCAAAGTCGATATACAGCTCAACATAACAAGAATAATAAACTTACGAACTCATAGCGCAAACTGTGTCTTGGTTATGAGGTCACAGTAGCACATTACATAATGTTACAGACAGCCTTGCTCTGATATTTCGGCAATGCAAATTCTTTTCATTTTGCTCGTGGTTAAGTGTTAATTGACAATTTTTTTTATAACTATTCGGGATAAGAATTTAGTGGTGAATCAAGTTCATAAGTTTTGATCAAAAAAGTTTGAAGTAGCAAACAAGTTTTTCAAATCTCTTACATACTCACTAGCCTTTTAGACGTAGAAGTAACAGCAGGCAAATGTTCTACAGTTTTCATTACATCCGTTTACTTATAATTTCCGTTCACGTTCAATATAAGTTTGGAACGCTTATATAGATATTTCAATCGGGCTTTTCACTTAGGAAGTTGACGGGGTCACCAACCTTAGAAGTCTTCCAAGTCGTCATCTCGCGTACGGCGTTCATTAAACTTCCAATCTTGTATTTCAATCCAATTGCACAGTGATGGTGATGAACTTTCAAGCCATCTGCTCGACCAACTTTCAAGGTTAGGTGGTCGAGCAGACGGTTTAAACAACTTCCATTGTCCTTCAATAACGTGGGGAACCGTCTGGTGTTCAACGATGTCGCATTGGCGTTTTGAATGCTCTATCATGCCCCGTTGTTTTGGTACTTTACAGAAACGACGAACGTGGGCACGAAGCCTGTTTAGAGTCACTCAGGCGCAGCGACTGAATTCACAAAATTTGATTGTTTTGACTTTCAAAAAAAATAGATTTCTCTATCATCATCACGCCCTTCAGCTGTTTTTGCTGACCCAGCTGGTGTACAATTATTCGAAGCCTTGTCCAAGCCAAGTTGTTTATCCAGCCTAACTCTTTCTCCCAGTCGTTGGGGTGTCAAGCAGCCTTTATCCAGGCGGTGTGACAAAAAGACTTAGAAAGTGAGCCTTTTCGGGGGCATTCTACTCGGATAATCAAACCAATGTAGGTGATATTTCTCAATTCGAAGAAGCAGCGACTCGATAATAAAAGATTTCCGAATTTTGGTGCTACAAATTTTATCCATTTTTGATCTCTTTTCAGTTTTTCTCGAAAACTCCATCTCAGAAGCTAACACTCGAGATTGGTATTTTGGTACCAAGAAAGTGCTTGATTTCATCTTTGCTGGTTATCTTTTCGTTTAGAATATCTGCTGTCAAACTCATTATAAGTTGTAACCAAGCTATAATATCCCAAGGGCGTGTTTTGTTGATACGAAACTAATCATTTATATCATTATGAGGCGGACTTGCAGAGTGATGGTATAAATAAAAAGTGTCCTATTTTCTGTTCGGAGTTTACAAGATAACAGCTTTGTGTAATTTGATGACTTGTAATCATGTCACAAGATCGAGTCTTCGTCACCAATGATAGCTTAGTGTATGCTTTAGGTTTGACTGATAAGATGCGAGTTTATACCCTCGTGCGTTCTATGTAGTTTTGTTCTTGAACAAGACTTTAAAGGGTAATATCCCCTGTTTAGTGCAATGCTTGCGTTAGAAGTATAGTGTCCCACGTCCTTAAATTGATCACTGTAACTACGCTCTGGAACTTTCTGTCCTTAAATCGTTTTAATCAAGGGATTTCCTATTGCAAAAATAAGCAAACTCTCAATTCAACCAAGTCCGCGAACAAAACTATAATGATTTACATTAGTGTTCTTCTTCTACTACGCATGTTACTTAGTGGGACTTCTAGCACTCCTTGCTTTGAACAATCCTCTTCAATTCTAGCTTGTATTCCGTTGTTGCCACTGAAAACATTCTTTGGCATAGGTGTCAGTCAGAACAGATTGATGCTTTGATCTCAAGTGTTTGAGGGTAGAAAACACATACTCGAAGGCGTATGTTGACCCAAACTTTGACAGCATCTTAACCGCATTTTTCCATAGGTACATTTTTCCAGAACTCAATGGTTCCTTCTTTTAAAGCAGATTCAGTTGGTTTTCCTCACAAAGATAGATCATCCTCAATTCAGCCGAATCCTCGTCTGTGACTAGCGGGGCTTTTAAACAGTCCGTCTCGGCATTAAATAGGTCGGCCGACGGGGAGCGTAGTCTGTGGCTTATTCGGTTGTAGATAACGGAACCGGGCCACAAAGCTTTTTCGCAGGATTTCAAACAGTGTAGTACATTTTGCTCTAAGCCTATTCAGGGCGGGGCTGGTGACTTGCCGGATGGTTTTAGCAGATGGGAAAAATGCGTTAAATCTTCCTTTTGAATGTGCGCCTTGAAGAGCTTCAGTTTGATGATAAATGCGAACATACTTTGCACTACGTCAGGCACCATTTTTTAACTTACCCTGCAAGCTCTGGTTTAGTCTATTCAAGTAACTAGCATGTCGACCAAAAAAGCCAGATCCATGATCCACTTGAGGTCCGAGAGCTGGAAATAGCCCTTGTTCTTCTCTTCCATGAACAATTTCACGGCATCTAAAAGCTGAAAGAAGCGAGAGAGTGCCCGGCCTTTTGACAGCCACCTAACTAGTTGCCCTGCAGCTGCACGTTACCCGGAAGCTATTGGTACAGCTCAGCAATGAGATCGTTACATCGCTGGCGGTAAAGCGCATGTGTGCGGATGAAGACGACAATTTCCAACACAGATTTCACACTCTTGTCCAAATTCAGGTTGCTCTTAGTGGATAATGGAGCGGAAATTCCAAAACTCCGTAAATGTTTGTTCAGCTTTGCACAGTCACTCAAGTTCTGCTGCCAAATGGTTTTTGGATGTACATGAATTATTTTAACCAAAAAGCGTTTTTTGTGAGAAACCGCACAGCTGCACAAATTGCAATACAATTCATTGTTGTGATTTTTCATAAATTTTTCAGAAAGTTCTTGAAGTACGGATTGAATCTTTTATGTTTTGGTAGTTTTAATTCTTGGCATCAGTTTAAAACCGAAATCACAAACTACAGCAAAATCTAAATAAATACGTCATTTCATTCTTTTGACAGCTGATTCCTCTGTAGACTAGTAAAATATCATTTCTTGGTAAATTTGCACACTGCACCTACATGAATAAGCTATTCACTTTTTCTTGATTTACCTTAAATCAAAGGTTCCCAACTTGTATGAATTTTTGACGCTCTAATCTAATATATAAGATTAAACGTTGCGGCCCATAAGTTGACCTCAAAAAAAAGCTCTAAAAAGGTCACCAAGTCAAAAATACAGACAAGAAAGCCCTCTGCATAAGTTGACCTACAAAAACAGTTGTCATCAAGGCAATGATGAAGATAAAAGGCTCTCAACCAGGGATGTGGAAGCGGAAGCGGTCCTTTTTCTATGGAAGCGCGAAAAAATCCACCGCTTCCGCTTCCACATAGGAGGGAAGAATGGGGAGAGAAAAAAAATTGGTTCTGCTATCCTTCGTAGAAGAACGAATAGGGGGAGCATAAACATTAAAAAATGAGAGCGAGGAGAAGTTGTTTAGAGAGATGTTGACCCCTACATAATCAGAGTAGGGGTCAAGCGAAGAAAGAGAGGAGGTAGAAAGCTCAGAGGAGGATAAGCTCTGCTTGACGAAAAGGATGACGCCGCCGCTAGCGTCTGCGACATCAGTAGAAAAAATACCAAATCGAGAGTGGGTGCCATGGGATCGCAGAGCAGAGAATCCAGGGATCTGAAAAGAGGAAGATGAATTAAGGTTATATTCCTGGATATATAAGGTCAACGGGATGAGACGAAATAAAGTGTAGTAGTTTAGTGCTCCTGGCTTGAAGACCCCCAGCATTCCATTAAAAAACCCTGAGAGAGTTAGGGAGGGGAAGAGGAAGTAGGAGGTAAAGAGAAACAGCCAGGAACATGAGGCGATGGTGAGGGTGCAGAGGGAGAAGATACAAAGTGGGCGGAAAAAGGATAAGAGGTTTGAAGATGAGGGTGGGGTGCAAGTGCTGCATTAGCAGAAGGGGACCAAATGGGCCAGATTGAGCAGTGAAGGTATACCAGCTGGAGGAGTCCGAGGAGAAAGGCACAGTGCTGGTAGGTGTAGGATCTCACAAAAAGCAGGGAGGGCAGCTCCAGGAGTGAGAGCTGCCAAAAGTTCTGAATCCAGAAGAGGAGAGTACCGGTAGTGAGCACTTTAAATAAACTCAATTAGAGCATGTGCAGCATTGCACTGACCTACCCCGCCAGGTCACCTTTCCAGCGCACACTAAACTAGGAAAGACAGGACAAGGGTTAGGATGAACGTTGCCACTGATCAGGAGAAGGAGAAGAATGAGAAGACGGGCAAGAGAAAGGCAGGAGTAGACAGAAGACAGGCCAATTTTAAAGAGGCTGCGTGCTACCCTTCTGCGGTCGTTCAGGGGGCTGCACGGCGAAAAAATGGTTTGTGTGAGGGGAGTGCTCGGGGTAACTGGGACCCTCGGGAAGGCCAACAGCCATTTTAACCCAACCCAAACGGGTCGGGGACCGCACCACTACATTGAGGCGACTGTTGATTGGTGCAGTTCAATTATGCTCGCTTTACATTTACATACTACATATACGACAGAAATTTCGCACTTCACTATCCAAAAAGATTAGAGTCAATACGTGCAATGGCGCGATGGCGTAGTGGTTAGAGCGTCCGCTTCGCAGTCGATAGACCAGGGGTTCATTCCCCTTGTTGAGTCATACCAAAAGACTTTAAAAAATGGCATCCACAGCTTCCCTGCTTGGCGTTCGGCATTTAGGGGAGGTTGTGGTGAACAAGCCGGCAAGTTCGCTTGTTGTATCCTTGGGCAAGGCACTTAACGGGACGCCCCGTCTTTATGTGGAAGACAGGTGGCCCATAAACCTCAAGAAAGGCAACTCCCAAGCGAATGCGGACTTCCCGTCCAAAGTATAGCGATACAAATCGCTTTCTCGTGAATGGAGGATAAACATGGCAAATAAAACAAAACAAAACAAAACGTGTTTTGAGGACGGACAGAAGGTTCGTAATGATGATTAGAGTTAAAGTTAACTCAAAGTCAAAGTTAGTTGAGGATGGAGAGGGAAAATCAGCGCTATACGGTGTAATTTGTTGTTGTGACGACAAGTTATTGTCGAGAGCTGTAATATGGAATCATACGGTTTAGATCTAAGAAGCATTAAGTTAACTGTTGTAAAAGTAGTTGTAAGTAGTGAAGGAACTTGTAATAACTGTCTATTTGTTGAAGTGCTTAATCATTTTTTGAATTGTAGTTACGAAATATTTGATTTTCTTGCAAGCGGTTCGTGATTTCTAAATTTTTGTTAGTGGGAGTTCCGTGACAAAGGCGAAAGTACATTAGGGGATCCGCGATGACAAAAAAGATTTAAAAGCACTGTTCTACATTCAGCACGAGTTTTGATATCTAAGAAAAACAAACACAGAGTAGTTCGAAACAATAAGCTCAAGCGAAGAAGGTAAAGTAATAGCAATAAATGAAGGTTTTTGTTTTCTCAAAATGATGAAGTGTAGGAGAAGGCAGGCTACAAAGCCACAAAAGTTAAAAAAAATTGTCAACGGTCGTTTTTTTGTTTTTTGTTGGTGGAAGCGGAAGCGCTAGGTGTGGAAGCGGAAGCGTTTGAAAAATAACCGCTTCCACATCCCTGCTCTCAACACTGGTTGATTACACAAAAAAGTCAACAAGGATGTAAACTTAAGATGCCCTTACTTTTTCCAAACGACGCACCTGTTGGAAACCTCTGCCTTAAAAATGTATACAGTTTAAACTAGCATCGTAGATGCTTCTTCGCTACACTTCGAACGTTTTTTTTCAAACAAATGTACAGTGTTGCGCCTCCTAATTGTCGCAACTATTCGCTTGCAACATCGTCGCTCATAATTTCGTCTGAGGATTATTGCACCACCCACCGCTAAATTGTGACAAGAAGTGGCAATCTTTACTACCGTACAAAAAATTGGCAAACATTGCAAGTTAAAACAAAAAGTTAGGCAAGTTTTTTACCCTTACTACAGTAAACAGTTTTTCTCACCATTACGAAAGGAACATTTTGACTAACAATAGTCAATCACAAATAATTGGCATTATTAACCCCCCAAAAAAGCGACCTAACCGTAAAAAAATTGACTTTTCATTGACCTATCAAATTAAGAATACGAAACTCACTCTTTGTATCCAAAACTCCAACTAAAAATCGCGCCGCTCCAGCTTACCTTCAAAAAGTTCACTTTATTGAAAAAACTTGCCTGGTCATTATGGTAACGGAAAACATAAAATTTACTCTTGTTGCTTTGCAGAGAAATCTATGCAAAAGCGAGCAACTTTGGTGAATAAATTTAGAAGCTTACCGATATAATCAAAAAACTTTAACAAAACTGTAAACTCATTATTTCCGACCAGAAAATACGACTCCTCATGATCCAGTTATGCTCAAAGACATTCAATTTATGAAATCAAAATCCGTTTATTGATGATTTTGAAAGTCAGTTCGCAAACCATTGCAGCAGCCTTATTATTTACAGGGGTGGGACAAAATAAAAGAAACATCTTGAAAAATCAATAAAATTTATTTTCAAATGGTGTAGGTCCGCCTTTTGCGGCAATTACAGCTTCAATTCTCCAAGGTATTGATTCATGCAAATTGTGAATTGTTTCCAAAGAGCATTGAAACATGTCAAGTTTTGATTGTTTAAAACACGTTCAAAGATTGATGACAAAATGTTAGGTGTTTCTATTGCTTTGTCCAAACCCTATGTGATATTCAACCGCAAATCCAGCCTCAGTGGGTTTAGTCCACAAACTCATTCTATGTCGAATGTTGTCAACAAGTGCTTCTTAAATTTATCAGCTTGGGGCATATTTTTACTGACATTGCTTTGGGGCAGTGTTTTTCAACCGGGGAAAATTTTTTCTCCAGGGAGAAACTTTACTGTTTTAGGGGAAAATTTCCACATGTTAGGGTTTACAAAATTTTAATTTTACTACATTTAGCTGACATTTGTATTTCAGGATTATTCCAAGCATTTTTTAAACTTAGCAGCTCGGTAGTGTGTTGCCAAGAATGTATTGTCACACAAAGTGGTGATGAAAAATCTTAATGGAGGAAGGCAAGCTTTGCTAAATAGGGCACTTTTAATTTTTGGAAAAACACTTTTACTTAACGTAGAGGCGATTTTTCGTAGCCTACTCAAGATCCTATATTACACGTATACCGGTACCTCCAAAACAGTTCATCATCTCAAACAAAGGTATAAATATCTTTTGACCATAAGTAATCTCCAAAAGAAAAGTTTTCATTCTAAAATAAATATACAAAAGCGACCCCACTAAAATTTTACTTGATAATTTTTCAAAATTTCCTATAATTCACAAAATATAAAGGAAATAAGTACAAAAGTCTGATACCGGTATGTCTAAAAGGTCGCTCCTGGCCCAATTTGTTTCGGCCACCCAACACACACACACACAATGATTACGCGCCAATTAACATTTAATACTTTGAGGAACAGTAGTTTATTTTGCCAAGTTGTTTTTTAAGAAGCATACAATTTTATCGTTTCTCCGTTGAGACATCATATGTTTGCCCACTGTTTTATGCATTGTGCGAATATTGTACACTGTACAGTATCAGATATGGTATCAGTAATTTTGAGAAAATTTTGGATGTGATCGGGTGCAGTACCGCACTCGCCGGAGCCCTTATAATGTTGCGGCCGACTCTTTCGCAGAGGTGAGTAGGGCCTTTAGAGTTGACCAAAACTGCATCTTGATCTGATCAAGATGGAGAAATTTTCTGTCGTGGCTAGGAGGAACTCTCTCCAAACCCTCAGACTTTCAATAGAAGGTAATATATCAAAGACGGTCGCATAACTGAAATAAGTCTTCTTCAATTTAAATAGGTGTCTCTCTGTAGTTCCTCCGTGGTCAAGTGGATTGGAGCATCGTTCAAGGCGACAGTGATCGCGAGCTCGAGTCTCACAATGGTCACGCTGTTGTATCACAATACGGCTATTCGTTTGCTCGTGGCAGAAATGCACTGAGCCAACAATACTGATAACTCCGAAGCGGGTCTAAGCAAAAAATATCTTACTCATAATCGAAAGGATTTTTTGGTGAACTGCGGATAAAAATAAAAGATGATAATCTAAGAGATTCCACTTGGTGGACGACTTTCCTTGCGACTTTGTGTGGGACAATGCTGGCAAATATGCGACTTTTGGTGACGGTATTGATATGATTGAAGCTGCTAGTTACAAGACGACGAGTGTTGTTAAGGCGTGGCAAGCTCTCTTACATACTGGGCAGCCATATTGCGCTGTTAAAAGATTGGGAACCCACTTTGACCAGTGGCGCATTTAATAATTTTTTTTGAGGGAGCCAACTGCTAACTGAGCTCAACATTATTATCAAGTAGGGAATACAAGCGAATTTGGTACTACCAGCCGTAAATGTTTTTGTAGATCGTGTGTTGAAATCGATTTTGTTGCCCTTTGTCAATCAACATTTCTTTTTTTTTAGATCAACTAATCAAAACCAATCGTTATTCGTTTGGGTCAAGGAAGACCTTTTATTTCCTTGTTTCATGCTTCCGCTTTTTCGCAAGTGGAAAACCTTTTTCAGTTGATCACTTTATGCAGTCGCATTTGAAGAGTTAATTACTGGTTAAACACCGACAAGCTGTAACATTTTGAAATGCTTCGCGACCCGATGGTTGGGAATCGCTGCTGTAAATTACTGATACCCCCACCACAAAACCCCAAGTCTGCTGAATTCCATCATTTGATGGGTGCAATCAGACGCGCGAAAATTAATAAGTTTTTTTTTTTTTTTTGGAGAACATCCCACCAATGGTAAAACGTATTCCGTACAGCGCAGGATCGTGAGCATCTCGCAAAACAGAAATAACACAACCGCGGGCAGGAAAATCAAGACGTAAAAAAGAGGGAATACTTCCCCACACCGATAAAGTTTTTTATCGTTCAATAATAATTGAATTCGAAGCCTAAAAAATGCATGAAGTCAAGCACTTTATAATGTTGAAAGGGTTGTTTTTCAGGAAACACCCCTGAATTTAGGAAAAATTTTGCTTCTTTTTCAAATCATGTCAACGGAGATTTAAAATACGTATTTACAAGTACTAGCATGATAGTATTACAGCGTTGCTAGAACAATGTACCTTGTGCGTTAAAAAGACTTTAATGAAAGCCGCGTGATAAGAAATAGAAGCAAAAGCATAACAACGATATGCGAAAACAACGGAGTAATTAAGGACTTCAGACTCGCCAATGCGAATAACCAACAACAAAAATGCTAGCTGCAAAAACAAAAACTGCAGGTCTCAGTAAGGCAATACGCAATGCAGGCAGAGAAGCAAGCATGATTGTATCAACGGGAGCACAGATCCAAGCGGCTGAGCCAGAGTTGAACGGAAAAATTATCATATATCACAACTAAAAGTCATTTTTTCCAAAACTATAAAAGTATACACCATAACGTGTCTTACCTTTCTCGTAAATGAATATTAAAGTTAAAGGATTTTAGCACTTTTTGTGGTCGCACCTATCCCAACAAACTAGCCCTATTGTCTTATTTGCATGGCCGGAAATCGTCTTCGAAGTCAATTTACTTGCTATGGCTACCACAACGGCAAGTTGTACTGATACCAACACAAAAAGCACTTAATTGAACATTTATTACATGTATTAACAAGTCTACCAACAATGCGGTTTAAAACTTTACGGTACCCTGCAAACTGTCTAACTGTATCCTACAGACCACCACCGCAAAAAACAAAGCAATGCAAAAAGGTAATTTTAGATATAAATGCCAATATATAATACTGAGTCCGCTAGCACGACTCAGACGTATTATGCAAATAGTTTTACTCAATCCCAAGCTATCAAAAATCATGCATCTGCACTACACTATCGTACAATGTACATTTCCAACGGGCTAACACTGCAAAACGCAACACAACTAGTGAAAAACAACTACAGACAAACAAAATAATGAAGGAATGCAAAAACACTCAAACAGGCTTCACTTGATCATGTAATGAACACATTGGTAAATGCAGTAGCAAGCCACTGTGCAATATCGTTAGTAAAAAGCTTGCAACACAACCACAAAAATTTATTAAACTGAATTGGCCATCATGTCATACCGCATAACTTTTCAAGGCTCGCATCTAACGCAAGAGTACACTCGAGTAATGTAGTTTTGAAAAAGCGCTCGCACACGTTGGTGTATCCTTGTCAAGTAAGCGGAAACTGACCACTATTGCAGACAATGTAGTTCAAACTTCTAGCCGTCGCAGAAAAGAGCATGATTATATTTACCACGTAGTTGCCTTGGCCAGGTTTCATCCACGGTTTTATCACAAGCCAGCGTTTTAAAGACATTTTGAACAGAAGCTTTTCTTTTGAAACGAATACTGAGACGACGCCTTACACTAGGCTTAATCTTCTTAGATGCACCTGGCTTTGATTCGTGATTTTCTTTATTGATGCTCTCAAACAACGGAGCGTATTTTGAGCAGTCGAACTGATCAACAGCGCCTTTCATAAACTGAGTCCTGAAATTATAATCCATCGATGAATACACTTGCATAATACAGTATATACTAAGCCAGTATTAAAGGTGGTTAATCATGACTTACATCAATGACAACAAAACCTTCTATCACAAAAATCGAAACTGTACGAAAAAGAATCAAACTGCACTGGTCTAGGTGTTATTTTTGCCATTTAAACAATGTTTTTTTGGTTCTAGGACACGTACCCCCCCCCCCCCCCCGGTTACATACCCCCAGTCATATACCCTCTAGGACAACTACCCCGCATCATATAGTATAAAATAGAGGAAAACTAAAATGAATCACACAATGAAAAAAGCTGTTAATCATAATTACATTTAATTAACCACACAACACGGAAAAACAGACTGAATCATAAAACTACAACTGAATATTATGTCCAATAGCACGTAGAAAATCAAGTATAAGTCTATTGTCATAATCAGCAACAATTGATCTCTGTTTCAGTCCCTAACCCGCAACAATCTATCTGTCTCTGTGTTAATGTCCGAAAGTTTCGCCTCTGTGGTTGAGCTGGTTCATTGTATATGACCGGGGGTAAATGTCCAAGGGGGTATATTGCCTAAGGGGATGAGTACCCGGGGGTAAGTGTCCGGGGGGGGGGGCGTAACTGGCCTGTTAGCGTTTTCTTCAAATTTACGATATTATTAAAAAAATTTTTTTACTATCGGTAGTATTGAGAATTATGCAAAAATCCCAATGTATAGTTGCACAACATCCTAATACGAAGTATTCAGTCCAGCTTTTGATATTGTTCGTTGCTACTAAGCGGAAACGTTAGTCGGTTACCAAAAAGATAAAAACAAAGTTTTTTATCTCCCACCCACAGGAAAACTACTAAATTGTACATAAAACATGATATACTACTAGTGCCCGTTTCTGAGTTTGCAGTCCAGAAAAAACTGTTGAACCACCACAAAATAGGACTGGGCGAAAAATTTTGACAGGGACTAGGCAATTATGTTTGCCCTGACCGGAGTTCACAAAAAACTATTAATTTACTATTTCAATGAAATTTATTTATTTCTGATGGTGGGCTCACTTATAAGCAGGGCAGGGGAGTCAGGACTCTGAACATCCGACTCCGACTCCTATAATTTTCAAGAACTAACTCAGACTCCTACTCAAATAATTAAATATTTTTATAGAATCTTATTTTATGTTGCCTATTAATGAAAATATTATTTTATCACTGCCAAATGAATCGTCGGCTAATTTCTAAGTGACAAATAACTTTGAAATTAGCCTGATAATATAAATAACTCCTCTAGTCCATAAATTGGTCTCGACTCAGATTCCACAGCCTTGCTTGCAAGACAGTAAACCCGGGTTTTGAAAACAACGCATTTTTGTTCAACAATAAACTTAATATCACTTTAAAGCCTATGCTGTTAATCCATAGGAATAATGACGAGTTTGAAAGCTACTAAAAGCAAATAAATGTGATTGTTAATTGATGTTTTTTAATGGTTGTTGTAGGCTACCTGTAGCACTGTCGCATAAAAGCCAAAACTTTAAGACTTTCATCGTTCAATGTGTTTCTCAGTTTCGTGACAAACAGCCCCATGGCTTTTTCTTGTTCAGTTGATGCAGGGTTAAGTGCAAGCAAGACACGGGACAGTTTTTCAAGATTTCCATTTTTCTCAATATAAAAACACCGCTGGCATGTGTCAAGAAGATTATCCGGAAATAAAAGTCCTACGTTGCTCCGGTAAAAAGTCTGGTTCGAAAGCGAGTGTGTAGTGGTAGACATGCATTGAATCAGCACGTCTGAGCCTGCGAAACGCAGGAAAAATGACATAAAACCGACAATATCTGACCGGATCGCCTCCTCTTCTGACTAGTCTCGCGCTCATGTTTTTTACGCTTCATAAATAAAGCAAACTCCTTGAAAACAATTACGTCCATTGGTGTCGGAACGAAGGGGTGGGTGGGGAGAGGGAACAAGGGGCGACTGCCCCATGTGCCTCTTCGCAATGGGGAGGGGATAAAATGGCCTTTCCGTATGAACTGTTCGCAAAAGTTCAGTCTATATAAAATTTAATTTTGTTTTTGTGTCGTTTAAACAATATACGACCACGGTACTGCCCGGCGTTACGTAAAGTATATAGCAGAGCAAAAATGTATTGTTGCGGCACAAAAGATAAGCAACACTTTGTAAGCAATTAATTTCATGTTGTCATAAAAAACTTCTAGCGCCACTGCAAAAATTACAAAACTAAGCAATAAATTAACTATGCTTCAGTTTTTAGCTATTTTTTCTTTTTGTAAACGAAACTGAAATTTGATCCATTCTACAAACCTTATTACTTGAAAAAACATTTCTTACGTTAGATCAGCGAAGGCTAATAAGATTATTTTTTATTTTTTAATACGATTAACGGTGGTTACTTCTTTGCGTAGCTCATAAAAGCGCCGGAGCAGTTTCAGCAAACTGTTTCATTGAGTTTTGCGATTCAGGAAAGGAGCTTTCTCGTTTCCAAAGGAGACAATGTTTTGAGGTTGAAGGTTATCATCATAGCGCACCGTAGACATTTTAGCAGCTTCAGTTTTGCGGACCTTTGCAACAACTGTACAAAATTCAGGAACCAGAACAACGTCCAGAAGTTCATCAGGGTTGTCGTCAGCAATTTTAACTTCATCACCCTCTTCTTCCTCATTGCCTCTGACAAGTGCATCGCTAGCCTCTTGCATTACTACAAGAGCTTGTGACCACTAGGCTGTGACAGCACTATTGTCATAGCAGTTGTTAGACTTAAGTGCACCTGCGACAACCGCCACTCATTAACGAGTGATATGGCTTCGCAGAGTACTGACATACCATCCACCACAGTGGACCTAGTATAGGTCTCACAAGTGTGGCGGTCTAAGCTATGCTTTATTAAAAGCCTCTAGCTTCTTCTCGGTCACCAACTGCACTGAAGAGACCTGATAGGTCGAAACAGTGTCACTGTCTGCAGTTTGCTAAATGCATCGCTAGCCTCTTGCATTACTGTTCGAAAACACACTTAACACTTATTGCCATAATCTGATCGTTTTAACTGTCTGAGGAAGCTACTGTCAAAAAACCTTAAAAGATTTGGAAAGAATAAACTGAAAGCATTTATTTACAAGACAATTTGCGCAAAAGCAATGCCATGTGCAAAAGCCACGTCAATACGCACCGATGATTTGCAAGACAGCAACAACGCACGGAGCAAATAATATAAACTATTTTTCAAAAAACGTAGAAATACGTGGTACCACGTGCATAGTTTTCAATCTCGTAATTCCACATGGGCAAGCACCAAAAGTGTAATTGATCAAATATCAAAAACCCAGTTTTTTTGGATTTTAAACCCAGGTTGGAAACACACCCGCAGCCATCGCATCACTACATGTTGCATGCGATTTGCAAGCTTTTAAAAATTTAGACAACTAGCTGGCTTCACCCGGCAGGGCCCCACACCAGTAAAGTCCAGGTTAACAAGATCGCTTCATTGGCTGCGCCTACTTCACGCATTGCGCGCTCGTGCATATAACGAAACGTTAATGTTTTTTGTTTACTTCCATAATTCCTGTACACGTAATGGTGATCATCTTTTTCTTTCAAGACTGGTAATCCTCACAAAGAATGTTGTCACAAGCTATCATCAATACTTTTCAAAAGTATGACGGGGAATTTTAAAACACAGTTAAAAATAATAGTGGCGGCGAAATGGTGGTTGTTTTCAAAATTACAGAAATAAGCTATTTAGTGGTAAGCATATTTTGCGAAATAGTGTGACCCCGTTCGTATCTATATTGGTGGTACTAAGTTCTTTGGCTGCACTATTTGCCTAGTTCCCCAACGTCAATCACCACATTGCAGTAGACGCCCATCAAACCAAATTATTTTCAATCAAATTATTTTTTCTAATTTCAGTTTTATAAAATGTTAGATTTATGGTTTTATGTTGACATTTTTTTAAATTTGGGGGTTTTTGTTGCATCGCCTTATACTATAAAAACGTTAGGTTTCTGGTTTTATGTTGATTTTTTCATAAACTAGGAATTTTGTTACATTGCTTTAGTTAGGAATGCACATTTTAGAATTTTGAATCTCCTTGGATTCGAATCCAGATTCGCATTTTTAATCGGGTAATAAGATTAAAAAATAAGTAGTCATAAATTTTTACACAGACACTTTGTACAGACAAAATCGGTTAATTCCATACAAATCTAAAATCTCAAAACTAAATCCTATCCAACTTTAAATAAAATTTTTATTGTAGTTTACATTTGCACCGTATTATTATGTTTGCATTTTCAGTGGTTCGTTGTAGTAAAAATCATATATACGATATTTTTTATTTTATTCTAGAGTAGGATTCAAAATTACTATTCTAGAATAAGCAATTATTCTACTTTGGGCAACCCTATTTATAGCATAGATATTTTAGCAGGCAACATATCAGCAACAGAAAAAATCCCTACTTTATGGTATATGTCGGCGTCGTCCGGCAGGCCTCCATCAGTAAGGTCGGGATTGAGAATGTCGGTTCAGCCGGCCAAGTCAGCTTTAACCATCGTGCACTTAAGCGAACAGTAACGAAATGTTAACGTTTTTCTGCACTTTAGATTTTCAAGCCTTGGCGCGCTCCTTTTCCAAACAAAATTTCTAATTTAAAGGTCCTGGCTATGCCTTAGATCTTTGAGCTCTGTTCATTGCTTACGTGAACTCAAGGGGGCCTTGCGTTTCCCTTAGTTTGGAAGAAGAGAACACCTTTTTCATATTGAGCAATTTTGAAGCAAAATAGAGAAAATGTCTTTCAAGTGATGCGATTCCACGCAGGGACGTTGTTTTCCTTCGATCTCTCCAGAAACTTGCTAGCTACGCATTATGTTGCATCTTCTCCTGCTTGGCGTGCCCAGGAGAGTGAAAAGAATCCTTGCTTTTCCGATTTCGGTAGCTCTATAAAGCTATTATGAAGAAAAATACCAATAATATTTTTCAAATGGTGCGATTTACTACAGGGACCTTGTTTTCTTTTGATTTCCCCTTAAACTTTCTCAAGTCCTTGCTGGCTACGCATTATGTTGCATGTTTGTTTTTCCTTCCTCAGACGTGCTCAGAGAAGTTAAAAGTATCCTTGCCTTTCTCAAAATTTTAGATTTGATCCCGGTAGCTTTATAAAGCTAGTATAAAGCAAAATGGAAAAAATGTTTCCCCTAAGTATGACGCAATATTACCCCCGCAGGACATATTACCACCTGTGCCGAGTTTAAACGCATCAATTAAGGCAGCTGCGCCGGCATGGTACAAACATTTGTGAGAGCAGCAATGAAAGGTTTTAGAAAATAAAAGCCATAGTTCCTGCACACGTAATGGTGATCACCTTCGTCTATTAATCAAGATGGTAGCACTCTAAAAGAAAGAATGTCACAAACCATCATTCGTACTTTTTTAAAAGCGTAGTAGGGGTGGGGAAAACAGTCAAAAATGATGGTGGCGCCCAAGAGGTGGTTGTTTTGTCAATAAAAGAAATGAACTATTTAGTAGTAAGCATATCTAACAATTTGGTGGGGCCCCTTTCATATTTCTGTTTGTGATATTAAGTTCTTTGACCGCACTGTTTGCTTTAATTTGGCCACAGCACAAAAGGGGGCCATGCCTTTCCCCAAAGTCATATAACCTATTCCAATAGGCCCATAGTAAGATAATTTCAAATCAAAAGGTTCCATCTGAATCAATTTTTGAAAATTGATGCTATTGTTTTATTTTGATCTTATCTTAAACTTGGGATTTTATTGCGTTTCACTTTGCCCCAAATCCAACCTCTTTACTTTTAAACAAAGATTAGTATTTCGAACCGATACAAAGAGCCTACCAATTAAAAATATCAGTCATGGGCTTTACCATCTATGTTTGCTAATAAAATGACAGTGGATGATTTTGCTGCTCTTCTCCCTATATAGTGGTAAGCATTGTGATATCATTTAAGATTATGACAGAACACTATTTTGTAAAAGGATTTAAGACTTATGAAAAAAGCATGCTTACAAAACACTTAAATGAATAATCGCTTGCTGCACCTTGATACAGCCCAAAATGTTGCGCAGGGGTGGCCATAAGTCGCTTTACCTAGTTTTAATAATAATAAACACAAAATTCTGTCCTTCATTATTTTACGTAAACTTGTGCGTGGTATATGCAACTGCAAACTTGCACGAACTGCAGATGTTGATGGTGCATTCTAATAGAAAGCCCTAACATTTTCTTTATTTTCATCGGTCTTCACATTCTTAGGGCGCCCACTTCTTTTCTTGTCAGTTACAGAGCCAGTCTCGTGACTTTTTAGCCAAAGCATGCATTGATTGTCGTGATGGAGGAACGTCATTGGGAAACTCTTGTGAAAATGCTGCAGCGGTAGCTGTTGGATTTCTATCGTTCTTCAACCACTGCTCTACTATAAAAATTCGTTGCTGAAGAGTTAATTGTCTTGCCATGCCAATATTGCCAGCAACCATGAACAAAATGACGCACGAGAAGCTAGTTTAAGGTTAAATCGACGGGTAAACGTAATACCTAAAAATAGCAGAAACGTCATTCTGTTAAAAGATACGATGTAATTAGAAGATGTAAATTTAATTATGTTTTCGTTTATAAATCATTTCGAATTTTGCGTTTATTATTATTAAAACCAGATAAAGCGACTTATGGCCACCCCTGTATAATTACTTTTAGCAAAAATTACGTTTCTTGAAACGCAATCGATTAAAAGCAACGTTATGGGCGGTTGTGCATAACCACTACATGTCCCTGGTAGCGTTTTTTATGCCCTGTTTTCTCCATAGGCGTTCCTAAACTAAGCACACTTTTATCTGTTAAATTCAGCATGTGTTTGAAAGCATATCAAGATTGTGGGAGAACGCCATAACTCGTATGTATTTTCAGGATTAAGGTGCTAAACATTAGGACAGCTACTGTGGACTTTTTCGTAATTGTAGGTGAATTTGTATGAGCTAACGTTTCTGACTGCGCGCATCTTGCTTGGTCCTGGCATAAACGCAGCCAAGGAAAAATCAAATCGACCCAAAATGAAGCACTAATAGTTAAGTCATTGCAAGAGCAGGGCCTCCATTAATAATATCAATTAGCTGCCGGTGTCAGCTTCACCCAATTGCAAAGAAAGTGGCTTTAACATTTAGATGATATTTAGCTCGATACTTATTCTTTGTTGCAAAAGATAAAACAGGACAGATTAACCTCCGTGTTTTTGTAGGAAGATTACCAATTTGTATGATTGGAGTAGGGTACTTTTTAAAATGTTTGAAGACTTCATTTTTAGATAAATCTTTTAAAAAATTTTAATAGATAATGCCAAAGAACCGTGCTTTTGAGATAGAATAAAGAATATGTACCAAAGCACTTAGTTTTTCTATAAATTGCAATTTTGTGAAGTGCACACACCAAAAGTTTGAGTGTTTTTGAACGCTAGGCTACATTGAAAAATTTTCATTTTTTGATGAATCTTTTTGCAAATTTAGATAATTTCAAACAACCATGCTTTCTAGGAAAAATAGTCAAAAAGTACTAAGGAACTAATTTTTTTTTTAATGCAAGTTTTTTGGGTCTAGTTGGAAAATCGTTCAGCTAAAAATGGAACATCATGTATGGCAACCAATTGCTGATCTGCAATCACATACTAATCCTTAGCCTTAAGTAGTTAAAGTAATATTTCTGGAAAGCAAATTTCTTCAGCTTTCAAATGACACTAATTGTTAGTACCTTATCAAAATCATAATTTTCATACATTAAACTAGCCTGTTATTATTCAGCTTATCATTTTTTGGGGAACAAAGTTACACTACGGGTCTAAAAGTTCAGCTTTTTCAATATAAAAACTGATAGTAAATGTGAAATATTATCAAAATTGTCTTCAAATACCCTTTAATTTGTTAAAAAAAAGTTTGAAAATCTGTTGAGATACGTTGTCAAAACTGTGAGAATTTTGGTAAATGTTCAATTGTGAGAGTAGCAAGATGTTTTGTCTTAAAAAACTTCATCACTGAAAATAACGATTTAAAACACTATTTAATTCATTGGACAAGCCTTGGAAAAAACTTTGTAAATTGTTTCAAGATAGCGTTTTGAATTACTGGTTTTGTTTTAACTGAGCAATTAGAGGCAGATTAGGCACAGAAGCTTTTTTGTTCTGTAAATTGATCAATTCTTCCTATTTTGGCTGAAAACCTCACTTCTCATATTCATGATTTTGTGATTTATATTTTTTGATGCAATCCACTTTCGCACTGAATTTGATATGACAGATTTTATCTGTTTCGTACTGCACTGCTTAACAGGTTATGCTTAAATCTCATTTAGCTATACAGATGTTGTTGGTTGCAAAACGATTTTTGCTTAAACAACATTGCTTTTTGCCATCAGTTTCACTCAACGTTTGGTAGACTTAGATAAGCCGTCAATGCTATATGATAATTTTTGTAGCATTCACTAGTAACTATTGTTGCGTTGAAATTTAAATTCAGTTGAGCTACAAATTAACTAGAAATTTGTTAATTCATCAATTGTGGTTGATATTTAAAACCTAAAACAAGAGTCGCAAAAACTCTGGGAAGCCACTTTGCCCACCGTTTCAAGACTGCTAACATAAACTTTTAACAATACCTTTCAAATGATTTAAACATTCATGGCCCCAGCCAGAGCAGGACCAGCGCTAAAACTCGCATCCTTGGCTAGGGCCTGGGTCGCTCCCTACCACAAAGCTTAACCTTAAAGCAGGGGTGGCCAACCGTGGCGCATTGCATGTTTAGAGGTGGCGCATTCCAGGTTTAAGATTTTTCGGGCAATTTGGGTAAGTGTCCTTTCATCTGGCCGAAAAATTTGTCACTCCAATAACATCTCCAAAAAAAAAAAAAAAAAAAGGCCGCACTTGGTTGGCCTCACGTTTGGTGGCATATTTAAGCCAAAAGTGATGGAAAAGGTGCAGCGAAACAGGGGATGACCTTTTTTTTTTTTTGGAGATCACCGCTGAATATGGCCTTGTTTTGACTTCAAAGTATAAATATATTACTACACGTTTGAGAGCAATGAAAAGCTATGAATGTTTGTGTGGCGTATCTTCAAATGAATGCTTGTGTGGCGAAAAATTTTGGCGCATGGACTGAAAAGGTTGGCCACCCCTGCCTTAAAGAGAAAGCTGCCTTTCTCCAAAACAAAACACAAAAAATTAATGATGTTGAAAACTGAAAATGTTAAGTTTTGCTTACTTCTTTGAAGAGCTTTTTTCTACAACCTTGGTGCATTTATCACTATTGGCAGCAAGTTTTTTAATGCCTGATTGAAGCACACGAAGCTGAGCATCTACATTTGGATCGTTGCCGTCCTCACATGGCCTGCTGAAAACCAATGGCTTAAGTTGTTAAATCATAAAAACAGTGACATTTTTACACACTAAAACATGTAATGAAAATAACAAAAGTGTTTGGGTTAAAAATAGCTCCTTGTCTTTAATAGTACTTATGTGACACTGTCAAGAGATATCGTAGATAGTAGATGAACCCAAAACATATTTCCAGTGTAGCAAGCTATTAACATTTATGCATGTTCTACCTTATTTTGGCAATACGATTTGACCTTCGTGATGAACTTGAAGGAGTTGCATTGAAACGATTGACAGGAGTTGAAGGAGTTTTTGCAACCTGTTGTCGATAAACTTGAAATGGTGTTTTAGCAGATGAATGGTTAGACGATAATCTTTTTAATTTTGCATTGCTCTGAAATATTAAGTTTTCATATCATGTAAAAATCTGAACCGACAGTATGTAAAACCACAGTAAAATTGCATTTATACCATGAGAACAAAATGGTTACAGAAGTAATGAAATAAAAGAAACACTAAATTAGGGGCTTGCTTTAAAAAAAAGAGGTCAGTGCAATGGACAAAGTTTTTGGGCATATAGTCAACCACACTGAAATCTTCAGCTCCTACTCAAGATTTTTGTGTACACATCAAATAGTTCAATCAAAGAAACAAAAAGAATACTGATCAAAACTTATTCAGCTTACCAAACACAGGGTGGAAGTTCTATTTGAAGATTTTAAAGAAAAACAAAACTTTATTCAAACCATAAAAATATTTTGTAGTTTAGAACAAGGGTCTGCAAATAGTGGGTTGCGAGACCTTCCATTCTGGGTCGCGAAACAATTTAAACCTATAATTATTATTGCATTGTTACGTAATTACGTGTTAAGTAGTCATCAAGCAATCATGTTGTTTTGCTACTGTTGCATAATGCGAGATAAGCAGCTGTGTGAAATTGCTAATAAGACAAACAGTGAGATTTTTCATGCTAATTTAAGAATATAGGTTACTGTCGTATTTGTTATAGTTATTGTATGGCATTCTAATTAACTTTTAAATTTAGCTAGGTTAAGGTTTTCAAGTTAGTTTTACTTACCAATAATGTTAAAAAGGTGGTTGCTGAAAAATATTACGGGTACCAAAAAAGCACTCAATAGAAAATATGGAAAATTTATGAGGAACAAGCATAGAATGAACCAGTACCTACAAAAATCTTTGCATCTTCAAGTAGTGGGGGTCAGCGCCCTACCAAACAGCCTTATAAATGGGAGTACAGCAAAGAATTTATAAAGATTGGGTTTACATGTATTCTTATAAATAATGAGCAATGTCCTCAATGTGTTGTTTGCTCCAAGATTCTTGCCAATAAGAGTCTGAAAGCAGGGAAATTGAAACCTCATCTTGCAGCAAAGCGTTCAAATTCATTGAAAAACTAATGTCTATTTTCCGCCGATTAGGAAAAGAATAGTTAAGTCAAAAAAAAATATGGCAAAGCACCTCACCATCTCAGAAAAAGCTCAAAAGACATCACATGAAGTTGCATACTTAATTGCAAAAGATAAAAAACCACACAGCATTGGAGAAACTCTCATTAAACCTGCTGCTATTGCAATCAGTCAAATTATGAACGAAGAAAAGGTAACTGAGGAAATAAAAGGAATACCATTGTCTGCTGATACCATTTGCCGACGTATCAGTGAAATGAGTCAAGATATTGAGTGCCAATTGATTGATAGAGTTAAACAAAGAAAATACGCTTTGCAATTGGATGAGTCTACAGATAAGTCTGGATTAGTGCAATTGATTGTGTTTGTTAGGTATATAGCAAATGGGAAGCTTGAAGAATTACTCATGTGCATAGCGCTATTTGGAACATGCACAGGTGAAGACATATTTTCAGCAGTGGATACAAGACTACGCAATTATGGATTATCATGGGAGTGTTGTATTAGCATTTGTACTGATGGGGCTGGGACTATAGTAGGAAAACATAAAGGCTTTTTTGCAAGAGTGCCACAAATTGCACTGCATATCAATTTTACGCATTGCATTATTCATAGAGAAAATCTTGATCTAGCAAAACACTGGACCAACAATTAAAATGTGTTCTCGACTCAGCAGTAAAAATTGTTAATTATATTAAATCGAGACTCCTCCAAACAAGATTATTTACCATTCTCTGTGACAAAATGGGCTTGGAGCATAAAACTCTTCTTCATTCAGAAATGAAACGGTTATTGCAAGGAGAAAGTTCTCATCCGTTTGTATGAGTTGCAAAATGAAGCTCATTTGTTTCTTACAGAAAGAAGACATGAACTTGCTGCAAATCTCACCGACCCATACTGGTTGACAAAACTCCTGTGCTTATCCTGTGTTTTTGAGAAGATAAATAGTTTGAATTTGTCATTGCAAGGCGAATCAGTTGACATTTTAACAGCTTATAACAAGATCAAAGCTTTCAAAAGAAAATTCAACATTGGGTTGGCCGAGTTGAAATTGGAAAAATGGATATGTTTTCTGAGCTTATCGACTATCTTGAAGAAAACAAGTTTAATCAGAAATATGTGAAGTAATCTGTAATTAGTCATCTTCATAATCTTTCTCAATGGTTTGATAAATATTTTCCTGAAGACAGTACACAACAACAACAACATAATTGGATATTATCACCCCTCACAATATCAAATACTAACCATCTATCATCAGATTTGATTGAAGCACTGGATGACCTGTCAAGTGACCTCAGCTTAAAAATTGCCTTTGATACTAAAAAAACTTTGACTGAATTTTGGCTTTCAGTTGCAAAAAATTTCCGCAGTTATCAGTGGCTGCAGTGAATGTTCTTTTGCCATATGGAACGACATTCTTATGTGAAAGGACGTTTTCAACTTTATCTTACGTTAAAAACAAATGCAGATCAAAACTAGAAGTAGAAGACAATCTTCGATTTGCCGTCTCTCAAATTAAACCTTAAATTGATTTGTTGTGTTCTGAACACAGAGTCCATTGTTCCCATTAGGTAAAATAAATGTATTCATTTTTATGTGATTTGCTTCACACAATTGTTCAAGTTAACAATAAATATTGTTTTCTTTTATTCATTTTTAAGTGCTTTGTTTTGAATTTTATAACTGCAGTTATAATCTGTTTTAGTAAATGCTATTTTACCTTTAAAATTACTTAATTATTTGAAGTGACATATCCACATATCAATAGTAGTCTTAAAATTCCTAACCAATTGAAAATATTTTTCATATAATAATACTGCCCACAAAGTTTGGGTCACAAGAATTTAAGTCAAGATTTTTTGGGTGCATCAAAAAGTATTTGTGGACGCTTGGTCTAGAACAAGGATCGGCAACCTACAACCCACAAACCAACTTATATAGTCTGTTACTTTATTCTTTGTTGATTTGTCATTGAGTTGTGCATAATTTGCATAATGTACTTATTTGTAAAAAGCGTGCATATTTGCAAGTGGTGTCATCAAAATTAAAAAAGGTTCTTTTTCTTGGCTTAGTTATGAATTTACACTTCAAACAGTTAGATCTCCAAAAAGATCAGCAGCATTGCTTTGGCATAAATTTTCACTTGAAATGTAGAGTTTGAAACAAAAGTCATTATTTTGCATTGTTGAAAATGTAACATATAAACAAACAGAGTATGTATGCATGCAATGAGTACATCATATTGTGAAGGTAAAGTATGCAATGAGTACATCATATTGTGAAGGTAATCTGGCCCACCAAGACCTTGCAGATTAAATTTTGGCCCATGAACACTAAAAGGTTGCCAATCCCTAGTCTGGAAATAAGACAAAAGCTTAAGAATTCATGCAATAAACGGTTTACACTTTTTTCAAAAGTAACTGGCATGGCATTAACATGATAAATACTATTTGTAAAATTTTGGCACATTTAATAAGGTTTGCAACCTCTGGTCAAGGCTCTGCAGTAAGCATTAAAGACTAAGAAGGTGCTAAATCATTGGTCAATGTAATGAAATGTATGAGTAATTGAATAGTTTAAAATTGCAACTGAATGGCCCTACCAAGAGTCTACATGTAACTTAACAAAAGCAAAGATTTGCACAATGTTGACAAATTTAAACTTGCAAGCTATATTGCCATCAGACATTAGTGATTGATCAATTTTAATAAAATATTAAACTTGAGACTTGATCATTTCTGACTGGTCAATTTTTATGACAAATTAAACAAAAATTGTACCCACAATGTATACTCCCCTGTACATTCACATACTGGGTCCCTCCCTCCAGTGTTTACTACCTCTGTCTTTTACCTTGCCAGTAAAGATTTGAACCCATAACTATCGCATTTAAAGGCAGCTGTACTATCCACTACTTTACAGCATTACTACCAGAATCGTAGTAAATTTACTCATTTAAATATTCATGAATGGTGATAAAAAAATAGTCTTTAAGGGTAAAATGCCATTAACGGTAAAACAGCCACTTGCTTTTTAAAAACCTTGACTACTTATCCAATCATAAACATTTTATAGCAAAATAGATTCCAAGACATAGTTGCCAAATTGAAATGTATAAAAATTACAAGGTTATAAAACATACCAAAATTGGCATATTTTGAATATAAAACATATAATAATATCGAAGATTCTCAAGTGTTTAGCATGTCCTATGTTTGAGCTTAGCCACAAAACCAATTTCCTACTGCTGACCACCAAAAAAAAGACCTTTCTTTTTCCAATGCAATATTCCAACTTTTCTTGGTGAATCTTTCTAAAAAATAGTCTTTAACCACACTTTTCAAAATAGGCCTGCCTGAAACTTTGGGTTTCCACACCAAAATCAAGTGCTTTTACTGTTTTACGATACCAAATACCGCAATCAAAGCAGTTCTAAGATTCTACTAAAATTCCCAAGATTGATTACAAAAATCTCAAGATTTTTGCCAATGCATCGGGAAAAAAATCCCAGGTGGTCTTGAAAATTTCCAAGATGGGCAACTACGGTATGTTGCTAGTGCAATATGCAGTCAACTTCAGAATAGCAACTGCTTTTTAACACAACACACACAGAGCTTCATAAATGATAGATATCAAAAAACAAACCTTTTTAGTGGCTGTTTCATGAACATGATGAAGCTGCTTCTCTTGCAACGATTTAAGAGGCAAATACAAATTTGAAACTTTCATTGCTCCCAGCAATTGATTTTTTTTGAGAGATATTTGAGATCTCAATGCCATACCAAATGCATTCTTTCTCTTATACTTTTCAGGAACTGGTGAATAGACTTGCGAATATTCTGATTCATTGATTACTCGCATTTTCGTTGACAAAAACAAAGTCATGCAGCCATCTTACATCACTTTACGTAAACAGAAAAGGCGTATCTTTGAAGGAAAGATTTTTTTGAAATCAGCGCCATTGCTCGACCAGTGTTGCCAATCAATTTTCTCCACTTCAAACCAAAATAATTAGTTCATTTAATTAGGAAGGTTTTATATGTCGTATTCGTATTGTCCATGTTTATCCTCCATTAACAAAACAGCCAATTGTATCGCTATATTTTGGACATGATGTCCCTACTCGCTTGGGAGTTGCCATTTCCGAGGTGTCTTGAAAACCTGTTTTTCACATAAAGGTGGGGCGTCCCGTTAAGTGCCTTGCCCATGGACACAACAAATGAACTTGCCGGCTTGTTCTTCACAACCTCCCCTAAATGCCAAGCGCCAAGCAGGGAAGCTATAGATACCATTTTTTAAAGTCTTTTGGTATGACTCGACAAGGGGAATGAACCCCAGGTCTACCGACTGCGAAGCGGACGCTCTAACCACTACGCCATCGCTCTAACCACTACGCCATTGATGGATAAAATCAGTAATTCTTTGAAATTTTTTGTCAACAATGCTTGCAAACCAGTCATATTGATAAATCAGAGGTAAATTTGTTACCTTAACTATTTCTTAAACAATTTTTTGGGCTATTGCCTCCGCTGCTGGGCCAAGGGTAATTCAAAAACTTACGTAACCAATAGTAATGACCAAATATTAGTTGTTTCTCCAAGTGTATCTACAAGTATCTAATAGTCATAAAGTTTTTTTTCACTGAGGAGCAAATGGTATTTATATGGCACCTCTCTTAAAATCGATTTTTTTGGTAAATTGGCACACAGTAGTAAGCTTAGATTAAACAACTGAAAGGCCTAATTTCAACCAAATCGCTCTTGATTAAATTTATTTACTTCCAAGTAGCAAACTAGCAATAAGTCATTCTAATGTTTAATTAATTTCTCGTTTTTAAAATAACCCCAAAAGTTGGTGTTTTCCGTATACCAGGAGTAACCAACCTTTTTGAACCGAGGATTACTTTCTGAGAACTGATCGTGGCAAGGGCGATCAGTTGGATAGCGTTTTTGTTCATATTTTTGTGATTGAAAACTGGGACATTTCAGAACAACAAACCTTATTAGAAGGATTACTATATCCGCTTAGGCATAATTGGGACACACTTTCGGTTATCTTTACACTTACATGTGTTGGCAATTGGTGAAGCTATATTTCAAGAATGACAAATGTTTTCGCTTTGGGCATTAAAATATTTTATCCAAAATGAAAACATTTTCCAAAAAAAAGGACCTGTTTTGCTACCGCCATTTGTGTTGGTCGCAGCACAATTCATCATCGTACCAGAGTTAATATTGATAATTCCACTACAGTAAAAAACAGGAATGCTTCGCTAATCCAGACACCACACCGGAACACACGCTTAAAATTGGGACTGTCCGGCTAAAAAGGGACGTATGATAAGCCTATGCCGACCTGTATTTTCTTTTGCAAATCCACCATCCACTTTTGATAAAATTTTGAGATATTTTAAAAACAGGCTGGCGGGCGACCTGGCGACCTCGGGCATACAGTTGGTGACCCTTGGGCTATACCTTTTCAGCATAAATGACAACTTTTGGTCAGCCACTTTCTTTCACCCCAAATGTGTGACGTCATATGCAACTTTCCTAAAGGGTAAACACCAACTTTAGGGGTTATTTTGAAAGTTATTGAAAAATTAATTAAGCATTGGACTGAATTATTACTAGTTTGTTACTCGGAAACAAACAAATTTAATCAAGAGCGATTTGGTTTTGATTAGGTCTTTTAGTTGATAAGTCTAAGCTTGATATGATGTGCCAATTTGCCAATTGGCTTTAAGAAGAGTATCATCCAAATAATATTTATCTCTCTGTTAAAAATATCTTCATGCCAATTAGATACCCGTAGGTAGATTAGCAAAATCAACCATTATTTGATCATTACTATTGGTACCACAAGTTTTTTAATTACCCTTGGCGTACTTGATACAGCAGCCGAGGCAACAGCCCAAAAAGTTGTTTAAGAAATTGCAAAGATCGTAAAATAACATTTGATATGTTAATGTTTTCGGTATGCAACCACTATTGAAAAAAAATCTTCATAGGACTATTGATCGATCAATATTTAATCCAACACATAGGCTACTTTTGGTACCGTACAGAAGTCTGCCCTGTTATCTAGCCTAGGCTATGATATCATTTGGGTTTACAACTTATCAGTATGTTTATGCAACTCAATATGCTCTTTAAGTTGCATCATACAAAAAATTTAACTCAATACTCCCAAATACGCTGATTATTTGCATACAAAACTCTACCAAAAGCTCGCTACAAAAAAACCTGCATGCTTAACTACAAAAACAACCTGCATATTTGGCTGATAAAATTAGGTTAAATGGTAGCAATAACAAATAAACCTTAACATTTTTTCCGTACATTGTCTTTAGATTCATTTCATTACATCATTAAAATAACACATTTAACGTTTGTTTGACAACTCTTTATTTCATCCATTTTATTTACGACAAACTAAATCATAACCGACGCGATGGCGTAGTGGACCGACGCGATGGCGTAGTGGTTAGAGCGTCCGCTTCGCAGTCGGTAGACCTGGGGTTCATTCCCCTTGTCGAGTCATACCAAAAGACTTTAAAAAATGGTATCTATAGCTTCCCTGCTTGGCGCTTGGCATTTAGGGAAGGTTGTGGAGAACAAGCTGGCAAGTTTGCTTGTTGTGTCCATGGGCAAGGCACTTAACGGGACGCCCCACCTTTATGTGGAAGACAGGTGACCCATAAACCTCGAAAAAGGCAACTCCCAAGCGAGTGCGGACTTCCCGTCCAAAGTATAGCGATACAATTCGCTTTCTCGTGAATGGAGGATAAATATGGCAAATAAAACAAACAAAACAAAACAAATCTCCATTCAATGCAAAAATACTGAAAGTGATCAGCCACTTTTTTTCGAAAGCACATTTTAATGACGCTTGATTACGTGAGTGAAGTCTTCCTATTAGTTTCTTTGTTGATTTTATATGTATTTCAGAAATACTTTGCAAACATGAATTGATCTTCAGCTACGTGTTAGCGTTGATGTTTGTATCAGAAAGCGAAACAGAAATCAGTGTAGTATCTCGCCCCCAACTTAAGTAACAAAACTTCAAAATCAATGAAGCATAAAAACGAGTAACAACACAATCAAAATACACAATATTATCTAGTGGTGTAAGTGTAAGCTTAATATGGTTTGTGTTCGAAACTAGTACGAAGAAAACAACCAACTGTAGGCTAGCCATAGCATTTTAAGTTTGGTAAAAGTGCATTTTGGGTGACTAAATTATAATGTTCAAATGACGCATCAAGTATTGTCGCGTTAGGGTTAGGGTTTACTTACCCTTCTTGTGCTTGATGCATCATTTGAGCTTATTAATTTACGCACCTAAAAAGTATTTTCACCTTGAGATGTATTTGTAGTAGGTTGTGACACATTAAGATAACTTGTGGCCTACCTTTGGAGTTCCCTCCAAATCATAGAATTTTTGGCTACCGGTATTGTTTTTTCTGTTTAGCAGTTTAGTAATCTGATAATTGGAAAACACTGCACAGGTAAGCTTTCATACTGTACAAGTAAATTAGTATTGCGTGTAGCTAATTTAAACAAAATACTTGAGTTGAATTACGGTAGCTTTGGCTTAGCAGGTTAGTCAGCAGCATTGCATGATAAACTGAGTGTGAAACTTCATCATAAAACAGGTAGCAGAGTATTAGTACACCAGTTATTCTAATTAGTATGTATTTGTTTTATGCAAGGTTGATGTTAGGTTTTGGGTTAGAGTTGAGGTTTAAGTTGGGTTAATTGGCATTTTGATGGACGTTGCAGATATGTATCGATACTATTTAGTCGGATCTCTTGTAGATCATGGTTACAATTGATGCAACATTGCCAAGTAGAAATGGCAATTACATTATGTTTTGAGTTCAAACCTTGCAACCACACTTACATAAATAACTGCTGATTTAAAGATCATATTGTCATTAGGCAGTGGCTATTTCGCCGTCAACGGCAATTCGCCCTTGGAATCTATTTTGCCGTAATCATTCATGAGTGTTTATATAGCCATATTTGCTACAATTATGCCAGTGACACTGTGGTGTAGTGGATAGTGCGCTGGTCTTGAGACACCATGGTTGTGAGTTCGAATCTCAGCTGGCAGGGCATTAAAAGAAGGCAGTGGCTATTTCACCGTTGACGGCAATTTGCCCTTGGAATCTATTTTGCCGTGATCATTCACATGTGTTTATATAGCCAAATTTGCTATGATAACACTAGTGACACTGTGGTGTAGTGGATAGAGCGCTGGTCTTGAGATACCATTGTTGCGGGTTCGAATCTCAGCTGGCCAGGGCTTAAAAAGAAGGCAGTGGCTATTTCGCCGTCGATGTCAATTTGCCCTTGGAATCTATTTTGCCGTGATCATTCACATGTGTTTATATAGCCAAATTTGCTATGATAACACTAGTGACACTGTGGTGTAATGGATAGAGTGCTGGTCTTGAGATACCATGGTTGCAGGTTCGAATCTCAGCTGGCCAGGGCTTTAAAAGAAAGGCAGTGTACACTGAAGGGCAGGCCTGGTATGTAAATGTACGGGGCAGTGTACACTGGAAGGGAGTGTACAGGGTGGGGGATAGAGACCTGGGGGTGCAAAATTTTTGTTTTGGTTTTTAAAATTGACCAATCAGAGACGACCAAAAGTCACATGTTTAGTACGTCATTAAGATTAACCAATCACAAATAACTCACGGCAAAATAGTCTCTGAGGGTAAATTGCCGTCGACAGCAAAATAGCCACTGCCTTAAAAGAAAGGCAGTGTACACTGAAGGGGCAGGCCCGGTATGTAAATGTACAGGACAGTGTACACTGGAAGGGAGTGTATAGGGTGGGGATAGAGACTTCGGGGTGCAAAACTTTTTCAATTGGTTTTTTAAATTGACCAATCAGAAACGACCAAAAGTCACATGTTTAGTACGTCATTAAGATTGACCAATCACAAATAACTCATGGCAAAATAGTCTCTGAGGGCAAATTGCCATCGATGGCAAAATAGCCACTGCCTTGTCATTATGCAGTCTTCTAAACTCTTTGTCTCACTTATTTTAAATCAACTAATTAACCACTTAACGTACTAATCTGCTAATTATTTTGACTTGGTGGGTCAAAAAATTTCTATTTTTTGTTATTGGTTATTCTGATTCTGCTGCTTACAGAGATCATTTTGATATAAATCTTTCTCCTCAAAGCCAGGTAATTTTTGAGATACTTACATTTGAAAATTTGCTTATTCAAAAAAAGAATAAGCAAAAAGCAGTGGAAATGACACATCAACACAACATGTAATTCAATCAGTCTATCAGTATAGAAAGTCTAAATTACACACGTTCAAACTAAAATCATTATTTTCCAAATAAAATGACAATTTACATTATATATATATTTTTTTTCAAAGCTGCAAAACAAAGTACAATGTAACAAACAATGTAAAGCCTTCCTAAATTATCTATCCTTTTCGCTAGTTTCTTTTGAAGCAAAACTACACACTTGTAAGTTCTCCCAGCTCTCCTGCTGCTTTTCCTAAATTTTATCACTTTATCTCTGATCAATCAACTATAGAATTAAAATAAATTCTGTCTAGATGTCGCTGGTACTCAAAACGCTCAGAAAAAAACAGGGACAAACAAGCTAATACAAACTAAAGAACGCATATCAACACATAAAACAAGATATCTCAGAAATGCATTTTTAAGACAAAAAGCAAAAACAAGGTATCTCGGAAATGCATGTTAAGTGGTTAAGTTTTCATCATTAGTCACATTTTGTATTGGTAGTTTGTCTGGCAGGTAACTGCTTCACAAATACTAAGGCTTTTGAAATGTGCATTCTTTGTTCAGTCTTGCCTGATCTGAAATAAATTACTTATATACATTTTACAGAAAGTGAGACAAAGATATTTGTGGTAAATACTGGACCAGGTCATTTAAAAAAACAGTGCTCTTAAAAACAGCTGTTTTTTTTTGGGAAGCACATAATTTGGTGTGGTGCAACGTAGAAATATAAAGCAGATTGCTTTGCTTTGCTGGTTTGTCATCCTCCCTGATGTTGAAGAACCTATATGCTGTCATACACAAAAGCATCACATAAAATAAACTAGAATTTTATGTACACTATAATGATCAAATGATATAATTTTCTTTCTGCAAGGTATCCAATCATAGGTTAGCACACTTTTGCTAATGTTCTGTACCTCTTTCCAGAAAGTGTTCTCGCAGGGGACATTTTTGTATGTAAAATGACCACAAATGCTACAGACTTCAAACTAGAGCCATTTCGGTGCAGTAAAACTTCATGTAGTGTTTTCCACAAGAAAGATGTTTCCAATGGTCTGCAAAGATGTCATGCCTACCAAGCAACAAAGTATGGTCGTTTATCAATACGTGTGCCACTGTGATTGTCGGTACGTAGGCCGCACATCCCAAAGACTGCAGGATAGAATAAAACAGCACATACCAAAAGCAATAAGAAATCAAGCTCAACCAAATCGTGATTTATTTCAATCCAACCATACCAGTACTTTGGCAATTGGACAACACCTCCTCAACAATGAAAAATGCACCTCTCACTATGATGACAACCAATTTTCTATTTTGGCTAAAGGAAGAACACTTTTTCATTTATCTACCTTGGAAGCAACTTTCATCAAAATACTTCAACCCGAGCTTTGTCGCCAGAAAGAATTCGTCTACACACTAAAATTATGTCATTGATTCGGACTCGGCAAAACATCTGATTGTCTACCAATCAGAACGTTCTGACATTTTCACCAGCTGCTTTCGCTGTAAATACCTTGCCATTAACACCAGGCTTCATTCTAGCGATAACTCCTGAAGAGAGCTAGATGAAAGCGTTAGAGTTTTCACCTATTCTTTGTAAAAGAGTACAATAAAATGGTCGATGACTAAAGCTTTATAGAACCATTTCATACATCAAACTAGAAACACACCACAGTTTGAACTTTGTGAAATTCCAACCAACTCAAGTAGAGCTCATTAAACAGTTAGAGGTGCTAAATTTTGTTTTTTAGTAAAACATTTTTTGTTCTTGGGAGATTAGCTAGATTTAAATGTTGGGTACACTTAATCTTCAATCCCAAGCAAAGATTTTTTGACTCAGCAAATTGTCAAAAACTATTTTCTTCTCTTGTTTTAGCCGAAAAGTAATGCATTTACTTAGCCTACAGATGAATTTGAAGCTACAAAACTTTAACTTTTTGTTTGCTGTACTACGTGCATGCTGAATTGGCATTGCAGAATTCATTGATCTTCTTGTATGAAAGGGCATCCAAAAAAACAATAGGATCAGATGCGGCTGGCTGTGGTGGTATTGAGCCAGCATCAATTGTCATCCAAAACTGTCAGACCATCCACGTCTCAAGGTTGCTGATGTATGGGGCATGTTCAGATCCTGTGGTCTGTGGTTTGATTGGTGGTGCCACACCTGCAATTTGGCAAGACCCCATTTGTACATGGATGAGTAAAAACGCCTGGCATCAATCTGCAGGCAATGGCGCTTAACCCAAGATGTTCTGGGCAAAGCCATTCCAAGGGGGCTAGAACTGGCCCTGGGAATGGAAACATGGAGCACGAGTGTGTGTTTGGAATACTCTGCACTCCATCAATAATTTGTCTATTGAGCCGCATAGATGTCAAGTTTAGATAGGTCATTTAATAGTTTCTGTGCAGCAGGCACAAATGGGCATCTAGACTTCGATCTTTCCTGGGGCGAATCCAGTAACCCAGCTAGTTGACCAAGTAAAATATGGTCTGGGTCCAGGGTGCCATGCTTGGCCAAGGAGAGTGTCACTGCCAAGCAGGGAAGCTCAGCTGGCTGGATGCATGAAAGGATTGGCAGGTGGACTGTTGGCATAGGATGCAGGCATCCAGTGACAATGTCCAAGGTGTCATTCAAAACACTGTTGATGGGATGGGTGTGTTCATGGTGATGCCAAACTGGTGCGCAGTACTCAGCTATTGCATAAACCAAGGATAGGGCAGCTGTATACAGTGTTTTAGTGCCAGTGCCCCATCTTCAGTCTGCAAGTCACCTCAGAAGCATAATGCGGGTAGCTAGTTTTTTGCGCAATGTCTGGAGATTGTGGCAGAATATGAGTGGTCTGTCCAGTTTTACCCCAAGTTAGGTTGGAACTGGGCAAAATGGGAGGAAGCTCATGTTTGGTCTCTCGATTGTATAAATGAAAGGCTGCTGTCACTGTTTTAGCATGGCTAAGTTTCAGCCTCTACAAGTCTTGAAATATGCTGAGGGTGTAGCCATGTCTTGGCTTAAGGTTTTCTCCAAACCCTTTCAGTTCCTAGATGAATGCAGCAAAGCCAGATTATCAGCATAAGCATACTTTCTGAAGGTTGCCCTGGGAAGATTGTATGTACAGATATTAAAAATGAGGGGGCCAAGACCAATTCCTGGGGGATGCCATTTTTCAGACGGTAAAGCCTACTTTGATTGCTATCACCAGTGGTAAGGGTAAAGCTTCTCTTTCAGATATGCCCAACCATGTGCTTATCTGGCAGAAGTCTTAGCAGCTTTCAGGTAAGGCCATGGTGCCAGACAGTGTCATAAGCTGCTGTCAGGTCGACAACATGACACTGGCCTTCTTCTTAGCATCCATCAATATTTTGCATAAGGCAAACGATTTGGTCCACAGTTGATTTCCCGTGACAAAATCCAGCCTGCCCCTAGGGAGCTGTGGATTGATAATTGGTTTTACATGGGTATGGATAAGCCTCTTGAGGATCTTGTAGAGGACACAAAGCAGAGATATTGGGCAATAGCTCTCAGGGTCCTCCTCAGGCTTCTTAGGCTTTGGTATTGTGACTTCCGGTGCTCTTCTCCAGATTTTGGGAATTTTGAGCTGGCACAAGCAGGAAGAAAGGAAGCCACATAACCAGGACTTTAGAGCAGCACCAGCATGGAACATAAGCTCCAGAAAAATAGAGTCAGGGCCAGGAGCTTTACCTGGCTTTAGGTGTTGAAGGGTGACAGTAAATCCTTTTGATGTAAAATTCCAGATATCTTCACTGGACTTGATGTTGTGGCCCTCCAGAAGTCAGACACCTCTTTAGATAGGAGTTGAGATGACATGCAATTAGCATTCCCATATCTCCCTCTTCTAACCAGGTGAGACTGAGCAGTGACGAGAGGAGTGTCGCAACCTGCCAGTAAGTTTGTTCAAGATACTCCATACTTTTTGACTGGAGTGCGAAAAATTAATGCTCTGAACTGCTTCAGACCATCGGTCCCTCTGTTTCCTGTCAAGCCTAGTGAGCAGGGTTGTGGCAGCTATGCTAGAGTTGTTTCTGTCAGATCTCAGGAGCGCTCAGTAGAGGTTCTCACACTCTGAATCCCAGCATGGTATATGGTTGTTTTGATGACGACGTGGGATAGATCTTTTGGCTGCTGAGTTGATGATGTCGCAGAAGTCCTGGTAGACCTGATCCACATCCAGTGAGTCAGGTGGTAACAAAGTCTTGGCGAATTTGTTCATCAAAGCTATGTAGTGGCTCCACTTGGCCTTACAAAAGTTTTATTGTTTAACGGGCATGCTTGGCATGGGTTAAGCAAACCTAGGTGGTGTGATTAACGATTAATTGGTGATGATAAGGCAATAGACTTCAATAATTTTACAGATAAGCAAATTCAACAACTTTTTTAATATATATAAATCTTTTGTGTATGAGTTCATGCAGCTTAATGTGCAGTCTTTTGTCATACTGGGCCACATCGTGATGGGTAGATTGAGTGGCCCTGCCACATAAAGATGGAGGCATCCCATTAAGTGCCTCGCCCAAGGACACAACAAGCAAACTTGCTGCTTGTTCTTCACACTATTGCTTTCTTGCCGAGCACCAAGTAGCGAAGCTGTGAATACCAAATTTTAAAGTCTTCTGGTATGACCAAGCAAGGGAAATGATCAAACCTTGGATCTTCTGACTCTGAGGTATATGCTTTAGCCACTATGCCATCATGCCAATAATGTGAATGAATATTTTAATATAGAATTGGAAATGAATGCTGCTATATTGAAAAGAACTGCTACCCCTAATCAACCATTTTCTACCAAGGAGTGTTTTTCTTTGCCAGTTCAGGTATTCAGTGCTAAATGTATTGCTATTATCATATTAATTTTAAATCAAAATGAAATAATTTAGAATTGGCCTAACACATCTGCCTGCATTGTATAAGGTATTATTTTTTTGCGTTTCATGTCCTACGTATATTTCATTATGCTTATTTTAATTATAGCTATATATTTTTACCATTCTACCTACTATTTTCATACATTATGATTGTATAAAGGTGATTCAGTATTTATATTATTATCCGTGTATGTTCTCATAATGACTGCTACTATTGTTAAACTAAGTGCATAAAGTAGTGTAGGTGTTGGAGTAGTTTAGCTTTTCAGTGTGCAACTTTAATACATCCTTAAAAACTGAAAATTATTTTTTGCGTTTGTATAATGTTGTTTGAATTGGTGATAACACTTGGCTTTTTTAAGCATAAATAAAATATTTTCGGGTTGAGGTTGATTCTTAGCGCTCATTGTTCAATTTTTACCTAAGTACACTTTGTGCTGACTTTCTTCAATATTTTTTGATGCCTGTAATATTATTGTGGCATCGCAATATGTTAATGTGGGTACTAAATAACTCTGATAAAATCAAGTAGAATTTCTACCTAGGTTGCTGCAACATTACCATCTTGGTAGCAATAACTGATACAGCCTCAAGAAAGCGAGCCAACATTTTTAGTTTGCATCAGCATAGCCAGCTTTGCCAAAAAAATATTGCACAGCTTGTTAATGTCTGTGCAACATCATTTTTCTGCAATTATCAAGCAGGTACTGTGACACTTTAACAAAAGGAAAAGGGTGGCAAGAAATGCATATTCTCCCCTACCAATGATGCTTACCTTGTGAGACTGAGCAAAATCACTTTTGTGCTTGTGTTGTAGTCAGTTTAATTATTGTTCGGAAGTATTTCGTACTGGCTGGTCAAAAAGCAGTTTGCCCATTTAAAACACATTTTCTAATAAAAATATGCTGAGGAAAAAATGTAATTGTAAAAAAATATAAAACATGGGTAATGATGAGTTTATTCAATAAAAAACGTTCGTTTTTCGGATAAAAGTCATTTTTTCGTTCTTATCCAGCATAGTCAGTTGGTGTGAGAAAGTATTTGAAGCTGTTTAAATCATGTACATAAATCAAACCATAAGTACTCCCAAAGAACACGTTTTGAGTAGTGTTTTAGTCATAGTGTGATGGGATTGGTGTCACCCATATCAGGAATGAGCTCTAGAGACGTTTTTTCAACAATCAGAAGTCATCACTCCTTTAATGGGTGTCAGTGTTCCTACCCCCCAAACATCTTCTTCGGCATTGCTTTATGGTTTGATCTATGTGACATGATATTACCAGCTCTCTATGCTCCCTCACACCAATTGACTGCTGACCAAGAGCAAAAAATGGCTTTAATCAGAAAAATGAACTTCTCTTCACTCATCAACAGTCCATGCTTTATGCTTTTTGCCCTCTCCATTCTTCTGCAATTTTTTGTTAGAAAACGCTTTTTGAACAGGCAAATTGCTTGTTGACCAGCCGGTAACAAACACTTCCAAACAATAATTATACCAGTTTCTGCACAGGCGTAAAAAATGGTATACTAGGTCGTCACTAGTCTCTGATGTCCATTTTGCTCTGTCTGACCTGAACCATATCATCTGAAGGGAAGGTTATGTATTTCCTGCCTCTCTTTTCTTTTCGTCAAAGTGTCATAGTAACTGTTTCCGTAAATTGATGAATGCTGTCAACCAATGGCTGACGGAAATACGTTGCATTAACTTCTTTGCGAAAGCTGACAATGTTGGCTTGCTAGGTGTTGCATCAGTTGCTGTCACTGCACAGTTGCAACTAAGGTTAAAATTCCGGCTGTATTTATCAATGTCACTTAGTGGCATAGAGCATATTATGACGTCACAATAATATTGATGTCATCAAAAAATATTCTAGAATGTTAATGCAAAGCGTTTTTTTTTTGGTATAAATTAAACACTAAGTATCAACCTCAACTCCAAACTATTTCCATTCATGCTTAAAGAAAGTCGGTGTTTCCAATGATTCAATCTGAACTCACAGGTCAGCAACAGTGGCACTTAGCATGTGACAACTTTCAAGACCTGCTTTGGAGTTTTTAAGTTTCAACATTTCGCTTCAATTGCTTGACAGAACTTTTAATGAATTTTCTGGTTAATTAGAATACATCGAGCTGAGAAAATCATCAAGGGCCTATCTATGACACAACCACTCAGTCTTTGTGAGGTTTGACATTATGACCATTTGATTATTGTATGAGCTGATTTGTATTGTCCAAAAAAACTTGAAGTAATTGATTGATTATACTTTCATACTTGTATATCATTTATAGAAGCACACTTCATTTCGAGCTTCTTCAAATTACCTCAGTGATGCATTTCCTGTGAGAAAATCTCGCTCTTCAGGCTTACTTTTTGGACATTCCAAAGATTTTAAGGTATGTAAAACTGATTGGTTTGAAGATGTATCAGTTTCAAGGAGCAATAAACTTAATTTCATAAAACCTTTAATTAAAATTTTTTAGCTATTATTTCTCAGGTTTTATAGACATCATACAATAGCATGATGCGGATTAATTACAAACGTGTGCTAGGTTTTATGTTTTCTCGGTACCCAGCTACTTATATTTTCCCATGTGTCCAAAACGCAGTAAAAAAGTTTGCTTTTGGTCATAACTCAACAAAATATAGTTTTAAGTTCAAACTCAAGAGTAATGGAAAATATTAAAGTGGGCACCAAACAACGGTGCTGCTTTTTCTTTTGTTGTAAATTTGTAGAACAAACTGGTAACAAAAATTGTTATGGCAAAACAAAAACAATGTAAAAAACAGCAAAATCAGATTAAGGGCTAAAAAGCATCAACAAATCAAAATTTTCAAAAATATTGTTGTGGTTTATTTTGAATAAGCTTTCGTCTTATTCTAAAGTAAATCACAGAAATGTTATCGTAACTTCGATTAAAACCATTTACTAAATGTCTGAATGTTAATAATTCCATAATTAAATTTACCGATTTTTTTTAAATGAGTGACTTGATTTGTTTTTGTGCAAACATCTATGAAATTAGAACTTAGAGCATGATTTATCCAAAAATTTATTTTGATAAAGTGGCATTTAAAATTCAATTGATAAATCTAATTTTGTGATGTCACAAAACGAACCATTACCAGCTTTGAAATTGGCAAGATTACAAGCTTGCTCCAACAAAGTTTAGCCTTTGTTGCTCAAATGTATATTATTTTTAGCATGTTGAAACTTTCAATCTTAACTCTGGTTATCGTCTGTCGAGGTCTGCCGGAAAAATATACGTTTCTATCCAAACTAAAGATCCGCCTCAACCGCCTAAACCAGAACCTAGGTAAGCTTTGTTTCTACATAAACTGTAGCTCGAGGTCAACTCTAATATTATTAATGAACACAAAAAAGTTAAGTAATAATTTAGCATGTAACCAAAAATTAAATTTAGGCATTAATTTGATCATTGGCCATGCTAATAGTCAAATTAACGCCAAGATTTAGTGGAAGTAAAGTTGGCAGTGAATCAAGTTGAAATGGAGTTGCGTTGCCGCACATCTTATCTAATAAAACAATTTGTTACCTATGGGAGTCTTAAAGGGTAAAAGTTTTGGCATTTTTTTCCGAGATTCTAAAACCTTTGTAAGATTAACCGTCGTTTGTTAACAGTTTCCTTGCAAAACACCAGATTTGACATTTTGGCGTCGATGGCGATTTATATTGTCGTCCACCCTGTAAGTAGGAAAAGTTTGTATCGTCACCGTAATATTTTTGTGGCCCTATTTTGATTCTTGCACAATCTTTTTCGTAACGAGCATTCACTAAAGTGTTCGTTAATGTGGCGTGCGATTCTTTATACGAAACAGCTTGAATGAATTTAAAGCACACTTACATCGTGCTTTCATTGTTGAATGTTTTCAAAATAGGCACATTCTTTTGTTGGCAATGATATTTGAACAAAGGCTAACCATGTACTTATGTAAAATATCATTTTCTCGCAGCTTAGCCTAATCTTGTTTTGTTGTGACTACTGTATCTCCAATAGTAGTGTATTTAAGAACAATTTGTTTTTGTGAACTGATGTTTCTTTGCCCAAGCTTGAAGCATTGTTTGTGTAGAGAGTAGTAGTCGTTTTCCGTTTAATTCAGCCCAAGAAGGTGAAGAGAGGTTCACCTCCAGGCTGTCTTTATGGTGGTGATCGTGGGTTTGCGACCTCATTAATTTTCTTCTGCGCATGAATATTTACGTTGTAAAGTTTTTTAATCACATGATTGCATATTTGCTAAATCAACATTGTAGACGTAGGTTTGTTTGCTCCTGTAATATTTCATACTATTGATTAGCTTATTGCTAGAGCTCTGTTCGAAAATTTTGCTGAAAGGGACTGAATTCTTTTAGAGGCGATTATTCTGAATTTTCGGAAAGGTCTTAATTGTTATTTTTGTGTAAATACTACGGTCTTGGCCGCTGAAGAAGCCCGTAATTGCGTTTCTGTTAATATTTATCACAGTTTTTTTGTTTTTTAGGAAACTCAGCGTTGCAGAGATGTAAGTATAAAAATTACGATTTTATGGTTAAAAACTACAATAAGGTTTACGTCCTTTTTCCTCGTTTAGTGAGTGTCTGTCATTATCTTTTCGCTTTTGAACCAACCTGTTTGCTGAAGCACCACGACGCTTTAACTTTTGGAAGTTTTTTATGACGAATACCAGTAGCGTTTTAATGTAGTTTTAAACTAAGGCCCTTTGTTCTAAATTCCGAAACTGACTGTTTAACGGTTTCATTTAGCAGTAGATTGATCTATGAGTTGACTCGTAGTTTTGTAATTACAGCATCTTTAAACTAAATTGGCGACAAAAGTTGATTTACAAAATGTGTGCCGACTTTCACGTACACATTTCACAATTATTTCCTCTTGTTTCGCCTAAAAGCGCTGGTTATAATGAGAATATTTCCAAGGGAAACAATAATACTTGAGCGAACGAACGTTCGTCAAGTGTGTAAACGGTGTCAGACTTAACGAGCAAGTTTTCTGTTGCAGGGAAGCGCTGTTAAACGATTTACGCGAACAAGTCGACCTTTTATCGACGTTCTTAGAAGAAGAGCGTCTCCGGCATGGAGGGACTAAAAAGCGAGCAATTTTAGACTTGCTTGAACAGGAGAAAAAGTTAAAGCAAAAACACGAAGCTGATATGAAATCTTTAAACGAGGTATGAAGCAAAACAGAAATGCTTAAGTTAATTCACCTAAACAAGAATGTATTTAATCCTTGCTTTAGTGGTGTTTTGATCCAGTCGAAGAAAAATTCTTTAAAATTGCTTTTTCAGGCGTCATGGAGACACGAATCTCAACAAAAATTAAGATACATGTTTGTGGTGAGGAGCATTGAACTCTTCTCTGCATAAATGTGAAATATTTTACTTACGTTCTCTCTATATATTTTGCCTGCGGTCAAGAATTCTGACCGCTACAAGTAACAAATTCAGTTAAATCATTTATTTTATGCGTGCTGGTTTACCATGGTCTAATTGTAAGCAAAAATAGACAGTTACTACAATAATTGTGAATTGTACTCGTAATGATTGTTGCTTGAGTGGTGAGTGCTGTGTGTGCTTCACGAATCTTCAGTGCATTTTGTTTTATGACAGCCACTGTAAACATTCTGAAAATACAGTTTTTTATAGACGCTGTGTATATTGAACCCAGGCTATTATTGCTGATGTCAATTCCGTAGCATGCTCAGTGATATTAGGAATAGTAAAACTGCTTGTCCAACATGGACAACAAGCGGCTTATATGCACCCATCGGTTAGTGTTCGCCTCGTTGGTGATTAGGCTGCCAATCAATCAGCATTTATGTCTTGTTCGTAATGACTGACGCTTTGTCTTAACGGAATCGTGATTAGTGGTACGATATAATCTTAGATGCTTCGCGTCGTGTCTCGGCCCCTAAAGCAATGGTTTTTTAGGCCCACGATGAGACGCTGAAGCTTCAAGAAACAAGACATGAGGCGCGGGTTAAGCAAATTGAAAGAGATTACGATAACATAATTGAAAAGATGAAGACTGAATACAGAATGTTACAAGCTTCCTTCAAAGTCTATCAATCTACGCTGCAAGACGAAATGCAGGATGAACTAAAGACAAAAGTAATTATGTTGTTCCTGGGTACTCTTTAAATGAAAAAGGAATGTTTTCTGACAAAACGGGGCAGCACTAATTTTTTAGGGCAGAAAAGAAAAACTGTGCGACGTGTGAGATGAAAATAAAAATTCTTTGAAATAGAGTCGCATGATTTTGGGGAGGATCAGAGTGCCCACCCAGTTACGCTTTTTGTTTTCGAAGATTACACACCGAGAAGTTAAAACATCCCCTGAACTTTAGGACTTATGAAGGAGAGATATAACTACCTACCAATAAAAATACATTTTGCGAGGCCCTTTTAACCAGCAGTGCTTTGGCCTCTTGCTGTTTGTACAACCAGGCCAACTGTATGGCTGTGTTGATGTAAGGAACTCTACATTTTTACCTTCTATCAAAAATAATGCCCTACTTAATTTAGGTATCTAATAGTTTGTTTTAAGAACCAAACTAGTGGAAATGTGTCATGAAAATTCTAGGACGAGGTCTCAGTAATTTCATTTGGAAACTCAGCAAATAACTGCCCCTTTCAAAGTAATCACGCTCGGGTGCATTGCACTAGTCCATTAAATTTTGCCTCGCTGCAATGCACTGCTAAAACGACTCCTGGTGATCTAAGACTCCCTCATTATACAGCATTTTTGCTGGCGTTCACGTTTAAAAAACGTGTTCCATCAATGATTCTTTTAATTTTGGGAAAAGAAAAAAGAAGCCGGCTTGGCGCAAAAACACGTCGAACCAGGTTTGGCGAGTAGGAAGGTTAGTTCAGAGCTGTAACGTTTCTTTTTGTCAGGAACTCTAGCATCCTCAAGGTAGTGGTGTGTGAGTTCACTATTGTCATAAAGCAGCTGTAAGTGGTGCTTCTTCGTAAATCTTGTCTTTTTTCTCTTACTGAACGAGGCAAGCGTTGCATCACCTCGTAATGGACATACTAGGTGACTTTCTGGAAAAAATTTAAAACGAACCATGCCTTCGACATTGAAAAATGCTATCAACGAGAGTTAGATCTTGCACTTTGTCTGCCTTGCTTTTTTCATCCCTGGTGATTGAGGAAGACTGTCTTTTCTCATGGAGACTATGACGCTTGCTGTCTGGGCCATAATTAAAAACCCTCGTATCATCACCAGTAATGATTCTTCAGCAAGTCTGGATCGGTTTCAAATGCTTCACGATGTCGTGGCACCCTTGCTAGCGCCGCGTTTGTTGGTCATCATTCAACGCCATCTTTGCCCGAGCGTTCTGCTTATCAGGGCTGTGGTTATTAGCCGAGCACTACGTCGATATCATCCAAGTTCATTTGAGATTAGTCGAACACTTAATTGACGATCTCCACGAACGATCTTGTTCACAGGTTTAACTGTAGTCTTTGTTCTTGTTGAAGTCGTTTTAGGGGTCGTATTTTACATTCTTGCCTTCATGTGTAGACTTTTGGGTAAGAACAGCCGTACTTGTGCTGAGGCGCATTGAAAGCTGCTAACGAACTTTTCCCCGACAGATCACAAACGTTAGGTTGTTTCGTTGCTCTGTAGACATTGCTAAATGGCAAAGTAAAAAAAGCTGTATGTGTAAAACGGCGGCAACTTGAGAAGCTACTTCCTTTAGCAGCTAAAAATCTAAGAAAAATATATCAGAAAACTGCAATTGCAGTTTTGCTCTCTCAAAAATTTACTACATTTGCTGCCTCTTTTAGTTGGTCTTTACCTCAACCATAATTTACATAGAAAACAGTGTCCTAGAACTTTTTTTGAGACATCTCGTAAATGAAAATTTCAGGTGTAGTAAGATAAATCGCCTCTCCGGTAATAATTATTTGGTAACAGGTCTAGTTACGTTGTATTTTCCAGAAAACTGAATTTGAATGGGAAAAAAAGCAATCGATTGATAACGCAATTGACGATTATAAAAGACATGTAGATGACGAACTAGCAAATCAAAGAGAAGAATTGAGAGCTGAATTTCGGAAAAATATGACGGAATTGATTAAGTAAGTAGTGCCATGGTATTCAATGTTGGCAGAGTCGTCGAAGGTCGAGTGGAGTGATCGTTTGCCTTTCGAATCAACGTTGACGGCGCAGCCCTTAGAGCGTCCACTTTGAGAGTAATGGTTGCTTTTTAAGTGCATAAACTTATTTGAAACTTCGACCGCCCCAGTTTAAAGACTTTCTTTAATGGGTTCACAGCACTGTGCTCTAACACGAAAAGATCGTGGATAAAAATTCGCTTGCTGCCGTGGGTCCCTCCACCTTCACGCGGCGGACGTGTGGTGGAGCCGACCAGTCTACTCGTTGCGTCGGCGCAATCTGACCCCAATATTTGATTCACAACTTTCTTGTAAAGGACTTCAAGAAAATTTCGTAAAAAGCCGTGTTGCGATAAGCTTTTTCGTTATGCTTTCATCAATGACCATACCGAGCCACGTAGCAAGAACTAGAGCGAACACTTTCTTAAATTTCGAGAAGTGTGACGAGAGCAGGAAAATAGTAACTAAGCCAATTGAAAAACTTTCGGAAATATGCTTTTTGAAGCTGTAATATCCACCGTATGTTGGTTATTTTAGACGATAAATTAGCACGACTCCAGCGGTCGTCGTCTAAAAGTTACGGGAAAGTGCGGCAAAGAGAGACACTGGGTAAAGACAAACATCGTCGTTATTTCAAATCTAGCGGAGATATAGAAAAATCTGATATTGGTCTGGAAACAATATTTGTAAGGGTACTGTTGGTTAAAAAGTCCAACGCTAACCAGCTTTGACAAAAACTATACTCAAGTGTTATGACGTACTTGCATTGGATTTGATGATAAACACTAGTGCTTGTCAATGAAATCTGCGAAGTGCTTTGGGGCTTTTCATAGCATGTTTAGGATACAGCGAAAGCAGCATTAGTTTCATCTTGCAGATTCACGTTACTTGAAACCAAGGTTGTTTAAGATGAAGACTCGATGGGAGCAAACAGGGTTATTTTTTTCATTTTATTTTTTGAAAATTAAAGTAACTAATTGTTGATGAAAGCGTGAGTGCAGGCACTAGGCTAGGGCAGGTTTTTTGCCGAGTGTATTTAGCTATTACCTATTGAGTGCAAACTAAATAACAAGTTTTTTAAATGAAACATTGACCCTTCTTTCCGGAATAGTGAGGCCAAGAAAGACAAAGTAATCGAGTATTATTTTTGTGTGTACTTAAACAAAGCTAGTGACTTGAGCAAACATTTATAACTTGTGAACCTCGTTGGTTATCTATTCAAATTGACTATACCAAGATTACAAAAATATTTGCATGAGAAAAGCTTGTTGACCCGACTTCGCTTAAGTATCCCTCGCTGCTCCATCTCCATTCTCTAGTGGCGTAAAAATTTGCTTTTCAAAAAAAGAATTCTTTTGATTGATTTTTCGATGCTTATGTCGAAGAGAAAAGTACCCATTTTGGAAAATTGGGTTTAAATGCCTGCGAAGGACTGGGGGTGGCAAGATTCTCTTCATCTTCCTGGCAATTTTTATCTAAAGTTTGTTACAGCGTGGAATGTGCAATCTTGCTTAGTAGCCGACATACTTAAGGTATATTGAGCTTGGCAAGCTTGAAGGTTTACATTGCGAAAATTGCATTTCAGGGAGCATCGACTAGAGCTGGAAAATGTTGTAAATAAACAAAAAGTTCCGCAAAATATCAACGAAATAATGAAGCGTTCTGAACAATTAACCGGTGCTTTGGAGCAAATCGACAAGTTAAAAGTTGATTTGTCGGAATCAAAATTGAACAATCGACATTTAAGTACTGAGCTGAATGAAACGGTAAGTTAAGGTGAAACCAGGTTAGTCTGGGGTGTCATCATTAAACTACTGTATATTGCTCCATGGTCCCTGATGTATGAAAATTTAGTCCAACCATAAAACCGTTCCACGTTCAGCGACGTAACTCAAAGCGATGAGGCGCAGATTGGCAATCGCAAAGTTCTGAGTTCATTACCCTGTGAATTTGCTATTTTGCTCGTTGAGAAGGCATTTTAGGGCAATTTTTCTTGTAAACAGACATTGTACCGATGGCATTGGGAACTTCTAAGTGGATACAAAAAGAAGTTGTTTTATGAGTAACTGAAAAATTTTCAGTTGATAGAACATGAAATATACAACTCGTGGTTGTTTAGCAACGAAAGTTGAAGATGCTGGAGCTTCAGTTCGATGATAAAGTGAGAGAAGTTGAAAATCTTCATCACGATCGTATTGACAACCTCCGATTAGAGAAAGCTGATGTAACAAGACGCTTAGTACGCAGCTGTGAAGAGCTACAGGTCGAAAAAATCGCGAGGGAGAAGGCAGAAAAACACAGACTCGAAGCCGCAGTTAGAACGCTTGAGGTAAACGTAAATACACTACAGTCAAAGCTGAAGGATTTCGAATCTCAAATGTTTGAAAAACCTGTACCTGAAAGGGAATTATTCCTACCGGTTACTAAATACCTTTTTTCATAAGAATATTTGTTGATTTTTGGCTCAAGCTTTTTTCCAAGTTAATTTGCATTCATGACTGTTTCAAAGTGAACGACCACTTTAATTTCTTCTTGATTGGGCGTGCAGTGTGAACTTAACTAGTAATTCGTTTCCCGCCTCAAAGTAGAAGAGAGGTGAAGAGCGGTTAGTAGTTCCTAATGACGAACTTACTAGCTGTAAATTGCTTTCAAACTGTTTTCAATCAGGTATTTTTGTGCAGAAATTCACAAAAACTTTGGATAAAAGCGATTTGAAATCCGAGGCCGAGCACAAAGGCAAAAAGGCTCCGATCCGCAAGTCTGAAGATATTTCAAAAATGATGGAAGACATTACTGCTGTCATGGGCTGCTACAGTAGCAGCGACATGACTGGGATAGTAAAGAACATTGTGCTTCATATTGGAGGAGCTCTTGACTCAGATGGTTCAAGGGCAACAGGAGAGTCGGAATATGGCGGCCGAAAAAGGGCGATGTCTCAGCAGCATCAGAAAAGTCCAAAGCAGCACAGTGGCGTACATTTAAAGAGACATTCAACAAAAGGCGTGAAGCTGCGCTTGCTGCACTCTAAATCCGAGTCACCTTCAGCCGACTCCACTTCCACTTCACCAAAAAACAATTCTGAAAGGCCGTTTAAAATCCGATTTTCGGCGGATGAGACGAGCGATGCAATGATTCACGCCAAGGAGCATATTTTGAAACATGACGTGACTAAAAACACGACAGAAAAATCATCGAAAAACTTATCTGATACCAGAGATGCACATTCGCGAGACAGCGGGGTGTTTTCTGCAACGCCGAACAGTGTAGATGAAAGTTCAGTTGTTTCCCAAGCAGCTGCGTCACAAAGTTCAATGCTGCAATCAATTGATGATGATGATTCAACTCAGAAATTTTTAATGCCGAAAACTTTCGATTGCACAATTGATTTAAAGGGAAAAGACGAAGTACGCACAGGACGATTGCCATCAAGACAGAGTAAATCAGTTGATAAGCATTTTGCCGATCTTAAAACCACCACTACCACTACTAAGAATGATACTAAAGGAAGCTGTAAAAGGTAAGTGCATAGGATTTCGTCTTTTTTACGAAATAAAGGCATGGTATCGCTGTTTACTACTACTTTGTTGTCATTCAGGCAAGTTTGTGCCACCATTAGGGTGTTTCAAAATTTCTGAGGTCTGATGTGGTAGGATTATGCACCCAAAACTTTCTTGCATTATAAAGTCATACAGATGCGGCTCACGGCCGTTAAGGTTGCGGTTTGGGGACTTTTGGCCGGTCTCGAAAACCACTTATTGTAGAGTTACGAAACTAGTGTCAAAAGATGCAAGTACACGATATCCTATAACCCTTCCAGAGGCTTAGAAGGCGATCTGCAGTAGGAAAAAAGTTATTTCAAAAAAAAAACTACTTTCTTACTGTAAAACTTTGAAATTTACAACAGTATTGTTGCATATAACATTTCCCAATTTTTTTTCATTGCATAATCTTAATTACATACTGAATTTTGCAGTTTATGACGTAGTGATGGCAGTTTTAAAATTTAATCTAAATTATCCTCCCATTCCCGTTTGAAATGTTGAGTTTGAAGATATTGAATACAAATTAGTTGTGTACAATTTTTGCAATTGCTGAGGAGCGACGTGAAAAATTCATTAAAGGAAATTAAGAAACTTAAAAACAATGCCCTGCCTTCAAATGTAATACATCTACTATTATTTGAAAAAAGAATTGATTGAGACAGATATTAAGTTTTCCGAAAAGAATCCAGGTTTTCGAGATGTAAAGGATTAGTTGGGGAGTGACATTGCATTATTTTGGAATAAAGCAAGTCTCCAGACAATAAGCGAGCAGAGAATTGAGTTTAAGGCAGGGGTGTCAAACTGGTGGCCCGCTACGTAAGGATTTTGTGGCACGGTGCGAATGCCTGGCCTCCGAATTTGGTCTTCGAAAAATTGTTTTCCAACAGAAAAATATCTTTTAAGTTGAAATGCTGCCATGAAGCAATGGTCAACAACTGCTGTAAGTTGCAGGTAACATTACAGGTTACGACGAGAGAGGTAATGACTTTTCTTCTTTTGAAAATCAGCACCATTTCGGGCTACATCACATGATTTCCGGAGATCTTTGCTCGGAGAAGTAGTGATCTCCAAATAATGCTGTGGCTGCTGTACCGTGAAATTTGATCAACTGGTTTCCTGTGTTGGCAGACAAATAACTTTGGGGAGTACTGATATACAGTCTTGCCTGCTTAAATTTTTTTTCAACAGAGTCTGGCCCGTATAAAATCCAGGTATATAAATGTAACTCACAGCGCTGAATGAGTTTGACACCCCTGGTCTAAGTTAAAGGATTTTGAATAATAAATAGGATAAAGCCAGAAAGAACAAAATGCACACAGGGAAAAGATAGATCGAGACTGGATGGAAAAATTATTCGATATATGTCGTTTTAAGTGCTTTATCTCTGATAAAAAAAAAAGAGCTACACTGCATTGGCGATTTTGACCACAGGATTCCAGAAAAACAAGTTATGTTCATTGGCGGCTCGTGCCTATGGGCCGCAGGGCTGCAGCCCCCCACGTGCTTTTACAATCTATTTTTTTCGAATTTTTTATGATGTCATAGTTCATACCTTATTTACTAATGCACCAGTTTTTTTCGCTGAAAAGACAAATTTTGCTATATTGCTAACACTAAACTGAGTGAGCGTGCGACGTAGGGCTTCTATGTGACAACATCATGATGGTGCGTAAGACGGGCTGCAGCTGCAGCGCCCGAGACTGTAATTTTGTAAAGCGGTTTAGTTGCGTCATTAATATCTTAAGTTTTAGTTTCATAGCAAAATTTTTTGGCGCTGGAAGCATTGTCAATATAACTAATCCAAATTTTTTTGTATAACTGAATATCTTTAACTTCTGAACACCGTTCGTTAAGCTGGAAAAGATAGCAGTGGGAAGGGCAAAATCAGCAGTGCCCAGACGTACATTGCTTTCACGGTTGTTTGATTCTTGTCGCTTTTCTTATTACGTAACAAATTTCCGCTAAGCTTGCTGATGTTGCTTTAAAACAGGTCTAGTTGCCTTAGTTGGTTAGATTGTTTGTAGGTAAGCAAAATCAAATGTTGCTATTCGGTTGCATCATTTAATGAATTAGATAAAATGAATAGGGAGTAAAAAAACTTATCTAAAGGTTAGAAAGTTGTTTTTGCATATTTTTTCACTTCCACCGTCAAAAAAGTCGTCGTGAAACTTTCGCTTCGTCATTTAAATATCAGACTACCGCAACGGCGTGGGGGAATCTTGCTGCTGTACGCGACTAACCAAGAATGGCCGAATCCCTTACAACCCCCCCTAGATTGAACCCGCATAACCGGTAAAAACAGGGGAATAGGGACCGACGCATCCGACCCTCGTTTTCAAACGGGGCAAAGGCATTGGTTTCGCCCAGCCGCCAAAATTTAGCTCCGCGTATTTTACAAAAATTTCATTCAAACACCATGCCCCTGACTGCCCGCTTTATGACAGTCCCGGGCTACGTAGATTCTGACGATATGGTTTGATTCCGTCAGCGCTGCGGCTCGCACTTTTAACGTTGGTCAGTGCGTCGTTATTGTTTGTGATACCTCATCGCTGAATCCCTAAACCGCAACTTTTCATTGTTTAGTCACGCCTTGCGTCCACCTGCAATGCAAGGGCAACCCCAATCTCTAATTTTATGCGCACAACGCATAACAAAGCGAAATAAGCGAAAGCGAAATAAATTGCTGCGTTTGAGATTGATCCAGATATCGTTGAGATAAGCATTTTTATGCAATATGGAAATTGATTTTTGTGTTTAATCAAAAATATAACGTTAGTGTGCTAATGTTTGATTGTTGACATTGTTACAAGTTAAGTAAAATGTGTACCAAAAATGTTCCTTCAAGCGTTCACGCAGAAGTAACTTCATATTCAGCTAAAGCAATCAAAACTTGTTCCCTGCCTCAATCCGTAGATGCTTTTCTCTTTTAAGCAATTTTTCAAGGTAGAAAGTAAGAAGAAGCGCCTTGTATCTCCATTTCGCATCTCCAATCTGCATTTTGGAAATCTATTCACAACAACAATCGGATTACTGAAACAAGAATCAGAAAATTAAAAGGAATAATTAAAGAATAAGCGAAAGCTCTGCTCAATTGAACCAATGTGACATTCGTTATCGTGCAATTTTATGCAATTTGGAAACTAATTTTTGTGTTTAATCAAAAATGTAACGTTGGTGTGCTGATGCTTGATTGTTGACATAGTTACAAGTTAAGAAAATGTGCACCAACAATGATAAAAAAAAGTCAATTTCATTTAAAAAATAGACTGCAGATACGCCTTATAGGATATCATGTCTTTTGACACTAGTTTCATCACTCTAAGATGAATAGTTTTCGAGGCAGGCCAAAAGTCCCCGAATTGCAGCTTCAACGGCCGTGAACCGCATCTGTATGACGTCATAATGCAACAAAATTTTAGGTGCCAAGCTTTTACCCAAAATTCCACATCAGACTTCAGGGATTTTGTAAATCGAAAGTGGTGAAATTTTGAAACATCCTAGCCAGCATACTAAACGCGAATAAATACCTCAGTAGTTAAAACTACAACTACAATCATTCCTCGTAGTCCTTCATCTTGTCGCGATATTTCCTCTGAGGGGCAAAGAACTGTTCCCACTGGGTGCTCTAATTGGGCCATATAAGAAGCGATGAAACTATTGCGCTCGAAAATCTGGAAGATGCTGATTTTTATGCGTAGGAAAGCCCTCAATTTTAATGTTCTGCTCTTAGTATTAATTTGCTTTTTTTTTCAGGACTTCTTTAGGTCGGGATTCGCAGGCAAGACCTCCGATTATTTTCGAGGTTGAAAAATTGAAAGCTTTAAGTTACAATCCACCAGATCCATTGGATATTGCTAAGAAAGTGACGGTTTATTCACGCCGTGAAAACTCTGTTTCACGTCACAACACCGACCCTTTAGAATCAAAACTCGTCGATTCTCGAGACCCAAGTCCTCAAAGACCCAATTCACTAGCCTCTGAAAGGCCAGTGTTAGACGAGTCTTAAAAACATGGTTGCTCAGTTTGCCGAAATGAAATTCACACATCATGTTGTTCTAAAGGTTCACTTGAAGCGTAATCAAGTAAGACGTGCCAAAAATGTTTCAACTAGGATTGGTGTTTAGTCGCCATAGTTTCTTGCTCTTCACCGCAAATAATTTATATTTGTTATATACGTTTTATACTAATTGCACTTAGGTGTATATTTTTACCTTCATCACTGCTGCCAAGTGTAATGTTGTAATGCGATCACTGTTTGGACAATAAAAATTAAAAGGGTTTGTTGTCAACCATTTGTTATGTGGCGCCAGCAGTGTCAAACCGCTCGGGCCGTTGCACTCTTGTTAATCACTACGTTCAACTCCGCTTCGTATGCTATCTTGCGACTCGTATTGCTGAGCACCAAGCAGATCAGTGAATACCGTTTCTTAAACGCTGGGTATGACTCGACAGGGTACTACAAATCAGGTCAACCCACTACGAAGTGGACACTAAGCACTGGTCAACTACACCACCAGCCATCCATTTATGTTGTCAATCACCTTTTAATTCGACCTTAACTGACGTTACATAAACGAAGAACAAGTACTTATCACGTACCTCTCATTAAAATAGCAAGGAACGCTTGTAATCGTATCCGTGTTTGCGATAACCCGTTCATTATTCGACCTTAGTTCGTATTCCCATTCCCTAGTGGTAAAATTCTCAAGTGACAAAGGTTTAAAAATAGCCTGCGTTTGTCAGACACTTGATTCTAAAAGTAAACCTAAATCCATTTCAATGTTTATGCTTCATTCTGGTTATAAACAGATACTTTGGTTTGAATAGCAGCTTCGTAAGTTTGCTTCTTGGCCGTGGGGCAGCTGAAATTAATCGTAAAAATGTTGAATCGCCTTACATGTTGGCATTGCCAGGCCAGTACAAACAGTTAACCATAACGCTGTATCAACAGAAGATTCCTGAGCGCAAACCTTAACGCTAGATCGACCGACTCGTGCTGTTATCAATAGAGCGCGAAACTAACAACCGCAAGCCGCTTTTAATAAAAAGCGCTGTAGCAGCTGTTGAGCACGACTATTTATTAACTTGTCACTGCGGCACAAATAATTCTTCGGAAAAGGGCCCGTGTAAAACGAAATTAACGGTTAGATACATGGCAACAGTCGAGCTACTTCCGCAAAACATAAGCGCGGGAGTACACTTCGGCGCAAACGCGTATTTGCTGGCACAGCAGACGCAGCTGTAAAGCCGAACCACATTCTTTGTTAATCGAGCGGTGCATTGTTAATCATTAACTGACAACGTGGTGAAATGTATTCAGAGTTGCATTAAGCCAAGGTTTGAAGATCGCGATACGCTTCAGCAGGAATCACCACGCATTGCCAATTTTTTCAACTGTGTAATTAGAAATTTATTCGTTGATTTACAGAACTATAAGACAATGCACCGAGTGAAACAAAAGACAAAGTTGATCTTTTTGTCCTTACTATTGTCTGTAACCCGAAACCGCTTTAGTAAGGATCACCACGACCCGCTTACTTTTTCAACTGTATTTAATAATTAATTCGTTGATTTAGAAAACTATAAAAGACAATGCACCAGGTGAAACAGAATACGAATTTGAAGATATTTTTGTTCATCCAATAGTCTCATAAGTATTTTAATCTAATGTAACCCGAAACCAAATCGTGACAAAAAGCTAAGTTTCGCTTAGTGCTTCACTTGAAAAACCAAGCTTGATAGCAGAATTGCTTCGATTAAACTGATTTCATTTACTAATTCTACAAAATGATATCGTAGTTATTTTAGAACATTCTGTAAAACAAGACGCATGGTCTTATAATAATGTTAATTTACTTTTTCCATTGGCAATGCCTAACTTGGTAAAACACAAGCATGCAGCTAGACTTGTGAAGTAACTATGTTTCAAAAACTCCTGGATATAAACATGGCACAAAAGTAAAAGTTTGTAAGTGTAAGTTAACCGCAATTGAATAACAAAACACAACAAGCACCATTTCAAATCATTAAAAGTTCGGATAACTAAGCCAACGAGAAGTGGTTTGGTATAATTGTTTTAATTAGATAATTTTTGATTTGACCACAGTTTACATGTAAAATGTGATGTGTTTGCGTATTGAAGCCCAGCCAGCTACTAGCATGCAAAGTAGATATTTTAACCAGCTTAACTCTAGTAATGAATAATTGAACACTAAGGAGCAACAGAGTGATCATAGTGGATCAATAACGCCAGGCCAAGTCTTTGTGATACAATAGTAAAATACCATAAAAAGCATCACTCTTAAACATTGTTAGGCACAAATCTTATTAGTATTCGAACGCAGCAATAATATGATGTACACACAGGAACTATATTGAGACAACTAGCAAATACAAATTTGCCTACAAGCAGTTGTTTGCAATTTACTGAAGTACACAAAGGAACTAAATTGAAACAACTAGCAAACAAGCAGTGTTTTCAATTTTTCATGCTTCAAAAATTTAGTAATTTTTAACCACGCACTTAAAAAACAGATAAAACAACCTGTATTACATTTACAAGTATACAACAGCGCCCCGATCTAATTCAACATCAGTATCATACGTACAATACCTTTTAGCACCTTTGACTTAACAAATGCGACAATTCTTGAAACTACTATTTTAAATATCTAGCTAATAATGCAGGCAACACACGTTGAAAGGTGTTTTATGCATACACTACTAATATCCACGTTGCTACGAATAAACTGGCATGGGCTGCTAATGTTGCTGTCTACAAATGCACAGGTGTGGCTTGGTGACGCTTGTACCAAACTGATCCAAGACCGCAAAAAGTTATAGACAGACCTATAACAATAAATGAAATCAAGGAGCCCAGCAAACCACGAAGACGAATGTCTGAAAAACAATAAGTTTTCCACATTCAAAATCGTTGAAGAAATATTATGTAAGAGACACTAAATCGGAAATAAAGTAAAAATAAATGAACTATACAAGTTTGAAGTTAACGCTTCAACATTTAAGTGTTAACCAAAGTTCCATGCAACTAGGAAATGGTAACAAAAAGCTTTTTTATTGCAATTAGCGAAGACAACTTTTTTCAAGAACGTAGTAGTGAGTTATAAAGTGTAACCATATAAATCAGCTGTTATAAAAAAAAACTTTATCGAGACCAAAACTTACCCTCGCATGTGGGGCTCACTTTGCTTATATCCCCACAGTTTCCACAGTAATTTGGAGCCAAACAAACACCACTGCCACATCCACCTTCACAAATGCCTAAAGAGCAACTTTTATCACTTTTTAGGCCTGGATAATCTAAGATTCTAAGTTGTAACGGGCTTTTATGTTAAGGAAAATAATAACTAAATAATATTTACCATCAAATCACTGTCAGTGTTTCAAAATGTTAGTAAAATGTGCTGTGTGTCACTCCACACAATTGATGTCTAACTACATACACCGAGAAAACATAAAACAGAACATTAAATCTTAAAATCTTTACAAGTTATGTCATTGCATGATGTATAAAGCAGTGTTGTGCAAACAGCGGCCAGCCAAATAAAAATGTGCGGGTCATGGATGTGGTCCACATTCACAGAATAATTACCCAAAAGGAGGGTTTTTGTTTAAAAAGCGCTTTTACCCGAGGTGCCACACGAAACTTAGCTTAACTTAGCGTTCTTGAAATTAATCTCTAAAAAAAGAGGTGACACCTCGAATGTTTTGAGTTCGATGTCAATAAAACAAGTATTGATCCTCTGTATCATTAAGATGAGTGAAATTAGTCTACCTGCAAAAAAGTTAGCACACCCCAGGTATAGTGAGTTCTAGGCCTAGCGTCCAGTCTTTATGTACCATTATTCACTTACTCTCATCGCATCTGCGACCAGTATAACCTCCAAGACAACCAAAGGGACATGCTCCACTGCTGCTGTCGCAAGTTCTTGCAGACACTGAAAAAATTTTGTTTTACTGAAACAATAACAACTGATGTTACTGAAGTCTTTCTATTGAGCCATACAAATATATTTCGATGAAATGCAACAGCAATTAATGACTACATTCACTGGCTATCAGTTTTTTAAAAAATGATTTTGGGAGGCAGAGTAAACACAGATCTAGTGATGAACCCAGACAAAAAACTATGGTTCAAAACAGCATTTTTACCGGAAGAAAAGAAGATTCTATAGTGATGATTAAAATACTGTAAGTTACTAAACACATTTCACGGCAGTAAGAATAAATAACAAGTCAAAGGCAAACTTAAGAAATAGAAAGATATCTCTTTCATATACACTTTTTCTAGATTTGTTATTCTTGTAAACAAGCTCTTATCTTGTAAATTTGGTGACAACCGTTTTAACATGCATTTTAGCATTCTTTACCAGTAAATGACAACTTTTGACCAAACTTGCTGCGCATGTGCAAGTCATGGTGATTTCACCATAAGCGATCTTGCATGAAAAAAATATATCCACTAAAAATGTATCTCTCGCAGAAATCTGTCGTAGAATGAGGAACAATTACTTTTTACAACCCTTAACAGCAATATAACTATTGAACTCACTGACTTTCAAAATAATTTGCTCCAAAAAAAAGCCAAAATAACAAATTAATGAAAAAAGATGAGACTCCTGCAGACTAAATAAAATATTTTTTCCACCAAAAAAACCTTTTGAAAAAATTACCAGTAAGCATTGCGCAGAAAGTGCAAACGCTATCAGTTTTCTAATCATCTAAAACAGTGTAGTCAACATGCTGGTCCATGAAACGCAAGCAGAACCTAATGTGAATCCATGTAGCTAGCAAAAAAACCGTAATTATAGTTCAGCCCTTAATTCAAAATTTATGTGTAAGTTTTCTTTATATTCACTACATGCTGGGTAGCAAGCAATCTATTTCTAGGTACGCTTTATTGTTTTGGCTAAGCTGGTTTGTTTTATGTTGTATTGCAGGACCTTATACAGACATTATGCCGTTTTCAAGATACAGCAGCCTCAACAATAGCCTTAACGATGCTCCTCTATTCGTCTTGCTATCAAGCACTGTGAATTCAGTTTTAACTTTTTGATGATTGGAGATCTAAGCAGAAGACAACCAGCAGACCTGCATAATGCCCAACACCTGCAAACATCACAGCTCCAGGCAACCCCAGCTAACCTCAGAAAGTTTGGGTCACATTAAATTGCCTTTGAACTGGAATAAAAAGACTTAATAACCACATGTTTCAATGGGAGCAGCGTTTATCTCCATCCCACAAATGTGGCACAAAGGACTAAACTTGCCTCCATATTTCTTTTAGCCGCCCCACTTATGGACCACCTCAAAAACATTGGATCACCACATCATCAATGAGAAAACCACTTCCTGACTTTAAAGAGTTAAAGGCCTTACATGAAAAATACCCGATTAATGTTCTTCATACAAAAGAAAATCCCTTTTGTTTCGATTTTGATTTAAACTTAATATTTGCTAAATTTTTCTTTAATTTGGTGTCATTGAAAAATGAATTTGCTTAATATATTTGCAAACAATCAAAAGCTGCAGTCAAAATGCAATTAAACTTCAGGTGCAAAATACAATTAAAAAAACAGAAAAAAAATATAATTAAAATATCTTGATTTTGGTTTGATTGGGTATCTACCTTTGTTAATATCAAAACTGTCTGAAAAACCTGTCCTGCACACACAACTGTTTTTCTAGTGATTTCCTTGCAACTATTTTAACCTGCAAACAACAGGTAATGCACTTTTATCCAAATATCTGTTCAAATTAAAAAAGCAAGAACATGCAATCATCTCTTTTTTGCTGACCAGAGCTAGCCAATGAACACCAAACAACCCACTACTGCTTTCGATTTGTTGTTACTTCTATAGACCAAATTTTAAAAACTGTCAAGAAACTAGAAATGTGATTTTCGTTCACAAAACTAGTGGAATAGCATACAAGAAGTTCATTTTATTTTTGATTTTGAAAATTTGTGATGACTAAGAGAAAATCCTGTTACTTTATTGCATTTACTCATATCAATATTTTTTTTATCATTGCACGTTAAAAATTGTGTGTCCAATATCTAAATCTCTGGAAATGATAAGCTTGTCCAATGGGACATTCATTAAAATTAGTTAAGTAGCCCTGTGCTAAAGCTTTCTACTGCTGGTCATGTATGTTTTATGATGATAACTTACCTTCAGCATCATAATAGCATGCTCCACACAGATTATAGCAATCAGTGCCCCAATGACCATCTGAACAAGTACTATTCTCAGCTCTTATGACACCTGCAAAACTGGAACTTACAAACATTGAACAGTTAGAGGTAATGATTTAAAATGAACTCCACAGTTGGTTTCAACATTTTTTTAGTGTATATCATGGTGTGATAATTACCTAATACAGTTGCTATTTTCCAATTCAAACATGCATATTGCCCATCATTAACAATATCAAGATAAAAGATAGTTTAAGGGTGATTTCTAAATGAAGTGTTTAACATGTGTTTTTACCACAAAATTTCACAAGAGATCAAATTATTAGTGCAGTGTACTCATAGTCAAACATATTCGAGTTGTAGATAAAGGAGTGCTCATTTCAAGGGATAAAAATTTTAAAATCTGTGCCAGACCATAATAGTTGCATACTGATGGCACTTTATTTTCCCAATTTTTATGTTGTTAACCTCTTTGAGAGAGTATATTTCACAATGGGTATTTCTTTTCAGACTGTTTTATTTTAGTGAAAATGTAGTCAATGCAATATCGCCACAACAGTTATTTGTTAACATTATTTTATTTGGTTTTCCCATTTTAACAGTGGATGAAACCTTGAAATATTGCCATCATAAATTTAAATCTTCAACAAAAAGCTGAACATTTATATGTGACCTCCAAATTTTTGGCACACCAACTGGACGTACTTATAGGTTACTCATACTTAAATGCAAAAAAAGTGAGAAGATATATATATGCTACCTATCTTCAAGTGGTTAAAAGCAATTTTAGTGGCACTAAACCTGCATCAACACAGCAAGCAAACGTTTTTTTTGGTAAAAACTAAAAATGAGTAAAAGCTATGATTACAAAACTACATAGTTAAATAGAATTGAAGGAACTTTTAACTAAATGCTTTGATTGATCTCTGGTTGAAATAAGTAGCCTGCATCATTAACTAAAATTCATAAATGGTGTCCTTCTAAATTGCACATGTACACAACATCATACAATATGGATTAACATTAATCCCAACCCTTTACTGTGCACATCGTGGACATGCACTGATTAGCGTATCATGGAGAGTACTAATTAGAACTGCCACAAATGATGATGGAATGCAATCAGCACCATTTTTTGCTTTTGAGCCATTAAAATATACAAAATGGTGGTTAGGGAGCTGTAAAAGTGTTGTTTTAGCACATTTTAACTGCATTGCTATGTTAACTAAATGGTGAATCTGCATACAATTAAGGTCAGTTGTTTGGTAGACTTCACAAGTTTGCAGTAAAGTATTAAGTATAAATGCTAATATACTTGCCACCTAACATCATTTGTGATCAGGTATAAACAAGTGAAAACTTCTATAACCAGGTATTTTGAGGAGCCTGCATTTAATTTTTTGATGAAGAGCATTTTTCCTTAGCTATTGACTCTTTTTTGATGAAAAGGAAACACATGTTGAGTAGTGATTCAGTTTTTTTCCAGTATTGTCCCTTTAACCTGTAGAGCGTCAGCAACGACATATGTCGTTTTAAAATGTTTCACATAAGTGTAAATAAAAATGAGATATTATTGTCTTAAATTACTATTTACTATATATTTAGCAATTCATAATATAAATAGTCAGTAAAAAATCACAAAAAGCAATTAAAAATAAATTTTACAAAAAAGTTGATTTTCTCCAAAAAAAATGTGACGTTTTGGAATGCACCTGCTTCTACATAAGTGACGCTTTACAGGTTAACAGAGATGGCCAGATTTATTCCATTCTTTCTGCAATTGCTCGCACTCCATCCCTCCACTTGTCTCAGGGCATCCTCCTTCTTCAAACCAATCTTCTCTGTCTCCTCTTTCACTTGCTTCTTCCAGGTCTTCTTCGGTCGTCCTTGCTTTCTCTTGCCACTCACTTCAAGATTCAGAGCAACCCTCAAAACACTATTATCATCCCTCCTCAGCACATGTCCATACCATCTAACTCCATTCGCTGTTGCTAACCGGTCTATAGTTTCCTTCAACCCCAACATATCCATCTGTTCTTCAGTCATCTTCCTGTCCACCACTTTCTGACTACACATGGCTCTCACCATAGCTCTCTCTGTTCTTCTCAAAATTGCTTTTTCATTTTCTTTTAGACACCATGTCTCACTTCCATACAGTATTGCTGATCTTACACAACAACGATAGACTTTACCTTTAATCTTTAGAGGAAACCTATTTCCAAGCAACAATTCTCCACATTCTCTGAATCCTACCCAATCTTACCCTTGGTTTAGAATAAAGCAGAAGTAACTGATTTTTTAAGATTTGAGTCCTTAAGATGCTGCCAACTTTTTGTCCTTAACTAATTTTGGTGCAGTTTTCTGTTTTATTCACTGCAAAGTATCTTTCCATACAGATGTTGCAAGAGAAGTCACATCCAGAGCTGATTCAATGTCAAATCTTTGACAGCACATACAAATTTCAGATATTTAAATTATTATAGTTGGTAGTTTATATACAATAATAACAATTTAATGATGGTAACCCAAATATGCTGACAAATGCAACAGCAGGATATAATGACTACTTTAACCCTTTTGCTGCGATGTTCGAATATATCCACAAATTTTACATTGCCGTTTACTGCGACGTTCGGATTTACCCCACGATAGTATAAAAACATTTTTTTATTAAAAAAATAGTATCAGCAAATTTCAGCTGCATTAAAAATTTTAAAAAATACCCTTGAAAATTCCTAAAATTAAAGTTTTTCAGAAAATTAAATTCATTCTTGGATATAAAACAAATAAAAAACATTTAAATGCAGTAAAATAACGTTGTTTTTAAGAGGTTAATTTTTTTGGCCATAAATTGCAATTTTTTAAGACTACTGAAAATTTTAATTATGCAGCAAAAGGGTTAAATGATTCCAGTGAAAATCCTGCAATTTTTCTACCATTATTATCTAAGTTTTTTGACTATATATTATATTCAGATGAATTGGTCTTTGAAAAGCTTTTAATAGTAACAAGAAACTTAGGAAATTCAAATACAAAAAAAGTGAAAATATATTGCTATTATATAAATTGATTTTAGACCAACATGTTGCATTATCCTCAAATCTATTTGTCTGCTACCTGTCCAACAAGTCCAGACTTTTGGTGCACAGCAATAATCATTTGACTATTTACGTGCATTTTCAAAATGAAAAACATGCCAACAACTAGGTTTGACAATTGTGCTCAAACTAAGTCGTTTATCCAGACCTTTGCTGATGATAAGTTTCATAAATATTCAAATTGAAACATAGAACATCTATTAAGTCATTGCAAAAGGCTATTTTCAGCACTGTATATATTGAAAAAAATTAATGAAACCAAAAGTAGAGTTCTAGAGCTTTAAGTTAACACAGGTAGTTTTGACCCTTCTAAATCTTTTGGGCTCAACACATCAGTCTAATTTATTATATACCATACTTTGTTTAAAATAATGACTTGCACCAACCACAATGACTTTGGCTGAGCAACTGCCGACCTAAAAACTGTAAGAACATTTTGCATCCTCACAAAAATCTGTTCCTCTTGTGTTTGACCAGTTCATTAAAATCATTTCTTTTAGTATTTCGATACCACCAAGTCCATGTATCAGTATCAGCGATACTAAACAGGCATAGTACAGGCATGGTAGGCATAATACAGACACAGTAAGCATAGTACAGACATAGTAGGGAGAATGCAGGCACAGACAAGCATAGTACAGACATAGTAGGCATATTACAGGCCATAAGCAGATTTCTTCATGCACTGATTTCTACAAATCAATTTTATTTTGCTGTTGTTGGAATCAATGGCAAATAAAATATTACTTTTTTCGGGATCAATGACAACAATCTAAACCAATGCCTATATTATGCCACCCATTACTGGCATATATGTATGCACATCTACAATGCTATCACTATGCCTACTATCCCTGCACTATGTTTACTATGCCAGTACTATGCTTGTACTATGCCTACTATGCTTGTACCATGCCTACTATGCCAGTACTATGATTACTATGCCTATTTATAATCACCTGTATCAGAATATTATATTTTAACCCCACAATTTTTATATTCACAAATTTTGATAATTTCTTGTCTAACCATTAGCAACACTAAGATTTAATTTGCACTTACTTTTTGTAATGCATACCACTAAAAAAGCACAAAACCAAAATTTCATTTTTTGTTTTAGTTAGCCTATTACAACTTTGACTGAGCCCTAACAATCGAAACTAAACAATAATTCGCCAGTTTAGTTATTTGTAACAAATCCTACTGATGCACAATACCTGACAAACTAACATATTGTTTTACTACAGCAAATAGATTTGCAATGTAAAACAATGCAAAACAAGGAGCATATAAATGGGATTTATTCGCAATTCTTAGTAAAAAGAATAAAGCCAAAATGCTGGTAAACATTTTATTAAAACGTTTCGCTTTTACACTAAAAGCATCATCAGTTAAATAAATGGTCACCTAAGGCTAGGTTAAACAGATACTCAAGCGAAACGTTTTAATAAAATGTTTACCAGCATTTTGGCTTTATTCTTTTTACTAAGAATGCAAAACAACTTTGCAGATCATCTTAGAACACACCCTGCATTAACATTCCAAAAATTTGTAGTGACGACCGCATTCACAATCAGCTTTGAATGAGTACGTTAACACGATTATTGCGTTAACGCGACAACTTTTGCGCCGACCACTAGAGCGCAGTCTCTGAACTAAGGGGTCTAAAAATAGGTTATAAACAGTACGTGGGTTAAGCATTTTGAGACCTGAGACAAAAATTCATGAGAACCCCATAACTGATCAAGTTCTCAATGAAAATCTTTTTTTGGAGATTACTGCTACATCGAAGGACAGAAATAGCTTGTCCATCATGTCTTCAAAAGGGGCCAAGGTAGAGGCCTCACTTGTCTCATCTTAAGTTCACTACTGGGTATTGAGATTAGAATTTGAAGCATTTATTCAAAAAGGAATTTACTCCAGGCCTAGCTGAGGCCTGAGGTAATCTCAAACTATTTGCCGAAACTTTTTGTTGCGACAGAGGCGCGGCGTGTTGCGCTGTAAACCTACGGACCTACACTTATATCCTTAAAATCATAGGGAGTTTTTTAACATCAAACCATTTCCTGAAGTTGATTCGAATTTTCGGTTGTTTTGTAATAAATCTTTTATCAAAAACTAATGCACGATTTCAAAATTTAGCGGCTTTTTTAATGCAAAATTTAATTCTATTGTCTATTTAATTTAATTCTATTTAATTCAAAGGACTATCAAGAGATATTTATATCTCAAAAACGAAAATAGGCACAAGGAATATTATTTCCTGGCGTAATAACAAAATAATACATGGTTCACGTTTTCACAAAATAGAAAAGAAGCACGTGGTAGCTATATTCAAAAACAGATACTCATGGGTAAGGGCAAAGGTTACATGATCATTACATTTTCAACATAAAAAGCAATTGATTCGCTAAGACGATTACAACTCAGATGTTATGCAAGCTAAAGAAAAAATATTTTTGCTTGGGTTTGTTTCCTTATCTCAATATCGGCTTAAAAGAATTGTTTTCTCGCTTTCCAAATGACAAAGTTATTAAATGTAGCAGGCATTTTTTGTTTGTGGGTTATGTTGATATTATGAACAGATAGACTCGTTCTAAATTGTATATTGGGATGAATCATATTTAGTCGTTGGTAGAACTTTAAAATCTCTTTCTGACTTGAAAATAATGCAAAGCAGTTGTTTACGTATCCCTAAAATAGAGTAGGCTGTGGTCGAATCTGTTTCGTTTGGTCGATGATCCAATTCATGCACAAATCAGCCAAAAGCGGAGCTAAAGGAGACCCCATAGCTACACCCTTTGTCTGTTTGTAGTATTGCTTGTTGAAGTGGAAGGTAGTAGTTTTGGTAGTTTAGATCAATAACTTTTTCAAATGAGCTTTTGTGAGGCCATGAAAAAGAGTCACCTCTTTATGTTTGCTGAATTTCACAAACATTCAGACGGAATTCGAAGATTTTTACGAGCAAATCGGCCTAATTTCTTGGACAACACACGTCGCCTTGAACTTAAATCTAAGTTGATGACATTGTACAGCAAATTGAAATCATTGTTCTTTTATGGCTTGAAACATCAAAACACTGGCCTATCAACGGAAGAACCCGATACTTTACAAAACTGGCAAATAAATCCGACACTGATCATCTGCAAACCAGACAAAGGCAACAGGGTGGTTATTATGAATAAAAACGACTATAAAAACAAAATGAATAAAATTTTATTCAACAAAACGTAATTTTAAAACGTATCTGTTGATGACAATATTGCCAACTTAATCAAATTTCAACGTTTTCTTTAACTCTTTCGCTCCCGCGATCATCGATTGATGATCTCGTGTCTTCAGTGTTTCCCTCAAATTTTGTTAAATTAGGTTACAAAATTAGTTTACGTAAAAATCGATTTGTGACTTTATTTTTCATCCGATTTTCACAAAATTTTCACAAGATCACGCTTATTTCCTCACGCATTGGAACATGTATAATTTGTGCCCTAAATCTTGGATTTTTATACCCAAAAATGGTTAAAATGACCAACAACCCAGTTGCAGACGACAAAATCGGCCAAATTTTCAGCACGTGCCAACTACACTAAAATCAAATTGAGATTACATCTTTACCACATAACCAAACCCTTTATCATTAACACAGTCTGAAAACTACTCTTTTGGGGCATCATTTGACAAAATTTCAAGCGATAATGATAAATTTTACGTTTTTAAATTTCCAAATTTTTTAGGAGTCTCAAACCACCCCCAAACAAATTTGAATGGTAAGTAGATAAAAGTAAATTTAGTGCGTAAAGTATGTAATATGTTGCTAAATACCAGTCTCATTTGAAAGCTTAGGAAATTTGCTTTCCAGCAATATATAACTTTAAATAGTTTAGACTAAGTGGTATATGATATTCACTGATCAAAAATGAGTACTGTACATCATGTCAGTTCAAAACCCCAAAAATTTTTTGACTTGCCTTCACTAAATTATACTTTTTAGAAAAACTACACCCTATAAAACAATAAAATAAATTGCAAATGTTTCACTACTAAAGTCGTCATTTTGTATCAAATTTCCAAGGAGACAAGAAGTGAAATACAAGTTTAAAAGCTAACAGAAGTTTGGCTTCTCTGAATCAAAGTTTGCTGTATCCCCTTGTTTCTCAACAAATGGGAAGGGTGTAAACAAGCGGCTGTTTCATTATCAGTGACAGCATATTCTATTTAAACTTGATATTATCTGAATCTTGAAGAAATTCCCTGTTCAAAAATACATAATGTTACATGGTTTAGGCTAACCTCTAGCAGATAATAACTGATCATATTTGAGGTACTGAATTTAACTACCAAAATTTGGTACCGGTCGGTACCGGTCAAAAAAAAGGTCATGTGCCTCAGAAAATTGCAAATTGTAGAAAACCTAGGCTTTTAGGTAAGTTTTGATTGATGTACCTTGAAAGCTTATTTCCTTAGCATCATTTTGCAACCATTTCTAAAAAAATTGGTAGAAAATTAAATCTGTAGTGATCTTTGAGGTGAGGGTACCTCTTTAATTTTGAAGACAACTACCCCCCAGTTGGGGGGGTTCATTTGCATAAAATTTGCATATTCAAAAAAATTATTTTTTCTATTTGAAATCCTCAAGAAATGTAGATTTCAACGATATATAACACTTAATGTAGAAGTAGACAGCTGAGTAATGATTTACAAACAAACTTGAGGTACATAATTATGATTAATTATGATTGATTATGACAGTTTTTCGCGCTGCCACCTTGCGGACATTTTTTTCGCTTTTCACGCGGGAGCAAAAGAGTTAAAACCTAAAAAAGAAGCAATATCTCAAAACAGAAGTTTACGATGGAAATAGACCCATCTCAGCTCTTACTCCAACGCTTTATGGTTTGCCAAAACTGCACAAAGAAGGATACCCATGTCGGACTATTTTAGCATCAAATGGTAGTTACACTTACGATTGCGCAGTATGGTTAAAAAAAATACTCACACCACTGTTCAAACATCCATCTTGCATCAAAGACATTTTTGATTTTGTACTCCGATTATCAAAATTCAACTTTGGTTTAAGCCACATGATTTCATTTGATGTAGCCTAATTAGCCTATTCACCGACATTCCACGTGACATGTTTTTTTTTTATTTGCCATATTTATCCTCCATTCACCAGAAAGCGATGTATCCCTATGTTTTGGGCGGTATGTCCGCAATCGCTTGGTAGTTGCTATTTCTGAGTCACCTGTCTTCCACATAAAGGTGGGGCGTCTCGTTAAGTGCCTTTCCCAAGGACACAACAAGCAAGTTTGCCGTCCCCCTTGTCCACAACCTCCCATAAATGCCGAGCGCCAAGCAGAGAAGCCATAGATACCATTTTTTAAAGTCTTTTGGTATGACTCGACAAGGGGGATGAACCCGAGGTCTACCAACTGCGAAGTGGACGCTCTAACCACTACGCCATCACGTGGTTATTGATATTGTTTTACAAAAAATCTCTTCAGCTATAGAAGGGACTCTTTTTCATGGCCTCACAAAAGCTCATTTTAAAAAAATATTAATCTGGACCACCAAAACTACTGTAAAGGCCGATAAGTCTAATTTTTAGTTTGGCTCTGTTTCCCCTTTTTATTTTATAATTTGCCGCGACTACTTCGAGACATTTGTCACTTTGTTTATCGCTAAGACACATTATGTCAAATTCAGTTAGTTAGTGCCGAATGTTTTGGTATCAAGTCGACCTTTATAAAGTTTTGTGTTGTATTTCAGCTAAATAAGTAAGCTAAACATACTACAAAATTGTTTTTTACATCAAGTGTTTGGTAGTTTGGATTGGCAAAGAATTGTAAGTACCAGTAGGTTAGCTAAATTATAGCCCAATTTGTTAGTTGCCTGTCTTAAAGTGTCTGGCTAGTATGTAGTATTTTTTACATAGTTACTGTCGTTATGGTGTAGCCACTGGCCAATAAGGCTATATCTCTCAAATCAAGTGCAAATTTTGGTGGTCATGTACGGTGTATTTAAATTGTGCTAGTTGGCGTATCGTTTCTCTGTTTGATTTCTGTTCTTTTTATTGCAGCAAACGCTGGTTATTGGTATCGTAACATAGTCTTATTGGAATAAAAGTATGACTTTGAACACATGCCTGTATCTGGTTGTGTGATTCTCAATTCCAGACTAGCCTTACACAAATCAAGTAGGCCATCTGGGCCTGCCACTTACAACTACTACCTTCCACTTCAACAAGCAATACTACAAACAGACAAAGGGTGTAGCTATGGGGTCTCCTTTAGCTCCGCTTTTGGCTGATTTGTGCATGAATTGGATCATCGACCAAACGAAACAGATTCGACCACAGCCTACTCTATTTTAGGGATACGTAAACAACTGCTTTGCATTATTTTCAAGTCAGAAAGAGATTTTAAAGTTCTACCAACGACTAAATATGATTCATCCCAATATATAATTTACCTACGAAGCTACTGAAATCTATCAAATGCCTTTTTTAGATGTTTGGATAAACAATACCGAAGGAATATTGAAGCTAGACACTTACCGAAAACCTACAAATACTGTTCTTTACATTAATTGGCAAAGTTTTGTTCCCTCCCGTTGCAAATTAAATCTAGTTAAAACCCTGCTACACAGAGCAAATAGCATATGTCATTTGTAGAGTTCAATCCACGAGAATTTTCACGGCCTATTTTCTATACTGCAACGAAATCGCTATCCTCTCTGATACAACGACAAACAAATGCGTTTATTCTTGAACATGAATCACCAATCATGCAGAAATATGATGCAGGCAACAATTGTGAAAGTCTGAAAGCTTCAGAAAGCAAAGAAATTTTATTTTTTCTGCGATTACCTTACTGTGGCAATATATCGTTGAAATTGAAAAAGAAATTCGGCAATATTTAATTAAAAATCTTTCAACAAAATTTCGATTCAATTTAGTACACGAGTTGGCAATACTTCAAATTTAAAGATCGTCAAGCCCTATTGCAGAATGCAGGAGTTGTGTATAAACTAAAATTGCTCGTGTGGACAATCTTACATTGGCCAAACTCACTGTAATCTAGTCACACGGATTCAAGAACATGTACCAAACGGAAAACCAAATCAAAAATCAGATGTTGCACGGCACCTTGTGCGCAACCCTAACCACAAGATTAACTTCGATTCTCCCGAAATACTTGGTCACGGCAACAGCCGCAGAAAGCTACGAATCAAAAAAACTATTCTTATTCAAAAAATTCAACCAACAATTAACCTGAATGGAGCATCGCAACCAATTTATTTGTTTAATACGTAATAGTTGTAGAAAGTATATCAGCAGTGCGCTTCTTGAGTTAGCATTGCCTTGCTAATTATTTTAACTGCACCAATCAACAGACACCTCAACGTGGTGGTGCGGTCCCCGGCCTTGTTTGGGTTGGATCGAAATGGCTGTTGGCCTTCCCGAGGGTCCCAGTTACCCCGGGCACTCCCCTTTATTTTTTCGCTATGCTGCCCACTGAACGACCGCAGAAGGGTAGCACACAGCTTCTTTAAAATCGGTTGCCTGTTTTCACTTTTTCTTTTCCCCTGCCCTTCTTCGTCTCCTCATTCTTCTCCTTCTCTTGATGAGCGGTAACGTTCATCTCAACCCTGGCGCCATCTTTGCCTGCTCTATGTGCGCTGCAAATGTGACCTGGCGGGGCAAGTCAGTGTAATGCTGCACTTGCTCCAAATGGGTCCATCTAAGGTGCTCACAACTTTCCTTATCCAAATTCAGAACTCTTGGCAACTCTCACTCTTGGAGCTGCCTCCTCTGCCGTAACATTGTGACTCCCTTCTCCTCGGACTCCTCCGACACGTATACTTCCACTATGGAATCTAGCCCCCTCTGCTAATGCAGCACTCTCGCACCACCCTCGACTCCAAACCTCTTATCCCCCATCTGCCCAATATATATCTCCTCCCTTCGCCCTCCCACCACCATTCCTCGCTCCTGGCTATCCTTCTGCACCTCCTGCCTTTTCTCTCCCCCCTGACTCTCTCAGTTTTCTTCAATGGAATGCTGGAGGTCTTCGAGCCAGGAGCACTGAACTACTTCATTTTCTTTCGTTCCATCCTGTCGACCTTATCTGCATTCAGGAATCCAATCTTAACTCCTTTTTCCGGATTCCTGGATTCTCTGCTCTGCGTTCTGATCCCACCCACTCCCAGTCTGGCATTCTTTCCTCCGATACCATGCACGCCAGCAGCGGCGTTGCCATTTTCGTCAGGCAGGGCCTCTCTTTTTCTGAATTTTCTACGTCCTCTTTTTCTTCGCTTGATCCTTACTTTGATTATGTAGGGATTAACATCTCTTTTAACAACTCCTCCTCGTTCTCATTTCTCTATTTGTATACCCCCTTATTCGCTCCTCCCCAACGGATGGCAGAACCGATTCCTTCTCTCCCTCCATTCTTTCCTCCTTTATAAATCTCTTCATTCTGGGGGACTTCAAATGCCATCACCCCCTTTAGGACTCAAGAGGTACTTCTGACCCCTGCAGGGAGGAGGTATTTGACTGGGTCATCTCTTCTGACCTCCTTTCCCTCGATGACCCTGACACATCCATCCTTCTCCATCGCTCCTCTGGCAGTCGCTCTTCTCCTGACATCTACTTTGCTCCCTTCCCTTTTTCCCTTTCTTGCTCCTGGGAGGTACTACAGGACCTTGGTTCTGACCACCTACCAATTCTTCTATCTATCCCTCTCCCTCCGGTCTTTCGCCCCAACGAGCGTCCCCCTTCCTTCAATTTTCAGAAAGCTCGTTGGGATGGCTTTGCCTCTTGTTTTGACTCTCACTGTTCTTCTGCAGAGGAATACTCGTCTCTTTCTCTTTCCTCTGCTGCTGCTCTCTTTACCTCTCTGACTTTGGGTGCGGCCAAATCTTCCATTCCTTTTGGCCGCATCAAACGCCCTCCTAAAGCCTGGTGGTCTCCTGAGGTGGAAAGTGTGGTTAGTGAAAGACGCAAGGCTTTTGCTGCCGCTCACAGAAGTGATGAAGATCGCCAGGCTTACATCTCCGCTTCTTGACGCGGCTCATCAGTCATCGCCAAGGCCAAGGCTGAGGCATGGCAGACGACTTGCTCTTCTCTCTCACCTAAGTCTAACCCTAAATCTGTACACTCTCTTCTTCGCTCTATCGCTGGCTCTCCTTCCTACTCTCCTAACTTTTCTAACTGTTCTTCTCCCAGGGAATCGGCTTCGGTTTATGCCACTTACCTGAGATCTCACTTTTCCGTTTCTCAGTCAAAGGCTCTGCGCTGCCGAGCAAGAGACTACCTCTCTGAGCTCCGCCGAGCCATGTGCTCGGAGGAGTTTCACTCGTCCTTTTGCTCTCCTTTCTCACCTCCTGAGTTTCTTGCGGCTGCCTCCAACCTTTCCTCGTCCTCCGCCACTGGTCCAGACCATGCTAAAGCACCTTCCTCGCTCTGGCATGAATTTTCTTCTTCACATCTTCAATCTGTCTTGGTCTTCGCATTCCTTTCCTTCCATCTGGAAGACATCTTCTATTATTCCCATACACAAGATGGGAAAGCCTCTCGACTCTCCTGCTTCCTTCCGGCCTATCTCTCTCACCTCCTGCGTATCAAAGCTGTTTGAACGCATCATTCTATCCCGTCTACTCTTCTTTCTGGAATCTAATTCCATTCTTTCTCCCCGCCAGGCCGGTTTCCGCCCTGGACAGTCTACACTCGATCAAATTCTGTACCTTTCTCAGTCCATTTTGGATGGGTTTAACAAATCCAGGCTGGGCTCGGACGATTCTGTCTACTATCGATTTCTCTAAAGCTTTTGACTCTGTCTGGCATCCCGCCCTTTTTCATAAACTGATTTCGGCTGGCCTCCCTCCTTGCTTTGCTTGTTGGACTCAATCTTTTCTTTCTGATAGGCGCGCTTGTGTGGTTTTTCAAAATCACAAAAGCCGTTCCTTTCGAGTCCGTCGAGGTGTTCCGCAAGGATCCGTTCTTGGCCCTGTACTTTTCTCTCCATTCATCAATGATCTTCCGACCTCTTTGCCTTCTTCCACCAGGTGTTCTCTTTACGCTGACGATCTGGCCATTTGGTCCTCCCCCCCCCTCGGTCTTATTGCGGTGGAGACCACACAAGGAGCTCTGTTTCAATTGCAGCGCTGGCCTGAGTACTGGTGTCTTCCTCTCAATCCGAGCAAACGTGAGGCCTCGTTCTTCTCAGTGGATCCCCACCAAGCTAACCTCCAGCCCAACCTCCTCCTACTCGGCTCCCGCCTCCGTTTCAACCCACCTTCAACTTTTCTCGGGGTCACCTTCGACCGCACTCTTTCCTTTTCTAAGCATGTATCTTCGCTGAAGGCCAAGTTCTTCCCACGTCTCAAGGCCTTATGCTGTATCTCTGCTTCCTCATGGGGCCCATCTAAGGAGGCCCTCTCTGTTCTGTATAAATCTTTTCTTCGACCCCTTCTCACCTACGCTTCACCTGGATGGTTTCCGTTCCTAAGCGCTACCAATTTCACCAAATTGGAACGCCTCCACCGAGCGGCCAGTCGCGCCATCACCAGCAACCTCTCATACTCCCTTATCCCACTTCTTCTCTCCGAGGCTTCTTTACCTCCCCTACGAGTCACTCTGACTCATTTCACCCTTTTATCCTATGAGCGGGCTCTTCGTCTCCCAACCTTCTTTCCTATTTCAGGTTTGGTCAGACTTGAAGTGAAACCAAGACTATGCAGATCGTCCTGGAGAGCTTTTGCGTCCACTCACCCGCTCATGCTTCCTTCTACTTGTTCTAGGGAGGCTCTTCTTGCTTGCCCTCCCTGTCCTCCTTGGAATCTTCCTTCGTTGACGGTGGTGTCCACCCTTTTCATTCCATGCTCTCGCTCTGATCCCCCTCACTCTCGCCAAGGTGCGGCTCTCGCCCACCTAAACTCTCTCACCCCTCATGATCTGGTGCTCTGGACAGACGGCTCTTTTCCCTTTCGTAGGAGCGGCTCCGGCGTTCATGCCAACTGCTCTCTCTGTGGCACTGAGGCCACTCTTTCCTTTTCGGCAGGCCCAGTTTGCTCAAGTTTTTTCGCTGAAACCTGCACCATTCTGCACGCTCTTTGCTGATCTCGGCAACACCAACAAGTTTGCCATTTCTCTTATTCTACTATCTGACTCTCGTTCTGTCCTCGCCACCCTGTCCTCTTCTCCATCTTCCCTCTTATCTCAAACTCTGTGGCAGATCCGGCAGGAACTGTCCTTTTTCCCTCTCCTGTTCTATCAGGCTACAATGGGTCCCCGGACACTCATTTCTACCGGGAAACGACGCGGCTGATGAGCTTGCCAGACGGGGAGCGCTACTTGCGCCCTCCGCAATCCCTTGTAGTCTCTCTCCTCTTATCTCTCGTATCCACTCTCGTCTTATCTCGGACTGGAGGCATACTGTCTCATCTAAATTCTTTGACCAGCAGATTCCCTCAATTTCCACCGATGAACTTGTGCTCCCTAGTCATGCTCGCTGTGTCCTCTCTCGTCTTCGCTGCAACGGACACAGCTTTTTGTTAAGCTCTCATCTTTCTAGGATTGGCAGAACTGAGAATTCTTCCTGCAGCGTCTGTGGACACTCGTCCCAGGACATCTCTCATCTCATTCTGCACTGTCCAGCTACGGACTCTTTTCGCCACTCACTCTTTGGCGACTCTCTGTCTTTTTACGACCTCTGGTCCAGACCCTGGGGCTTTGCCCGGCTTCTGGGGCTCCATGGTCTTCCGCCATGCCCCCATCCTTTGGAAGGAGTCGGGTAACAACAACAACAACAATTATTTTAATGGCAGTTGTTAGTTTTATTAGGTTGTGATGTCATAATTTTGATAACCTTACTAAATTTAGTTGTACAGCGGTTAGGTATCAATGCAGTATCTGTTTTAGCCTAGCTTTTGGTGACAATTTATTTAACTGATGATGCTTTTAGTGTGAAAGCAAAACGTTTTAATAAAATGTTTATCTGCATTTTGACTTTATTCTTTTTACTAAGAATTGGGAATAAATCCCATTTTTATAACCATTTTTCATTTTGTATCTAGTTTTAGAGCTGTGTACATTTTCAGTTGCGTGAAGCAGTTTTCAAAAAAATGAATAAGTTAGCTTAATCAACTTCATGTCAATGTGAAGCATAAAATTAGCTTGTTCCATTATTGTCATGTGATTTAATTGAAATACACCAAACTTGACATACATTATGTTAATTTTAGATCGGCTCAGAATAAATAACTGGCTTGCAAAAATTTGTTTTGAAGAACTAAAATGGAATAAAGAAAGGTGGTTTGCAGATGGTTATAAATAGACATAGTACACAGATACAAGCATAGTACAGGCAGTAGCATGTTTATCAGCGGGTGTCAGCAAACCCCCTACAAATATGTAGTAGGGATAGTACAGGTATTGTAGGCATATTACAGACATAGTACAGTAATTCAGGCACAGTAGGCATGGTACAGACACAGTCGGTATAGTTCAGGCTTTGTAGACATAATACAGGCATAATAGGCATAGTACATATAGTAGGCATAGTACAGGCACAGTACACAGTAGGCTTAGTACAAGCATAATAGGCATAGTACAGGCACAGGAGGTATAGTACAGGCATAGCAGCCATAGTACAGGCGTAGTAAGCATAGTACAGGCATAGCAAGCATGATGCTGTGCCTACTACAGTACTATGCTTATTTATAACCACTCTTTCTGGCAAACTTCCTACCACCCCAGTTTAAAAGCTCCCACTTTAGGGCATAACCAGTGACAGTCAGATGTAATATATGTACTCATTTTTTGTAGTAGGCATAGTACAGGTATAGTAGGCTTAGTGCATGCACAGTAGGCATAGTACAGGCTTAGTAGGCATAGTACAGGCATAGTAAGCATAGAGCAGGCTAGAACCTACCTAGATTATGCCTTACAATGCCTGCTGCTATGCCCGTCCAGGCATACTACTGTACTACAGGCATAGTGCAGGCATGATAGGCATAGTAGGCATAATACACGCATAGTACCAGGATAGTATTGTAGTAGGGGAAGTGTAATCTTCAATCCTTCCAGCGCCTCAATGAACCGAAGTGATGCTATCTGAATAAGTTCGAATACGAATTTCAACTTCACTTTCTCGTCTCCTGGTACTCGATGGCCCAACAATGATCAAGGAATTCATTTATTCATCCAAGATTTAAAATATAATACACGTTTCATGGGCCATAACAACAATTAGAGGGAAGCGTTAAGCGCGAGATAGTGATTATGATGTTAAATTCGGGATATCTTACTTCTACAAATACAAAAAATCATATTACTATTTCTATATCTACAAATTCGTACAGACCAGCATTCAGTACTTAATGCTTTATTAAAGCTGATGGATATCGCAGCATGGCTTTGTAACCAATGCTCCCTTTAATCTGCCGCAGTAGAACTCGGGGCCATTATTTATAACGATCTTGGGGTAATTTCTTCAAATTGGAGAAAGTGGCATGAATAATTTGTTTTCTGAGTACGAATCGGTAGTAGTCATAGGAGAAAGCAGCATCCGTGACTTGTTTTTCAGGCACAATTTGATCTTGGTCATAATAAATAAACTAAAAGTGATATCAACCCCCTTCCATAGTGTAAAGTTGTTTTTCATTAGAACTGCAAACTCACCAAAATGACTCATAACAATATGGCCACATAAACACACGAATGTCAATTAGGGATGCAATTCTATGTCAGATATAAATGAATTGTACACTGGCCTTATTCGCTTGCTCATAATTTAGGATTTTCTCCTTTCTATGATGTTGTTTGTCAGTTCTCGTAACAGGAAGTGTGTAACCAAAAACCAGCTGCACCAACATAACAAAGCCTTACTTCTTTCCTGTTAAAAAATGATTATTTGATTTTTTAAGTTGAGATTAAGGTTAGTGAGTACAATCAGATTTCACATCAAAAGCTGCAGTGTATTTTTTGATAAAATTGAATTCGTCGTTTTGCTAAATGTATGTAAATTTAAATATAATTTTGTATGGAATTATTATAAAAACCAAAAAGGATGTAGTAATCAACTGCAGTTGGTATTTTAGCCAATTTATTATTTTTTTTGGCCTATTGAACTATGCCAGTAATATGGTTGTATTATGCCTACTATGCCTGTACTAGCATTTTTACCCCGGTTTTACTTGAACCTGACACCCATTTTTTCTACTCTTTTTCAGTACCCAAAACCTGGGTTTTGTAAAGTAATAAACCCAGTTTTTTTTAAAAACTTTGAATTAAAATTTTTGATGGGGATTCATTGTTTTTCTGGTCACTTTTTGCAGAATTGCACATGGCAATAGGTAGCGATTGATTTGACAACAACAAACAGTCTCATTGGTGACAGACTTCATTAATTAGCACCTACGGTACAAACATAACTTAGGCTTCTGATTTTCGTTGAATAGTTGCAAAATTATTCAAGACAGTTAAGTCATTTAAAATGTCTGCTGTGTGTAATAACCTGCAACCTCAAGACAATCTATCATTTGCTAAAGAGAAAGCAATTTTCTTGAATTGCAAAACTCGGTGGAATAGCTTGCTCAAAGTGCTTTGTTGCTTTTATGAGTTACACAAAGAAATATATGTAGCAACAATTCAGTTAGTGCAAGAATTTATGTTTTCCAAGGCGAAACTGGGAAAGGTCAAAGAGATTTGTGAGGCCTTTGCTCCAATGAAAGTGGTGATTGAATACCTTTGCCCAATAAATGCTGACCTATTATCAGCTGAAAAAATAGTTATGTTCACCCAAAAGAACTTAAAAGAACAAGATACTGAGATGAGCAAGATTTTGTTGGAAAATTTAAGATCGTATACAAGAAAGACAAAGCCGCAAACTGATTCATATACTCCAATACATGAAATTCCCTGATTACCTAGATGAGTATCAAGATCATTTCTGAACAAAATAAACAGAAATATAATTGCATCACTAGCAACATCCTTTTTAGACAGGCTGTATCCACAGAGCTATAGCAACCAAGTGTAAGTTCATCAAGAAGGGCCTGATACAATAAATGCAGAAGATAGACACATCAAACAGAAGTGCAAGAAAATGACACTTTCCAAGGAGTTTGCTTGATTTTTGAACAGTGAACACAACAAACTATTCCAGTCCATGGAGAGATCTGACCTCAAGGTGTGGAAAAGGAAATGAGTCTTTTTGAGGCAACAAAAAAAGACCTGATAATCTAGAAAAACTGTGCTGTGCCTTACTTACAATCAAGCCTTCGTTAGTAGAGCCAGAGAGGCCATTTTCTGCCATGGGACTATTTATCACAAAATTGAGAAACAGATTGACAATAGTATCAACAATTTGATTTTCATGCATCAGTATTATAGAAATAAATAAATAACTGCATATATAGTCTGACATTCAAGAAAACGTTAATAAATTATGAATTTCAAAATGAATCTAAGTGATTAACCTACATTTATTTCAAAACCTGAAAAACCTGGGTTTTGCCAGGTTTTTTTATTGTGTACCCAAAACCTGGGTTTTAAGTTTTTGTACTGAATTCAAAACACTAGCCTGTACTATGCCTATTTATAACCATCACCTGTACTATGCCTATTTGTAACAATCGGTTTAATATGTATTTGAAGCTGATCAAATAATGATGATTTGTCTTTTGTACTAAAACAAATGGGTTCAGTAATCACAGATTTACAACCAAGAGCAAAAAGTTAGTGGTTGTAATATTTAACTTTTACAAATATGTCAAATTATATCTAGGTAGTGGCCATTTTGCTATCAATGGCATTTTACTTATGGAGGCTATTTTGCCATCACCGTTGATGTGTGTTTGTATAGCCATAACTGCTATAATTCTGGCAGTGATGCTGTGGCACATGGATGGTGCACCTGCCTTGAAATGCAACGATTATGGGTTGGAATCTTTGCTAGCAGGGCACTTAGACAAAGGCGGCGTACAGTGAAGGGGGGCCCAGTATGTGAATGGACAGGATAGGGTACACTGAGAAGGAGTGTATAGAGTGTGGGGAAATGCAGACTGGGGTGCAAATTTTTTTATTTCATTGTTGAAAGTGACCAATCAGAAACAACCAAAAGTCACATGTTTAATATGTCATTACAATTGACCGATCACTATTGTCTCATGGCAAATAGCCTCCAAGGGTAAAATGCAACTGATGGCAAAATAGCCTTTGTCTTGTGTTTGTGTCCCCACAGAGCATGATTTCAAGCTTTTGATTTTTAAGCGTAGGTAATTTGTCAATTAGTTCAGTTTGAAACAATGAAAACTTTTTTTCCAGATGTCTGTTGTTAACAGCTACAAAAAAACTTTTTTGTTTTTCTCATTTGATTTTAACCCATAAGTTTTCACAATTTTGACTATAAATTTTTGGGTCATTTATGAGACAAAATTTTAGATTGTCTTTCACATACAAGCCAACTCCAGCACAAGTCTCTGACTCACATTGAATAAAACTGTACTGAGATAAATTATAATTTTAAGAGCTTTCTTGAAAGAATTTTTTTCCAATATTGCCATTCTGGGATGCAGTTAATTTCAGCTAAAAGTTCTTCAATTTTTTTCTTTATTTTTTGACAAACCTATAATATTAAAATAAAATGTAGTAAGACTATTTTTATTTTATTCTGAGATCAGTCTGCTTCGTTTTGAAAAAAGGCTATATGAATCAGAATTATAACAATTACAACTATTTTTGATGTTTGATATTAAAGAAATATGGGATTCTGTGTTTCAGTTGTAACCACAGTGAACCTAAAATGAAATTCAGAACAGCTGCTAAAAGGTATAGCATCACTTACACGTTTTATGCAATAAAATGCCCTCTTTGATTTGAAATAGACATAAAAAGGTTGTAGACATGAATTAGAGCATTTCAAGAGCAGCCACAAATAGCAAATATTGCATTGCACACATTTTTGTTATTGGCTGCACGATTTCAAACAACTGGCACAAAATTTCAGTTACACAAACATGGTAAAACTATAACAGGATCATGTTAGCTTATGCCCCCTTAATTAATTCTTTTAATATCATTTATCAATTCAACTTTGATGGTTCTAGAATCATCATTCTTCTTTAGAAAAGTATTTCCATTTCTTGTCCAGACATGCTTGCATGTGGGAGTTATGTTTTTGTTGCATTACAGACATCATTAAACTGCTTTTTTCAAAAAGAGGTACAATTTTCGATGATATACAACATTTTTTCTCAATCAACATAGAATACTTTTGTTTGTAATTAAAGAATGCTTTTTCCAATGAAAATATTTTATCTCTTTTGGCTATTCTAATGAATTTTATGGTAATAGGCAGTGGTTTATTTTGATTTTCAGATTTGATTCTGTGAGAATTAGATATGTCTTTTCTTTTTAGTCAAGATTAACCATTTTCATTAAGTCAATTATTGGTTGATTTGTGTTTTCATTAGGTTGCTGCAAAACTCCATGGAATTCTAAGTTGTTTTTTTGACCTTATTTTCCCAGATTACCCAAGTTTTTTAGAATGGAGTTAATATCCTGGCTTAATTTTCTAAATGCATGTTTTGCTGCTTCTCATCAAAATTGATTTTTTACTGCTTTTCACTTGAAAGGGGTTTGTGTTTTTGAGACAAAAATTCTTGGGAGCCTGCAATTTCATTCATTTGGCAATTAATTTCAACTAGAGTTTTTTTTGGTAGTTCAGTTGTATCATTCATTGAGGTTCCCATTTTTTTGTTCAAATTTCAATAAAACTTATTCAAATAGAAAGTATGTTCTATAAATAATAGTGGTGACACTATGAAACTGATGCAGACAAAAAGCACAAATGATGCATAGGTAGTTTGATTAGCTAAATGGTATGGGCGTGGTGATTTACTGTGAGAGAGAATGCAGGCTAATTTTATTAGCTTACCACCAGGATTTGGAGCCAGTAGTCATATACTTTAGAGCCTACTAAATTGTGCTTGTCAACGGTGTTTATCACAATGTGTTGTGATGCCAACTAAGTCTAACTCTAGCACCAGTCGTAATCCTAGTTCAACCCTAACACCAATCTTGCATAAAGTGAGCATTGTGGACATGTACTAATTAGAAAAATCGCTTTGCATACTGTTGTTGCCCATGATTTCCAGGGTAATGTAATGATTCTGTATTGCAATGCTGTTATTTTTAATAACTTAATGTTCTAACAGGTTAATGCATAAGTGTTTTAGCAAGTTGTGTTCTGTTATTTTGATGTAAAATAGGTCCTTTGTATTTCAAAATGTTAACCATTACTGTAAAAACAATGGATTCTCAAAGCCGGCAATTCGAAGTGCCAAATTCTGTAAGTTTTAACTGGGATATTGGTAGATTACAACCAGGTTACGTTGCACTATGCAGTTTGTAGTTGGACAACACCAAAATATGAAAATCCTAATTCTTAGAAATTGTTAATGCTACATAGAGTTATGATTTGTGAGTCATGGAAGTTCATTCTAAAAAAAGGAGTTATGAAAATATGAAAAAATGACCAATTAACTAAAAAAGTATAAAAATCACATGAATACAAAAATTTATGGAAGTTGATAAACTTTACAACATCACCGCTCAATGGAGTAAAGTAAGATAAATAAATTGAGTTCAACTCTGCATTTCCATAATTTGCTATATTTTGTAGTTCAATTGGTGTTTTTCCTCTTTTCATAAAATTTTTATATTTGTTTGGTGTTGCCTGTGTGCATTTAATCTGTGGTAACCTGTGAAATGGTAATTAGAGTCATTCAGGATTGGTTGGGTAAATCCCTGCAAGGTTTTTCCCAGTTTTCTCTGAGAAAACCCTTAAGACTTAGAAATGTGTTGTTGTAGTGTGAGAAGTTTCTATGATGCTCTGTTTCAGATTTGAACATTTTCCGTAAACTGAGAAAAATGACAAAATTAGTAAAAATGAATTTTCCACTGGCCATTGGTCCTAATCACTTAATGACCTCCATATATGTAAACATTACCTTTTTTATGTTGCTCTTTGTCTTGCAATCCTTTCGTTTTTGCTCTTAGGTGTTCCCAAGTGATTTTACCCTGTTTTGAACCTTCCTGATTAGCATGACAAATTCTTTGAAAATCATATTTTTGGAGGCACTAAGCATAAAATGCCCAGGTTTGATTTCAAATGATTGTAAATGTTCTGTATGCTCTCAATATCACTTATTATTAATTATTACTACTCCTCAGCACCCATCCAAAAAGCTTCCTAGTTTTGAAGGCAAATCTTACATTATCAAAAGTCTTTTTTAGCATTGTGTAGTCAGAAAAATAGTGTCCAGTATGAAAATATAGGCTAATTTTGAATTTTACAACTGTTTTTTCATACTTCTGGTTTCTCCAGTGTTACAAAGACAAGGTTTCATTATAGTCAGTGACAAAACTTTGTAAAGTATCATATAGAAACTCAGAACTGTCCACCAAAGCCCCTTAACACAACAAATACAGTCGAATCTGGTTAATTGCATGGTCAATTTTTCAAGCCTTTTGATATGATTAAGCGAATTATGCATTTATGTAAAAGTGCAACGTCAAACTGAAGCACAACGGTCATCACAGATAAAAACGTCTACGCCTCATACTTCAAACTCAAAGCAAGTGCAATGTGATTGTCTTATTCTTGCTCAGAAAGTAAATAAAACATGCAAATAAAGGGTTTAATTGAATTTTATTTGTTTCAAGCGAAATATTGCATGATTGTTGTTTGTTTAATTTTATTTTGCATGTTATCTTGCATTTTTCTTTCTAGTCGAAGAAATGTGTCAATATTCTCCCCTTCAAATTGCAGTCATCATCTAATTATATCAAGTGCATGAAGCACTTTATTTTTTGATGGATCACAGCAGTTGCGTCGGCAAAGTTTTCTTCATCAGCATTGTTGTTTTCAGCTTGATTGTTTTGTAAAACTTCTTCACATAGACATGATATACAAGCCCAAGATTTGCATCATTAAACATCAATCACATTACACGTTGCATTGTTTTTGATCGCTAATCGAGGGCAGCCTTTTTCATTTTGAGATGTTGGCAATCAGCGTTGTTCTGTACCTTTCAGTTTGTTTCTGTTAAGACTTTGAAACAATCGTGGTTTTGTCACAGAAATTATGCAGCCTTTTGTTTAGTAATCGAATAAATGTTTTCAATTCTATTCAATTAAGTGGATTATGCAATAAACCGCTATGTGATTATCCGAAATATTTTTTAAGAAATGATTGACTGTGGTTTGGGATTTACGATTTCAACGCGATAAAACAGATTATGCTGTTATCTGATATGCAATTAACCGGATTCGACTGTATATCAATTTCTAAGGACAAATATTTGCATATTTCAATTTCAAAGTCAATTGGTTAATAGGTCAATAAGCAAAAAAATGTAATTACCTTGTCATTTCACATTTGTAAATTTTTTCTGGTTTGTCCCAATTTTTTTTAAAAGATTTTCCCAGTTTTACTTGGTTAAAACTAAATTGAGGAAAACCTCCTTGACCAACCCTGGTGTCAGTATTATATTTTTAACTTCATTCTGTGTTGTAGCAAGTTCAGGAACAGGAAAATAATTAGCTAGATCATTGAGAATATTCCATGAATATTTTAGATAACCGTTAAAGACTTCAAGGAGAAAATTTCGTCTTCAGTGAACATTCAACCAAGTCATCAACGTTTAATTTTCCAAGGTCGTGTGCTAAAAAATGATGCAGAGTTAACTGAAGGTATTATGAAGTTTTCTGAGATAGCACTACTAGTATTGCTACTTATATATACTTAGAGACGTGAGTAGCTTTTTCATAGGTCTATTATTGTGTCATCTTTGAATTTTGTAAGATTTAACAAACTGCTGAAGTTGTCTAGCAATCTTAGGATCAAACGATCGGAATCTTTTGACAATTCTCAGCAGAAAAACCAAAGTCATTATACTGCTGTATGTATTTTGATTAGGACGTTTCACTAGATGGTGCTAGCATTGTCAACCAAAATAGTGCAACTAATTACTTTAAAATGTAATAAACCATGGCCAAGTGTAACATTTATGACGTGATAATTCAATTGTGAAAGAAGAAAACAATAACTGATACATACTTTAGAGTCAATGTTATTTCGTTTTAAATTAGTGAGATAATAACTAGAAACAAAAATAAACAAAATTTACTCATTAAAACGGTATAGCGGATGTGAAGCTTCAGCTGAGTTCAGCTGTAGCTGCAGCTTTTCAATATACAGGGTGCGGAAAAAGTTCCTGATCAATTTTTAAAATTTAATAAAGTCATTATGTAATTACTAAATTTTAAAGTTGGAGATCCCTTCTCATCTTTGTTAAAGAGGGTGCAAAAGTGAATGCAAACTCATACATTGAGGTCATTTTGACTCCTGCTCTTGTTGAAATGAAGAAGCATTTCAGAAATGAGGTCCACATTTCAACAAGATGGTGTGCTTTTGCACACTGCAAACAAAACCCAAACCTGGTGTGAGCATCACCTACCAAGGTTCTGGATGAAGGAATTATGGCCTCCATTGTCACCAGATTTAAACCCTCTTGATTTTTGCATCTGGTCCATATTAGAAAAAGAGACATGCATGACAGCACACACCAATACTGAAGCATTGAAGAAATCTCTTAATCGAGAATGGGCCAAAATTCCTCAACAAACTTTTCATCCCACAGTGAAGAGTTTCACAAGAAGACTTGAGTGCATAATTGAAGCGAAAGGTAGACACATCGAAAATTAGGGGAGTAAATATGCTTTTGTGGGAAGGGGGTTGATGATATTATGAGTAGATTTTGTTTAATCTCGGCATTTAATAGTTGTTAATTTTTTAATTTATATAAGATCAAGAACTTTTTCTTCACCCTGTATAACATTTCCTTAATACATAATTTTCACCAATTAGTTTCCTGAGCTAGTATTAGTGGATTGTGAAACTCAATTGTGTAATCTGGATTTTCCCATAAATGATCTGTAACATCACTCTCTCCAAATGTAAGGGGGTCATGTTCTTTTAATCTTGTTTTTAAATTTTGTTTACTTTGTCCAATATAGGTTTTTCCACACGAGCATTGAAGTTTATACACTGTCCCAGTGAGATGTAGTAGTGCCTGTTTGTCCTTATTTCTGAATAGGTTTCCAATTATTAATATGCTGTGATTCATCTAAAGGCTAAATTTTGCTTTTATTTTCTAAAAAATGTTTACTTTCTTTTTAAATTTGTTGTGACGCTTTTCCAATGAAAGGTAAACAAAAATAGCAAATTTAGATTTTCTTAATCTCACTTTCATTTCCGTTTAGAGGTTGACGTTTTCTATTAAGATACATTTTAATGGGCTGGTCAAAACTGTATATTTTGATGTATAAGACGACCCTTAAAGTAAAAAAAAACACCCTTAAAAATTGGGGGTTGACTTATACAACCGATGTAAAAGTCAGACCTTAAATTCTATGTGCAGATTTTTTCATTTTACTTGAAAAAATTAGTATCATTGTGGTTGTAAATAAAAATTGTTTGCTCTAATTTTGTACCTCGTCTTATCTGACAGTCGCCTTCTATGCTAAAATATACAGTAATTCCTCTTCTATAACCATTATTAAATAAGAGAGTGGTTACTTTTTGAAATTCTTCTTGTATTTTTTGATAGCTGTTACAAATTTTATACCTTCTGTCAATTAAGCATTTGATGATGTTTATCTTGTATTTGAAAGGAATAAAACTTTTTCAATTGGTGTACAGTCCAGTGTTCGTTTTCTTTCCATGTACAGTAGAACAATATAAAAGCAACCATTCATTTATTTCTGCTGTATATAGAAAAAATGGGTCTGATCTCTCCAGTAAATCACAATTTTTTGTTATATTTTGTGGATATGCAACAAAGCTATCTTGGTATAGCAAAAACGCCAAACTTTTATTCTTGGTCACCAGTAACCTCATTTTAGAGGAGTCAAAGCAAAACAAAACAGTCCGTTACCTCTCCACACACCAGAATTTTTTTGCTAATTTGGTGAATTAGCAATATACAATCTGCATATAGTGGAAATATACCTTTATTCATGCACCAATGACACTGTTGAAGAGGTCACATGCAAAAAAAGAGCGTTAGTCCTTATTAGACTAGAATTTTGGGTCAAATCTTACCTATTGACAGTCAGCAGTTTGTGTGTAGGGAAAATACCTTACATTCATGCATATACTAATGGCCCTAATCTAGGGGCATCAAAAGCAAAAAAGGTCATTACCCTCCAACAAACCAGAATTAACTTTGTTAGATTTTACCAATTAACAATCTGTGAATACTGGAGATATACTTTGATTTTAAAACCAATAAACTTAATTTTGGGGTCGTAAGCAAAAAAAGCCATTATTCCCTGATTCCACCAAAGTTTTTGGTTGGATTTTGTGAATCAGCATTTAGTAGTTCATGTTTAACAACAAAAACCAAGTTTTATTTGTGTGTAAATGACCCCACTTTGCAGAGGTTACACTGGATCTTTGGAGTGTCTACCCCTTATTGTATTTTGAAGGAAAATCAAAATTTGTTCCCTGTACAAGTTACCACACTTATTAGTGATCACACTACAATAGCTTACCACCACTGAATTAAAGGTAGTTTAATTCAGTGGTGGTAAGCTATTCTTCCCATAATTCAAATCTCTTGACTGCTGAGTTGGAAAGTCAGTTTTATGTCATTTTTCTCGTGTTTTGCAGGCTCAGACATGCTGATTCAATGTATTTCTACCACTACACACTTGCTTTTGAAATAGACTTTTTATAGGAGCAACGTAGCACTTTAAATTCCACTGCCCTTCCTGACAATTACCAGTGGTGTTTCTATGGAGTATTGAACTCCAGATCTTTTGGTCTGAAGCCCGTAATGATACCTTTGACTGTACATGACAAAGAGTGCCTTATTTTTTAGAATATGGCACTCTGAATGTTTTTTTCCTAAGCAAGTAACAAATATTGTGGGATATGCTTGTAATACTGAAAATGTAAAAGTGAAAATTGCTGTAAATTAAAAAAAAATAGCTCAAAAAGTCTGTCCAAATGCTATTGTATATCAAATAAGAAATGTTATTGGCTAATGAGTTTTCTGCCTGGTCAAGTACAGATATATCAAAATTATGGTATGACATGTAGTGATGAGAACTTTGTCAGCAAAGAAAACAAATAGTTTAGAAGACTGCAAAGTTTTTTGGTCTTCAAGTCAGCAGTCGCCTAAATGTAGTAGAAAGCATGAAGAACTAGTGTTATTAGTATTCAGCCATAATAATTATTAAAACACCTTTGTAGAACACAATGGGAAAACATTTCATCTTGTAACCAATCCAGTAACTAGTAGTACAACCGCAGGAACATCTACTAACACAACTACTGCAAGCTCCACTTCTAATGCAACTGGAAACATTGGTTTCAACCCAGCTCAGTTTGTAAGTTGTTTAAAAAGTGTTTTGTATTTCCTCGTCATTTCACTGTTTCAAAACTCACTGGCATGATCTAAAGATTGATTGCATCTTACTCATGATTCCAACCAATTTCAAAAATGGTTATATTTTCGCTTAACGTATTAATAGTTTTGTCTCTGATCTTATAGACGTAAAACAAGATTTCAAAAAAAAGCGTTGTGCCTGCTTCTGCATGACAAAGTTAGCATTTGTTTAAATAAATCATTAATTTGCTGAAAAATTGACCTAAATTGGTACTAGTGTACGTCGTTTTGATTTGTTAATATCATCCTATAGATAATAATTGCATTTTGAATCTTTAATTTGCTAAAAAATTAATCTAAAATAATGACAGTGTACGTCATTTTGATTTGTTCCTTTTATTTTATAAAAAGTAGTTGCACCAAATTTTTCTCTGATCTGTAACAACCAAATGCTAGCATACTCGTATTAAATATGTAATGTATTAAGCTTTGTAGTTCTGACTTTTTCAAGTGATTTTGACCAAGCTGTTTTTAGTGTATTTTTGTATGTTTGATATGAGTTCATCAGAATTACTTGTTTTTACAGTCGCAAATATTTCAACAGTCACTTTCTGGACTGGGAAACTTATTTGGTGGAAATATAGCTGCTGGCATGGGAGTGAGTTTAAACATTGATGTTTTTCAACTAACTTTTGCCCTGCAAGTGTAATTACGCTACTGTCGATATCAGCTGCAGTGGATTAGAACAGTACTTCACAGCTAGAGTGGCATGAGATCATGCTAGGTATTGCCGCAGTGTAACTATTATCTAAATATACTTATTTTTTCAGAAACAAAAGCTCGTTTACCTTTGCGAAATTAAACTAAATAATAGCTAATAGTGAATTTAAACATCAGACTGCCCACGGTGCTAGTATTACTTTTGCAACGTCATAACAAGTTATTTGATTTCAACTTCGAAAGGCACCATGATGCCCACAGGAATTTGTTGGCACTTTTTCAGTGGTAGATGCGTTGTCAGTCCTTGATCAATGTGCACTTATTTTGGTTGTTGATGTTTCTTTTAAATTCTTTTGTAAGCTTGTTCATTCATTTGTATTTCTCACAAGCAATAAAGTAAAAATTTTACATATAATAAAATGAGAAAGACAAACAGAATGCAACAGTACAATAAATTAGTCAAGGATGTCATTAAAATGGCGCTTAACATGTTTCACTAAGGCACTTTCCACTATACTGTTATCCTGAGATTTTGATGCTGTTTTTGGACTTCAGAAAATGATTATAAATCGGCCGCTAAACATCAAAAACATGCAAACAATAATTAATTTACATTTATATACAGGAGCATGGTAATAAGTTAATGACAAAAAGCATAGGGCAATGGGCACTGGAATATGAGTGCAGATCAATATGCAGTATTCATGAAAGCCTTGGGAGTCAATATGTAGTTATTGGCAAAAACTAAAAATGAATGATAGTGTGATCAATAGTGGTCCTTATACAAATTGCGTGAAGCGAGTGCTCCAGGTCCCCTAAAATTTACCACAAAATAGCCCTCCTGAAATATCTACTGAATTCAAAATGGCTCCAAAACGTACTCTTCTGGTTTCATTGCCTGAACCACACCAAAACATTTACCTACTGAAGTGATTACCAAAGCTTCAAATCATTAAATGTTCAGTTGCAACCTTGACTTTTTTATTTGAGATTTTGTTGTTTTACGTGTCAAAATCCTTATGCTTACACTCTTTAACTATAACTTGCTGTATGTTATAATTACAAAGTGTAATGCCTAGTATGCCTAACTCTACCTAAGTCGGTTATTGTCAGTTGCTGACCTATTAGTTGGTCCAGTGGGTTAGCTTACCCAAATTTGTTTCTCCGACCTTATCACCCCTTTACACAATGTCTCTTGTAGTCACAACAAACTTCCTTGTTTTGATTTACAGTACCTATAAATGATTTTTCTTATATCAATCAGAGTGTCGTTCTGTGTTAAAAGCCATGCCATCATACTTGCAAAGTCGTATATTTTACTGGTAGCTTATTGTTTCTAATTGACTATTTTGACTGTCTTGCACCTTCTGTTATACTGTTGCAGTTTAAGCATCTGCCTCCACTATAGGTTAGGGCAGTGGTTCTCATCCGGTGGGCCACAGCATGTAAGTCTGATGGGCCACGACTTCTGAAATTGAAAAGAATATAACGCAACTGAGCCACAGATCTCTGTGAAATTTGAAAATGGGTCACATAACTAAAAAGGTTGAGAAATATCGGTGTGTATAAGCAGTTATTAATGGAATCTTGTGATAGCAAATGGCAGACTGTGACGTAATTTTGTTTACTGGAGAAATAATTTTTTTGGAGATCAACTTCACTGCTATGTTATAATCAACAGGGGAATAGATAGTTCTTCTTGCCTTATAAATTTTTTATTCTATGTATTTCATTGGCATGTGCTGGTGACCTTTTCAATATTACATTATAATTTTTTGTAAGTGGACTGCAAAATTTGTGACTTTCTGAAGTGGGCCACGGCATGAAAAAGGTTGAGAAACACCGAGTTAGAGGTTTACACCTTGATTGCATCATACCTCACTTTTAGAAAATGGTGTTTGCAGCATCCTTACTAGACGCTCTGCTCTAAAGGAGTAATGTGGAGAAACGCAGGCAAGTTTGCTTGTGTAGCTTAGAGAAAGGCACTTTGACTTGATTCCTCCACCTGTACATGACAGAGAGCAATCTGTGTGGTGGTGGTCTGGCTCGTGGTGGTCAAATCTGACTTAATGCTAGCAAACTGAACGTGAACTCATAGTGCATGAGTGATCAGCCATACCACCAGGTCTATTTGATAGTATGTAATTGTGCATTGGTTTTGATTTGTTGCTTTGGTAACCTACCCTAATTTTAGCTTAGAGTTAAATACATGAGTGGCATGAAATCACATTTTTTTATTCATTGACGCTCTGATTCTTATTCGTTATGAGCTACTGAGTTTACCCAGTTAGAAAAATGGTTTACAATAAATTACCCAAATGCCTTATTTAAAGTTAGACTTTTGTATGTAAAATAAGATTTAGCCTTAAGATTGGATATTGATTAAATTTTTGTCGTTTTAAATTGTCAAATTCATTCATTCATTGATGCGTATGAGCTCATGCTCTGTTTGCTTGTATTTAATCAGACTGGTCCACCATTGGTGGACTGCTTGGCTCCACCACCTGTATGCCTCATAAAGATAAAGAAATTCCCAAGAGCTTAATAGGCAAACTTGCCGAATTTTTTCCATACTATTTCTTTCTTGGTGGATGCCAAGCATGAAAGCTGTGAATGACTTGACAAAGGAATCAAATCCAAGTTTACCAACAGTGAAGCTTACACTCTAACGAACGCTAGTTACCAGTTTTATGATGCCTGTGAAGATAAAAAAAACTCGGTCTGGTTTTAAGTAAGGGGCATGGAAAAAGGAAGCGAAAACACTGCATGCAGTTATGATAATTGATAGGCTAATTGCTTATAGCTCCATCTAAACCAGTTTATATTTTCTCCCTGCAACAATTTTGTAAATTATTAAAGGGTGTCCCATTAAGACGGATCAAAATTAGCAGTAAATAAAACAGTGTTATCGGTGAGAATTTATTGATTTCTCTATTGGATCATGTCGTCGGATTCTTGGCGATTATGTATGAAATACAATATCGCCCAAATGTCCACCAAGGCTTCGGCGGCACACCTCCACTCGATGGTCAAAGTTTTGATGACGTCTCTGCATAGTTTGTCTGCGATCTCACCAATATGCCTTCTTATCTCATCCTTAAGCTGTTGAACTGTTGTTGGCTTGTTGGCATAGACCTTACTTTTGAGGTAACCCCACAGGAAGAAATCTAAAGGCGTCAAATTGCACGATCGTGGTGGCCAATTGACTTCGCTGTTGCAAGAGATGATGCGACCTGGGAACTTCTTTATCAATAAGGCCATTGTTGCATTGGCTGAGTGGCATGTGGCGCCATCCTGTTGAAACCACACATTTTCAACATCCATGCCATTCAATTCAGGCCATAGAAGGTTGGTTATCATGGCACAGTATCGCTTGCCTGTCACCGTAACAGAATTCCCGGCTTCATTTTCGAAGAAATATGGCCCAATGATTCCGTTAGCAGAAAATGCACACCAAACAGTGACCTTTTGTGGATGCAGAGGCTTTTCAACAATCTGCCTTGGATTTTCATGAGCCCAAATGCGACAATTCTGTTTATTAACAAATCCACAAAGATGGAAATGGGCTTCATCACTAAAGATGATTTTTTGCAAAAAATCATCATCAGTTTGTCTCTGTTTGTGCACCCAATTGACAAATGTATGGTGCTTCAAATGGTCATCAGGCTTCAGTTCTTGTGTCAGTTGAACTTTGTAAGCATATAGAGACAAATCGTTTGTCAAAATTCGTTGTAATGATGTTCTGGAGAGATTCAATTCCTGCGCGCGATGACGAATGGAGGTGTCTGGGTTCTTGGCCACACTTTCACATACTGCAGCAATGTTTTCATCTGAATGACGTAAGCAAGCACACGATGGTGTTTTCACATCTGCCACTGACCCAGTTTGAATTTACAAACAATTTTCCTTATTGCACTCTCGGTTGGTCAATTATGTTGACCAAAAAACTCACGAAGTGCGCGAAATGCATTTTTGTTTGAATGTCCATTTTCGTAATAGGCTTCAACAACTTTAACACGTTGTTTGATTGTTAATCTTTGCATGGTTGAAATTGTTAAATCTGAAACAAACAAAAGAAGTTCATTTGACACTTAGACATAATTCACATTAAAAATCTGTCCAAGTTATTGGGACACCAAAACTTTGACCATCGAGTGGAGGTGTACCGCCGAAGCCTTGGTGGACATTTGGGCGATATTGTATTTCATACATAATCGCCAAGAATCCGACGACATGATCCAATAGAGAAATCAATAAATTTTCACCAATAACACTTTTATTTACTGCTAATTTTGATCCGTCTTAATGGGACACCCTTTATTTGCCAGAGTCGCCACCTTGATAGTACCTCAAGAAATGATAACTTAAGCAGTGATAGATTTATATGCATAGGCCTACAAGGCCTTATATCGACTACATGAAAAAGCCCTGTACTTTTGAAGAAACCAAACGTTTAAGAAATGAAGAGCGCTGACTAAAAGTACTTCTTAGTTTACTGAGCTATAAATTCGTTGACTGAACTTCTATTGTGTGCTTCAACCACTGTACTTATGCAAATCAGAGATTTTGTGGTATACACAAATGAAAGCCCATTCTTTGCCAGTCAACAACTGCTTCAACATGGTGGTGCTATCACCGACTCCATTGGCTTGGGTCAGAATGGCTGTTGGCTTCTCCAAGGGTCCCAGATACCCCGTGCTTTCCCTGCACTAAACATTATATGCAGTGTTGCTCTCTGACTGAACACCAAAGGGCAATGTGCACTCTCTCGAAAACATGTTGTTTTGCTTCTTTATTTATCATCTTTTTCTACTTCTGATGGGCAGTAACATTAAACCAAACCCTGGTCCAATCTTATCCTGTTTTGTGTGATTAGGCAATGTAATTTGAAGAGGCAGGTTAGTGCAATGCTGTTCTTGCTCTAAATGAGCACATTTAAGGTGCACCTCTCTCACTTGGATTTTAACTTCCTTTCCGGTTCTCACTCTTGGAGCTGTCCTTTCTGCTGCACCTTGGCTTATCCTGTGAATTTCCAGTCCACCAACACTGTGCCATCTTCTCTGGCACCCTCCAGCAAGTATATCTTCGCTTTTTACAACAACCCACTCAATCTCCCCATTGCCAATGCAGCTTTTCCACCTCATCTTCACTTACAAACTTCCTGCCCTGTCCTTAACCCATTTTTCATTTCGAACCTTTTCCACTTTCAGCTCTTCCACACCCGTGCTTTTTCTTTTATTCTGACTCGCACAGAATTCTCCAGTGAATCACAAAAAGTCTTTATGCCAGAAGTGTTGAACTTCTTCACTTTTTTTTTGCTCTTTCCTGTCAATTTTATACATAATCAGGAACCCAACTTCAACTTCTCTTTAGCTTTCTGGATCGCTGGAAACTCTCCTCTGTCATCAGATTGCACTCACTTCCAGTCTGGCTCTTTTTCACCTGATTGCTTGTGAGCTAGTGGCGATGTAGTTATTTTTGCTTGACAGGGTCTATCCATTTCTGAAGTCTCAACTTCCTGTCACTCTTTGCTTGACCCCTCGGCTTACTGTGCGAGAGTCAACATATTACTGATAAACTTTTCCTTAAACATCTATGTTCCTATTTTCTCTTCTTCGGCAGGCAGTAGAATCAATACTTTTTCTCCTTCATTTCTCCCTCCATGAATCTCTTCATTTGTGGGAGACTTTACGTGTCCTCATTCTCCATCAAACTTAAAAGATACTCATCATACTCTAGACCCTCATGGAATACAGTATTCAATTGGTTCATCTTCTCTGACCTCCTTCCCCTCAATGACCCCGTTACCCTTACTCTCATACTTCTGATCTTTTCTCAGTTCTCCTTAACAGCCCTCTTTCTTCACTCTCCCACCCCATTGATGGTCCTCTTTAATTACCAGAAAAGTCGTTAGGATGACATTCTTTCTCAACTTTCCCCCATAGAGGGTCCTCTTTTCCTCAATTTCCAAAAAGTTCGTTGGGTTGATTTTTTATTTCCATTGATTTACACTGTACCTCTGCAAAGGAATCCTCTCTCTCCTTTGCAGTTGCATTCTTTATCTCTTTGGCTCTAAACGTGGCCAAATCTTCCATTTCTTTCAACTCTATCTAATGCCAATCTCAAGCCTGGAGGTCTTTCGAAGCAATAAGAGAAAGATGCAAGAGCTTTTTCTTCCACTCTATAGAAGTAATGAAAAGCACTAGCATTTCACATCAGCCTCTGGCATACCTCTATCAACACAACTTTGGCATTGCATGAGACATGCTTGCGTCTCCTGAATCTGATCTCAAAGCAGTCTGCTCTAACCTTCGACCTGTCACTGATTCTGCTTCTTCTTCCTCCTTTTCCCCTAACTTTCCAACTGCTCTTCTCCATAGGAGACGATATTGGTGGGTGCCAACTGAGCTGAACGAGCGGCTGAGCTCTGATGAGTTCTTTTACTGTTTCTACCCTATTCTCACTTCATGAATTTTTTGCAACTGCAGCCAACCTTTTCTCTTTTACTACCAACGGCTCATACAAAGCCGCCTATCCCATACTGAAGTACCTCCCTCTTTGTGGCATGGATCTTCTTCACATCTTCAGTCTTTCATGATCTTTGCATTTTTTCTCTTACATCTGGAAGTCTTTATCCTCAAAATGTGAAAGCCTTTTGACTCACCTGCTTCTTTTCAGCCCATCTCTCTCACCCCTCGGATCTTAAAGCTTTTTAAGTTCCTCATTCTATCTCGTCTGCTACTCCTTCTGTAGTCTAATGACATTTTCTCTCTCCACCCTGGTCAGTCTACTTTGGATCCAATTTTTTCATCTTTCTCAGCTCATTTTGGTTGGGTTTAACAAACCTAAGCCTGGCTCTTGAACAATTGTTGCTACCATCAATTTTTCCAAAGCATTGGACTCTTGTCTGGCATCCTGCTCTGTTTTCCATACTTATTTCGGCTGGCCTCTTTTGCTTTGTTTAATGGACTCAATTTTTCCTTTCTGCGAGGCAGGCTTGCATGGTTTTTCAAAATTAGACAAGTCGCTTCCTTCCTTCAAGTCGCTTGAAAGGTGTTGCAGAAGAATCCATTCTTCATCTTGTTCTATTCTCTCTTTGTCAACAATTTTTCCTACGTCGCTACCTACTCTCATCAGTTGTTTTCTTTATGCTCACGATCTGGCCATATAGTCCTCCTCCCCCTCAATACCTGCTGCTTTAGAAGCCAGATCAACGGGATCATTGGTCTGAGGACTGATGTCTTCCTCTCAATATGAAGAAATGTGGAGCCTCCTTGTTGATTGATTTTCATCAGGCTAATCTTCAGCTCACTTCTCCTTTTTCAACTACCTTCTCCCCTGCAATTCTACTTCCACTTCTTTTGGAATTACTTTTGACAGCATTCTTTCCTTTTTTTAACATGCATCTTTGCATAAGAGCAAGTTCTTTCCTCGTCTCAAGGCTTTATGCTGTAACCTGCATCCTCGTAAGGCCTCTCGAAAGTGTCCCTCTCTCTCCTGTGCAAAGCTTTTCTGTGGCTTATTCTCTCATTTGCTTCACCTGGGTGATTTCTATTTTGCAGCGATACCAACGTTACGAAGTTGGAATGCCTTCACTGAGCAGTCAGTAACGCCAGTACATGCCACCTCTCGTTCTCCCCAACTCTTCTCCTCTTGACGTGTCAATCTAGTGGTGTGCCTATTTATTTCAGGTTGCATTAATTGCCGCCACCCACAGTTTTGATTTAACCTAGTTTACCCTTCTCATGTTTCAAAAAAGATTGAATAAATGTCTTTGGAATAACAGGGTGTTGATAATACTTTAATAGGTCTATTTGGATCGAGTGCTTAACACTTGAAGGGAAGCATGGCCAGGTTGTTTGTGAGGTATGCCACTTTTAATTAAAGAGCAAGATAATCGCTATTTAGGACGCAGGATATATAACACTTATTTATAGCAAATTTTTGTTGCCACTAGCCTAGGATGTGTTTGACGCAGCCGGCTAAACTGATGGGTAGCGCTGTTGGGCGGGGCCGGTTAGTTTCAATAAATAAAGCGGAATTTTTCCGTACGTTCTTGCGCTTTAACTCCTGTGAAACTGCAGGGCGTACAAACATGAAACTTAATACGATTGATCCCTACTCCGGCGTGGGTGTAATGATGAAGTGATGATAAAAAATCGATATTTATAATTCACAGTTCATGACCTAAGAAAGCAATTTTCAGATCAAATGAAACCCAGCACACTGCTTACGAACCTGCAAAAAACTACCCTTTTTTTAGGTTAAGGTGATGTTATAATGAGCATGTCTCCAGAAAATCTTTTTCTTTACTTTTAAAAAGTACCGACCGTAGAAACGAGGTTGAAAGCTTTTTTCAGAAGCTCCTTAAAAAGCCGTAACACTCTGAGCTTAATTGGTATCGTAACGAGCGATTTTTTAAGCATGTTTTTTCTGTTTAACTCTTCAAACAAGGCTCTGTTCCGTCATAATGCCCTCTGGTACGATTTTAGCAACGCGGCAGTTCTTCGAATTTTATTATGAGATCCGGAAGTAGGTTAAGAAGAAAGGTGAGCGATTCTGTTATTGCAAAAGAATATGGCGGCTTTTGTAGAAAACACAACGGAAAACTAATGCTGACGTCGTCGCACAAAAAACATTTACGAAAGTGAGCAGAAACAGGATTTGATCAAGGTTGTAAGACTTTATTAATCAGTTAAGTTATTGGTTCTCAAAATTTTATTATGTTTGAAGCCAGTGTTCTTTAGTGCCAGACATATAGGGAAAAACTTTTCACTGTCTGTCTTGAAGCACTTTTCTAAGCTATTGTTTATATGTTACAGATTTCCAACAATCCTGCTGGAATTTCACCTGGACAGCCAATGAATATACAAGTATCTGTGAGCACAACTCCTCTGATTGACACAAGTGCCCATCCGATACCACAACCCAATTCAGGTCCCATCCCACACTCGCACTTCACACCTAACCATTCACAACACCATTCACGTATTTATTTTATATTGATATTTGTTGTGGCACATAGCAGCAACATATTACTTTAAAAATTTAGAGGCAAAAGTATGTAGATATGTTAGAAAGCTCCGCTTGTTGGGCAGCTTGCTCACAGTTGTCATACTGCGTGATAAATGCCTGCGTATTTACTGCATTATCGCGCTTATCGGAGATCATCTTTTCCAAAGTTGGTTGCAGTGCTTGTAAAATGCACCGTGTTTGCTTGGGTAATTAAACAGGAGTTCTACTTAAGGTGTTACAATGTTTTTTGTGTCTGTCGAATATAAATATGTATTATGGCAATGTCTGTTTATGTTCTTGTTTCTAAATGTTTGAATTACTTTTTGTTTCAGATCAGAGTGTGCCTAGCCAGCAACTTCGATATCTATCTGAAGTTTTTGATCAGCTTACTGATGTGCTTCATCGGTTAGAGGTAAGTTGTACTTTGTAGCTCATAAACGCGTCTATAGTTCACTGGAGTTACCAATACAAACAAGTTGACTTGATTCTATTTTGTTCAATAATTTTATGAGTAAAATCTGTTTGGACCTAATGTTTATGAGAAAATAATTCTTAAGAGTAAAATCCAGTACTGTTGCTAAACACAAGATATAAAAGAATTTGCAGAACCCGGTTGGTTACAATCTGATGAGTTTGAAATAGCAATGTTATTCCTAAAGCATTAAAATTACGAAAGTGTGCAATAGTCGTCTTTTTGATTTACCTAAAGACATATGATTTTGCTAAGTTACTTTAGAGTGAAAACATGGTCGGTGGCTCTCAAACTAATTCTGAAAAATCTTCCACTCAAGCTGACTCGGAAGCAGCAGGTTTGTTGAGCTGTCTTCAGACAATACAACATTTTTGCCTATACGTTTTTATATTCTCCGTTCAAGTACAGTACAGCCTGTTTAGTTGAAACTAAAGTACTCAGGCTGCCACTCTTTTAGGAGTGCTGTTGTGACAGTGCTTTCCTACCTCAACCACTCCAACCAATCAGAAAATATTGCCGTTTAATGGGTTTTTTAAGATCACTACAATGCAGAAACTACGTGGAAGTACGTGTTCTGACGTAGGTTGTTTGCCTCATCAATTCTTACCAGGATAAAATGATAAAACTGTCCACTCATCACCAGCCATCATGTAATTTGAAGCACCGGTGCGGTGGTGCAATGATTAAAGCGTCGGCTTTAAAGTCGGCAGGCTGGGATTTTGTTTTTATGTCGAGTCACACCGAAGACTTTCAAAAACGGTTTCGCAGCTTTCTTGCTTGACCCTCCGTGCGAAAGAGGTGGTGTAGGAAAAAAATTGGGAAGTTCGCTCGATGGGTCCCCAGTTAAGGCACTTAACGGGATGCCCTATCTTTATGTGGCAAACAGGTGACGGAGTTAAGCAGTCTACCCGTCTTGTTGGCCCAATCTGACAGAAGACTTGCAAACAAAGCATGAGGTTAAACGCAAGAATGACTGAAATGTTATTTTGAGCGACTTTTGCGAACTCTCCTGTTACCGTTTGTTTTGTTGGTGGAGGAGATTCTATTGTGTACTGTAGTTATATTAACGTCTCGTTGATTTGAACTGCCATTATACATGCTGGGTGAGTAGCGTCACTATTTCCACCCGTGTTCACTGGGTTAGATTAACAAAGCTGCTCTCCCCGCATGTTGTAAGACGCGGCTTTTGGGAACTCACCTATAGCGGTCTGCAATTTACATTCATGATCGGTTCGAAATAGACCACCGTTTTCCCCTTGCCTAATTTTGATTAGGATGGCCCAGATGGCCAGTGAACTTGGATTGCCGTTTGTGCCGTATCTCACGCTACGCGAAAGATTTTTTTAACTTCATTGGATTTGCAGTCTAAACCTAGTTTTATTTTTTACGTGGTTCCACCGTCCCAAAGAAGAAGAGGGATTACTACCAACTACTTTGCTACAATATTTTATTGTTTTTGCTGTCTACGCCTATGCCGTGCTTTTTTGATTTGAATGTTTTTGGTGTAGTTTTTTTTTATAGGTATTCTAAATGCGTTTGGATGCCGCTATTAGAACAATAATTTTACTATTTTTGTACTCTAAAACTCCTTTTGATAACTTTCTTACATTCTGTGCTTACTCCTGCTATACTTCGGTTCTTGAGAACAATAAGCACTAAAATACTTGATTAATGTGTGATTCAGGTTTGAAACCACTATTTAAAAGAGTCGCAGTGTAGCAGAAGAAATGTGTTAGCAACAATGCGTCACATATGTTGCTTTAAGTTAATGTTGTGCTTTGTTACGGAATGCTGAACCTTTTTAGTTACTCCTCCACCATCTTTGGAAGGCTCATCTTCTAGTGCATCGCCATCGGATTCTACTACCAACACTGCTAGGAATATTCCTAATTGCCCAAAGTGAGAAATTATTTTTAACGTTCAACACAGGGTTTCAAGGCATCTCGGGTTTGCTTTTGTACTTGGGTTGCACAATACTAGTCTAGCTTCAATGATGACTAGGTTAGAATACCTATCTTCATCGGTTCGTGCCTGTTTTCTTTTTTCCATTTTTTTAATGTACTTTAGGAATAAGCATTTAGCATGCTTGATCTTGAAGACGATTTTTATGATGTCCAAAAATGGAGCATTGATGTTGTTCTGATATTGGCAGTGGCGTTTCGAAATCTTTTACGCACAGTCGGGAATCAATGGTAGAGATGATATAGCGATAAAATTACTTTTCATCCAGCGGACTTTAAAAAACTCTTTGATTAAGTACAGTGTGTTTGTTAAGGGGTGCCAACTGTAGAGTACATGGTAAAGAAAAGTTTTGCAGAGTTTAGGACGTATCGTACTGCAGGAATAACATTATCCTTTCCACAGACAAGCCATACTGCAATGAAACATTTTTTTCTTTCCAAAGACAAATCATACAGCAACCAAACAATTTTTCCATTTTAAAGAGAAGTTATAGAGCCACAAAATAATTATTTTTTCTTTCCAAAGACAAATCATACAGCTACAAAATCACAGTGAAGTGTCGTCTGTAAAATAGTGCTGCGTGCAAAATATGTTTGCAAACGTTGGTGGTAATTCGGAAGCGGCGAGATTTGGTTAACAGCGAAACAAGCCTAGGCTTTCCTGAAATAACCAGCACATTTTCTGTGTATCGAATCTCACCACTTCCGAATTACCTCGAACGTTTCCAAACATATTCTGCACGCAGCACTATTTTACCAGTAGCGATATTTTACAAATCGCACTTCACCGTGTTATTATTGCAGTATGATTCCTCTTTAAAATGGAAAATATGTTTGTTGCAGTATGATTTGTCTTTAAAATGGAAAATATGTTCGTTGCCGTATGATTTGTATTTGGAAAGAAAAAGGTGTTTCGTTGCTCTATGATCTATCTTGGAAATAGAAAAATTGTTTCGGTGGTGTATGATTTGTCTTTGAAAAGGAAAAACATTATCCTTGCATCACGACATATCCTAAACTCTGCGAAATTTTGCTTTACCACATACTTTACAATTGGCACCCCATAGTTTAATTTGTCTGTTTTTGCATTGAAAAACCCTGCTGAACTTGGTATTTTGGTGTAAGATGTAAAAAGAGCCAGCTTTATTGAAATTTTTTTCAGCCATCCTAATCTTTCGTTATTGGGTCAAAATTATGAAATGATGTTATCAGCTCAGCAACGCCTAAATCCTTACTTAGAGAGGGCCCAGGATTTTTTCAACCGAGATCCTTCGTTTACAAGTACTCAGGTATGGTTTTAGATTTTGCACTATCAGCCGCTTACGTGATCAAACAAGAGGCAATTTGAAGTTTGATAGTTAATAATTAACGAAATGAAATTGGTACTAATGAAGAAAAAAGCCTGTTTTATGCTGAAGTGAGTTTGGGTTAGCTCACGCGTCTACTGCAATTACTGCTGAAAATATGTTAAGCGATTGAAGTTTTTATTGAGATGAAAAGAATTGTTTTGATTTGGTCCTACGTAAAATTAGTTTGGTTGAGCATGCGATTGAAAAAAAATAGATATTACGTCCTTTATTTTTTGCAAGTTTCGACCACCATCTTTTAGTGTGTGCCTGCCTCTATTTTCTCGCTTTCGAACTAGTCTTCTTTCTGGGCAACACAGCACTTAAATTTCTCATTCACCTTCTGGCAAATACAGGTAGAGTTTCGAACTTCAATCCTTATGCTTCATAGTCCCAAAAATTTCTACTACATTGTAGTGGCTAGAATATAACTATAAAACTATTGCAAGCATCGTCCATCTGCTAATGATTATTTAAAGAGTGACGAATACCGTTCCACTGAACGAATGTTAAACCTGACTTTGCACGGTTTACAATTGCTCGGCGAAATACAGAGAGTTCTATCAAGTGCAGCAATTCCTTTGGCACAGACTCCACCTCGCTCGTTTTCCATGAGAGCTCCAATACCAGGTAAATCACACAATTTTTACAGTTTTGTGCACATCAAAGGTTTAGAAATAACCTAGTTTTGGTTTTACCAAAAAGCACTAGTTACGGTAAATCAATGACGTATTTTCAATACAATATGCAAGGCGTTAGCGCTGTACTAACTGGCAATTATGGTTAAACTCAAGTCAATGACTCGAGTTGGTGTAAAAAAAAGACTCGACTTGACTCGATTCATTTACAGTAAATGAATCGACATCAGTTACTTGAGACTCGAATGCAATGAATCAAGCATTCGAGTCTCAAGTCACTGGTGTCGAGTCATTCATTTTGACTGGTCTACTGATAATGAAATCACTTGCATGAAAAAAAAATTTCTCTCTGAGAAAGTTTGATTTCTTAAAAATTGTACCTTGAAAATTTGTGTGTTTAAGAATATTGTTTTTACACACTGCCAACCAGTGACTTACGAAGAGTGGCTCCTATGCACATGCCCCCCTCAAAAAAATTTTAATATTATTTTCAGTCATTATGCTTGTAACGTTAAAAAACAAATAGTCTGTTCCACAGAGACAGAATTAGTTTAAATATCTATGGCCTTAAAGATATTACTTGAATTACAAGTAGGATCTTTTTAGGTTATAAAGTTATATTGCTGAACTCTTCGAAAAGCTTGTTGCGCAGCTACAGCGTATCAGTTGTAAGCTTCGTGTAAAAACGCAAATAGTTAGTAGTTACTTAGGTGTAGCAATGATGTAGGCTAACAAATTTAAAACAAAAATTACCTTAGAAGTAGTTGCAAAAAGCACTAGAACCGCATATATTTGATTGTAATTTTGCAAAATTTTCACGAGAGGATATCCCCCCGGATTCTCTTAGGAAAATCGTGCTTTCGGCACTCAAAAAGCAAAAATATGTCAAAAGTACATTTTTTGCACCCCCTTAAAAATTTCTACGCACTCCCATGCTGGCAACTTTGGATTGAGTCGAAATCTTGCAAATTATTATTAATAATTTTATTGCAAGCCAGTAAGGTTTTTGCTGTCTGAAATTTAGCTTTGCCCAGCTTAGGAGCCCACAATTTTAATTTACCAAACAATATTACACAAATCGATGGCAATTATTAAAAACGTCACAGGAAACTAAACAAAGGCGATAAAGTGTTGGAAAAGCTTGAGTCGACTCGAGTCGTGATAGAAAAAGACTTGACTTGACTCGACATCAATGACTCCTGACTCAACTCGAACTTCAGCGACTCGTTCACTACACTGCCAACTAATTCAGTTGTTTCCAAACATTAGTGTTTAAATTTTCATAAGTGTCTTATTGCTAATTTTGTTGCTCAAGATAGTCTCGATTTGTTAATATTGACCCACGCATAATTTTTTGTGATGAAAAGTATACTGCCGTAAGCACAGCATCTAAGCAATACGCCGATGTGATAGCCTTCTAAGTCGAAGCGTAAATTCACGACTGAATAAATAATGTATACAGAGCTTGAATAAGTCCATTCCCCCCGTTTCGGTGAGGACCAAGACGTGTTGATGCGGTATAAGTGTCAGCGTCTATTCGCCATTGAACCTGGACAAACGCAGCAGTTTCATTTTAGCTGCGTTATCTGACTCGCTAATAGTGTGTTGATAAAGTTTCAAACTTGATCCTTTCTTTCAATCAGAAGTAATGCCACTATATTACGGCAACTGCATGATTAATTGAATAAGTTATAGTATATAATTCGGTCAGTAGGAGTTTTTATCAATTCGTATTGGTAAGACAGATCCAATGTTGCCGAATGAGTCGCACCGACAAAAGTTTGAAAGCCACTGAGCTAGTTAAGTGAAGTTAAAAAATTTTTCATTTTAAGCCCTAAACTAACAACTAAAATATTGAAATAGACATGTGCCATATAAGCGCCAACCAAGTTATTTAAAGAGTGCTTTAAAATAAATGTTTTGTAGCAATTATACATAATCACCCTCGACATGGAGCTCCACGTCACGTTGGACCTCGCATGCATCCTCGGGCTTCTACAGTTAACCCGGCGAGAATGGATTTTCGTGTACCTCCTTTTTCAGCGGGAAATCTGGGTCCAGGGGTAATAAGTTAGAAATGCTATGCTTTCAACAGTTACATTTGCTTTTGTCAAACGTTCTTTGAAATAGGCCAAGTTTTTATTTTTCCGCAGCAGTATTTTCAGCCTGCACGTTGGAAAACGTAATGAATTTGCTGTGTCTGCCTTGATCTGCAAGGTACACTTTAGTTTGATTCAGTTTCTCAGAACAAAGTTTAAATTACTGGTATCTATTCGAGTGTGCATATCATTTATGTTTTTTCTGCATCCATTCAGTGTAATTTAAATCAACAGACTCTGCGTGTCTCTATCCTTTATTGGTAATTGTTGAAGAATATTGGCCATACTCCCTTTACTGCTTCCGATGTCTCGCTTTCGGCTTTAACCACGTAATATTGCGGTCTCATAAATTTGCTGCTGGCAAAAAATATTGACATAAAAAGTGTCTTCTCCGAAGGCGCAGCAATCCGGTCATCGTGGGCGTCGTGTCGAGACGTCCTAGTCTTTATCATTCAGTTACTGTGTTGTCATTTGATCATTCTGGATCCGAATTTTCTGTTCATTTTTTCAGGTTCGATTTGGTCCAAGAATGCAAGTGCGCATGTGAGTGTGTGTTGTCTTATTGTTTGATATAAGGTTACTCCTGTTAAAGCTTTAAAAATTTTGGCATTTGGATTGTTATTGATATTTTTTACCTAGTTATGTATTTAATTTTTAGGAATCGTCCCATGGCTCCCAATCAACCACATTCTCCTCTAAGGCATGGTTTCAGAGGCCCTAGTGGCTACCCGCAAAGACAAAATCTTCCCACCAGACCTCCAGGTCGTAATCAACAGGCTCCAGGGTTTACTGTAGTGGTAAGAAAACTACTTAATATTTTTTAATAGAAGCCATTAGTGCGGTGCCGGGTAGTCTAATAAACTGGTTCGCCATTTTCTTAACAAGTGTGAATGGACGATCGCCCTTTTAAACCTCTTGTTACGCACTTTTAAAATGGAATTTACGGCGACCGTCACCGAACAATCGTGCGTTCTATTTCACGGTGTTTGGGCTACGATGCCCTTGATAAAATTCCTTTATGATAGTTTTCCCTGTATCGTAGCAAGCAGCAGATTTATTGACGGTATTGAGGAAGTAAACAGAATGTGAAAAGTTTGAAAGTAAATCTGAATTGCTCATCTCGCACTTAGCACAGCAGTCGCTGTCCAGTAATTTTGGAAGATAAAACGCCATGTTGCAAATATGGCTGGTCTTGTTCTTTTTTTTATATCGGATCGTAAGCAAAACACTGCCGACGAAGGACTCCGGAGTATGAGAAGGCAAAGATTATTAAGCTGTTTTATTTCATAGGTGGATGCCACAATTCAACCTCGCATAGAAGTGAGAGTTGGAAGTGATTTTACTACAGGCCAAAGTAATTCTGCAGATCAACCTGCTGGACAGACGTCCAATCAACAACAGACAGCCGTATGTCTTACTAGTTTGGGTTGTCATTAGCGTATTACTCATCTTGAAATATAATACTTTACAGCTTTCACATCTTTGTAGCTAATTAATATGTTATAGGTTAAGGCAAATATATGTTTTGATTTGCTGTCTTTATCTGCGTTGATCGAAATGATATTGAAGGTTTTCTCCTTTTTTTAGGAAAAATTTTTTTTCATTTAAAACGTCAATTGTGTGTAGAGCGCGCGTAGAATATCTTGTAAATGAAATCAATGCTTTGTTGGTTCTTTATAGAAAGCTGTTAGAGCTTTCACTCGGTTCGGCATGCTCTTGGCACAGTCTGGACTCAGACTGGCTATTTTATCGTAGTGCTACTATACATCGATTAACCTTGCTGTAAGTTTTGAAGCATATTAATTTTGCTCTTTGAACCACCTAATTTACAACTTTTTTGTATTGTATGGAGCTTTATTCGGTTGCAAGATAAGATTCGTTTCGAAACCAATCTCTCGTTAGGGCGGCAGAAATCTTTCTATTGTTTTTAATATGGTTCATATCCCTTCTTTGTGTAATCTGCTGGTAGTTGATATGTTGTTGTTGTTGTTGCCCGTCCCCTTCCGAGGGATGAGGGCATGGCAAAAGACAATGGAGCCCCAGAAGCCGGGCAACTCTCCAGAGCCTGGACCAGAGGTCGAAGAGAGATAAAGAGGGAGCAGCGCAAAAAGCCGTAGCTGGACAGAGCAGAATGAGATGAGGGATGTCCTGGGACAAGTGTCTGCAGGCGCTGCAAGAAGGATTCTGGATTCTGCCAATCCTAGAGAGATGAGAGCTTAACAGAAGGCTGTGTTCATTGCAGTGAAGACGAGAGAGGACACAGCAAGCATGACGAGGGGGCACAAGCTCATCGCTGAAAATCGAGGGAATCTGTGTGTCAAAGAGTTTAGATGAGACAGTACGCCTCCAGTCCGAGAAAAGACAACAGAGATAAGAGGAGAGAGACTACAAGGGATTGCGGAGGGCACTAGTAGTGCTCCCCATTTGGCCAGCTTATCAGCCGCATTGTTCCCCGGGATAAACGAGTGTCCGGAACCCATTGTAGTCTGTTAAAACAGGAGAAAAAAGAAGGCAGTTCCTGCCAGATCTGTCAAAGAGGTTGAGGTAAAAGGAAAGATAGAGGAGAGGACAAAGTGGCGACAAAAAACGAGAGTCAGATAGAAGGAAAAGAGAAGTGGCAGACTTGTTGGTGCTGCCGAGATCAGCAAAGAGCCTGCAGAATGGTGCAGGCTTCAGCGGAAAAACTTGAGCATACTGGGCCTGCTGAAAAGGAAAGAGTGGCCTTAATGCCACGGAGAGAGCACTTGGCAAGTACTTGTCAAAAGCCGCCCTTGTCAAAAGGAAAAGGAACAGAACCGTCTGTCCAAAGCTCCAGATCGTAAGGGGTGAGAGAGTTAAGGTGAGCGAGAGCCTCACCTTGGCAAGAGAGAGGAGGATCAGAGCAGGAGCATGGAGAATGGAGGGAGGGCAAGCAAGAAGAGCCTCCGTAGGAGAAGTAAAAGGAATCATGAGCAGGTGAATGGATGCGAAAGCTCTCCAGGACGATCTGTAGAGTCTTGGTTTCACTTCTAGTGTGGCCAAATCTGAAATAGGAAAGAAGGTTGGGAGGCAAAGAGCCTGCTCATAGGATAAAAGAGTGAAATGAGTCAGGGTGACTCGTAGGGGAGGTAGAGAAGCTTCAAAGAGGAGGAGAAGTGGGATAAGGGAGGATGAGAGGCAGTTGGTGATGGTGCGGCTAGCAGCTTGGTGAAGGTGTTTTAATTAGGTGAAATCGGTAACGCCTATAAAAGTAAACCGACCGGGTGAAGCATAAGTGAAAAGGGGTCGAAGAAAAGATTTATACAGAAGAAAGAGGGCCTCCTTAGAAGAGCCCCATGAGGAAGCAGAGATACAGCATAAGGCCTTGGAGACGTGGGAAGAACTTGGCCTTCAGCAAAGGTGCATGTTTAAAAAAGGAAAGAGTACAGTCGAAGGTGACTGCAAGAAAGATTGGAGTTTGATTGAAACGGAGGTGGGAGCCGAGTAAGAGGAGGTTGGGCTGGCGATTAGCTTAGTGGGGATCCACTGAGAAGATCAAGGCCTCACATTTTCTCAGATTGAGAGGAAGACACCAGTACTCACTACTCAAACCAGCGCTCCAATCGAAACAGAGCTCTTTGTGTGGCCTTACTGCAGTGGGGACTGAGGAGGAGGAGGAGGACCAAATAACCAGATCGTCAATGTAAAGATGGCAGCTGACGGAAGAAGGCAGAGAAGCAGGAAGATCATTGATGAAGAGAGAGAAAAGTACAAGGCCAAGAATGGATCCTTGCGGAACACCTCGACAAACTCGAAAGGAACGACTTTTGTGCTTTTGAAAAACCACACAAGTGCGCCTGTCAGAAAGGAAAGATTGAGTTCAACGAGCAAAGCAAGGAGGGAGGCCAGTCGAAAGGAGTTTATGGCTAAGGGCGGGATGCCAGACAAAGTCAAAAGCTTTCGAGAAATCGATAGTAGAGAGGATCATCCGAGAGCCCGGCCTGGGTTTGTTAAACCCATCCGAAATGGACTGAGAACAATAGAGAATTGTTCTAGAAGACACCGTCCAGGGTGTAAATTGGCCTAGCGGGGTGATAAAATAGAATTAGATTCCAGAAAGAAGAGTAGACGGGATAGAATGATGCGTTCAAAAAGCTTTGATACGCAGGAGGCGAGAAAGATAGGTTGGAAGGAAGCAGGAGAGTCAAGAGGCTTTCCCATCTTGTGGATGGGAATAATGGAGGATGCCTTCCAGGTGGAAGGAAAGGAATGCAAAGTCCAGGAAATATTAAAGATGTGAAGAAGAAAATCCATGTCAGAGCGAGGAAGGTGCTTTAGCATGGGATAGGCAACTTTGTCTGGGCCAGTGGCAGTGGAGGAGGAAAAGGGTTGCAGGAAGTCGCAAAAAACTCAGCAGGAGAGAATGGAGAGCAAAAGGATCAGTGAGACTCCTCAGGGCACTTGGCTCTGCGAAGCTCAGAGAGGTAGCCCAAGTCTCTGGTACACAAGGCCTTTGACTGAGAAATGGAAAAGTGGGAACTCATGTAAGTGGCATAGACCGAAGCCGATTCCCTGGGAGAAGAACAGTTGGGGAAACTAGGAGAGGAAGAAAACGAGAAAGGAGAGCCAACGATAGAGCGAAGAAGAGAGTAAACAGGTTTTGAGTTAGATTTGTGTGAAAGAGAAGAGCAAGTCGTCTGCCATGCCTCAGCCTTGGCCTTGGCGATGACTGACGAGGCGCGTCGAGAAGCGAAGATGTAAGCCTGGCGATCTTCATCACTTCTGTGAGCAGGCAGCAAAGGCCTTGCGTCTTTCACTAATCGCACCTTCCACCTCAGCAGACCATCAGGCTTTGGGATGGCGTTTGATGCGGTCGAAAGGAATGGAAGATTTGGCCGCATTCAGTACTAGAGAGGTAAAGAGAGCAGCAGCAGCAGAGGAAAGAGAAAGAGACGAGTATTCCTCTGCAAAGGGACAGTGAGAGTCAAAGTAGGAGGCAAAGTTATCCCAGCGAGCTTTCTGAAAGTTGAAGGAAGGGGGGCACTCGTTGGGGAGAAAGACCGGGGACAGAGGGACAGATAGAAGAATTGGTAGGTGGTCAGTATCCAGGTCCTGAAGCACCTCCCAGGACCAAGAAAGAGCAAGAGAGGAGGAAGCAAAGGAGATGTCAGGAGAGAAGCGATGGAGAAGGGTGGGTGTGTCAAGGTCATTGAGGGGGAGGAGGTCAGAAGAGATGACCCAGTTGAATACTTCCTCTCCGTGGGGGTCGAGAGCACCTCTTGAGTCCCAGAGGGGGTGATGGCAGAAGAAGTCCAGAATGAAGAGATTTCTGGAGGAGGAAAGAATGGAGGGAGAAAAGGAGTCGGTTCTGCTATCCATCAGAGAAGAGCAAATATGGGGGGCGTACACATTAAGAAATGAGAGCGAGGATTATTCTTCTTGAGCCTTTTCGTTTTCCCATTGCTCAAAAATTGGTAAAAAGAGTGCCAAATATGACTCTCTTAACTTCCTTTTAATATGTATTTCAGAAAGTTACACATCTACCGATAAATTTGTTTACATGTAATGTAGAGTACTCTGGCTCAAGATAATAAAGCAAGCAGATGTTGCTGATTGAAAAGTATATATTAAAGAATGATTTGTTCAACAATTTTGTCACAATGTAGCACTATTGTTGTAGTTACTACATGAAGTGCTTCGCTTTCATTCTTATTATCATTGCCGGTATTCATGTGCTGTAACTTTACGCAAAAGTCGAAAAATCTATAATTTTTTTTTTGTTGCGTATTAATTTAATTTTTTTTACATGGTAAAACAGAGCGACAGTACTTCAGCAACCTCTATGGATACAAGTGGTACACTCCCCATCGTTCCAGGTAAAGTGTTTAAGACAGAATTTCCGTTTTAATTCATCAAAATAAGGTATTGCATGTTGTTCTGGTAATACGCGTATATTACGACTAAAATTAAAAACTACGTCAAATGATATTTTTTGCAATTATACTGATTTCAGCACACTTTGACGCAGCATTGCTTTCAGGAGTCCCACAAGAGGTTCTTTCCAATGTTTTTCAATCAGTGGCTGCTTCTGTCCAACAGCAGCAACGCTCTGATGGCCAGAATCCACCTCAGTCTGGAAGAATCGTCGTGGAAGGGCCGCCTGGCGGACCGGTATGACGCAATGTCAATTTTACTGCGAGTATTTATGAGATTTTTCATGTAGCCCTATTTTCAATTACAACGTCTCAGTTGATTATTTTAAGAAATAATTGTACTATTACTTTAATCTTCCACACTACTTGAAAGCGCAATCAATTCCAGCTCTATAGATTTTGAAATCTCGCGCTTATCTACCGAAATCGTCGTTGTTACTCGACCCCTTGGGAGGGATGGTGGCTTGACCATGGAGCCCCCGAAGCACCAATCGCAAAGAGAAAACGCATCGCCGAAAAGCGAGCGGGGCAAAGAGTCCGTAGCAGGATAGTGCATAATTAGTTGAAAGGTGTTCTGGATCGGATGACCGCAGGCGTTGCAGGAAGGATTTTCAATTCTGCTGATTTGAGAGATGTAAAGAGTTTAACAGATGGCCATGTGCGTTGCAACGAAGAACGAGAAAGCACACTACAAGCATGACAAGGAAGCACAAGTTCATCAGTGGATACTGAGGGGACCTGAGTGTTGAGGAATTTGGATGAAACGGTACGCCTCCAGTCCGCGAAAATAGAACAGTGAACATGAGAGGTAAGAGGAGAGTCTACATGTGACTGTAGATAGCTGGAGCATCGCACCTCGTCTGGTAAACTCATCGGCCGTATCATCTTCCGGAAGAAATGAGTGTCCGGGCACCCATTGTAGCCTAGAAACAAAAGAGGAAGAGAAAAAGGATAGTTCCTGCTAGATGTGTCATGTTGTCGAAGGTGATGCTGAGAAGAATTTCTTCCTTTTTGACAGGCGCGCTTGCGTGGTTTTTTAAGGGTCATCCCAATTGAGGGATAACAAGGGAGATGCTTCAGTATAGGATAGGCTGCTCTGTCTGGGCTGTTGGCAGTGAAAGAGGAGAAGTTGGTTGCAGCTGCAAGAAATTCAATAGAGGTTAGTGGAAGGTGGAAAGAGGAGTGGGATTCATCAGGGCAGGAGGCCCTGCAGAGCTCAGCCTCTCGTTCTGCTATGCAAAGTCATTGGGTGACAGACAGAAAAGTGAGGTCTCAGTTAGTTGGCGTAGACCGATGTCGTCTCACTGGGAGAAGAGCAATTGGGAAAGTTAGGGAGGAGGAGGAAAAAGAAGCAAAGCCAGCGACCAATCGAAGGATAGAATAGAATGATTTATGATCAGATTTAGAAGAGATGAACATGTCTCGTGCCATGCCTCAGCCTTGGTTTTGGCGATGACTGACGAAGCATGCCGACAGGCTGAGATGTAAGCCAAGCGCTTTTCATTACTTCTGTGAGCTTAAGCTAAAACCTTGCGTTTTTCCCTTACTGCTTCTTCCTCTTTAAAAAGACCACCAAGCTTAAGGTTTGCGTGGGATCTAGTCCAGGGGTCGGCAAGCTTTTGCTAACTGTGTGCCGACTTAAGTTTTGAAATCGTTCTGTGTGCCAACCTCATACATTTTAATACATTAATATACAATAAACCAGACATAGTCCATATATAGGGTTACCATATTTAGAAAAGCAAAATGCCGGACAATGGAAGCCAACCTTGCAGCAGGCCAAAGTTATAAGCCTTTCAACTATTGTCAATACAAAATCGGCACGCCCAAAGGGATGGTTTCCAAAAAAAAGAAGAAAAAAAGGTCACCACTTCATCCACAGCGGCTTTGGTGTCATTCATAGGCCCAAAAATGCTAAAATTTCCGCAATCACACAGGTGCTGACCTTTTTTTTTTTTGGAGACCACCCCTTTGGGTTTGCCGGATTTTCGATCAAAAAGTCGGGACAAGCCCTGAAAAAGCGGGAAGTATGGTAACCCTATCCATAGGTGACATTACTATCTAATATTGTGTACGAATTCAATCAGAACTACTGGACTATTTTTTATAGACCGAGTAGCTCCGATTGGTGCAACTTCCGTGTGAATAATAAAAACATTTTGTGCAACTTGGGAAGGCTCTGCGTGCCATTGGAAATTGCTTGGCGTGCCAAGTGTGGCACGCGTGCCGTAGGTTGCCGACCCCTGATCTAGTCTAAAGGAATGGAAGATTTGGTTGCATTCAATGCCAAAGAGATAAAGAACGTAGCAGCAGGGTAAAGAGAAAAAGTGCAGTATTTCTCTGCAGAAGGACAGTGCGAGTCCATGTACAGATCAAAGTCATTTCAACGAGCTTTTTGAAAATTCAAAGAAAGAGGACGCTTTTGGTCGCGTGAGAGAGGAGAAAGAGGAACAAGAGCTTAGCCTCGGTTTTGGATGTATTATTTGCCCATCACTATCATTTAATTGATTGATTGCTGATTTCAGAAAGAGGGAAACGTTTCTTCCAGTTTTAAGCCAACCAAACAAATATCAAAGCAGAAGTTTATTGAATATGATTATAATAGCTAACAGAAAACACCGCTGGATTACTACCTGCCCAGATCAAAAAATAAGCACGGTGGGAAAAGACGATGTTTGCGTTAATTCAAGATTTTCCCCCAACGCCTTGCGAAGACTCTTTTCTTAGAGTTCCACATTTTCACCAATGAAATTTCAGAACAACAATTTGCAAGACAACGTAGTACAAAGCACACAAGACGCAACTCATACGCTCAGATAAGCACGCGTCTTTTAGAAATCACATTTAATTTTCTGATACTGTGCTTTTGAAAATAAGGACAATTCATTAATCGATCAACGAAAATTCAAGCGACAGGCCATGCAAGTTAGTTTGAGAATCGGATATCTTGCCTGCGGGTCTTAGGTTGCCGATCCGTGCTCAATAGCGTGTTTTGGACCGCTTGTGGCCAATGCAAGAAAGATCAGAAAATTGTCAAAACAACTAATAATCTAAGACTCAGAATATAAGTCGATTTTACGTTTTTTTCCCGCGTTATCGCTTGCTCATGCTGATTCAGTGTCTGCCACTATGCACTCTCATTTGAAACAGCCTTTTTGCTGGAGAAACTTAGCTCTAAATTTTAGATGCCCTTGCTGATTAATATTCATAGTTTTATGGAGTTACAAACTTTTGACCTTTTGTTCCGAAATCCCATACAATTACCACTCCACCAAGCCTCAATAGTGTTGAAAAAAAATAACAACAAGCTGGGGCTTACAATAGAACAATGGCGCTGGCTAATTTTGTCCGGAAATAAACATGAAATTTAGCGTCTTCAAGTTTGAAAAAGTGAACGACGTTTCAGCTCTCTGCATCTCTGACTAGAGTCACTTGTTTTTGCAGCACCAAGTAATCGATGAAGTTTCTTCCATTATCGCTCAATCGGTGTGTGGTGCGATACAGAGTCAATTCGCAGGTATGCAATGAGAATGTTTCATAGTAATGGTGATTTTGTCATGAAGTCTTGAACGCGTGCGATCATACGTCGCAGGATCGCTAGCTTCAAATCAAGAAAACTTTTTAAGCCCCCGGTCTATAAACTAAAAGTGCTGATACGCCTTTAAACACTCATCAAAGTGGTACCGGTAGGTTTACCTTAGTGTCTTCAACTTCGCTGTATCATGAGAAATGAGAATTGAATTTACCTCTAGATCTCACAACTTCCGACAAAGCTGGGAATGGAACTCTATTAAAGTCGCATTCATACCAATTAGTCTGGCAATGTTCACTGGCGTTGGCTTATAGGCATGTAGTATGACTCGCCGTATTGCTTCAACTGCTTTGACCTTAGCCTTTACAGCTTCGGTGGATGTTCTAATTCTAATATATTATAAAGAGTGAGAAACGATTGCCGCAAACACCACCGTATGATTGCCATATACTCCTTATAATATCTTACGCCGTTGCAAAGGGTCTCTCGTAATTGCTTAATGTAAATTAACGGCATAGCTTGCTATAGACTAAGCTACTGCAGATGAGCCCATCTAGCGATATGCATGGTTGTAAAGAAGTATTCAGTTTTTATTCACATCACGTACTACTATATCAAAAGAAATAGCGAAAGTAACTGCCTTTAATACTTTTGCCATTCCAGCTCAACGGTTGATATTACTACAAACATATGAAATAAATGGGAAACACCATCTTATGTTTTGCAGGTTACAGCCTTTCTGAGATTTAGAAGTAGATCTTATTGTTATTTTTCTTGATACAGCAACATGTGATCTGGATGAATAAATTGTGATCACTTCAATATAATTAAGGGCATCACTACTTCAATTAATTCAGTAACTGATGTAGTTGTAGCTAAGGTTACAAAAAGTTGTGCCATCAGTTATCTTCAACTTGTTGACAATATTAAGTTTTTTAGCTTTGTGATGCAGTGGTCATTGTTACGGAATTGAAAGTAAGGCCGTTGTTCCATGTTTCAATTAAACATCATCAGTATTCGTCAAGAAGGGCATCCAAACCTTAAAAAGTGCTTTGCTGCTCCAGTAAAACGTCTGGTTGGAAGGCGAGTTGATGGCGCGAGACCTACGCTAAACCAGCACGTGTAAGCTTGCGAAAGCGGGGTAAACAGCTGCGTCAACGTAATGATGCAGTCCGCAACCACGCCAGGTTAGGCTATAATGGCTATTACCCATTGTAAGAGCCCTAGATACCCGTGACATCATTTTTGTAGGTGCTCCGCAGAGGAGCAGCCCACACTCTTTTAAATCGGTTGCTTGTGTTTATCTCCTTTTCCTGCCTTTGCGCTCTTTCTCACCTTTCATTCTTTTGATAAGCTGCAACGATTGTGCTAACCTTGGGCTAATCTTTCCTTGCTCTCTATGCACCGGCGATGTGACTTGGAGGTCAAATTGACGCACCGGTCTTCCTGGCTGTAAGGTGTGTGTGCTTCGCGTCCTCAAAGCCCACATTTCTTCTCTCATTCTTGGAGCTGTTTGGCCTGTTCTGTTTTGGACATTTCTGGGCTCCCCCAACTATGGCTTTCTTTTGCCAATACTGTGACTTGCATTTCAGAATCCCTTGGCACGTACACATCCACTGTGGGCTGCAGCTTAGCCTCTACTATCTATTTTACTTGGGCGGTTTTTCCTTCTCCCTCCTTTGGTGACCTCTTACTATCCGGCGCAGTGTCTCGCTCCTCTTTCGGAGTCTTTCTTACCCTTCAAGATTCTTCTGGAGCATGAGGGAGGTCTTCGCGCCTGAAGTGTGGAAATACTCTACTATCTCGATCTGCCCTCTTAATTTGATCTGCTTTCAGAAAACCAATCTCAAATCCCAAGATGTTCGACTCTGCGATCTAATTACATTTGCACCTGACCTGACTCTCTCTTTTTCGATGACTTGCACACTAGTGTTGGAGTTATCAACTTCATCAAACAAGATCTTTTCTCTACTGAACTGCCCACTTCTTTTTCTTGTCTTGACACTTACTCAGAATACGTTATGGTCGAAATCTCTATGCAAAACTTCCCTCCGATCTCCTTTCTGTACGTCTATGCTTCAGCTATTCACTCCTTCTTTCAGTTGGCTAGATTCAACTTTTTTCTTCTTTCATTTTTCCTTCAAAATCTTTTTATTCTGGGGGTCTTCAATTGCCACCACCTTTTGTGACACTAAATACCGTAAAACCTCAATTTCACTGCCATGGTGCTCTATTTTTCAACCCTTCCCCCATAGTGGCGTTCTATTAGAGGTGACGTTCAATTAGAGGGTGGCGCTCTATTTTTCGACTAGCTGGTCAGAATTTTTAGAAGATAAATTTTACGAATGAAAAGAAAAAACACCTAACGCATTTATGTGATTAGCAAAAGACACGAATACAGGGTGATTACTGGTAAGTTGGGACTTCCCAGCGTCTAAAAATAAACTTGCAATTCGACCATCCATTATTCCCTTTTTGCACCTAGAAAGACGATTTCAGCCATAACTATTGCCAAAATAAAAGAATTCATCAAAGTGGCATTTAATTAGAGGTGGCGTTTAATTAGAGGGTGACATTCAATGAGAGGGTGGCGCTCTATTTCTGAATCCTTCCCCTATAGTGGCGTTCTATTAGAGGTGGCGTTCAAATAGAGGTGGCGCTCAAATAGAGGTTTTACGGCAGGTTATCCGAACTGTCGTGGGGTAAGGTATATGACTGGGTCATCTCTATTCTCTTTCCTTTCAATGACTCTGACTCTGCTCTTGTTTTTTGCTTTCCTTCAACTGCTTTTCTTCGAAGATTTATTTGCTACCTTGTCTCTCTCCCTTCAGTCGATGGAGGTGCTTCAGGACTTGGGCTTCAACCATCTTCCTATTTTTATCACTGTTTCTTTTTTTTATCTCCTTTCAGACGTGAGTAGACTTGTAGGGCTGACTTTGCCACGACACTTGCTGTCTTCCTGTGGTGAAATATTCTTCTTTCTTTATCCTCTGCAGCTGCTGTGTAAGAAGCGGTCAGGGTAAAGTTAAGTCTTCGCTTCTGCTGTCATAGAGGATGATAAACGCCAGGCTGACATCTCTTCTTTTCGACATGTTTCATCTGTCATAGCTAAGGTGCAGCAAGAAACGTGCTCCTCTGTCTCCTAAATCGTTTTACTATTTTCTTTTCCCTGCGTCAGGTTCTGCTTTTTTCCAAACAGCTCTTCAACCCCCGAGTCGGCAGTTGTTTTCGCCAACTACTTTAGAACTAATTTTCTGTTTTTCAACCAAAAGTTTTGTACGATTGAGCCTGAGGCTGCTTATAATTTGAGTTCCGCCGGTTTCATGTCTTCTGGGTTCTCATTTTTTTGCTTTTTTGTAACCTCCACAGAAGTTCTCGCGGCTACCGCCGGCCTGTCCTTGCCTACTGCCACGAACCCAGATAGAGTCGTCTCGCTTTGATGTGGATCTGTTGTGTTCGCTAGGTTCAGTTTGTTCCAAGTTTTTCTGAAGAACTCTTAGTCTCCACTGAAGAACTTGTGCTTTCTCCTCACGTTTGCCGTGACTTTTCTTGTCTTCGCTGCGAGGTACAACAACTTTTATCGAATTTTGTCCAGAGTTGACAGCCTTCGTGCAGCGCCTGCAGTCACCCGATTCGCGATATTTTTTATTTGATTTTGTCGTGCTACTGACCTCACGCCGCATGCTCGTTGGCGACTCTTTCTCTGTTTGCAATCTCTTGTTCAGGCCGTGGGGAGTTGCCCGGTTTCTGGGGCTCCATAGCCTTCCGTCATGTACCCATCCCGGTAAAGAAGTTTAGTAGCAACATCATACGATGCAGGATCGTAAGCTTCAAATCGAAAATACTCTTTTTCAGAATCCGCTGGTACACAAAATGAAAGTGCTAATGCGCCTTCAAATACCCGTACAAGTGGTAAGTTCACCATTGTGTGTGTGTTCTTTTTTTGACTATATTAAATTTTTGTAGCATCAATAGAGTGGTGGTAATTGTTCGAGATCGGAAAGTTAGGTCGCTGTTTCACATTCCACTTTACCATCATCGGTATTGGGCAGGTAAAGAATCCAAAACTTGCTGCGGCCGCCCATCCTCATTGATCCAGTGAACCTATTTGCTTGTGAATGGAGTCTGTTTTGTTGCCCAGGCCGACTATTTTAACCCTCAGCAGGTACCATGGGGTCTAATAGACCCCAGGGTAAATTAAATTAATTATGAGCAAAAAGGGTTTTTTTAAACTTTTCTGTTACTTTATTCAGAGAAATTAAAAGGATACTGATGAATTATTTCATTTTCTTCGTTTTTATAAGTAAACGCACTCGATTTTAAACAGTTATGAACAATTTTAAGCATAGGGGTCCAATAGACCCCATGGTACTAAATGAAGAAATAAATCTCGTGGTACCTGCTGAGGGTTAATATCTCCCCATCGAAATCGGTGACAACTCATTTGTTGAGTTGATTACGCGAATTACTACGTCACCGAAATGTGACGTAAAAGTTTCGCCCACTTTAAAGTTTGAAAACCTGGCGTCTCTGTGCTAGACTATGCGTTATCTTCAACTCTCCGGTGTTCGGCCGGATATTCCGTAAATATTTTTTGTGCTTCTAATTTTGATTAAAATTGAAAGTCGTACTGAAAGATTTTTCTTTGCGATCAAGTCCATAATGTTGGTTATGGAGCTTTCTACTTGTTGAAAAGATTACATGAGTGTTTCTATCCTGGATTTGACGATTTTTTAGAGGTTTTCTCGAAAGCCGCTTTAGTGTTATTTGGTATTTATTTTTCGAATTGAAAACCTTGTTTCTTGAACCGGAACATTTTCGCCCCTTGGTTTCACTAAGTAGGGATTTGACCTGCTTTTGTCGGTAGAATCCGTTGGATTAGATGCCATTCAGACCAAACAAACTGATCACAAATGATTGAACAGTTAATCAGCCGCTGTTAAAAAGCTTGCAAAGCCACTAAATCGTAAAATAATTGCATTGCGCCCTAAAGCAAACAAGAAGCAAAATGTTTGTTCAAGATGAAAGCTCACTCAGATCGCGCCCGTAGGCCCAGTATTTGATCAATTGCTGTTGAAGTCCTATACAAATGTTCACGATTTTCGGCAATTAAATTTAGCCGGGTATCCGGAAAATTTGCTCTCCGCCAAGATGTACATTTTATTTTACGCGCATTCACTGTATTTTAGGATACCGTTTGTTAAATAGTGATGCTAGTAAGCATTTGTTAAAGAGATTAACCAAAAAAGCATTAGTGACTTGTTGGACGCATTGTACTTACTTCTGATAAAAAAAGCCTTAAAAAAAAGCGAAATTCCTGCTCAATACCTTACTTAGTTTTTTGTAGTTTGTTTTTTTTTCTTCAGTCATATTTTTCTCGTTTTTCTTCACGTTGTAGTAAGAATTATGTCAACCGGGTGGTTACGTTAACACTTTAGTTGCTCCTAGTAGAATTCTGAAGAAGTGAATAGTTGGTTTATAGTTAAATCGATTTCGATTCTGTTTTCAATTCTCTTGAGATGTCGCTATAGACGAATCGCATACTAATGTGATTTTATAGGTTCTACTACAGCTAGCGATCCCGAGTCGGTTTTATCTGGCGGAAGCTTTGGCGTTCGAGGTTTGTTAGTGTTTGTCTCAATCCTAACGTTTGCCTAATGCTGTCTATTTGTAGTCGGATCCACCAATTCAGCTCCTGCCACCACTGAAAGCCGCGCTCAACACCTTCAGAACTTTTTCAGAAATTTTCCGATGCTAATCCAAGGTTCAGGAAACCTTCCACTTCGCCAGTTTTTAGAAAACTTTGGAGAGACCTTTTTAACGGAGGACAGCGACGGTAAGTGCTTGATTTTTTGAACAAACAATGTTTAGGCTTTTTTCAAAGGATTTTTAGTTTATGCTCAACATGTCGATCACAAACAGTGTTTTGGAAAAAGAGTTTTATCTGTTTGTTACTCAACCTCTTTATCGGGAGACCGCGGAGCCCCAGAAGCCGGTCAACTCTCAACGGCCTGGCTCAGAAATTGTAAATAGGGAATCACCTAAAACCGCGACGCATAGATTCCGTAGCGTGACAGCGAAGCATGATATCAGAAGTGATCTGAATCTGGTGACCTCGACGGTGCACGAAGATTTTTTCCATTTGCCGATTCTGGAAAGATAATTTAGTAGGAGGCTGTATTCTCGCAGCATAGACGAGAGAGGACACAGCGAGCGTGCGAGGAAACACAAGTTCTTCATCGGAGACTGGGTGGGCTTTTTTCATGAGATAGTACGCTTACTGTTTCAAAAAAAAGAGGTGAATAGATGCGAGAAAAAGAGGAGAGAGCCTGCAAGGACTAGATGGCTGAAGCAGCGCACTTCGTCCGGACAGCTTGTCGACCATGTCGTTACTCGAAAGAAATGAGTGACCGAAAATCTGTTATTGCTGGTGGTCGCGGTTAAGGCCTCCTGAAATGAAAAGACTTTTGTGTGTAGGAAGAATCGAAGAAGAAAAAAAGTTTGATTTTGTGTCCTGAGACGGAGTGCGAATCGGGGTAGCATAGACGTTGAGAATAGAGAGCGGAGTAGAGTTTTGTAGATGTTGGTCCCCCACGCAGTCAAAACAACGGTTTACAGAAAAGAGAAAAGAAGTGGAGAGTTAATTGAAGGAAAAAGCATGTCTAAGAAAGATTGAGGCGATACTTGGAGTGGGTGCGATCAGATCGCTAGACCGTTTATTCAGAGATCCTGGCTTTCGTTTGATCTGGATCTTTTCGACTCATGGATATGAGGTCGTTTTCTGTTTGCTTGTTTCTTGTTAGACTGTGCAACTGATGCGAGTAGGATGATCGACCCCGCCACCTGTTTATCACATAGAGGTATAGGTAGTCCGTTAAGTGACCTATCCAAAGAGACAACTAGCAAACTTTCCGGATTTTTATCAACCCAGTCTGTCGTGCTGAGCGTCAACTAGAAAATCTGTGAAAACCGTTTTTAAAGTCTCTGGTATGACTGCGAGAGAGTTGAAGCCAGATCTATTGACTGCGAAGCGAATGCTTTAAGCATTGTAGTACTGAGAGGATTTTTTAAAAGTTGGAATTGGACTCGTGAACACAGATTAGATCAATAGAAAAGAGCGTGATATAGTGGAGTAGTTCCACACTTTCGGAGCAGGAAACCCTGAATGTGTCAGGTGAGAGGGAGGAAGCAGGAGAAGAAGTGCGTATGTGGAGGAGGAGACCCCGCAAAAGGAGTTAACCACAGGGCAGGAGGAGGGGAGGAGGTTACCAGATGAAGATCAGGGAAAAACTGATCCGGAAGGAGTAGTGTTAAATAAGCTACGGCTCACAGAAGAGATTTTCCTGGTGGGAAACCTAAAACTGAAGTCATACTGTTTGAAGGTGGTAAAAGGGAATCCCTGAGAAGGACCGAGATAATGGGGAGGACAATTCCAAGTGTGGGGGAAAGAAGGACTTAAATTCGAGGTTGAGAGGAAAGTATACCTCAAGTGGCACCTTTTGAAACAGGAAGAGCTCCGCACTGATATGGCCCTAATGGCCAAAGTGCAGGTACAAGCAAAACAAGGAGAGATAGGGCCAAGGTAAGGATGAACGTTGCCGCTCATCAAAAGAGGAGGATGAGAAGGCGAGAGATGGCAGAGAGGTGAAAAAGGCAGGCAACGATCGTATAGAGTGTGGCTGCTCTTCTGTTGCCCAGTGAGCCAGCATTACAAACAAACAATTAATGGGAGAGTGCTCTGGGTATAATGGGTCACTGTACATGCCAAAAGGCATTTTGGTTGACTAATCGAAGACTGCTCCAGCCTCCACCACGTTGAGGTGGCTGTTGATCGATATGTTTGCTTTCGCGCGCTTTACTGATGAACAGATAAAACAAATCATTCAAATAAAATTTAATCTGAAACTCAAAAAACCTGGAAGCATCGAAAGACCACTAGCTTTTTAAGTCAAGATACTCTCAGGAGCCTGGTTCACACGGAGAGAAAGTGCGGCTTAACTCTCTATTTTATTTTCGCTCTATCGCCAACCGTGCACAGCTTGCACCCGAACTACAACAAAATGAACAAAGAGTAGTCAAGCCGCACTTGAGTTCAGTTTGGACCAGAATTTACTTTGCCAGATCAACCAAACGCTGTGTAGTAGGAGCGTTGGGTTTGTCCCTGGTGCTGGTTTTTCAACAGCTCGAAGTTTTCGAATAGGCTTTTAGTTGCTTTGATGATACGGTTTTCAATTAAGACCAGTGAGGTTTTTTTTTGTGCAATTTGTGGTAAAGTTGGCCTCTTATTTAATCAAGTAATTTAGAGCAACGCTTTCGTGCTAACAGTGATCGTGTGGTCATGTGTTCAAAACTTGAGGTCTGTCTTGTGTTTTATACGAAAATTTCCTCTGCTTGGCGTATTCTTACAAACCGTAAATTTATTGGTATTAATTTCAAGCCAGTCAAGCAGAACGTTGAAATTGGGAAACTCCGAAGTGAATTGTGATTATCGTTCAACGATTAGTGCAATTGGAAGTGTGTGTACCGGCGCGATGGCGTAGTGGTTAGAGCGTCCGCTTCGCAGTCGGTAAACCTGGGGTTCATTCCCTAAGTCGAGTCATACCAAAAGACTTTAAAAAATGGTATTCGCAGCTTCCCTGCTTGGCGCTTAGCATAAAAAGGGATAGTGTAGAGAACAAGCCGGCAAACTTGCTTGTTGTGTCCTTGGGCAAGGAACTTAACGGGATGCCTCCACCTTTATGTGGCAGACAGGTAGCGTACTCGCACTTCACCGGGCTTCATTTGTGAAGTTGCTAACCCAGCATGCCATAAAAGACGACTCTTGGGTACCCATCAATGGCATTCCGCCTTGGTGGTGGGGCTACCCGTCTTTCATGACTGATTCGAAATGGGCTGTCATCTTTCCCCTAGCCTAATATCAATTAGATTGACGGCATGAACCTGAATTGTTGTTCGTGCCATACCTCCATCCCAAGGAAGAGGATGGGTAATCACAACAACAACATCGGAAATGTGTTGCAAGGAAGAAAATGCAGCAATAATGTTTATGCATTCTCTCACAGATCATAATCCTCTCAATGATACTTTTGCAATTATGGCGGAGCATTTGACTCTATTCGACTTCTTGCAAGTAGTAAACGGTTTTCCAGAACCACTAGGCAGGATACACCAAACCCTGCGCCGAATGTTTGTTCAGGAGCAGTTCCACGGTGTCGTTCCGACTGAAGAACGCATAAAAGTAAGTTTATATGGCAAATAAGCTGTAGTTTAATCACACACGCGTCATTAACTGCCAATTACAGTTGCTTTTTTGATTTAAAAACGTTACTGTATGCTGTGCAATTTGTTAGAACAACTTGACTTAAATACTGTGCTGGTGGTACAGATATTTAATATAGCTTGAAAAAACTTACCGGAAGCTTGTCGTTTCACTCTGGTTCGTAAGCAAGTGTGTAGTGATAGACATACATTGAATCAGCACGTCTGAGCCTGCCAAACGCAGGAAAAAGGGCATAAAACCGACTTTCTTTTTCTTACTATAATCAGTGGCAGTGTCACGTCAACGTCCTGATACTCGAGATTTGAAAACAGCGATTGGTACAAGTTCCTTTTCTTTTTGGCAAAAGCGACTCTGGCGTCCTTGCCAACTGCTCACTTTGTGGCCTTGAGGCCACTTTTCTTTTTCGGCCGGCCCCGTTTGCTCAAGTTTTTCCGCTGAAACCGGCGCCATTCTGTAAGGTCCGCTTGTCTCGGCAGCACCAGTAAGTCTGCTATTTCTCTTTTCCTCCTGTCCGACTCTCGCTCTGTCCTCACCACTTTGTCCTCTCCTCCGACTTTCCTTTTATTTCAAACTCTCTGGCAGGAACTTTATTCTTTCTCCTTTACTATCAACCTACAATGGGTCCCCGGACACCCATTTCTTCCCGGGAGCAACACGGCTGATGAGCTGGCCTGGCGGGGAGCTGTACTCCTCCCTCTGATATCTCTTGTAGCCTCTCTCACCTCTCGTACCCACTCTTCTCTATTCTCGGACTGGACGCGCATTGTTTTCATCTAAATTTTTTGACACACAGGTTTCCTCGGTTTCCACTGAGGATTTTGTACTCCCTCGCCATGCTGGCTGTGCCCTCTCTCGTCTTTGCTGCAACGGACACAGCCTTCTGTCAAACTTTTACCTCTCTTAGAATCGAGAATGTTCATGCAGCGCCTGCGGTCAATCTCCCCAGGACACCTCTCATCTCATTCTGCACTGTCCAGCTTCTGACTCTGCACCGCTTGCTCTTTGGCAACTCTTTGTCTCTCTGCGACCTCTGGTTTAGGCTCTGCGGAGTTGCCCGGCTTCTGGGGCTCCATGGTCTTCCGCCATGCCCCCATCTCTCGGAAGAGGTCGGGTAACAACGACCTACAGATGTAAGAACAAGTTGTGCTATATATCTTATTCTGCATTCACGGGAAACCTTTGCGGTCTTGCATAGAACGTCGTTCTGTTCAATCTGGCTTTGCAGTTGCCGGTACTGCTGGGACGATGTATTTTAACCGCAAGCATGCTACCGATCTAAACTCGAATTGTTTTGTTAATATTCTAAGATATAGTTTGTTCTATTGGCCGTTATATAAAAGGTTTAACAATCCAACTGTTGCTGTATTGCAGGAATACTGCCGAGCGAAGGCAGAACAAAGCGAAAGTTTTCTGAATCGTCTTTACTCTGACTCACAAATTCATTGCGATGTTGATATGTATGAATCGAACTATGCAATGCTCACACATGTGTATACCAAGATGTTACAAGTAATTCTTTTTACAGGTAAGCTGAAGAGACGTTCAAGTAGATCGTATTTGAAGGAGGTAAAAATCTTTTCTTAAAACCTCCTCACTAGTGAAAAGCTAGATGGGAAATTTTTCTTTTATTAAGGTTGCTCTGGCTTGTTCGTTATGTTGTTTGGATTTCCAAGACCAGTCATCCCTGGTTGCACTGTAAAATGATGGCCACGAGGACGTATATGTTACCGGCGCGATGGTGCAGTGGTTAGAGCGTCCACATTGTAGTCGGTAGACCTGGGGTTTATTCCTAAGTCGAGTCATACCAAAAGACTTTAAAAAATGGTATTCACAGCTTCCCTGCTTGGCGCTTAGCATAAAAAGGGATAGTGTAGAGAACAAGCCGGCAAGCTTGCTTGTTGTGTCCTTGGGCAAGGAACTTAACGGGATGCCTCCACCTTTATGTGGCAGACAGGTAGCGTACTTCACCGGATTATAATTGTGAAGTTGCTAACCCAGCATGTCGTAGAAAGACGACTCTTGGGTACCCACTAGTGGCATTCCGCCTTGGTGGTGGGGCTACCAGTCACTAAAGACTGATTCGAAATGGGCTGTCATCTTTCCCCTAGCCTAATATGAATTGGGTTGACGGCATGAACCTGAATTGTTGTTCGTGCCATACCTCCATCCCAAGGAAGAGGAGGGGTAAACACGAACAAACAGGACGTATATGTTCGGTTTATTTCTTTGTACTACGCTTTCGCGCATTAGTAGATGATTCCTCTTTAAACATCAGGGCGTCCGATTCTGGCAAGGAGACGGTTTAAGCGCACCCAAGCCGGTATTGGAATGGGACTGAATGGCACAAACTCTTCCCCATTATGATTAAAAATATTGTTAAAAGAATCGCTGCCTTTCAAACCCCAAGAAATTGGGGAAATTCCTCTGGCTTTACCCACATGCCCTTAAATGTATTTTGCGAACATTTTTGTTGCCAGTGGACTAAAACTGGCTGCAAATCGCTGCAATTTTTTTTTAGATCGTTCGAATTTTGCTAATGAGCTCTACGCCGAACTGCGCCGTGCTCTGTCTTTGACTATTCATTTAAATGAAGTTCTCGTACAAGGCGGGAGAGATGAGCTGGCAAGAGCAGTCAGACAATTCGTGGTAGGATATTAGTAGCATTTTATCCTTAATAGTGAAGTTGCTCGGTTTGTCTTTGAAGGCAATATATTGGCCACCTGCCCATGGCAATCTTGACTTTTTGTGGTTATGGTTGTAACTCTGGGATGGATAGCGAAAGTCAAACTGGTGTGAAGATCGCACCACATCCTTGACCAAAATCAGCCAAGGGCAGCGTTACTCGGTCTTTTTGTTCTACGATCCAAGATCGTTTGAAATGAATTCGCGGCATCGACGGCAACCGATGTTCAGTATCTTCGTCGGTAACGTCGAGTGGGTTGGAGCACTGTTTATGGCGACAGTGAGCGTGAGTTCGAACCTCACAATGGCCACGTTGTGTCCTTACGAAAGGCATTTTATGGAAATTTCCCCGGCTTGGTAGCAGGATTGTGGTCGAAATGCATTGCCCCAGCAGTACTGGTAACTCCGTAGCGGATTTAAACACGAAATGTTCTATCCATGACCACACTGCTTTCCCGTGATTGAGGATAAACGTAAGACGAAATAAATATTTGGGGGGGAATCAACTTTTTGAAAGGATGGTTTTGCCCTTTTTTAAAACGCAATTTATTTTTTACCAGCTGGCGTCGCCTGGCAGGGCTACCATCAGTTATTTACGGTTAGTAACATCGGTTCTGCCGGCTTCAACCAAATTGTTTTTAAGCACATTAGCAATAAATTGGTGCTAGTGGCGTATTGCTACTAATTCCTATCGTAGTACGATTGCTTTCAATTAAGAGAGGTCTTGAAAACTCTGTATCATTTCACAATATCTGTCCGTTCCTTCAAGTAAGTGTAGGAGAAGAAACACAGAGTTGGATATAGGCGCCGTAATGGGTTTTGTTTTACGATAACACAAATCAGTTACTTGGTAGTATGCATATTTTACGACTTGTTAAAACCTCTTAGCATAAATGATGTCCCTAGTCCGGATCTTCCTGTTGCTTCTTATGCGGCACGCTTCCGAGGGAGTTGCTAGTGTTATATATCAGGACCACTACTTACTACTTTTTCGTAATTGCATGCCTATTTGTACCACCTAACGTCTCTGGCTGGGCACATGTTACTTGGTCCGGGCATAAACGCAGCCAGGGAAATAACAAACTAACCCGAAGAAGTGCAATTACAGTTGCAGCACCCCCATCAATAATGTCGACGGTAAGAACATGGGTAATTATGAGAACAGTAATGAAAAGTTAATGTTTCTTTGACATAGTAATTATCGTTCCAAAATCTGAAAATATCGTGTTTTGAAGGAAATTCATCACGCCCAAAAAAACATAAGGAAATGCTCATAGTCGCTCTATTTCTTCCTGAGTTTCGGGAGCTCCTGGCTATGTCTTGCTTGCCCTATTTGGTACTTAGGAAGTGGACTTGCTTACTTGATACAGTCAACGATTCAAAAAAGTTTTGTTGCTTTATTTTATAAAGTACAAAGAAGCATAATTTAAATGTTGTGGAGTAGGGAAGCGATTAACATGAATCTTTTTGAAAACTCTGATAGATAATGCCAACGAACCATGCTTTTGAGGAAGGATAGTCAAAATGTACGAGGGTGAGTCAAAAAGTAACGCAATTTTTGTCGCAGGAGGCACACTTTTTGATAAAATTTGTTGAAATTTGATATGAATGTTAAGGCACATATAGTCATGAGGTTCAGCTGTTTAATTGTGTTTTTTGGATAGGTGTAGGGATATATGTTTAGCTGAGCTTCCTGCACAATGGCAACTCCGTCAGAAGTCCATCTGAAGCAAAGAGCAGTAATCGAATTCCTTGTTGCTGAAGGCGAGACCACTGTTAACATTCACAAGAGATTGCAAACTGTTTAAAAGGATAAAACCTTAGACTATAGCAATGTGTGGAGATGGGCCCACCGCCTGATGACAAATTCAGAAAATTCTGAGTCCCAAGAATTGGGAAATGCAAGCTCAACAGTCAAGCCTCGTGTTGATTGCCCATGTACTTCTGTTAACCCTGCCAATAAAACAAAAGCGACACTTTGATAAGAGCTGATAGGCGCATAACCATTGATGAGTTCGCGTCAGTGCTTGGGGTGAGCCATCATAGTGCTCACAACATTGTTGAAACATTATGAAAATGATGAAGAAGTGAAAACTGCTGTTAGGAAGTGGCTTTGTGAGCAATTACTTGAGTTTTACGAAGCTGGAATACATGCCCTCTTTCGAATATGGAACAGCGCTATTGAAAGAGGTGGTGACTATGTTGAGAAGTAGAAATGAAGTCCTCTGAAGTATAGCTTAATGTTGATACCTGATTTGTTGTGTTTTCTATTTTCCACGTAATAAAAAAATTGCGTTACTTTTTGACTCACCCTCGTATCAAAGCACTTAAGTTTTTGTAGAAATTGCAATTTTGTGAGGCCAAGACACCAAAATGTTGAGTGTTTTGTACCGGTAGACTACTGCACGCTTTAAAATTTTTAGAGACTTCATGTTGAGATGATCTATTTGAAAATTAAGATAAATAATGGCGAAGAAGCATGCTTTCGATGGAAAATAGTCAAAATGTATCAATGAACTAACTTTTTATGAAAATCGCTGGTTGCTTAGGTATAGTTGGAAAATTTTTTTAACTAAAAATGAATAATCATAAATGGCATCCAATTCTTGATCAGCCATTATAAACTAACCCTTAATCCTAACTAATTAGAGTCATATATTGCTGGAGAGCAAATTTTCTAAGCCTACAAACGTCAATAATTGTTGGTACCGTATTACAATATATTTGTATTAAATCTATCAATTTTTACTGAGGTTACCACTTTTTGGAAAAGGGTAAAAAGTTACTCTACAAAAGTTGAAGTTCAGTTTCTTTGTATAAAAACTGATAGTAAGTGTCCAAATCATATATTATCAGAATTGCCTTGAAGTTTCATTTAATTTGTTGAAAAAATTAAAAATCGATTGAGAAATAAGTTCACAAATCAGTTTTTAAGTAAACTGCCTTGGTACAAATTTTGCAATTTTTGAAAAAACTCATCACATCGTGATCTGTGTTATAGAAAGACTGCCTTGATCGTACCAGACGTATTATAACATCATAGAGGTAGTTTCAAGCGAGCAGAAAAAGCGAAGAAGCATGCTTAGAAGGCTTGAAATGCTTAAAAAAAACCTGTTGTTGCACTGTCCATTAACTTCAAATTGACGTTAAGTGTTTTTTATCAAAAGCACCTTGTTTATATCCCTCAAAAACCCGTTTAATTGCGTTTCTTCAATGAGTACTTTTTGAGTAAATTCAGAAAACATATTTTACAATTAATCGTTAATTATAACGTCATGTGAGATGCTAAAGAAACGAAATCTGTTGAAGTTGGTAAGTAAGGTACTGACTTTCGTTTAAATCAAAAAATACGAAATATAAAAACTTATCTTTTATTATGACATCATCGTGACGTCACAATCAAAATTAGATTAATGTGGTAGATCTTTTTAGAATCGATGTTTTTGTCCTCATTCAATTTCCAGACTTTTTTGTGAAAATTAAATTTTTGAAATCGACTTTCGTATACGCAAAATGTTCTCGCGATTCATGGTTTGAGAGAAGTTAGGTCAAGGAATAGGCTTTTGGTTGTTGAAAGATGTAGTCTGTCTTGAACAAATGGTAGACTGTTTGCCAGACCACTATGAAGAAAAACTGCTTTTGGAGGATGCCGAACAGTTGGCCCTTAATGCTGGGTGAGTATTTTCTCGATGATAATCTGGTAGAGAACGAGCAGTTTTTATACTGGCGCTACCATTTGGCAATTCACGACTGCGTGTAAGAGTGCCGTTACCCTGATCTCTATCGCTAACATATGTGCTGTCTGTTGGAATATCTCCGCTGTTAAGATTGCGTTCGACTCTTGAGTATCCCTTGGAAGCAACCGAACTGCCTATTCCCATTCAGAATCGCAAAACAAGACAGCACGGAGTCTAATATTTTTCACTTTAGAACCAATGAGCTAGCCTACAAGCTCAAAAATGCGCAAAAAGCTTGCTTTGTTTACCACATTTTTTGCACCGGCCTTCCATTTTTGCAACGATTGGTAAATTATGTGTCAACACCGATCAGTTATTATGTCTTCAGATCAATGAGGTTGACCGCGGTTCTGGTCTTCTTGGCATACTCGAGATGGCGTTTGATGCGACGGAACCGCGTGGAAGACCGTTTGTAGGAATGTTAACTTCGTTGACTTCAAGAATCCCAGTTGAGCAATCAGCAGTTAACCAGTTTGTGGTTAAAACAACACCGCAAGACCAATCTTCGCATGAAAATAAGGTGAGTGTTATATTTTTTTGTAATACAATCTTCGTAGTGAAGGCAATCATAGGTATGCATTTTACTATCGTAGCTTAAAGCCGAAGACGGTGTTGGTAAAACTGTTTTTCGGTGCGTTTTGAATTCACGACTTCTTTTTCATCTACGACTAACAGCGTGTTCACTTTATTTTATTTTGACGCTCCGATTTTTTTAGACTCTTCTAATAGAACTGGTGCTTTCTCATCATTTGTTCTTTGTACTCTATCGTCTTTGCTGCCGCCAACATTATGTTTTTTAATTCTCACCAAAATAGGTCGAATTGCGATTGCTTCACGCAGCGCTTACAGCTAGCTGTTCTACAACGCATTCTTCGCTATTGTCTTGGACCATTTCATATTTTATCACTTATCCGTACCTTGAAAATCTGCCCGGCTGCGTAATCTTCCCTGCACGCCTTATCTCAAGGACTTGCATCAGTAACATCTTAAGCGTCACTCAACCTAAGGTTTTCTGTAACGATCACCCGTTTATCCTCTACGTTACCAGAGCACACTGAATAAAAATGTCCGATGTGGCTTTGATATATTACAAGCATTTGATTTTCAGTCGCAATCTACTAAAACTAATGTTGCCAAGTCACCAAGCAAGACTTCGGAAAGCTCGGAGCAAAGTTTCTTCACGGCTCCATCAGAATGTAAGCAGCATGGTATTGACTCAAATTCGCTGAGCGTCATTATTTGGATTTGTATAGTTACAAGATGTAATCAAGAGCCAAAAATTGAGCTAAAATGTCGTCTTGAAATTGAAATGAGATACATTAAAGCTTTTAAAAAGTTGTTTTTAAAATGCCACATAGTTTTAAGCATTTTATCTCTACACATTTTTTGTTGAGTTATCACGCTTTGCAGCATTAAATGGGCGCAGTGGCATAGTGGTTAGAGTGTCTTGTTCGCAGTCGGTAGACCAGGAGTTATACCAAATACTTTAACACGGTATTGTTCGCTTCCCTGCTTGGCGCTGAAGCCGAAAGGAGCTGTGTGGAGAATAAGCCTGCATGTTCGCTTGTGTTTTTGGAAAAGTATCGTATCGGGATTCTTTCATCTTTGCGTGGTGGACAGGTAGCAAGACCTAGCTGTCTGTTAGTCGCTGTGGCCCAGTCTGACCAAAGACTAGCAAGCAGAGCATGAGTTGATATGCATCAACGAATGAACAACAGTGTAGGCACACGCACATTTATTTTGATTTTTCGAATTTGTTGAGTTTACCTTTGACTTTGACATTTTGCCTATACTCCGAAGATTCAGTAAAAATGTTGTTTATCATTGAATTCTAATTAATATCTAGTATGATTTTTGATTCTTATAGCTGCGATAAAATTTTTATTGCAGCTTCTTCGCAAGATGAAGTTGATCATGATGGTGATGGAAACAAAAAGACATATGAAGCTGCCTCGCCTACTGAACGTACACCTGACGCAAGTAAGCAGAACATGGGTGTGCATCTGCGAATAGTAATCATAATAGTTGTAGAGAGAGAGAGAGAAGAGACCCGGTATTTTAAATCCGGTTTTGTCTCCGTTTACAGAAATGGCCGGATTCTCCTTGCGTTTCTAGAAAGTTCATAAACACCATTACGCCTCTTTGTTCTGTCAGTGGCATCTTCCTTTTTCAGTCCAATCTTATCAATATGTTCCTCCACTGGTCTTTTCCACGCCATATGCGGCTTTTTTCCACCACTTCAAAATGCAGCGCTCTTTGCAATACTTCATCATTATCCCTTCTCAAACATGCCCAAACCATCGCACTTTACTGGCCCTGACCAATCCATCCAAATTATCTTTCAAATCCAACAAACTCATAAGTTCTTAGCTCCTTCTTTTCTCAATCAACTTAACTCTACACATTGCTCTTAGTGCTTTTTCAGTTCTTCTCAAAACTGCCATCTTATTCTCGCTCCCATTCAGTATTGCCGATCTTACACAGCTCTGATATATCACTCCTTTCATCTTTAAAAAAAATTCTCTTCTATAAAGCAACTTCCCACATTCTCTAAATTTTATCCATTCATTTCTCATTCGTGCTATCACCGCTGCTTCACTTCCACGACTGGCATTCAACCTGTCCCCCAAGTAGCAAAAACTCTTTACAAACTCGTCCTGGTCACAAATGATATTTCTTGACCTGGCTCTTTTGTCTTAACACATTGCCAACAAACAAAATCTTTTGCCAGAGTTGTGGTCACTCTTCATTTTTGCGCATCTAGTATGCACCCATTTACTATGTTTTGCGCACATCACCGAATTTTCCATTATCCTTTTACCGCACTTGGCACATGGATCGACTTTTCTTTGGAGTATTTCACCTCTGGAACCACTCACCATTACGTGATCTTTTTTGAGATTAACCTTCAATACCTTGCTCTCAAACGCCTTTTTCCATTTTAAAAACTTCTCTTACCAATTTAGGCTTTCACTCATTAAAACCAAGTCATCTGCAAACAAAATTTCACTCATTAATCCTTCTTTTGCTTTCTCCGAGATGACATTCACAGTAATTGCAAAAAGAAGCGGCGACAACACAGATCCTTGATGTACACCAACTTGTACCAAAAATACTTCAGATGACTCAAACCCCACTTTAACTTTCGTCTTTGCTCCCTGATAGAAACTCATCACTGCTCTTACAATTAATTCTGATAAACCTTACTTTCTAATCGCCCACTCCATCACCTTTCTTGGAACTCTATCAAATACCTTCTCAATATCCACGAAACACATGTACAACTTTTTTTTATGCCTGCATTCCTCTTGCATTCTTTTTACTGCAAACAATGCGGACAGTTTTAAGCTCAATCATCACTTACGATTTTGTTAAAGATAAATACTCTACATGCAAAAGTAACTTCTAGAAAGTTGCGACAAAGCGATAGACATATACGACTCAGACGTCACCGAATTAGACGAACAAACCAATAGAGCAAAATAAGTACACAAAACTCCAAATGCACATGAAAATATTTGATAGAACAAAAGCAGACACAAAGAAAAGAACAACCACGGCCTCACTTTTTAAACAAGTAGGATGCTTTTGCTTTGACAATAACTTTAGCCAAAGACAAAAAATGGTGCAGTCAAAGCGCTTTTGCAAGTCGCCTGCTTAACAATGCTAACTCATACGTATTGTAGTCAGTTTGCCCAGAAAAGAAACAGTTCTTAAAAATACATATTGCTATAGATTATTCACTTTTGAAACTGTTAATTTACAGTTTTGCTTTATCATATGTGTTGAAATTGCACTTAATGAACGTCAGGTTGCGAAAAGTATCTTTACCCATTTAATTTCTTTTAGCAGTATAGAAATTTCCTGCAATTGAGAAAGTCTTTCTGACGGTGTGGATGTTGGTGTTGGTCCCAAATATTCCTTTGCTAAGGCAGCAAGTGTGGGAAGTTCTGATTTTTTCTTCCAGTACATTAGGAGATATTCATCAAAATAAATGATTTCTTCTTCAAAATATCTTTCCACTTCCCTTACTGATTTACTAGGTTTTTTCTTTTTTGAACCAGCTGTGATAAAGCCAAATAGCCTTGGATTTTTGGCAAAGATTTCGTTTTCATCATCTGTACTGGTGCTGCTACTGTCTTCTTCACACTAACCAAGCCTACTAGTGACATGCACTTGCAATAAACGCACAGCTTCTTTTTTTTGATTATCATCTTTGAATCTCGGATTAAGAAGTGATGCAAGTCTGTTATCTACGGAATTAAGAACGGGCAACAACCTTTTTAAAACAGAATCTCGAAGGGTTTCTGCTGAGTTTTTGCAGGAACTAAGATTTGAATTCTTCTGTTGCTCCAGTGCTTTCATTAAACCAACCACAACATGACAAATACAAGAAAATGTTACGATATTTTCTCCTTCAATTTGTTGCATTGCTTCCTTAAAAGGCAGCAGTAAACTCAAAAGTTCATTCAATGCCAAATAATCTTGATTTATAATTTATTCACGTGATTGGATTATAGTGAGGGTTTTATTGACTTCTTCATGATCATTTAAGACACTTTGCAACATAACAAGCTGCGAGTTCCATCTTATAACATTCTATGCTCGTAATGCTATTTTTTTGCGTTGTAAGTATGTGATTGCTTTAATCCATTAAGCTGATCAAAATTTGTTTTCCGAGTACGAGCCGATGGTAGTCGTAGGAGAAAGTAGCATCCGTAATTTGCTTTTCGGGTACGAGTCGATCTTGGTCATGATAAATAAATTAAAAGTGATATCAACCCCCTTGTGTTATGTTAAATTGTTTTCCATCAAAACTGTGGACTCACGATTGTGACGCATAACCTTGAGTGTGATGGAAAATTTTAGGAATCGCTGCAGCAGTTTATTGTAGCTCGAGGGCGTCACTTTGAAGACATTATTTTTAAAAAATAGTTCACTCAAAATGACAATTATATAGCGTTGTAAGTATGTAATAAAAATTACAATAAAGGCTTTCACTGTCTATTTTTCGGAATATACATTATGGGAGGTTTTTCTGCCCCACCCTGTAAAGACACGAAATGCTATCATAGTTCTACGGCTATTTGCCCGATCGGTTGGCATGGCTGTAATTTTTGTTGTTTACTCTTCCCTGGCACTGAAGCACGTCGTAAAACGAATGTGCAGAATATCCACTGTTCTTGATTAAGATCAAATTTGGGGAGTTGTAGAATAACTTCTGGCTCCAACAAGGCGGGCTGCTCGTTGGGGGGGGGGGGCTGAAGTTACCTCTTATCATGTTATTATTCTAGTCCGAGGAGAAAATTTCAAGGCGCTTAAGACAAAAGTTTAAATATACATTACTTGTTTAGGAAAAGAAATCAAAGATGACAGTTGGAAAGATCAGATACCAACCGAATGGGTTGACACTATTGTCGCCGATATTACAACGCAACGGGAAATGCCTGAACAATTGCCTTTTAGTGAGGCCTATAAAGTCGGTATGTCTGGAAGCAAAAAACAATCTTTTAATTTTTGAATGAATAGTTCAAGAATAATTCTGTGTTGATTGCTTTATGAATTCTATATTTTAAATCTTTTAGCGCAGTGAAGAGTTCGTGATGGTTTATCCGAAAATCGTGTTTTTTGAGTTTGCTTTTGTTGATGCTAATATACATTGCTTTCATTACTAAATTATTATCGCAGTGATAAAAAAAGAAGTGTGGGAGTGCACAAAGTAGATATACTCATCTTTCAGTCAGGTTAGTGTGAAACAGAGTGGGAACGCCGTTTCCACACCTCTACACTCCTAGTAACTATTGATCGGATTGGAGGAGGAAGATGCCATCAGCAGGGCATAGTAGCTCAACGCTGTACTTAATAAGAAATTAATCTAGACTTTGAAAATGGATCTAGCGTTTATTTTAATTTATTAGCGGCAATTTTCAAGAAACAGTAGCTTCCATTTCAATTAAGCGAACTCAATGACTCTGTTCCAGCGGTATTGAAAAAATGAGGCGTAGGAACAAAAAAAAACTTGGTGCAATTGTTGACAACTCTGGGTTGAGTGTCTGTGCCTGTACTATGCCTGTACCTGTGTACTATGCCTATTTATAACCACCGACTCTCTTACTGGAACAAGATGTTGCTACAGTCAAAGATGGGCTAAACATTTCCTCAAGTTACATCACAGAGGTTTTTATTGGTAAATTTTGCTTTAGGATGCCAATACGTTTTGCATAGGTTAAGGTACTATCGCATAATTAATCACTTTTTGAAGAATTGCACTCAGAGACCCCATTGAATCATCCCACATCATGCATATAAACAGTTTCTACAGTATTAGGCCAACTTCAACCAGTATAAAGCATAAAAGTATTGAGCTTCTGTTTATTTATGATAAATTATGATACAAAGTATATAATTATATTTATAAAGCCATATACAGTAATTGTGCTTCGGTGCGCCTTCCATCGCACCGACCACACCGGTTCGTTTTTCGCAATTGCAAGCGCACCGTAGCATCGGTGCGATGGAAGGCACACCGTAGCAGAAAAACTGTATATGGCTTAATAATTATAATTATATACTTTGTATCATAATTTATCATAAATAAACAGAAACTCAATACTTTTATGCTTTATACTGGTTGAAGTTGGCCTAATACTGTAGAAACTGTTTATATGCATGATGTGGGATGATTCAATGGGGTCTCGGAGTGCAATTTTTCAAAAAGTGAAGAAAATGTTACATATGAATAAGGACATTTCTTACAGCTGACGTAAAAGTGATTATTCATGCAATAGCATCATAACCTATGCAAAACGTATTGGCATCCTAAAGCAAAATTTACCAATAAAAACAAACCTCTGTGATGTAGCTTGGTTGACTAGACCAAAAACGATTTTAAGAAACGTTCTGAAGAAATGTTTGGCCCATCTTTGACTGCAGTAACATCTCGTTCCAGTAAAAGAGTGTCGGTGGATATAAATAGGCATAGTACAAGCATAGTAGGCATGGTAAAGGCATAGTAGACATAGTACAGGCAAAGTATCCTTACAAAAAAATCCAGGTAAAATGTGGGGTATTATGGCCGATTCCTGGTAAAATCCAAGTTTATGCGAGTAATTATGTAATTTATACCGGAATGGACTGCGACTACATCCCAATAAAATCCTGGTACGGTGTTGCCTGATGTATTTTACATCATAGATTTCAGTCCCGATAAAATTCAAGTTTATACCGATAATTTCAAGTTTGCCCTGATGTTTATATAATTAAATCCCAATAAAATTCTGGTATTTCCAGTAAATATAAAATTACTGGCATCAATCTCGGTAAAATCCAAGATTGTACCGGTAATTCCAAGTTACCAGGAATTTTCAGTAATTATACAATTAGTGGTATAAACTAGGATATTAACTGGAATCGGCCATAATGCCTCGCATTTTACCGGGATTTTTTTTGTAAGGATACAAGCATAGTAGACATTTTTTTTATCTGCCATATTTATCCTCCATTTACGAGAAAGCGAATTGTATTGCTATGTTATGGACAGTGGTGGATATTCAAAATTGGGGGCCTGAGGCAAAATTCTAATAAGGGGCCCCGAAAAATTGATGTAGCTATAAATAATCGTGATCAAATAACGCTACTGGGTAGGCTATAGATTGTTGCAAAAGAATTGATGCAGATACATTAGGATATATTCATAATCAAAGCCATACGTCAGAAATATTAAACGCTTTTTTGCAGTGACTAGTTACCGCATTTCACACAGTTAATCATCCTTTAAAAAAAATTGGAGTAATTCGCTATCGAAAGCATTGCAATAACAGCACAATTGTAGGGAATATTCAAATGATTTGCTGCAACACAAGTGACTTAAAAACTTGGTGTGACTTTAATTGTCATGAAACACTCCGCAAAACAGAATTGTGCAGAATATTTAGATGTTATGCAGCAACATAGGCCATTTTTTTTTGTCAAAACATCGTGAAATAAGGGCTGACAATATGCTTAGCTAGTGTACTGCTAGACAAAGCTTAAACTCCCTAAAAATATGAGTCTTCACATGCTTATAAACGTTACGCTTGTAAAAAACCATTGAATTTAATCGTAATGCGTTGAGATAGGAGTTATCTAAAATTTTAAATGCTGGCGCTGGTTAATTGCATTAGGTCTATTGAAAAAAAAACAGGAAGTTTAGTTACAATGGTTGTTGCCTTGGTTTTTGCTGAGCACAGGTCAGCAACCAATTTACCAATAACAATATCCTCTACATTATTATCTTTGAACTCACCGACACTTGATTACATAGGGCTACTGGTATCATTTTTGTTTCATCAATACACATAACTTATATGATTGAAAATACACTTTATCTCTCAGTTCTGTAGTAGTAGTAGTATTAGTAGGGCTGTTAATTACAATAAATCCATCCATTAGACTTTTGCATCATCCATGTTCCTACTTTCGCCTTCGTTTTGATGCTATACTTTCATCAGAGACGTAGCAGCCGCCCCCCAAATCCCCCAATTGGGGGGGGGCCCAGGCCAACTTTGGGGGCCCAAGTTAGTCTGAAATTGCTTTTTGGCTACGTAACTATTTTCAGTTCAGCAGACTTGTTTACAACCGATTTAAACTGTAGGAAGAAATTGGCTTGTGACATCATAAGTGAATGCTACGTCATTTTATCTCGCAGAATCTAGAATATTTCGATTGATTTTCTGGTAGAATCTTGAATATTCGATTGACGTAACAATGCCGTTGTTGCGCAACAATCATAGAATGGTCTGGAATTCTGTTTGGCTATAAATACCGGGACAATATATATACACTGCAGAGTGCAGATAAAGTATTTTATTGACATTGTATAGAATGAAACGTTCAAAAAGTGGTGCTCAAAAGAGAAAAGAAGCAGCCACTGCTCGAGATGCTGTAGCGAAATTGCCCAAGATGACAGATTTTTTCAAGATTACTGAGCAGAGTAGACCTGGCACTAGTACCGAGAGGGATGAAGAAAACTATAGTGTACAAGAAAAAGAAGACTATGACGATCAGCATCAAAGTGATTGTGAATTTCCAGAAAATGTAAGTTGTGATTTACCTGCCAATACGCAACCTTCAATATCAAAAATAACTGAATCTCAATTTACATCTATCCCTGATGACCCATGTAAATGGCCTGAAAGTATTTCTGATGCTCAACGATGTGATATAGTAAAGCGTGGACCACATCAAATAATAATGAATTTTCCATATAATAACACAACTCCAAGGCGACGTTTTTCCTCCAACCATTATAAACGTGTGTTACCTAATGGTGAAAGTGTTTCACGGTCGTGGCTAGTTTATTCTGGGGAATCAGATCAAGTTTTTTGCTTTTGTTGTAAGCTATTTGGAAAAACACTAAGCCCCTTTTGTAGTGGTATAAATACATGGGAGGATTTTTCGAAAAAACTGAAAGACCATGAAAACGGCATTTCCCACCAAGAATGCTGCAGTCAATGGATGTTGCTAGCTGAAAGGATAAGAAATTCATCCACTATCGACAAACGCGAGATGAATATTTTTTTCAATGAAAGACGTTTTTGGAGAAATGTTTTAGAAAGAAAATTTACAGCAATTGAAATTGGCAAAATATTTTTCTATAATTTTGGACTGCACTCCAGATATGTCACATCATGAACAAATGTCTGTCATTCTCCGTTATGTACTATGTAATGAAGAAGCTGCTGTTGTTAAAGAAACATTTTTTGGCTACTTGAGAATAAGTGACAGTACTGGGAAAGGCTTGTTGAACGCTTTCTTAGAAAAAGCGACCGAACTGCAACTCGAATTGTCTGATTGTCGAGGTCAGTCATATGATAATGGTGCTAACATGAAACGAAAACATTCTGGGGTCCAAGCAAGAATGCTAGACATCAATCCCAAAGCTGTTTACGTGCCCTATGCAAACCATACCCTTAACTTAGTTGTTGTTGACAGTGCTAATTCATCGACGGAAGCATTGACATTTTTTGGAGTACTTACAAGGTTGTATGTGCTGTTTTCTTCCTCTGCTCAGCGTTGGGAAATTTTGAAGAAACATGTGGAGCTGTCCATAAAGTCACAATCTGATACTCGTTGGGAAAGCAGAATTAAATGCATCAAACCTCTTCGATACAATTTAAAAGAGGTCTTGCTGGCACTGAAAGACTTGGAAGCCATTTCCATAGAAAGAAAAGATGGAAGAGCTGCCTCAGAAACAAAATCGTTGATAGCTCATTTATCAAAATGGAGTTTTCTTTTGTCGGTGTTTATTTGGTATGATATCCTATTCCAAGTCAATAAAGCAAGCAAGATTCTTCAATCGTATGGAGTCTCCCTTCATACAATGGAAACGGAAATCCAGGCAACTGAAAAGTTTTTGCAAAACTATCGCACAACGGGTTATGACAGTGTCGCAACATCTGCTGTTGAAATAGCACAGGAATTGGATATTGATCCTTCTTTTCCTCCGTCAAGAAGTGGAAAGAAAAGAAGATTGTTTGATTACCAAGGTGAAGAGGAACAACGAGCTATTCCTGAACTAAAATTTAAAAGCAACTTTTTCTATCCATTAGTAGACCAGGCTATTATGTCAATAAAGGAGCGCTTTAATTTGTTACGTGAGGTTTCTTTCGCCTTTTCGTTTTTGTACACACGAGACAAACTTTTGCTTGTGCAACAAGAAAATGCTCTTCTTACTTGCTGTAAAGAGTTCCAAAAAAAGTTCGGTGACATTGATTCTGATGAAATGAGCGCTGAGCTACAGCGGTTTGTTTTAATTTTACAAAAAAAACGCAATCTCAATACGGCTCAAGACTTTCTGAACTATCTTCTAAAGACTCATTTATTTCAATTGTATCCGAATGTGTACATCGCACTTCGAATCTTACTAACTTGCCCCGTGACTGTTGCCAGCGCTGAAAGAAGCTTCAGCAAATTGAAACTGATCAAAACTTTTAATAGAACGTCTATGACAGACAGTAGACTATCTTCATTAGCCATGTTGTCAATCGAAAATGACTGCGCCCGATCTCTTGATTATGACAATGTCATAACAGCATTTGCGAACAAAAAGGTTCGCTCCAGACTATTTAAATGATACTGTGTTTTTATAACTTTTTCATGTTTTTCAGTGTCATTGCTTTCGTTTCGCAGTGTCTGCATAAATGTCCTACTGAACTCTGGCATCGGTGCCGAATTTTTTATGACTTGCACCTTCGGTATCGGCATGCTTTATTCTGACATTAGCCTGTTTACTTATGTACAAATTGTGGTGTATTTTCTTAATGCAGCTTTTCAATTTTACACCTCTAAAGTGATATGACCTGTGCGCAGGGGCTCTTGCGCTTACTTTGGGGGGGGGCCCGAAGTTGGAGTGCTACGGGACTGTATATGAGCAATCGTGCCGAGGGCCGCATGAAGTTGTGGATTTGGAGATCACCACTTCTCTGGGCAACGATCTCTGTAATGTAGCCCGAAGAAAGATTAATCTCAAAAAAAAAGGTCATCACCTTTCCAGCATCAGTAAAGTTATCTCCGAATGACAAAAACTTGTACCTCTCAAGTGCGGCCTGTGAAGCTTCAAACGTTTATTCGACAATGATCCGTTGCAATACTGCCGAAATTCATAAGTAATTTCGGAATCGTCTCGCGGGCCGCGAGTTTGACACCCCTGGTCTAGAGTAACACCAATTTGCTTGCATGGTATGTATAATAGTTAATTCAAAGATATAAAAAATCGTTACATTGATACAATCTCCAAAGATACCGTGACTACGTCGTTTGTGTTTCGAAGCAACTGTTGCCCAAGGGAACGAAAATTCTGTGTTCATCCGTCTGAAACTTTTTACAACTATTTAATCATTTTGTGAATACTTTATAAAATAAATAAAAAATTTTCATGTGAACTTTAAGATTTGTTTAAATGATAGTAAAACAAATATTTTGTATGCATTTATAAATATTAATGAGCGCCTTTGAATCATATTTACACATGAGTATCGCACCGGTGCGGTGTAGTGCGAAACAAATTTGCACCGACCGTACCGGTGCGAAAAAAAATGCACCAACCCCACCAACAGGGATAGAACGAAAATTTGCACCGCACCGGTGTGGTGCAGTAATTTTGATTTAACCCCGTCTCAAAAATTTGTAATGTTACATGGTTTGGGCTAACCTCTAGCAGATAATGATTGATCATATTGTAGGTCTAAATTTAACAAACAAAATTTGGTACCGTTAACAAAGAGGTCATGGGCCGCAGAAAGTAGCAAGTTGTAGAAAACTTAGGCTTTTAGGTAGGGTTACCAAACGTCCCGCTTTTTTGATCGCAAATCCCGCTTTTTGCTTCAGTGAAACACAACGGATTTCACCAAATTTATGGATATTTCAATAAATTTTTCTTCAAAAGCGGGACGGTGAGATGCGGTTGCAGGCTTGAATGTGAAGGCAAGGGTGCTGATCTGACAAGACGGACGAAAATTGAGGTGATCTCCAAAAAAAAAAAAAAAGGTCAACGCCTGCTCGGTTGCAAAAATTTTTCACTTTTGGGCTGGAAAGTGACACAAATCGTGGAATTCACAGCTGATGACCTTTTTTTTTTTTTGGAGGTCACCCCAATTTTCGTCTTTGGTTTAAGATCTGGACCGTTGCCTCGACAACCAAGCCTACAACCGAATCTTACCGTCCCGCTTTTGATAAAGCAAACGTTGGAGGGGCCATAAATTTCGTCTCGTGAAAATTCGTCATACAATGTCCCGATTTTTGCTTTTCAAAATATGGTAACCCTACTTTTAGGTAAGTTTTGATTGATATACCTTGAAAGCTTATTTCCTTAGCATCATCTAAGGATCATTTCCAAAAAAATTGGTAGAAAAATAATCTCTGCGGTGATTTTTGAGGTAAGGGTACTTTAACTGCGACGACAACTCAGCACCTTGTGGGGGTACTAGCATAAAATTTGCATATTCAAAAAAATGTTTTTGTTTTTATTACATTTGGAATCTTCAAGAAATAGAGATTTCAACGATACATAACTCCTAATGTAGAAATAAACAGATGTGTAATGATTTACAAATTAACTTGGGATATTTTATGATGATTAATTATGATTGATTATGACAAATTATGAAAGTTTTTCGCTCTGCTACCTTGCCAACATTTTTTTCGCAATGCAAGTCGCTGCGAAAGAGTTTATTAAATGGTTGAAACCTGAGTGATATAATCGTGGCTCAAGGGTCAGTTAGAGATGGTTCAAGGAACCATGGATACGCTGACCCTTGAACCACTCTGAATAGATTGCATATTCGGTAGCGTATATCGGGAATGCGATTAGGTATAGGTCTAGTCACGCAGGGCCGGATTAAGCAATGGGCAAACTGGGCAGTTGCCCCGGGTCCCGCGCTTTTACTAATTATTAGCGCTAATAATTATTGAATTGAATTGAAATATTAAAATAAATTTATAGCCTTGTAACCTATTTCACCAGCAAACTTCCACTAAAAATACAAAATATTTACATACCAGTACAGTTATTACCTTTATGAAAAAAAAATTAAAACAGATTTTCAATGACAAAGTAACTGAGACGTCACAATAGAGACTGGTACAATAGCATTCAAATTGATGGCTGCGAACTACAGCCAAATGTTAGAGAATTATACGAAATCTTAGATGCCACTACAGCCCTAAAAGAAAATTTTGTTGAGTTGAGACAACTGCTACAAGATTTTACGTTGGACGACAATAAAACAAATGAAACCAAATCAGATTGATCGAGTTTGAAAAAGAGTATGGATGCCTTAGAAAGAGTCATATCATGTGTTTTATGGCACAAAATCCTGTAAAGGTTTCACAGTACAAGCAAAAGTCTAGAGCGTGCTGACATGTCTTTAAGGAGTTATGTAGCACTTTACAATGGAATCAAGAGTTTTTGCTAGCATTTATGGAATGAACTTGATACAATTGAAAAGGATGGTTTGAAACTCACAACCGGTATACTGAAAACCTATGCGTCTCAAAACAAACGAAACCGAAAAACGAAGAAGACTTTTGATTATGAAGGATAGGACACTGGATGCACTAGAGCTTTGTACGATGCTGGTGAATCCTTTCGTATTGGAACTTACCTTCCAATCATTGATACCTTAATTGCAGAAGTAAGAACACGAAAATTTGTTTACTGCATATTGCAACAGAATTTTAAGTTTTGGCTGAATCTGATCACTTGGGCTATCAGTGATATAGAACACTCTACAAGTAAATCGTTGAAAGTATATGCAGCGATTTTGATAGCGACTTTCCTTCAGAAATTGTGCACTTTGCTTTTCATTTACGTTCATCTCCTGATCTTGGTTTGAAAACAAATATACTGCGCAAGCGCAGCTGTCATATTTGAAAAAGAACTGCTTAATTGAAACTTTTCCAAATCTGGCAATTATTCTTCGTATATATCTGACCTTGCCTGTTGCAAATACGGAGGGTAAACGTTTTTTTCGGCATTGAAAAGAGTGAAAAACTGCGCTCATCCCTGACGCAGGATCACGTCTGTGATTTCTGTATTATAACCATCAAAAAGAGTTTCACAAAATCTATGAGCTTTGAGGATATTATTGATAAATTTGCCGCAGCAAAATGCCGAAAACACCAGCTGTAATACACTATTTGCCTTAGCTTTTTTTTGCGTTGCACTCTCTGTGTTGTTTATATATGCCTCCTTAATGAAACAGTGCGAAAATTTTATTCTATATTTAACCTTTTAAAATAAATTTTAAACAAAATTAATAAAATTTACTTTTCTTAATAAATCAAAACAACAAATTAGACTCAACCTCTTTGATCTAAATAAATAATCATCAAAATAAAAATTCTTTTTTTTTATTTACCACATTATCCCCCATTCAGGAGAAAGAGAATTTTATCTCTATGGTTTGAAAGGTATGTCCGCACGCGCTTGGGAGTTGCTATTTGCGAGGCGACTGGGCCACCTGTCTTCCACATAAAGGCGGGGGCATCCCGCTAAGTGACTTGCCCAAGGACACAGCAAGCGAACTGGCCGGCTTGTTCTCCACAATCTCTCCTAAATAACGAACGCCAAGCAAGGAAGCTATAGATACCATTTTTTAAAGTCTTTTGGTATGAATAACAAGGGGAATTTAAATTTATAGCAAACAAAAACATAAATAATGCAAAAAATTAATTATTAGTTTAAAATAAATACTGTATAGTTGAATTCACCCATTTTAAATACCAAGGATTACCTCAGGGACACCCTATTCCCGAAAGGTAAGATGATCTGTCATTAAGATCAACTAAATTAGTGGCTCCCAAACGTTTTCGAGCACGACCCAAATCTGAGTTAGTTATTTTCGCGTTCCATAATTTAGGGGCCCCGCACTCTAATCTGCCCCGGGCCACGCGACCTCTTAATCCACCCCTGTAATCACGCAGTGTTAAAGATAGCTCCTTTAGTTAATGCTTCATGTTTTGAATAAATTTTAAAACAAGTTTTATTTTAAATAAAAAAGTTACACTCAATTAAGTGCAAAAGTAGCGCAACGACCCACACCTTCCCCTAATTTTGTGTGATCGACGGGAGGCGGTAAGTTGGACGTCAGTTGGTGAGCGTCTGAGCCTATAGTTGTATGTTGCTTTGAACATTCGAAAAGTGAAATTGTAATTAATAATGATAATTATTCTGAAACCGCTTATTTTGCCAAATTTTGTTTTCCACGAGAGCAATGACATTATTGACAGGAAGGTTGATGATGTTGCGAGCACCCAGTATTTCTCAGCGGATGTCAGCATCTGCAATACTACTGAGTAACGAGTTGCACGTATCTCTGCATCAGTGTTGCCAGTTCCGTGGTGAAACCGTGGATTTGGGCTAGTTTTGATTAGGCGTTGCCGGAAAAATTTAGCAGTCGCCGGTTGCGGTTTTTTGCGCTTTTTAGCCATACCGTTGCGCTATTTTGGGCTAGTTTTTGGAGAGACAACAAGTGTAAAAGTGTCAGACAACGGTGTGTTATATGGAGGTCGATACCGTCGCTGGAGTATTTTCGTAATTGAAACAGCCTGAAAACGGGCTCAACCGACACCAACACCAAAGATTCCTCCTCAGTTAGGTGAAAATGATGCCAGCCTCTTGGGAGGTGTTGACTTTTTTTTGAGATCACTGTCTCACGGAAGGAAAAACTACCAAAACGATCACGGCCACAGCAGCGTTGGCCCGTTTTTTGGAAATCATGCAGAAGCACAGGCTAACTTGTCAATGTTCATCAATGGGAGGCCTAACACGATGCTGATGCCGGGCCCGAACTGTTCTTCCAACAGCCCTGTATGAAATAACTGTGCAAATTTTTGCAAATTTTTGACTATTTTTTAACAGGCAAATGTTGGGCTATTTTGGGCTAGTTTTTAGGCATCCTTTCTGCGGGAATGAAAAGAAAATCTGACAGCATTGCTCGGCGTAATCCGCAGTGTTGTTGCATTCACATTTTATTCAAAAGAAGCATAGCTCGGTGATACCTCAACTTTTGATGAGAACGTCTGAAAAGATTTGTCTCAGGCCCGTACCATTTGAAGCAACTCCGTGCTGATTATGCCGATGGCCACAGGAACAGGCGCAAAATTCTTTATCGAGGCCATTACTTTTTCCAGCGGTTTATCAGTGATTGTAGGGTCTCATATAAGCAGGCTGTTGCTGAATGCTTCCTCGGCCCAATGAGACATTTGGATAGCTTCTAATGCATCTTTGATGTTTGAGCCCGTTCTGAAGACTTCCCATCGACATATGAACTCTTTGCCATTCTCTTTTCCAATGTGCACGTCCACGAGCGGCCTGTCTAGTTAAGGGCCTCAGTTTGTTAGGGCTGGAATATATGCGGGATTTGAGAGCGAAATAGCATGTGTTTGCAACCTGATGCTGGCAATTAATTTGGGTAAATCCGGTGTTTTGATGATGCATCCTGCATACTCACAGGAAATGATAACCATCCATTTTTTAAGTAAGGATAGTTAGTCAGGTAGACCACACAAAGCATAGTAGACTTATAACCCTATATCTGTCAATAAAGGTCTACAGTGGGGGTGCACAACCTGCAACCCTACCGTCGCATGCGGTTTTCGGTGATAAGTTATGCTGCCGTGCACATATATTTGAAGTTGATTCTCCCCCAAAAGCAGATCTTTACCTTTACATTAACAGAAAAAAATCAATTTAAACAAAAACTTTGCTCAAGAGCAGAAAATTTTAAATTCAAAATTTCGATTTCAAAGTAAAGAAAATTGTTTTCACTTTTAAATAAACGAAAAAAAATTCCCAATTTAATTTAGTGGCTGCCGTAAAGTAAAATAAAGTCGGCAATGCGGCCTCCAATAGTGAAAAAATTGTGCACGCTTGGTCTATACTCTATAGACTCGACAAACAGAAAATGCTTGACATATTTAAATTTTTTGCAGTTTTTTATTTTTCTTTCAATAAATCAAAGAAAATATTAATCGATTGAGGGCAGCAAACGACTTGTGTTCCTAGCAACCATTAGCCCAAAATTTGTGTACACTTGTTATTTCACCTAACTCGACATCAGTCGTTGTGTCGTTGAGCACAGCTATTTGCATTTCAAGCTTACGCTGGAAATTGTATTAGTTTGCTGTATGAAAATGATGTGATTACCTTACGCGCTAGATCAGCCCGAAACATCAACAAGCTATAGAGTAGCATTATTCAAACCCTGGTTTCGGTTTGAGACAGAAGCCTTTCCATTACTTTAGACAGTTAGGTAGGCCTTGTAGCTTATGTATAAGCGAATAATATAAATTGTTTTCTGCTTTTAAGATTTGTTGCATTACCGTGGTGGTGAATTTGTAATGGCAGATCACTATGATTTTAATTCAGTTAAAAGAAAGCATTATTTTAAGCGAGTAAAAATTAAAAACAAATACAAAGATGTGGAAAGCATTGACCCAAAGCATTCAAAGTTTATGTTCACTCAGTACGTCCGTACATGTTTACAAGCAAATTTGCTAGACCTTCAGGAGACGGAATCACAGGTACACTTTAAAAGTCATTGGAGAATGTGCATCTATCAGTGCATGATAAATAGTGGTAGCTTGTGGTTGAATTTGCCGGTGGGATTGCAAGTCATTTTTTAATTTTTTTGCACTCTTTTTAGGCAGTTTATTTGTCGTTGTCTAGCTATAAATGCGCAAAATTTCCGAAACTCTGCACTGTATTAGTTGTATTCAGTTTGTTAAAATATTTCGAGATCTACAAAGCAAATACAACCAATAAAATGTCTCGCTCATATCAGCAAGCTAAGGACTAGCCTGAGGAGTGAATCATAAGAACAAGTGCAAGTCAAACAATTTTTTTGCAATTGAACTTATAACCAGTCAATTTGATGACTTGTAAAGTATCTTTAAGCATTCCTGGACATTAGCAATATATATACAATATGTAATATGATATACAACATTAATTACTATAGTCTGCTATTTAACAAAGCAAAAGTTTTACTATGACTTTTTTGACTGATAGAAGAGAAAAAATAAGTTAAACAACTTCCTCGCTTTTAGATAAGTTTTCTTTTCCCTATTTATTTTATCTAATTCAATAAATGGTACAACTAAAGAGCAATATTTGAATTTGCTTACCTACAAACAATCTTACCAACTATGGCAACTAGTTCTGTTTTAACATGTTGACTGCTGACCGGCTTTTGCCAAATAAAATGCCAAATGCAACTACGAGTATACTCAAAGTTTGGCAGTCAATGTGGTAAAGCCAAAACATCAGCAAGCTTAGTGGTCACAAGAAAAGTGATGAGAATCAAACGATTGTGAAAGCAATGCATTTGCATCATGTGTCTGGGTGCTACCGATTTTGCCCTTCCTGCTGCTATCTTTTGCAGCTTAGCAAACGGTGTTCAAAAGTTAGAGATCTTCAGTTATTAAGGATGGGCAATTTAGAATAATATACTATTCTAGAATAGTTAAACCAAATCCGCAACCCGAATTTGAATCGTTTTTTGCAGTTAACACAATCAACATGAAAGCATTTATTACAAGTTTACAACAAAGGCACAATCAGAGAACAAGTTTATTGCACTGCAATACATTTAAGCTTTCTACACGTTTGCTTGTCTGTGCGAGTTAGTTCTTAAATCATTGCATGCAATTGATACTTTTACAAAAAGAAAATCTGTGTCCAAGCAACATAATAAAGCTTGTAAGCAGGGTATAAACCAAATCCTATTATTTGGTTTGAGTTGGCATTTTGGATTTGGATAGTTTGGAATTTGAACCCTTCAGCTTTGGTATTCTGAATTGCCCATCCCAGTTAGTTATACCGAAGAATTTTGAATAATGTTGACAATACTTGCAACACCAAAAAATTATGCTATGTAACTAAAACTTAAAATATTTATGAATCAACTGAATTGCTTTACAAAATTCCAGTCTCAGGTGTTGCAGCTTGTATTACGCACCATGATGATAGTATCACATAGAAGCCCTATGTCCCGTGCTCACTTTGTTTAGTGCTAGAAATATAGAAAAATATGTCTTTTCAGTGACACAAACTGGTGCATTGGTAAATAAGATATGAACTATGACAATATAAAAAATATTGGCATTATAAAAAATTAAAAAAATAGATTGTAAAAACGTGTGATGTGGCTGCAGCTCATAGGCCCAAGCTGCCACTGATTATAAATGTAAATGTAACTCTATCTTGTTTTTGATCATGAGCCTGCCACTGCACTACCTTAGATTTATCAATTGAAAAATAATAGTGCTGTATACTTGCAGTAAGATAGACTGTACACTCGTGTAGTAACTACATGATGTGTAATCTGCAAATGTGAATTTCAACCATGTGTAGTTTTGTAGTTTATACCAGTAAAAAGTTTCAAATTTGCAGGTATTAAACGTGATTTGGTCATGTGAAAAGCAATAATCTGTTAGCTGACAATCCACCTAATTAACTCTCTTTTTTGCAGGATTATCCTGATTTGGAAGATGAGGATTTTAGCACCATTGATGAAGATTTAATTAACACCGATTTTCATGGCCTTGTTGTAGGTTCATATAACTAACAAAATTTTAGGTTTCAAGTGCGAATGCATTTCTGAACTTTTATTTTGGAAATGAATAGTATTTGTTCTAGCAATAATCTATACCAACTTTTTAAAATTTGCTTGGTTGATTGTGATTGGCGTTTGCGTTATTACAGAATTTAGTTTAATTCAATGCTATGACGTCATAATACTCAATTTACTGTTGAATTTGATCTAGCTGATGGTTATTTAAACAAAATCTCAGTAGACCATGCGTTAGTAAGATCTTACACTTTTCGTAAGGCACATTTTTGAGTCTTCAAGTAGTTTGAGAATGTAATGGATTGCAGACGAAGCCTAGGTATTAGAGGTTCAAACATTGATTTTATTTTTGTGTAGCAACTAAATAATAATGGCACTAAAAACTGATATAAAATGATGTATTGTGGCGTGACTCAAAATGCTATCAAAAAATGATTAGAATTACTGGTTTATTTGAGTTGCCTGTGGCAATTAAGATTTTGTAAACAAATCAATATCAAAGTTTTTGAGTTTCCTTGCAGTTTAGAGAATTATTGTCATTATTTGCATTGATTGATAGCAAAGTAATCAGTCTTAGAGAATTTACAAATAGAGCAATCAATCACTCAGGTTTATTTTGTCTGAATAAACAATAAATTCAACTCTGAGCAAACAATAAATTCAGCTCTTAATCTGTAAAACAAAAAAAACCGCCACAGCAATTGGAAGTGGTTTGTTCAGACTAGGAAGCACCAAAGAACACAAAGGTTATCTAGTCAAGGAACAATCTAATCTATTGGCTAAAAGCATGTTAACATGGAATATGGTGTACAATACAGCGGTTCATTTACACCAGACTTGTTGATTTACTCACAGCATTGAGCCATAACTGTGTTTATTGAGTTAAATCAGCGTTTTTGTGGCCAAAAATTGGTTGAAAAAATATGTTGCAACGGGTGTAGTCTGTATCATTGTATTTTTTTTTTGTCAAGTCGAAGATCATTTTTTGGAGATTAACTTTTTGACAGCATTTGTTTTGTCCAGTTTTATGCTGCAGATCTTTTTTTATTAATAGTTTTAATGATCACTTGTAAAAATACAGTGTTTTTGCTTTTTCTCTACCAAAAGTCAACCTTTTTTATGAATGTTTTCGAAGATCGTCTGTTGAAGTTGATGTTTATGCTTTTTCCCAGTTTAGCATTTTTTTAAGATCACCTGTATAAAATCAACTTTAATTTGTATTTACAAAGGATACTTGTGAATTATCTTTGACGTCTTCTTTTGACCCATGATTTAAGAAGCTCTTAGTTAACTTACTACATGTATATTATTTGCATGGACCTAGAATTCCAGCCATATTGAACTTTCTTTCTTTACCTTTTTTGCCTTATCAGCAATTAATTTTAAGTTTAAAAAATGATTTAATATGCCAATATTAAGAAAACTAAACACTAATCTTAAACAAAATTGGTTATGATCCTGGTTATATTTGGCATTTTGTTTACGAGACAAGCGCTATTTGTCACTGGTAAAATTGGGCTAGCAAAATCAATTGTTTTATGTGTCGGATTTGCCACTCAACATGTCTTGCAAATATTCATGGTAATAATTACAAAATGCTTTGGCTTTTTCCTGTTCACTTTAATGTACAATAGGCCAAGAAATCAAATTGTGATGGAGTAGCTATTGACAATGTTTGAAGCCGTATTGATAGAAAATCTAAGCAGAATGTTTGGGCTTAAAAAACTCTGAATCATGTGAAGACAGTAAATCGTTAGATGTTTTCCATCACTGTTGCTATCCTGCTAGTCTCGGGCATGATACTGCAATTAGATTGTCATTATTACAAACTGATCCAGAAGGCTTGACGTGTTACCAGACTTTCGTCTTGCAGGAGATTTGCCCTTAGTATTTTGCTTTAACTTTTTCAGTGTCATCTTTTAGCATTTGACATTATGTTTGAAGACATCATGACTTGACATCACTGAAGACATGACATCCCTGAAGAGACCTCCTAGGTCGAAACAGTGTCACTGTCTGCAGTTTTTTAAGTGCATTGCTAGCCTCTTGCATTACTATAACATTATGACTTGTTTCCCTTCTTCTGTTGCCTTCCCTGAACCAAGCCTTGGCATTCTTGCACTGTTCATTGCATTTAGATAAATTCAAGACCAAATACAGAGTTGTTGCTGCATCTCACTGTAGATATTTTTTTTTAGATATTCTTTTATTCAATAAAACACAAAAACTAATGCGGATTAAAGAAAAACAAACTGTAATAGACACATTTAATTGCTTTCGTATCTTTGTCCCATTACCTTAATAATAGGTAGTTTCTGTTTCAGGATCTTCACTTTCAGACCTTTGTGCCCAAAGTATTTTACTTCATTCGACTGATGATAGGATTGGATATTAGCGATTACATGAAGGTAGTGGCCCCCAAACAATCGGACAAATATTACTTGGAGTTCTTAACTAACTCAAAAAGTGGTCAAAATTTTTTTTTTACGTAAGTAGGAGTGGTGTTGTAGTCGCTTAATTAACGTAAAATAGATTTCGTGACAGAGTTTTACAGTAGTCTTCAGATATAATTGATCAATTGATTTATTTGTAAGTGTACACAACACGCAGTTCATTTACATAAATTTGCATGAGATCACAGAGAAAAAGTATTAAGTGAGCATGCATTGTGCTGGTACAAGCCAGGAAGCAGCAAGAATGTGAACGACAATTGCGATTTGATTATACCCTACAATGATTCGATTTAGAAGTGCAAGAGGTAGATATTTTTGTAATCAATAACGTTTAATCTATGATGTAATTAGTAATGTTTTCGATAATGCATAGTCAAAGGTAGTCAGTCTTAAAGTTGGCTTTTATGGCTTCATTGAGCCATTATCGACTTCCTTTCAGACATCTTCCTTTCATTTTCTCTTCAACCCTATTTTTAAGCAGCATTCATGAATATGTCTAGTCTTTCCTTTTCTTCTCCTGATCTTGGTTGATAGTTTTGGTGCATTATGTATAAAACTCAGGACCGTCGCATTCATTCCACTTTTTTCACTTCATCTTCCTCCAAACTCTCATTTCAAATTCTTCCAGGCTTGCAGTGTTCGTTTTTCTTAAACTTCATATTTCTCATTCTTACTTGATCACACTCCATTACCAGGATCTTTAGCTCCTGCTTTGGTCCACCAGTCTGTGTTGTTTGCATTGTGTTGAAACTTGCTTTAGTCGTTTCAACCATTACACAAATGTTTTTTCGAAATATCCGCCTGCTGAAAGAACTTGAATTCCTTCTTGACCTGATGAAGCCTACAGAAATTTCATCTGTCGAGGTATCGCTACCAGTAATCCTTTCATTTCTGTAGGATCCTCTATTTTCATGACTTAACATCTTCTTGACGTTTGCCTTTATTCCATATTTCTTGACAACTTAGTTTGTTTTACCTATTAACTTCAGAAATCTTCCTTCAGCGTTGGCGATCATTGCTTGATCATGAGCAAACTGAACAGCTTGCACAAATACCTTTTCAATCTTGATACTGTCATCTATACCAACCAAAGCTTCCATCTTCAAGGCCTCTACATAGACGTTGAATAACGATGGAAAAATTAAACAGCTCTGTTTTACTCCTTGAAATTTTATTTGGCTCTGACAATTTATTGTTCATTCTTATCGCTGCCGTCTGCACCTATGTATTGTGGCGTGGTTAGCTCTTTGTTCTTCCTGTCCACTCTAATGCTGGTCAAAACCTACATAAGTCTGCTAAGTTTTTCTCCGTCAAAAGCCTTTATGTAGTCCATGAAGCAGACGTATAGATTGTGATTGAATTCTGTACTCCTTTTTGCAATGGCCTCTAAAACCTTTATCTTTACAACATTCAAACTGATCTTTTCGCAGAAACTCTTCGGCTTTCTTTTTTAATTGTTTTGTCTAGTTGCCATGCACAACTTTGAAGCATGAAATATCAAGGTGATGCTGTGGAAGTCCTTGCATTAAACAGCAGATTTTTTTAGAGGAAGCAATATAGTCTGCAAAAAATCCTTAGGTCTCACTCATTTCTTGTAGATTAATTTGCACAGTTCCATAAACCTCTCGGTTTACTATCAAGTGACATGACGTAGCCTACGGAAATTTCATCTAGTTTCTTGGCCTTTCTCCTACTGAAGGTTTGTATTTAGTCTTCCGCTTTATCATTTAGCACTTGTAGTCTACATCATCTTCCACAAGCTATTCTTCACTCTCCAGTTCAATCTTCGTTGATTACTTCAGTTTATACATACAATTCCTCGAGGTAGGTATTCCCTCTTTTCTTCATGTTATCAATATTCGTCAGCAGTTTGCGATCTCGGTCTATAGTTTTCATTTCTTTTGTCCCAGCACTCGCATCGCTAGCTTCTTGACTTTGCGGTACCATCCTTCTCCAGTTTCTCAATGTCATTAGAGTAGTCGATGAGCCATATTCGATTGAATTTAACACACTAGACAATTTAGTACGTGTAACATGACGCATAGTGCTTTAATGGGTTATATGTTAGGTTAGATTTTGTTCAGACAAAATAGTTAATTTTTAAACGTTTTTTAGCGCTAGGATGTTTTTATTTGTGACTGAGATAATTTTGTATCATTTTTTGTTCTTCACAATTACTCCTGTTGCTCGTATGAAGCAGGAGATGTGTGAATGCCGTATTACGGTGTTTTTACAACCACCCGCGAGAATTATTTAGAAATCTTGTTCTATGCATGCTGGAAACCAATATGTATTGACCAACTTTTACCTAGATCCGCATTGGAGTTGCCAGTACTGGTTATCTTTATGTGAAATTGATTTCACACACTGCGGTTTATTGCCAAATCGCACTACACGTAGCTGCCTGTTTCGCTTTTGATTGAAATCAGCATTACAATTTACTAGATCAGTGGTTCCTAACCGGGTGCCAATTGACTTCCATTGGAGAAATTATTTTTCAGGGGGGGGAATTTGTTCTTGGGGTGAATGAGGCGAGGAAGAATTCAGATGCTTGAGAGCAATTGAGGATAAAAAATTTTGTTATGCTATTTACTTATACACTGAACATTTCAGGATAGGTATGCTTATGAACCTCTTGAATGTAAAAAAGAAAAGATGCATGGATTGCAAATTTGGGAGCAGAGTTGTCAAAAAATATCGTTCGCCAAAAAAGGTGGTCACGGTGGTTTTGGAGCAGTAATTCTTTTCATGGGTCATCGAAAATATCGATCAATAAAAGAGAAAATAAGGTCCCTATTTTAAAATTTGTGGTAAGGAGGAAAAGACTAAACATGAGGTCCGTAAAGGAGGAAAACAGAAAGAACTTTGAAAACCAGTGTGCTAGATCTTCTTTTACAGTTTACAGAAGTTTGCCATATCAAAAGAATTTTACAGCTACCTTGCGATCTTTTTACACTTTTAAAAAAAGGGTAGGAGTTGGGTTTGAATCCTGTGGTGAAATTCGAATTCACATTCATGCCAACCAGTTGAACAACGGTCATTTACAGGTAGGTATAGAACATGGCGTAATCCAAAGTCACTGCTTCAATCACTTGAGGGTAGATGTTGCTAATGCGACTATTTGAATTTACTGGACTAAGTGAGAGACCCTATCCCATTATTGTAGTGTAGCTATTGCGGCAGTAATCGCTATTGTTTTGGCGATTCTAGTGCTTTCTGAAAGTTATCATATCAAACATAAGTTTATAATAAAAAAACTATGTACAATATATCTAGTTAAATACTTATTAAATTTCAGGCCTAACAGACAGATGATGATTAAAACCATTTCCAAAAAAGAGGCTTATTTTTTGATGGATATCATGCCGAAGTAAGTATCATTGACATCTTATGGTTTGAAAGATGCTTTGGCAGTCTGTTACTTGGCTAAGAGCGAAGAAGCCATAAACTCAACTGTGCTTCACTCGGTCAGAATAGTAAAGCTGCTTACCCAGCATATCGTATGTGGCGCCCTTTGGCCCCTACCAAGGGCAACCTCCCTTGACGGTGGAGATATTAGTCTGTACTTTTGTTTCATGATTGCTACTGAATCGACTGCCACTTTTCCCTTACCTGAATTGCATTGGGTTTGTGAAGTGAATTTTTGTTACCGTTCATGAGTTGTTGTTGTTGCTACTTGACATCTTCCGAGGAATGAGGGCATGGCGGAAGACCATAGAGCTCCAGGGCCTCGACCAGAGGTCGTAGAGAGTCGCCAAAGAGCGAGCGCAAAAAGCTCGTAGCTGGACAGTGCAGAATGAGATGAAAGGTGACCTGGGACGAGTGTCCGCAGGCGCTGCGAGAAAGATTCTCGGTTCTGCCAATCCTAGAGAGATGAGCTTGACAGTAGGCTGTATCCGTTACAGCGAAGATGAGGGGGCACAGCAAACGTGACGAGGGACCACAAGTTTCTCAGTGGAAATCGAGGGAACCTGCTTGTCAAAGAATTTGGACAAGACAGTACGCCTTCAGTCCGAGAGAAGACAAGAGTGGATACGAGAGATAAGAGGAGAGGGACTACAAGGGATTGCGGAGGGCACTAGTAGCGCTCCCCGTCTGGCTAGCTCATCAGCCGCATCGTTTCCCGGGAGAAACGAGTGTTCGGGGACCCATTGTAACCTGATAGAACATGAGGAGAGAGAAGGCAGTTCCTGCCAGATCTGCCAAAGAGATTGAGGTAAAAGGAAAGATGGAGAAGAAAATGTGCCTAGGATGGAGCGAGAGGAGGAGAAGAACAGTGGCAGACTTGTTGGTGCTGCCAAGACCAGCAAAGAGCATGCAGAATGGTGCAGGCTTCAGCGGAAGAACTTAAGCATACTGGGCCTGTCGAAAAGGAGAGAGTGACCTCAGTGCCACAGAGAGAGCAGTGGGCAAGTACGCCAGAGCCGTCTTTGCCAAAAGGAGAAGGATCAGAGCCGTCTGTCCAGAGCATCAGATCGTGAAGTGAGAAGAGTCAAGATGAGCGAGAGCCGCACCTTGGCGAGAGAGGGGGAGATCAGAGCGAGAGCATGGAGAGGAAAGGGTGGACTCTACAGTGAAAGAAGGCAGGTTCCAAGGAGGAAAGGGAGGGCAAGCAAGGACAGCCTCCGTAGGAGAAGTAGAAGGAAGCATGAGCGGGTGAGTGGACGCAAAAGCTCTATAGGAGGATCTGCAGAGTCTTGGTTTCACTCCTAGTCTGGCCAAACCTAAAATGAGAAAGAGATTGGGAGTCGAAGGGCCCGCTCATCAGATGACAGAGCGAAATGAGTCATAGTGACTCGTAGGGGAGGTAGAGAAGCCTCGGTGAGGAGGTGTGGGATTGGGGAGGACGAGAGGCAGCCGGTGATGGCGCGACTATCTTTTCGGTGAAGGCGTTCCAATTTGGTAATGTTGGAGACACTTATAAAAAGAAGCCATCCGGGTAAAGCCTATGTGAGAAGGGGCCAAAGAAAAGCTTTATACAGACGAGAGAGGGACTCCTCAGAGGGGCCCCATGAGGAAGCCTAGGTACAGCGTAAGGCTTTGGGACGGGAGAAGAACTTGGCCTTCAGCGAAGATGCATGCTTAGAAAAGAAAAGAGTGCGGCCAAAGGTGATCCTAAGAGAATGTGGAGTGGAGTCGAAACGGAGGTGGGAGTTGAATAAGAGGTTGGGCTGGAGGTTGGCTTGGTGGGGATCCACTGAGAAGAAAGAGGCCTCGCATTTGCTCGGATTGAGAGGAAGACACCGGTACTCAGACCAGCGCTCCAGTCGAATTAGAACTCCTTGTGTGGCCTCCACCGCAGTAGGAACCGAGGGAGAGGAGGACCAAATGGCCAGATCGTCAGCATAAAGGGAGCAGCTGACGGAAGAAGGCAGAGAAGCAGGTAGATCATTGATGAAGAGAGAGAAAAGTACAGGGCCAAGAACAGATCCTGGCGGAACATCTCGACGGACTCGAAAGAAGCAACTTTTGTGATTTTGAAAAACGACCCAAGTGCGTGGTTTTAAATTTTTTGAGACAACGTAAACCTAGCGTTTCAACAAGCTACTGCTGGTTTTCAGTCTTAGCGAAGTGACTCTGATTACCTATTAGTAAGACTCAAATAAACATCCAATCGATAGGCCTTAATTACTAAAATTGTCAAATTATGTTTTAAAATTGTGTTATCTGCGAAACCTTTTTCTGTTTGAAGCAAGATTGTATTACAGCCTATCTATCTCTTTCTCATTTAGGTATCTTCAACATTTCTGGAAATACCCTCACAGCTTGCTGGTAAAGTTTCTTGGTCTTCACAGCATCAGGATCAAACAAAAAGCCAAACCAGTAAGCCAAGTGTGATTGCACTGAGGAGCATTGCCAAATCGACCACCAAAGGGACCACAGTCAAGTGGTTTAATCAGCAGATTAGTTGCGCTGTTGAAACAAACGCAGTGTGTATCAATTAATTGTTGGAAATTATTTGCGACTGTGTTAAAATGGCCGTCAGTCCGAGTTTTACTGTAAGTAACTTCATGCATGAGGCAGGTGACAAAACACTGGACAATAGGGATACGTAGTTGTGTTTGCCCTTTCTCTTCCCTGGAACGGCGGCATGGCTTGAAACGGTTATCCAGATTCACGAAGTATGTCTAATCGAGATTGGAATAAAAAAAAAGGCATCAAGTCTTTTTCGAACCAATAATGAGTACCAGTTGCAGACAGCTTGCGCAATCGCTAAGGAGGCGGGCTGCCGTTGGTGAGCGCCCAAAAGTTGCTTCTTACGACTTACTTTGTAAGCAGGTTCGCTTTTCCAACTCCGTGAACCGTGGGCACAGACATAAAGTCTGCAGCCTGGTTCAGTGGGCTAGAGTGCCATCTGTGGCAACAGTGGTCGTGCGTTCAAACTTCTAAATCGCTACCTTGTTGTGTCTTTGGAAAAGGCACTTTACGGCATTTCTCCAGCCTGGCTGCGTTGCTTATGGCAAAAGTGCAGTGTGCGAGCAGCATTGCCTAAACTGGGTTCAACGAAACATTGTTTCAGCGTAAAGCACGTCGCCGTAAACGAATTGCAGTTGAGACCAAAACTAAGACGTCGGTGCGGCGCGATGATTAAGTTGGAGGCTGGTCATCGAAAGACTGCGAGTTGAGTGCTCAGAGCGTTACGTGGCATGCAGCATGGCCGAGCGGGACCGGCGGTAGCATTAAATATCTCAGGTTTCGAGTTAAACTATGGCTTGCGCGCCCGCAAGGACATGCACTGGTGATTGTTGACTCAAGGATCGCAAGGACTTCGCAGTTTTTCAACTCGCTGTTTCTTGTGTGTTGGATGAATTGAATCATTTTTTATCATTGAGCCTGTTACATAAAGCCAAGGAAAGTCGAGTAATTTTTGCATCTACGCTTTTGACTTCTTGATTTAAACCAAATTTATTGCTCTAAATTAAAAATTGTACGTGCGCAAATTGACTGGTTAGTGTGCGTGTGTTGTTTCTGCCAATGCTTGCAGTTTTCCACTGCTTTAGATAAGACGCAAACCCCACGAAGGTAGTTATTTTTCGAGTGGACTAATGATTGCTGCTGTTGTATAGAAGCTGTAAGTCTTGAGAAGAGTTTTTTTATGCATATCCCATGTCTAACCCATAAAAGGTTAGCGCAAGACTTAAACTTTTGGCTGTTGAATTTTTGTGTTAGGCTTCAAAATTGAAATTACAGAAACAATTCAAGAGGTCAACAAATCTGCGTATATACAAATCACCGGATTCTTTTTCAGGTTTACTTCGTTGTGATGTTAAGCATATTCCATCCTAGCGACCAAATTTACGAGCGCTTCGACATCAAAGCTTGCAAGATCGGCCGATACACCAAGCCATTACCTGATGAACGAAACAAGCATTTGATTTTAAAAGAACTGAACTGGGAAAACGGTGGCAGAACGCTTGAACTTGGTGAGGTTTCATACGTTGTTTGGAAACAAGTTTAGAAATGGTTGTTGAGACAGTGCTATCGTCTTTGCTTAGCAGTGATAACATGAGTCCGAATCATGTTGTGAGAGTAACTTGTAGCAGAATTATTTTTGCTTGCGTGAATGTACTCGATACCATTTTTGAAGCAGGTCGAATCGGCCGCGTGGTGAGTGCCAGAACTAAAGCTTCGTTTTATGGGCGACAGTGGTTGAATGTTCATGCGTTCAAAACTAGAGATGATTGTTGCACTATTATAAATCAAACTTTACTACGTGTTTATCTGCATGGCGGATTTAAACTAGCTTTGAATATATCAAAAGTGATATCAGAAGCAGGACGTTAAAAAATCGAAGCTGATTGGGACAAATATTTGATGCTTAACTCCACTGTTACTGTTTTGTGTGTTTGAGGAATAAAAACGCTCTGCGAAAGTAAAGTGGGGGGAGCGTGACTATTTGGTTACTTCGAACTGGTCGAAAGGCGACTCGTGGATACCCACCAATGGCAGTCCGCCTTGGTAGTGGAGCTACTAGTCATTCATGACTGGTTCCAAATGGGCTGCCACCTTTCCTTTAGCCTACTTGAATTAGGTTGAGGTCGTGAACCTGGATTGCTGTTTGTGCCGTACCTCCATCCCGAGGAAGAGGAGGGGTAACCACAGCAACAACAACTGGTCGAATTAAAATTTTTATAACGTGTGTTGTTCAGGTTCGCAGCGTGAGTGGTTTTTGAAGCAGATCAAGCTCGATACTGACTTTTTACAGAAAATAAAAGTCTTGGATTACAGTATGTTGGTGGGAATCCAGGAACTCGGAGTGAAAAATAGGATCGATTTACCCAAAGAGGCGTTACAAAAGAAGTGCGTTGGTGGTTGCTGTAGGCCATTTAGCCCATTGCGATAAGACTCTGACTTGCCATTAAAAGATGCCGAGTTCAATCGATACTCTGCCCGATTTCGACGTTATTCTGTTATTTAAAAAGGCACACGACCATTTCTTTCCCTTGGTTTCAATGTTATTGGTAAAAATGCGCTAAACAAGCACTACCGGTAACTGCGAAAATGAGTCAAAAGACGACTTGTTTTATGATTAGCCGAAAAAACTTTAAATTAAACTTGTTCTGAACCAGGTGTGAATTACTGTTTTTTAAATAAAAGAAATTAATAATAGGATCTCAGATTTTATTTCTTTAGATCCGGGTAAAATTTTGTTTCTACCTATGATTACCAAGATTTGATTTCTTTTAATTGAACTCTTTTTCAGTGTTTTGATACAGTAGTCGTTGACATGGACGAATTGTTATTGTTTCTATTACTAGACGGAAAGCATATTTAGGCCTTACATACCGTCTTTATTTCTGAGAAATGTCCTCATCGTCGACTTACCGTTTTTCTTTTGTCAGTGATATACAATGACTTTTAGTGTAAACTTTTTATTTTATAATCCTAAATTCATATTTACGATTTCAATATAGCCAGCGAGTTAGCTACTCGAAGATTTTATGCAAATGACTTTGAAACCTCCAAAAAAGGTGATTTCAATCGAAAGGCATCCACAAACGCTAATATTTGGAAAAACAATTCTGAACGATCTTTAAAAATACAATAGTTGTTCATGTTTTTAGTTTTAGGTCAACAGAATCTCTGAGGGTACTTTTCACTGGCCTTTTCTATGACTGCTTGCGTCATATACGCTATAATACGTTGTGTTTTGTTGTGACAATGTATTTTTACAGTCAAAGCTGACAAAGGTGTATTATGTTGCAGAAAACAAAAAGAAAAACTGTTACAAAGCAAACGGACCTATGTAGTTGGACGGCACGGGGACAAAGGTTATTTTGACGCTAGATCCACTCCCTATTCTCTGCCAGGTATGATTACAGATCCGGATGATGCTAAGAAGGAAGGCACCTCGATCAGGCTCAAGAAGAAAACTTTGCAGTATTTTCCTTTCAGACAACATTCTCAAGTTGAGCAAATGGTGGAATTGGATAAGAACTCAGCTCCGTACTCAGATAGTCAAAATCAGACCTCAAGCGTATATACCAATGCTGTTGATAATGAGATTAAACCATCAGTTGTTAGTAATGATATGGCTCAAAATCAGATAACCTCTATCTCAAAGCCTGTACCCTCTCGTGAGTCTCAAAGCACTCCAGAATCCCTATCTGCAACGTTTGCTGAACCGTCACGAGAATTTCCTCTGCTCACGCCGGCCCCTTTAGCTTTGCGGACAACTGAATCACCAGGGTTACCTCAAATTTCTCCGACATCGTCTGGACCTCACTCTCGCTTTGCGAAAGCTCCACGTTCCGGGATGCATCAGAGCCCAGAAACAGCTTCTAGCGTTAAAAGGTCTCCAAGGTCACCTGCTGACTCGATACGCTCTTTGTCTCCAAACGCACGACGTTATCACAGCGCGCGAAAAGAGAAAAGTTCAAGATTAGTAAAAAAATCTCGAACACGCCGTAGCCCCAAACCATCTCGCAAGAAGATGGGACTCGGTTCAAAAATCAGCAAAATATTTACCAGTTCGACTCCTCAAGATCACCGAAAAAGTCCAGGCCATAAAAAGAGGCTTAGTGTCTCTGGATATAAGACCTGCGCCCCTGGAGTAAGCGCGGGCGGTTCCGCGCAAACATCAAGATCCCAGTCATCGATTTACGAAACAAATGAGCGGGATCGAAAGACCGACGATGAAGAGTACGATGAAATATATTATACTAATTATATTCCCGCAAGCCGAGCTCACGACATATTTTGCCGGCATGTTTCTTTAATGAATGGTTATGACCATGAGTCCGATGGTGACTTGAATCTTAGAACGCTACCGGATTGTCGAAACGAACTGCACATTGTCGAAGGCGAGGAAAGGTATTTTCTGGGCATTATCGACTTTTTTACCCAGTATACGCTGAAGAAGAAACTAGAGAATTTCTACAAGCGCATCATCTATCCTCCTCTTTCGTTTTCAACCGTCCCACCGCCCATTTATGCTGACAGATTTTTTAGATATTGGGTGAACAACACAACTTAATCGGAGGTTTTTTAACGAAGTGTTGACGCTCTTAAGTTTTCAAATAGCTTGCACCAAGAGAATGCGCTAAATGCTTTGTTGTAGCTCATGATGGTTGTGAGTCGGATTTCCCTTACCAAAGCAGCTTTTGTCAAAATAGGTTAAAACTGTTATGCTAATTGGTGTATTGTCTTAGTTTATCTGCTTAATTCTGCATATAGTTTGTTGTGAATGATAGGAAGCGCTCTGAATCTTATCCATCGTTTAGCTTAAATCTTCTTTGTTCTTGTTTATTTATTGCGACTTGGCTTAATTTAGTTTGCGGTTGTCATATATTTATCAAGCGTTTTTAAGGCTGTGTGTAATGTCATTAACATGACTTCTGCTTTGCTAGCTAGGTGTGATTGTAGGTAGCCGTTGTTTTTACTGCAGGTAAACTTACTATGTATTTTGTTGCTACAGCTAGAGAATGTAGGCGTTTTGTATTGGTTAAAATCAGCACTTCGTATTTTCTATATGTTGAATTTGCGCTAGAGATACATTATGTTCTGCGCAAAGTATTGCACTTCCTTCCAAAGCTCAGTTACAAAGTATTTTTTGTAGACAGACCAATTTGAAACATGTCTTGGAATACTCGAAAGCGATTGCTTCTCCAGGAAAGAGTAAACTATGTCCTAAAAGCCGTCTGCGTCTAGTCACGACTTTCTGCAAGGAAATTATCTTTTTGTTTTTAAAGTATTGACTTATTATTCCTACTATGGTACTTTGCTGTTTGTATACGCATCTTTGAAGTGCAATACATAGCTAGAAATAAGCATGCACTAGGAAGATATTGCCTGTGATCAGCCTTACCAGACGTCAACGTTAAATGAAGGCGTAAGGTTGGAATTGTGTGTTAGTAAATTATTTTCAACGCAACTTTAGAATGAGCGGGTAAGCTCGTTTTATTTAGGCGACGAAGTTTTAAAGACGAGCCTGAAGTCACGCTCAAAGTGAACATGAAGTTATGCTGAGTCAAATCGCGTGTTTTGTGTCAGTCATTCTCTTTCGACGTATAGTGAGTTTTTTGTTCTCAGCTATTAAAAGAAATCTTTTGAAATTTCTACAATAAAACATCACCAGGTCGGTCGTTAGAATACCATTTGCGTTGGTGTACCCTATGTTTGCTCAATCTGCTCGGCCTATTAGTTACGTAATATTTTTTTCTTTTGATCGTTTCGAATTGTTCTATGCGCAGTTCTGTCTGATTCCATTCAAAAATTTTTTTTCCTTATTTTATCTCCCACTTGTACCTGTTGTTGTTGTTGTCATTGTGAAAAGAAGTCCAAAAACTTAATTTCTTTTAAGGAGGTTTTCATAGTTTGAGTTTCTCTCAATATAAAGCCTCGCGCCTACGTCAACGTCTTATTACCCTCCCAACACCAAATGCAAAAAAACCTGATGATAAAGCCAGTTCTAACACCCTTTCTAGTAAACAGAAAATTATGTTGGTCTTGTCTAGCATTTACTTGCAACCACTTGAAGCAGCAATATCTTTCCATTCCTTTCTATTTGTAACCGTAGAAAACAGCAAGCGAGTTTGCTGAGAGACAGGCATCGAGTCAAAGAAAATCAGATTTGAGGCTATCGCATTATGGTTGTGGTGGCGTAAGTGAAATAGTGACTTTTTTGTTGTGTTAATTTCAATTACAAGCAGCAGAATAAAACGAACTCTTTAGTCCAGGGGTGGGCCAACTGCGGCCTGCCAGAGCATTTTGTGTGGCCCGCCAGCAACCCTTGTGCAAACGTTTAATTTAGTATGACTGGGGTGGCCACACTTGCCGCACTAAAGAGCTAAAAGCAATAGAAGCCAATGTTGTAGGAGTCGCTACGCAGTTCTTCGTTTGAACTGACGCATTTTGAGTATAATCAAGATGCCTCTCTCAACTCACACAGATTCACAAAATTGGATTAACTAACTACACGCCGCGACTGCGTGCAAATTTTCAGTGGATTCCAAACATTATTTCTCTGGTAATTTTTGATAGATATCCGGAGGGAAAATTTTGTTTAGGTTTACACGACATCTGGTATCGTAAAAGGTAAATATTAACTAGTTCCACCGAGCAAGTGATAAAACTTGATAGCACTAAACGCGGGAAAAAGACATAAAATCGACTTGTAGGCTACGACAGTCTACGTTAAACATTTCGAGCAGCCAAACGTTGGTAACCTCAAGTGTACAGTAATGATGGCTGTAAGAGTAGCCAAAGGAGGGAAAAAGGCTAAAAGTGATAGCCGTACAAAAAAGCTCTAACATCCTTGAAAGAAGAACAAAGAACCCAAAACAAGTGGGCTCGATCCAAAACAACGTGATCAATCACAACTGGAGCGCGTGAAAAATTTTCGTAAAACTTTCGACTTCTCAATTATTTTCGCGCCAACGTAATGGCTGTAGGGTGGGCTAAATTATAGGCCTGAATTCGTAATCCAGCGCTTTGTTTAATCATAAACAATAATGCACAATCAAATCATTGTCGCAGCAAATACTTAAACAAAATCAACCAGTTATTGTTGGTGCAGACTAAGTCTAGTCATCTAGTTGCAAGGCTTTCAAAAATGCCGTTAATTAGCGGGATCCCTCAAAAAGTTAAGCTCATGACGTTTTCTACACTCACCATTACGTTAATCCATCCCTGTTTGCAGCTATTGGTAAGACTACGAAAGGTTATTTGCTGGGGGGATTAGAAATCAAATTGCAACAATCTCGATTTGCATTTCTACTTGGGTTGGAATAAAATGAAATTTTCCAATGCGCCAGACGTCAACAAAATAAAAAGAACTTCCAGCGCTCTGTCACCTGGCAAGTACGACCGTAATATCCAAGTAGCCTAAATAAAGTGGTGGCTGTATTTGCTATTTCTGGCGGAGGCGTTTTGAAGAGAGTGGTAGCAATATGGAAAGCTAGCCAAAAAATGGTCTACAAAAAGAACCATTACTTTGAAACTAAAATAAGTTTTACATATTTTAGGAAAGGCTTTTCTTCCTGCTTCTCTGAGTATTCCTTGAATGTGTCGCTGTTCTGACACAAAGACAAATAAACTTGTCAGATTTCTTGGGAGTTTCATAGCGCGTTAAAAAATTGAGAAAAGTTTAATAAAAAAAGTATATTTATCAGTATCAGAACGACTGGGCTTGCACCTCAAAAAAAATTGAACAAAACTCATTTACAATCATATTTTTCTTTGGCAGAGGATCAATCGATTTACACCGGGCGTTTGACCCCGTCCAAACCAATTTTTAGTTATCCTTCAGACCTATCGATATTAAGAAATTAGTTTTAAGAAGTTATTGGTTCAATACTTCTCCTAAACAAGGATTATTTTAAAGGCAGTCTCTCAAAACAAAAGCTCCTAACTTTTTTAAAAAACCTCTCTTTTATTTCATCACTCTTATACAAAACTGAATTTTTAGCCCAGCTATAGCTAATGTAACGTTTTTTTAAATAAAAACATTCTCGCCGGAAAGCTGTGACCGTGCTCTCCTAAAGCTTTCAAGAGCCCCGGTGAACGCATAAGTTTTACATCGAGTTTTCTGGCAAGCATTTATTGCGTCTTTCTACGGCACACGGCCTATGATGATCCACTTGGGGGCAAAGGGCCAATGTCCTTCGATTCAAAAAACTTTTTGTTACTGCTCTAAGAAATGTTAGCAGGGCTAACGCAGCCGATTACACCAATATTTTTACCCTACGTGATTAATGAGTAGCCGTGCCGGGCGTCGCCGGCTAGTAAACTCGTAAAAGCAACGTAAATTAATGCAGGAATAGCTAATTATCTTTTCTTCTAAATTAGTATAGCTCACTGGCGTAACAACAATGATGCTTCAAACTAATGCTTAGAACGGAAATTACATAGCTGACGTTAGGTAGAAAGGTTAACACTACGCGTTATTGTACCTCTACTCGGGCAAATCTATTAACTTGTAGTTGATTTAAGGAAAGAGGCTTAAGGAAAAAAGCTGAAGATGTTACAAAGTTAATTATAGCACTCTAAAATATTGATTGAAGTTTAACATTTGCAGTCGTTAAGCAGTTTAAGCGTGAAGGTAGTCCAGCAACAATTGTAAAAGCGAAATGCATCCAATATTGATTTTTAATGTAATGCAGCCCAGTCTTTTTATCGGTTGCTTCGCAAAACACTTGAATGGTCTTGGAGATACGGTAAATATTCGTGAAAAATATATCTTGATCAAAATTTGTGGGCGAATGCGAGTAGACGTTGTGATACGTCGTTTTGTATCGTCGTTATTTGGGGGGTTTCGCGGAATATTCTAGTTTCTAAAAGTAGTCCCGTCATTAATATAAACTTGATAATCACTAATGCAGCCTATGTTTTGATATGTGGTGGATTTCTAGTTCTTAAGTTTCGGGCTTTATACGAGAGCCAAACAGTGTTGTCTCAATAGCCATGCAGTTTTAACTTCCCGGGAAAACTTTTATAACAACTTAATAATTCTGACAAATTGTATAGAATCCTGTAACCGACAGTCCTTCGAAAAGTAAACTCAGGCGTGACAGCCAGCATTTTTCGCGATGTGTAAGGTGGTTTCACAAGCGTTGGATTTTTTTGCTTAACTGCAAATTTTTACATTAAAACTGAAATTGTTTTGTGCTCCATTCTTTAAACAAAACTGCAGTCCAGTCAACTTGTGTTGTTGATTTTGGCCGTGAGAGTAAATCTCTCTGGTGAACTTCCCACTTAGCTCATATCAACCGCGCAGGTTTATACCAATGCGTTAACGTACAACTAGGCCATAAACATGATTTTTCTAAAGGAAGACTTTTGTTAACAAATGATTTTGTTGAAATTAAGATATTTTACAACAATTTAGGGACACTTTTAGTGAATATCTCAAAATATTTTTTGATATTATTTAATTTATTATTATTTTTGATATTTTTGCAAAAAATCTTTAATCAGTTTTCCAGGCACGGTTGTTAGGTAGGTGTATGGCTGAGGAGAGAGGTAAAGCCCCTTTAACCTCCTCACCTTGGTTTTGCTCTTGTCTGCAACAGATGAAAGGAATTCTAGAGAAGGTTTTGTAGTTGCATTTATATGGAAATAAAATTCCATTGTATCAAATCAAAGACTAAAATACATTGTTGTAACACTAAGCAACAGTGTTTAAAACAAGCCCCTAACTCTATAAAAGAGTGCTAGCAGCTGGAAAGTTGGTTTACCTCAATAAATAAACCAAAAACAGCCTAGGGCAAAAGAGCCCGAAATGTTCATGACTCAGCAACAATGATTTGGGAGCAAACCTGGCCTCATTAAATGTAGATATGCCGGGGGTGCTTTTCTTTTAAAAAGGGCTTCCTGTAGCCTACTGCTTCAATTCAAAGGTACCGTATACAGTGCTGCGGATAGATTTCATCAGCGCCCCCTAAAAAAGTCACAGAAAATCAAAAAATTGCCTTCAGCAAGCCTCAAGGAGTATTCTCCAGCAGGTCTTTTCCCATTTTTACGGATGTTTCAAAAGTTAACAATAAATAAATGTTTTCAGTTTGAATTTTTTTTTATTTTAAAGAAGTTTTCTAAAAAAGTGGTACCTCTCCTAACATAGTAGCGAAATTCGGGAAAAATTACTCCAATTTTTTCCTAGCACCTCTGTCAACATGCCATGGAGCAAATTGGAAAAAGATAAAATTTACTAGTAAGAAAAGTGGCCAGAGAGAAATTTTTCCCAATCCATCTTATGGCCGACATTTATTTTACCTTAAGCTTTGATGCACGTGGCCCACCTTTCGACTCCTATTTCTTCCTTAGCCTAGCATAAAGGTTCAACAAAAGTTTTGCTTTTACAATTCTGTATTTCAAATTGGTGATTAAATTACTGGCACATTTATGTGCAGGAACTTTGTCTGTCAAATATTTTAAAGAGAAGGGGGAAAACTGTTTCTTAGGGGCTAGATCACTTTTGCAAATAATTTTGAAAAGGATCACAAGTATTAAGTGAATTTAGAAGTATTTTTTGAAACTAAACTGATGTCATGACACTTTGTTAGAGGGAGAATTATAAATTCAGAAATTTTGTAAGTCAAAAACACGAATTTTAAAAATATTTCGGAAGGAAAAAAGCCAACTGCCCCCTTCCCTAGCTGTTAATGTTAAATATATTTGGTAGCTGTTTAACACAGCCAGGTACTATAAAATATTTTCTACTTGCCTATCAACCCCTGAAGAAATGAAACTCCGTTAACATTGATTACTTTAAGATCTGATCGTTTATCCATTTCTGAGTGTGAAACATTCGTCAATGATTTTAGCAAGTTTTTTAAAGAATTTATGGAAAAACCTTCGACATAGCTGTGACATTTTAAATTACCTCACCGGTATTTTCAACACCGAAGGAATAAAAATGAGTTGCCAATGAAGAACTTCAAAATTGCCATCATGGGGTCCGGTGGAGTGGGAAAGACGTCAATGACGAGGCAGTTTGTCAGTGAAGAGTTTAACGAAAGGTTTGTTATGATTAACCTATTAAACGCCAAACTCTAAAAATTAATATTTTTTGTCTGCCTTTGTGATATCTTGTCACTGGATTTATTTGAAGTCATTATCTAATATATAGAGCGCAAATCTATGTGTGTGTTAGTCTGTTTTAATTCCTCTAAAGCTGCTAAAAATACAAGCATCAAACTTGGCACGATTGATCATCACCCCGTGGTGAGTATCATAAAGACGTTATGATGACGTCATTACCAAAAATAATTTTTTTAGAATTTGCATTACTTGACAGAGGACAATCGCTTTTTGCTCAAACGAAAACCACCTTCCGACTTACCACATTTCAAAAACTTACGTTTGTTTGGGGTCTAAAATGACGTCACAATCAACGATTCATTAAACAATCTGTTTTTTGTTCTTTCTGAAAAAGTACTCATCGCAGAAACGCGATTAAACTTTCTTTTAGGAGATATTAATAAGCTGCTTTTGATAAAAACAACTTTACAACAATTAATTTATGCTTGACAATGCTACGAACACTTCTTTATTTAAGCACTTTAAGCCACCTAAGCATTTTTTTTATCTCTATTTTACTTGCACGCTTAAACTGAGTCTAAGACGTCATAATATGTTTCATACGATTAACACAAATGTTCGCTACCGCAGATCATAATATCGTGATGTTTTCAAAAATTGCAACTTTTTTGCAAAATTAGTTTACTAAAAAAACTGATTTGTGACCTCATTTCTCAACTGATTTTCAAACTTTTTTCAACAAATTAACGGTTATTTCAAGGCGAGTCCGATAGTGTACAACATGTACAATTAATATTGGTTTTTATACTGAAATAACTGAATTTTAAGACCTGTGATGTAACTTTTTACCCATCCCAAAAGTCGTGAGCTCAGTAAAAACAGGTGATTTTAATACAAAAACGTTATAATAGAGTGCTAACAATTACTATCCTTTGAAAGCTTGGGAAACATCCTTTCTAGCAATATGTGACTCCAATTACTTGAGGCTAAGGATTAGTCTACAATGGCTGACCAAATCTTAGTTGCGATACATGATGTTTCATTTTTAGTCGAACAATTATCCTACTTGACCTGACAAACTTGGAATTGTTAAACAAAGTTAGTTCTTTGGTGCATTTTGACTACTTTTCCTCACAAACATGAATCTTTTGCATTGTCTGTCGACGTTTTCAAAAACATTTATCAAAAACTGAAGTCTCCAAATGTTAATGAAATGCAGTCTACCGGTTAAAAACACACAAAATTTTAGTGTTTGCAGTTCACAAAATCGCAATTTCTAGAAAAACTAACTCCTTTGGTACATTTTGTCTATTCTTTCTTGATAGCATGGATCTTTGGCATTATCAATCAAATTATTCAAAAGACTCAAAGTCTACAAATTTTAATATGCAACCTACTCCAAGCACAACTCTTGGTGATCACCCAAGAAAAAGACGATGGGGTAAAGATGGTGCTTTCTTATCGTTTGCAACAAAATGTAGGGGTTGAGCTACATATGATCTAAATGTTGAAGCAATTTCCTTAGCAATTGGGCAAGGTGGTCGCAGCAGCCAGTTGATTTGATGTTCTTAACCTCGACATTATTAATGGGGGCTCCCGCTACTGCTACAACTCCACTGTGAGTGCTTCATTTCGGGTTAGTTTGCTCTTTGCATGGCGGCATTTATGCCTGGGCCAAGGAACATGCACGCGGTCAGAGACGTTAGTTCATATTAATTCGCCTACAATGACGAAAAAGTGGTAAGTAGCAATCCTGATAATAATGACTCAAAACGCATTGTGAAGTCATAATGTTAAATGGCATCACAATGCTTGCCATTATTTAGTGGAAACAGCAGCAGGCAGCAAAATTATCCACTATCATTTTGATAGAAAACATAAATGGTAAAGCCCATTACTGATATTTGTCATTGCAAGGATAGGCCTATCGCAGGGGTGGAAAAACTGCGGCCTACGGGCCGCATGCAGGCCGAACTAACTTTGTTTAACAATTGCAAGTTTGTTAGGTCAAGTAGGATAATTGTTCGACTAAAAATGAAACATCATGTATCGCAACTAAGATTTGATCAGCCATCATAAACTAATCCTTAACCTCAAGTAATTGGAGTCACATATTGCTAGAAAGGATGTTTCCCAAGCTTTCAAAGGATAGTAATTGTTAGTACTCGATTATTTTGTGCGGCCCGCGAAAGTCTTAAGCAAATAAATAAAAAATTTATTTAATGTAGAAGAACGTGATGGGGTACATTTTTCTCAGTGATAGACTTTGAAAATTAAATGTGCTTGCATTTTCAATTGAATAAAACTACTTGGATTCATTTGTCTAATAATTGTTGGTTTTTAATGTTGTACCAAATTTAAAATGCAAATCAATTAGAATAATATACCAATGCGTTTGCTAAAAAGTGCCGCCCTCAGCTAGCTTCCGTGACCGCGATACGGTCCGCAAGTCAAAACAATTGCCCGTCCCTGGCTTATCGTTACAAAACACTAATCTTCATTTAAAAGTAGAGAGGTCTGTATTAGGCGTGAAGTTAAATGTAATAAAGTTCCAAATTTAAGAAAAGATCAGAATTAAACAACAATAGCATCAATCTGTAACACTGGATTAAGAGGAAATGTTTTGGTTGGAAAAGAGCGTAATAGGCACCTATTGCAATAGATTGTATTACTCAAAAGAAAAGCAGGACCCCCTTTTCATGCTATGGCCGAATTAAAGCAAACAACGCAAGCAAAAATCTTAATGTCACCAATATTAATACGAAAGCGGGCCCACCAAATCGTCGAACATGCCTACCACCAAACAGCTCATTTCATTATGGGTCAAAACGGCCAACATTTGGGCGATGCCATCAATTTTGACTATGTTTTATCTCCCCCCACCCTTACTCTTTTTTAAAATTTCGAATGGTAGTTTGTGTCATCGTTCTTTGTTTTTCAATACTTCCAGTCTTCATTAATAAACCAATATGATCACCATTACATCTACAGGAGCTATGGCTTATATTTAGTAAAACATTTCGTTGTGACTCTAACAAATGTTTGTACGGTTAAGCTCGCGCAGCTGTATTAATTGATGCGTTTTAAATGGGCGTGGGTGATAGTATGGCCTGCCGGGGTTAAATCACACCATAGTTACGAGAAACATTTTTTTATTTTGCTTGATAATAGCTGTATAGAGCTACCGGGGTCAAACCTGAAAATTTGGGAAAAGCAAGGACTTATTTAACTTCAATGAGCATACCTAAACAAGGAAAAACAAATATGAATCATAATGAGTAGCCAGTAGGGACTTAAGAAAGTTTGAGGCGAAATCAAAATTAACAACGTCACTGCGTTAAATCCGACCACATGGAACATATTATTGATATTTTGCTTTAAAATAGCAAGGATTTTTTCTTATGCTGATATGCTGCCTGTTATGGTATTTATGTCATTTATGTCCATACTCTACATCATTGTAATAAAATCCCAAGTTTAAGAAAAAATCAACATAAAGCCATAACCATAACAATTTGTAAAACTGAATATAGAAAGAACAATAGCCTCTTTTGTCGCTATGCCAAAAATAAGACCAATAGTGCAGTCAAATTAGGAACCTAATACCACAAATATAAATAGGAAAGCGGCAGCACCAATTGGCTAAATAAGCTTACCATTAAATAGTTTTTTTTTCTTTAATCGTGAAAGCAATCACCATTTTGTCGCTACAATCTGTTTTGATTATGCACAATCCCTGCTCTTTCACAAGTAATTTGTGGCAAGATTCTTTGTGTGCATTGCCAGTCATGATTAAGAGAATATGATGATGACAATTTTGTGTTCAAAAATTGTGAAAATGCATAAAATTCATTAACTTTTCGCTACTGCTCAAGCAAGAGCCGAATGGGTGAAGCCGGCTTGGCTGGTTGAACCGAAATACTAAACCCAGACGTTACTGATGGAGGGCTTCTGCCGGGCAACGCCGGCTAGTCATCGATAAAAACAAAAATTGCTTCTGTATTTCAAGAGATATTTAAATGCACCTCAAGTTGCTTATGGTGTTTAAAGGAGTCAAAAATTTTACGACAAAATGAAATTTTTGTCGCTAAATAAATATCGCTTGCATGTAGGTACAGTTCTATTGTTGGTGTTAAAGTTAACATTGCTGGTTAATTTGCACATTCGGCAATAGATTTAGCACAGAATACAAATAAAACAACTTTTTTAGTTTATTCTTATCTAATAGCTTAAGAAGTAAAAAGAAGTATAAAATAACATCGAAATCCAGAACGGTTCGAAGAAATGTAAAATCACTTCGTAAACACGGTTACATTTGTTTATGGTAGCGTTAAAAGCAACGCGTGGGATGAAAGAGTGACACTGCACTTTTAACATAAATAAACCGATTTTCCTTTACACATTTCGCAAACACAATATTTCTACCATCCTTTTATCAGAATGTGCTTTTTTTGTGTCCAGACGAATGTTATTAGCCACGTTTTTGGTTAAGGAAGCAATCGCAGTACTGCATTTCGGCCAGATGATGCAAAGATTGTAAGCACAATTTCTGTTTCAAAATGTAAAAATGAAATACGATTGTTGTGAAGCTTTCTGAAAAGCGACCATTTATTTGTCATGCTGCATTGAGTGACCAAGCAAAAAATGGCCACCACCATCTTTTTGATTTGATTCGCACTCAGTAAGTTGCTACCATCTGGTCAAATAAATCCAATCCGCTCATACGATGGCTATAAATTTGGAGTGGTTTTGGCTTACAAATTTGGATCTTTTTTCCTCTGATTTGGACCAGCGATTACTTGTTGATTCTGGAAGATATTTTACATAATTTGTTCCGACGGTAACGACTGCAGTGTCATTTCATGAAACGATTATGTTTCCCCGGTTATCGCTGGCAAAATCATAGGTTACGCGATCTTCTTTTTTCAATGATAATTTTGACTAAACAGGAACATTTTGTAAGTGGTTTTGACGAAGTGTTCCAAGACCACCAATTCCGAGTTCAGACAGCTCATCAAGAAGAGGATGGGACGTAAACAAATTGCCAAACGTTACTGTACATCCTTCTGACAACTCGCATTTTTTGATCAGATCTATTACGACATCTCCTCCTTGTCCAAGTCCGGTTTCCTCTAAGATCATGTCAAAACCACAGTATGGTTCTGCATGAAGCAGGTATCCATCTGTAGATGTAATACACCAGAGCTTAAAACCGAACCTGATTGGTTTTCCTCGTAAATTGTTTAGTTTTGTGTTTACCATACTATGGTATAATGCTTTCATCTATACTGTGATGAGTGGTACTAAACAACAGTTTAACGTTTTGACTGAGGATCTCAAATAAAGAACGCACTTTATAGTACCTGTCATCGTTTAGACATGCATTATCTGCAATGTGTAGATTCAAAAATATCTCTCTGAAGCGGTTCCTACTCATGGCTCTTGCAACAGCTTCATTGTGAGTGTCCGGAGAAGCATCCCAGTAGAAGTCACGTCGAGGCACTCAGCAATATCCTGAAAGTAGAAGTATTGGTGTGACGGTAGCAATTTCTTCTTCTCGAGCATTACAATTTTCTTTTCCTTGCTGAGCTGCATAAAGGTTAGTCTGCTGTGTGATGCAGATAATCAAACTGTCGCAAAACATTACATTGAACCAGTGGCGTGCAGAGGTCTGGTGATGCCCGGGGCCAACTGCTTGATTGTATGCCCCCCCAAACTGTCTAGTACTTAAGAATGTGACAAAGACAGACAGTTGAAATACGTAAAAGCTAGTGTTGAGAGAAAATTTTGTAGAATTAAACTAAAATATTTCAAAGAGTATATTTTGTTTTAATGTGTTAGTTAAAGGCTAAGGCATACATTTATAAGTAAAATTTATCTGGTGAAGGGTATGCATTGAGGAACAAGACATTGCGCTTATGCATGCAAATAATTGTCAAATAGGCCCACCAAAATGATCTATTATATACTGTATATATAACTTTGTGAGGCATAACTCGAGATAGAGTTGTCTATTTTTTTCTATTAGAAATAGTATCTGAAATTGTACAAGTGCAACCATTTAGTTTGATGCAATGCTGGCTTGCTGCCTTTAATATTTTTGTGATCTATACAATGAAAATGCTTTATGGACATCGTTTAGTGAAAGCAGACAAAGAAGTAAATCTTTTTATTAAGCTAGAACATGTGATGATGTGAACAAATCAATTAGACCAGGGGTACAGCCCGTGGGCTGCATGCGGCCCGCCAGAGCATTTTGTGCGGCCGGCCAACACTTGTAGAAACTTCCATATATCTAATTTAATACGACATGGGTAGGCCACACTTATCGTACTAAAGAGCCAAAAACGTTTGAAGTCATCATTGAAAGAGCGGCTACGCAATTCTTAGTTTGAATTGACGCATTTTCCGTCCAAATAAAGGGTGATTACTTTTTTTTGGACACCATCATTTTCAAAGCCACGTAATACGACATTGCAAGAAGTCATCGCAAAATTTTAAGCTAATGCAAGCTCTTGCATTGTATACAGCTATTGCAAGATTTTAAGCACTGGGCCTCGGCCACTCTTGAATGGTCAATGCGGCCCTCCGACAAAAAGTTTGTCCAACCCTGAATTAGACACTTACACTTTACGATTTCTCTTTCCCACATGAGCTCTCCTATCGGAAAATATTTCAACTACCACATTTTTCACATCTACTGAAAGGAATTCTCTTTCGATGCTGATTAAGGCTAAACTTATTAGGCGTTCCTGTAGCATAGATGATCTTATAGGCTACATGTTTTTATCAATTTCAACTTTGAAAATGACCTCTCAGAGCTTGCAATTGAAAATCCGATGGTGAGCAGTAACCTACAGTGGTGAGCAGTAACCTTGGGATTAAAGGGAACTGCATTTCCTCTAGCTCGAAGGAGCATAACAAAGTTATAGGTGATTATATGGTTGGTTTTTGTGCTGTACATAGCAAACTAATTGAAATTTTGTAAATAATAATTTCAGTATAAAAACTGACACTGCAGAAGATTTTCTACGAAACATAATCACACCATGCCCTCCAAGCAAGATCCATGCAGCATGTGTTAGTAGACTTACGATACGAAAAAGCATATATTTTTAACAATTTAATAAAATGTAATTTTTGTAATTTCACTCTTTTGGTGCTCGCCTACCTTGGATGCCCGGGGCCGTCACCCCCTCTGCATTGAACACATCTGGTCGCTTTTTGCAACTTTCTTTCACATTGTTTGGTAATGAATCTTCACTTTCAGATAGTCTATTTTGAAATTAATATCTGCTTTGGTTTTCCATTTTCCTAAATTAAGCTTTACCTTCTTTTTCTGGGGCTGTTGAGCAGTTGATGAGTCGCAATTTCTGTCTAAAATATTGCAACTGCAAGCGGAGTTTAATAAGCGCCTGGTAAAATGATGAACAAGCCCTTCATTCATATCATCAGATGCGTCACTATCTTGGTCTGACAGAGCATCAGCATTTTCACGAGGTGGTAGCATTGCTAACTCAAGACATCCCTCATTGGAAAAATCATCGGCAAGACAATCATCATCCGTACCAATCATTATGTCCAAAACATCATTCAATGTGTAACTTCAAAAGCATTCAAATCAACTTATACTTTGTCCCTGTGGGTGTCATTTGGCTCAGTGACAGACGAGGACCCTAAACAAGTTAATTGTGCTTTAAATTGAACCAATAATTCAATCTTAATCAAATGTAAAACTTAAACCAACTGATTAAAGATTTGAAATGATTTTTCATAACCGTACCCTATCAAATAATTCTTGACTATTTTCAACACGGCACGGACATGGTATAAAAGAACTATGCATGTTAGACTACTTGAAAATAGCAGACTGGTACATAGTTGGTTTACTCTTGAATGCTAAACAGGGAATGGTTACAAAAATGTGCAAAATCTAACAAATATTATTATCAAATGCGAAGGGAATTTGGTCATTAATTTAGATTGTACTTTTCAAAATTACAAAAAGGTACCACTTAAAGTAAATATTATAACAGGTGGGCGCCTGGCAACCAGCCTACTTCTAAAAACATTATGCTACAGCATATTTTAGTTCTTAAGATTAGGAGTTAACAAGTTTAAAATAGCCTGCTTTTAGCAATTAGGGGAGTCTAGACAACAAAATACTGTAAGGGGTTAAACTAGCAAATCAGTAATTTAGAGTCTAACAAAAAGCCTGTTTTAAAATTTATAAGCATTTATCTCTGCAAATGTACAACTGCAGTTTTTGAAGAACAACTTGGTTTTTCCATTTTTAATATAGAATATCAAATTATTTTATTAATATTAATTTTTATTATAGAATTTTTATTTTTTAACATAGAATTTAATTTTTAACCTAGAATATTAATTTTTGATATAGAATATTAAAATTAGTCTAAACTACTATGTTTCTATTACTTTAACATAGACCAATTAGTTTTAAACAACTATACCATAATCTGACACTTTCAAAACTATATGCAGAAACAGACTTTTGACTTTGCTATAAGCCAATTGCAACTTTAATTGCGTCCAAAATATACTGAACTCCAACTCCAACATTAGGGCATTGCAAACTGTTATAATTGGCATAGTAAAACACTGCAGACATAGTAAAACACAAAAGTAGTCAACTTGCTAAAATTACACAACGTTAATACTTCTATATTTTGTCTTTTCTATCACTACATTGGCGAGAATATGATTTTAAAACAGCAGTAAAAAATGACGCCACATTTAGAAAATTTTCAATTATTTTTTCAAGAATGTTAAAATGAAATAGTCTCCATATAGCTTTAAACTTTATGTTAACTACAAAAACCTACAAACTTATTGCAAAAGTGACAAGATATGATACGTTGATTGAGGTATACTCAGCACGCAACTGAAGTTGCTGATGGCTGCTAATGGGTTAAGATTATAGACCTTTTTACACTTATCTATCTTTGAGGATCAAAGGTCATTTAACACTTTTGGTGCGTCATGTTTTCGAGACGTCATGTCTGCAGGGCGGACAGTTTTCGCTTATATGTGCGCGCAGTGTGTTGGTGAGATAAAGCGTGCAAAGCAATATTTTCTAATTTCTAAAACACTGCAAACTATCTGTTAGTGCTAAACTTAGTCCATAAAAAGACAAAAGCACGAATAAATAAACAGTCAAACAAGTGAGAAAATCAAAGATGTTTATTGTCTGTTACAATCATGTTGTAAAATATTTCTTCTTTGCATGATAGTCGCCAAAGCAGGGAGCTTTGCAGAGTGGAATGCCACACTCCTTAGAATAAAATGTAGTATCCTTACGAATACCATTTTTAGTGCACAACCTACACTTTCGCTGTGGATACTTCTTTCCATCTGTTGCTGGAAACGAATTTATGTGGTGGACTTTGAATCCACCAAAAAGTTGACTTGGTGGGTCATTTCGAGGTGCTTTGGGTGGTGGAGCTTCATCATCAGAGGTGTCTGAAGAGCTAGCTCGGTCAAATGAGTGGCATAGTTTTTTGTATCAATCATGGGTCGATCATTCACAAAGCACAAAAACGTAGATTTGACGTCCCTGCAGAAGCATTTGAATTGATACCCGCACCCAACTGATGAAATTTTTTCTCGGACGTAAATCTACGTCCTTTCGCACCCAACGTATTTTTGCTAAAGACGTAGATTTACGTCCTTCCGCACCGAAAGTGTTAAAAAATGATCTTAGTTATGGTCAATTATTTTTTTAGAAGACGGATCCTCCCGTTTTGAAGAAAAAACAAATTGCTCTTAGACGTCTTTAAAATATACCATTTGCTTTTGTACTGTGCTAGAGGCAGCATTGCCTGCTATGATTAAGTAGCCTGCATTTTTTGAGAAGAACACAAAACGACTTGCTTCGACATCTCTCTTAAGGGAGCTTAGCTTTTTTTTCAATAAAACGTGGTTGCCAATTTAGTTTGTAAACTGCGCTGCAACAAATCTTGCTTTCCGTGTGGTTTCTGTGAGGTTGAAAACTTAAACACACAAGGTTAAAAGATTAAAATGATTTTATTTCTTCAGTTACGAGCCCACACTTGAAGAAGTACATTCGAAGTCAGTAAAGATAGACGGCGAACCGTGCTTATTGGAGCTGGTAGACACAGCTGGCATGGATCAGTTCTTTCATTTACGTGAGCCTTACATTAGAAAAAGCGATGGATTTATCCTTGTTTATTCTATTGCCGACCCAACTACGTTCGAAGACATAAAAAGTGTCCGAGCACAAATAGTTCAAACAAAATATAGGTAAGCAAATTTATGAGACATTTGTCCATCTTTTTACTCAGCATTTTTAAGACCTATTTCATTTGGTTGCTATTATTAAAATGTAGTTTTCTAGGTGTCCAGCTTAACTTAAATTCAAATGTTAATAAAGAAAAATTCTCTAAATCTTGTAGATAGGCCTACATGCGCTGACTGTGATAATCCGAGGTCAGTCAGTTTTTTTCTCAAAATGAAGTTTTTTTGTGGTTGTGATCAAGTCTTCGTACGAACATTTATTAGGGCATGATTTGAAGTGAATAAGCCGTTTCAACCCTTATACAGCAAGGTCAGATCTATTTCCGTAGACCTGGGTCAAGCTCTCTATTTTGTTGTTTTTCTCTTGTCTTGTTCTTTGTTTCGCTTTTGTCTTGTTCCTTGTATTTTTACATTGTTTTTGTGTATATTTTTTTTTCTAATAATTACTTATATATGTGCCCCGTCTGGTGATTTAAAGCAGCAACTGAAAGAGGCTATTTTGCCTGTGGATTCTGCAAATTTGAATGTCAGGGAGTATCTTGACTTGACAACCTAAAAGTTCTTCGATACTCACTGGCTTTTGCGCCATTTATACGATGAAATTTATATCCAGTGTATACCACGTGCTTGTTTTTGCGCAGAGGCGAACAAATAAAATACTTACTCTAGTTGAGTTGCATCGAAGATAAACAGATTTGCTAAGCACTGAGCTGGAGGGGCAATGAAAAAAATACGATGTAAAAGTGTACAAAAGTTAACTAAATGGCAATGGTAAAATGTCCAAGCGCTAATTGAGTGAAATTCCCCTTTATGGCGACGATATTTGCAGGCTGCCATTGCTTTCTTCTACAAAAACAAGCGCTTGCAGGCTCGTAAAAGTACAGTAGATTCCGCTTAATTGGGCCACCGGTTGATCGGGTCAGCCGTTTAATTGGGCCAAATTGTTAAAAACAAAATCCAATCAAAGATAATGCACTACGTTAAATCCGCATAATCGGGCCACTATTCCGCTTAATCGGGCCACAATTGTAGTCAGACATACACTGGTTTAATTGCAAAACCGCTTTTGTAATGTCATAGAACTCAATATCACAAAGCCAACTATATTATGTAACAATTGAAAAATACAGGCGCAAATTATTTTGTCATTTCATGCCCTTGGACATGGTAATTGTTGTGTTTTGTTGCAAACTTTGTGAAGTCCCAAGCAGAGATGCCACAAAAAGAATTAACAATTGCTGAAAGGGTTGTTGTCCAAAGAAAAATTAGAGAGCAACCTCCAAACATTAGTCATCGCCAGCTAGCTGAGATAACTGGTGTACCAAGGACAACCCTGGCACAGATACTGCAAGACTTTGGATAATCGGGTCAGCCGCTTAATTGGGCCAAATGGTGCTTATCCCGATGTGACCCAATTAAGCGGAATCTACTGTACTTTTCGCTCTGTTAAACCTACAAGAAAAAAATCCATATTTCCGATTAAGTTTTTTTGTTTGTTTTATTTGCCATATTTATCCTCCATTCGCGAGAAAGCGAATTGTATCGCTATACTTTGGACGGGAAGTCCGCACTCGCTTGGGAGTTGCCTTTTTTGAGGTTTATGGACCTCCTGTCTTCCACATAAAGGTGGGGCGTCCCGTTAAGTGCCTTGCCCAAGGACACAACAAGCGAACTTGCCGGCATGTTCTCCACAACCTCTCATAAATGCCGAGGACCAAGCAGGGAAGCTGTAGATGCCATTTTTTAAAGTCTTTCGGTATGACTCGACAAGGGGAATGAACCCCAGGTCTACCGACTGCGAATCGGACGCTCTAACCACAACGCCATTGCGTCGGTTTTATAACCAAGTCAGTGAAAAAGCCCTACAGGCCTTGTTGTAAACCAAGGGTTCACACCGTTTTAACATTGGAGTTTGCATTACAAACTCTATTTTCCCATGAGTGTATTTGTGTTCCTTAAAGGTGAAAAACTTTTTTCGGAGACTGTTTTCTGAGTGTGCAACATTCTGCTTTCAATTAAACTTTTTGTTCAAATTGACCTTTTTTAGTTGGTTTTTTTATTTTTTTTTGAAAGTCTAGTTTCTGAAAGCAAAACTCACCCATCTTGATCAAAATTTATGTTCAATTAAAGTTGTATTCTGTCCATATAAAGGTCAAGACCTTTTTTTTTGAATAAATTCAAATCAAATTTAAGATATAGTCTAAGTGCAGTTTGCGTACGTCCGCGCAACTTATCACTCACGGCCACATACGGCAAAATTACGTCAGTAAAACAAAACGTAGCGAAACATCACATGCAATATACTGGTATGCACAAGCGCACATGTACTGTTTACCATTGATTTCAATTCGTCATAAATGCGAGTTGTGCCATGCTTGCTGCCCAGGTAGGCCATAAACAACTAAATCATTTGCACATGTTTGCTATCGCAATTGCTACCTGCCGACTTCTTTCAAGCATTGAATCGAAATAAAAAAAAGTTCAAAACAGAAAAATAATAAGTCGGCTTCGAGATAATTCTGTTTATGTTTTATAAGCATTATTTCAAAGTGCATTGCGTTGTTAAGTTGGGGTCACTGGATATAGCTGGGAGCCCCTCTGATTGAGGGTTTGGGGGACAGTTTCCACGCCACTACCACCGCAGACTATGCACTCCTGCCGTAGACCAAGTTGCGGAAAAAGAATTTATGAACTGTTTTGTAGCGAACAAGTTCCTATTGTTTTGGTTGGAAACAAACGAGATCTTGATGACATCGAAAGAGCCGTGGAAACAAATGAAGGAGAAAAACTTGCTGTTCAGTGGCCACACTGTCAGTTTTTGGAAACCTCTGCAAAAGACCACGTTGAAATTGAAAAGGTTTTCACTTTGATTGTCCGAGAAATTGAGGCTTTTCAAAAGCACAAGAAACAAAGAGTAAATGACTTGGTTGCGGAAGCGAAGACAAAAAAGCGAGCTTCTGGACGATGCACTGTCATGTAAGACTAAAAATATGCCTCCAGCTGCACTGCTTGTTCGAACAGGCATAGAAAATACGCTGTAAGTTCTCCCAAAAAATTTTATTTTTATTTTCAATACGTTTGCAATATTGTCGTGAAAGCGTGCAGTCGCGTAATCAGAAAGCAAATTTTGGGGATTCTTGCAGTGATGAAGTTATTAATTTATAGTATTGATGCAAGGCCAAAGATCGAGGAGTGGTAGGTGGCACGGGGATAGCCTCACTTTACCTTTCCTCCCTTTCTGGTTACGTGACTAATCATAACTCGTTGCTAACAGTGTGTTTTGCACTACTTATAACGGTAGGAAATTGATGAAGTTGTTGAGATGCACGGTAACAAAACTTTGCAAACTGTCTGATTGTTAAATAATGTCAAGCGTAATGTAAAAGTGCCCAGTTCATTTGGTGTGTTGTCGAAAAAGACATTCATCAAGATTACTTCACTTTTACATGACAGGCCAGCTGGTATCAGGCCAATCAGTTTTTTGCGAATTCTTAACAATTGCAAATCATCAAAAAGTAAATGCTATCCCGTATATTGTCGTGAGATAACTTTTGTTGTATTGTATTATACTCTAAATAAAACCCTTGTTGATGTAAGTGGTGGCACATTAAAGTATACCTTTTCACGCCAAACTTGATGATGATATCAATGTTTAACTGAAAGTATCAGCTCAAAATGGTAGAGTTGCGTTAAATGCCTTAAAATTAAAACCTAACGATTGGGACGTTCTAACCGTTCTTAAGGTAAAAATTAGAGCCAATGAGCCTTAGTACGTAGGTGACAGCAGAGCAAGGTGCAGACCGTTGAGCTAATTTTTCTTTGAAAAAAGCATAACTTCTTTAAAAAATTCGTTTTTGAAATTTATACATAACTTTAAGCATTAACTAGCTTAGCTATATTTTACATTTTATAACTATACCTGATTGCATTCTTGAGATACATTACAAAACATGCAGCCTACTCAAGGTGGTTCAAGGGTCAGCGTACAGGCGGTCTCTTGAACTATCCCTAACTTACCATCAACCCCCTTTATTATCACTCAGATTTCAAGAATTCAGTCGAAATGTAATGAAAGGAAAGCATGAAAATTTAAAGTGACACAATTTATTTTGAATCACTCGAACACAACCAAAAGTTCAACAAATCAATCTAAAACTTCCAGATCCCTTCCGAACTCTTGGTTGAATCGGCTGTTGGGAAAGGAAGTACAAAAGCAATAGCAGAAGTCCTTATAAAATGCACACTTTCAGCATTTGATTCAACAAACTCACTACTTTTTTCCTGATGTTGCAAAACAAATCCCTTCGTGATGACGTTTTTCTTTTGATTTTCCTCCTTCAACTACAGCTTCTACAGCTTTCTTGATGTCAATTGCAGCAAAATTACCAATTCACTTGTTGGGAGTAGTCATATTAGGTTCAAACTTCTTGCTTGCCACAACTGATCTAATTTATTAGCCTATGAATACTTTCCTATACACAAAATAATGAGAAACAACCTTATTAACAACTATTTGCATGTTTTCTCTATAATCAGTTTTACAAATTTTTATAGTTATGGTTTTATGTTGATTTTTTCTTAAACTTGGGATTTTATTACATTGATGTAGAGCGGTGATTCTCAACCTTTTTTTGTTGCGGCACATTTTTAACAAAATCCTTGCTTTATAGTATGCTAGCCGGCTCTGCCGGCGTCGCCCGGCAGAGGCCCTCCATCAGTAATGACGGGGTTTAGCATTTCCGTTCAACCAAATGCGCCGGCTTCACGCATGGGGCTTTTGTGTGAGTAGTAGCGAAAAGTGAAATGATTTTTATGGACTTTCAAAATTCTTGCACACAAAATTGCGATCATCACATTCCCTTTATCATGACTGGCAATGCTCACAAAGAATCTTGCCTTAAATTGTTGTTAATATTAATACTTGCGAGAGAGAAGGGATTGTACATATTAAAACTGATTGTAGCGACAAAATGGTGTTGCTTTCACAATCAAAGAAAAAAACTACTCATTGGTAAGCCTATTTTCCTATGTATTGCTGCAGTTTTCCTATTTATATTTGTGGTATTATGTTCCTAATTTGGCTGCGCTATTTCTTTTATTTCCGGCATAGGAACAAAAGCGGCTATTGCTCTCCCTATATTTAGCTATACAAATTTTTATGGTTATGGTTTTATGTTGACTTTTTCTTAAACTTGGGATTTTATTACAGTGCTGTAGAGCAGTGTTTTCCAATCTTTTTCATCTCACGAATCACTTTTTCCATGCACATAATTTTGTGGCACACCAACTCACCTTTTTAACCTGACGTTGGTATATTCAGCTATGCTAAACATACTGATGCATCAATAAATTTGAGTAACGCTTTAAGTAAGGCCTTACTAAGCCTTACCTAGTCACGTTAGTGTGTCGCGACCCACCTGTTGGAAAACACTGCTGTAGAATAAGGACAAAAATGACATAAATACCTTACCAGGTAGCATATCAGGGGAAGAAAAAATCCTCGCTTTTTAGTATATACAACGGCGTCGCCCGAAGAGCCGCCATCAATAACGTCGGGATTGAGAGTGTCGGTTTAGCCGGCCAAGCCGGCTCCTCCTATCAGGCTCTTGTATGAAGAGTTACCAAAAGTTTGTGTGTTTTCTGCACATTAGATTTTTACGACTTTTTGTGCTCCTTTTCCTAATAGAATATCTCATTTCAAGATCCTGGCTATGGCTCAGGTCTATGAGCTTTGTTCATTGCTGACACGCACCCAAGGGGACCATGCGTTTTCCGTAGTTTGGAAGTAGGAATCACATTTCTGATACTAAGCTATTCTAAAGCAAAATAAAAAAATGTCTTTCACACAGTCGCTGGCTACGCATTATGTAGCATGTTCTTTTCTCCCTGCTTGACGTGCCCTGGTGGTTAAAAGAGTCCTTGATTTTCCCCAAATGTTTGGTTTGACCCCGGTAGCTCTATAAAGCTATCATAAAACAAAATACCAATAATATCTTCCACGTGGTGCGATTTAATACAGTAACGTTGTTAATTTTAATTTCGCCTCAAACTTTTTCAAGTGCCTGCTGGGTACGCATTAAAATTCATATTCGTTTTTTCTTGCTTAGTTTTGCTTATAGAAGTTAAGTAAGTCCTTGCTTTTCCCAAATTTTCAGGTTTGATTCCGGTAGCTTTTAAAGCTATTACCAAGCAAAGTAGAAAACATTTTTCTTCTAAGCATGGTGCAATTTTACCCCGGCAGGACACACTATCACCCGTGCCGATTTAAAACGTGTCAATTAAAGCAGCTGCGTCAGCTTCGCAGTACAAACATTTATGAGAGCAACAACGAAATGATTTAGTAACATTCCCTTTTTTGGATTAATGTTTGTGACATTAAGAGTTTTGCCTGCGCTATTTGCTTTAAATTGGCTATAGCATGAAAAGGGGCTGTGGCTTTCCTTTAAATCATATAACCTATTGCAACAGGTGCCTATTACGCTTTTTTCAAACAAAAATTTTTTCTCTTAATCCAGTATTACAGATTGATGCTATTATTGTTTAATTTTGATCTTTTCTTAAATTTGGGACTTTACTACATTTAACTTTACCCCTAATCCAAACCTCCCTACTTCTAAATGAAGATTAGTGTTTTGTATCGATATCCTTGCAATTACAAATATCAGTAATGGGCTTTACAATTTATGTTTGCTATCAAAATGAGATGAATAATTTTGCTTCCTACTGCTGTTATCACTATGTAGTGGCAAGCATTGCGATGGCATATAACATTATGACCTCGCAATGCGTTTTGAGCTATTATTATTAGGATCGCTACTTACCAATTTTTCGTTACTGTGGGCAAATTAATATAAAGTAACGTCTCTGAGTGCGTGCATGTTCCTTGGCCCTGGCATAAGCGTCGCCATGCAAAGAGCAAGCTAATTCAAGAGAAGCACTCACAGCTGAGTTGTAGCAGCAGTGGGGGCCCCCATTAATAATGTCGAGCTTAAGAACATTAAATCAGTTGGCTGCTGTGCGGTGGCGTGCGGAGGTCTGGTGATGCCCGGGGCCATGCTTGATTGTATGCCCCCTCCCAAGCTGTCAAGTACTCAAGAATGTGACAAAGAAGACACTTGAAATAAATAAAAGCTAGTGTTGAGAAAAAAATTTCCAAAAATTAAACTAAGATATTTCAAAGAGTATTTTTGTTTTAATGTGTTCATTAAAGTAGCTAAAACATCAAAACGCTACATAAGGATTATAAGGATATGTATGACGGAACGACAACAACTGTCAGAAGTGCAGCACGGTTGACTGAGGAATTCAAGGTAGGTGTTGGACTTCATCAAGGCTCAGCACTCACCCCATTCCTTTTTGCCATCATCATGGACCAGCTGACGGAAGACATCAGGAAGGATGCACAATGGGACGTGCTATTTGAAGATGACATAGTGCTGTCTTGGCTAAATTATAGGGAGCTAGAGCATGATCTGGACAATTGGAGAAATGCACTGGAGAGAAGAGGCCTGTAAGTCGTCGTAATGTGGCAGAGTATCTATGATCCAGGTCAGACTCAGCAAAAAGATGGGGACCGAGGGTTTATCCTTTTACCACCCCAACCGGCTGTGTTGTCTAGATCAGATGCTGGCTGTGATAGAGTTGAGCCAGCACCTTGTTTCGTCATCCAAAACTGTCAGACCTATTATTCCTCGAGGTGCCCCATGTGTGGGATATGTTGCAATAATGTGGTCTGCAGTTTGTTCACTGGCGCCACACTCCCATTTCGCTGAAGGAGCAAGACCCCATTTGTGCATGGACGAACCGAAACGCCCAACGCCAGTACGCAGGGGATTGAGTTTGACCCAGGACGTTCTGGTCAAACTCATTCCAATGGGTCTTGTGCTGATTTTAGGAATGTAGACACAGAGCGTTGACACACTCTTGGAGTACTCTGTGTCCCCTGTCAAGTTTGTCCATTGGGCAGCGCGGATGCCCAACTCAAATACGTTGTGTAATAGTTTCCGCGCGCAGGAACAAACGGGCGTCTAGATTTTAGTCTCTCCTTTCTAGCAGCCCGCAACTCAGTCACCTGTCCATGAAGAATGTGGCCAGGGTCTAAAAAACTACGATTAGCCAAGGAGTGTGTCACTCCTTGGCGGCGAAGCTCAGCTGACTGGATGCCTGAGAGAACAGGAAGGTTGTCCGTTGGCGTGGGACGTAGACATCCAGTGGCAATGCGCAAAGCGTCATTAAAAACGCTGTCAATGAGGCGAGCATGCGCGCTGCGACACCAAACTGGTGCGCAGTACTCAGCAGTTGAATAGATCAGGGACAAGGCAGCTGAGCGCAATGTCTTGGCACCAGCGCCCCATCCTGAACCCACAAGTCGCTTGAGCAGCGAAACGCGCGTGGATAGTTTTTTACGCAATGTCTTAAAGGTGATGACGGTACGTAAGCGCTCTGTCCAGTTTCACACCAAGGTAGGTTGGCACTGGGCAAAATGGTAAGATTTTACCATTGTTCTTAACTTTTAGCTCACGCTTAGCCTCTCAATTGTGGAGATGAAAGTCTGCCGCCATCGTTTTAGCATGGCTGAGCTTTAGCCGTCAAGTCTGGAGATATGCAGAAAGTGTAGTCATGTCTTCGCTCAAAGTTCTTTCCAACACCTTCCAATCTCCAGATGAATGAAGTATGGCCAGGTCGTCAGCGTAGGCATACTTCTTGGAGGTTATGGAAGGCAGATCGTAAATGCATATGTGTAAAAGAAGAGGAGTCAATACTGATCTCTGTGCAACGCCATTATTCAGGCGTCGGATCCTGCTTGGCTTGCTGTCACAAGTGGCCACGGTGAGGCTTCTGTTCCGAACGAGTTCCATGATCATCTGGACCATGTGGTTGTCCGGCAGAAGTCTCAGCAGCTTACAGGTGAGGCCACGGTGCCAAACAGTGTCATAAGCAGCTTTCAGATCGATAAACACTGCACCGGCCTTCTTTTTTGCCTCAAAAGAATCCACAATGTTTTACGTAAGCAAAGCGACCTGGTCCACCGTAGACTTTCTGTGTCGAAATCCATCCTGTTCCTTTGGAAGCAAGGGGTCGATTATTGGTTCGACACGATTGTACATTAGTCGTTCGAAGATCTTGTAAGAGGCGCAGAGCAGAGAGATGGGACAGTAGCTCTTTGGGTCCTCTACAGATTTTGAGGGCTTAGGGATCGCGACTACCAGCGCTCTTCTCCAGACTTTTGGAATTTTGAGTTGGCGCAAGCAGGAAGAAGGAAGCCACATAGCCAGAACTTCAAGCCGGGACCAGCATGGATTAAAAGTTCTGGGCAAACAGAGTCAGTGCTCGGAGCTTTACCAGGTTTTAAGTGATGGAGGGCAGCAGCAAGTTCTCTCGGAGAGAAATCTCCGGAGATATTCACTGCGTTAGGAGATGTAGTCCTCCAAAAGGTCAGACAATTCCTGCATAACGGAACCAGAAATCACTCAATTTGCACCCTCGTACTTCCCGTTTTTTACCAGTTGGCTAGCAATAGCATTTGCTGAAACGGGACATTGACGAGAAGATTGTCGTGACCTACGAGTAAGATTGTTTAACATACTCCATGCTACCCGGCTAGAGTGTGAGCTGGATTGTGGACAGCCTCAGACCATTGATTCCTTCGTTTCCTGTCAAGCCTGGCAAGCAAAGCTGTAGCAGCTCTGCTAGATTCATGCCCTTCAGGGTATTGCAAGAATGTTTGGTAGAGGTTTTCACACTTGGCATCCCAACATGGTATACGATTATTTCGTCGGCCACGTGGGATACACTTTTTCGCCGCAGTGCTGATGGCTTTACAGAAACACTGATATGCCTGATCCATATCAAGTGAATCAACTGGCGGCAAAGTCCTGGAAAGCTTGTTTGTAAGAGCAAAGTTGTGGCTCCACTTGGCCTCGCGGAAGTTCCATCGCTTTACAGGCTTGCTTGGTAAAGGACGAGCAAAGCTGGGTGGAGTAATAAGCGAGGGTCGATGTTGAGACCTTGGAAACTTTTCTAAGATATGTCTGTCAGGTAAACGACTGTCCGAATCGATACTGACGAATGCAAGATCCGGGTTGGTACTTGTATTCCAGCGGCCAGAGTAGAAGCTGGCGGCATCCTTCGGGTTTTGGAGTAGGACAAGATTGCTGGTATTTGCCCAGCCAACTAGGCATTTCCCATCTGCACTGTTGGCATCAAAATCCCAGTCAACATGCTGGCATTAAAGTCCCCAGCATAGAGACAGGGATGTGGGAATACTGGAAGATCGGATACTTGCAAACAAATCAGTGGAGGTTTGTAAACGTTGACTATCTTGTATCCATCAATGTCAACGCACAACCACTCAGTCTCCAATGTAGGTGGAGATTGGTCGAAAAAGGTTTACTTCAGTCGTTCGTGGACAAACGTAGCAAGACCATGCTACCTGCTTAAGTAGAACCCAGCTAGTTGGTAGTCCGGTAGAACTAACCTCTGTGCAGACGTGCAGTGGGTTTCCTGGAGTAGGATGACGAGTGCCTCACGCTGTGCAGCAAGATGGTAAAGAACACTCATCTTGCTTGCAGTGAGGCCTTCGATGTTCAGCTGAAGAATGGCAGGCCTTCGGAACTTGTTGACGATGCGTTTTGATGCGTCACCCCGCCCTGAGAAGGGCGTTTGCCACTTACAAAGCTTTGCCAGAACATCGGTAACAGTAGATGCCCTACCGTTTGGGCAGATTTGGTTTCGGTCTGTCATACAAGCTCGGAGGACAGGCGTGCTCACGAACTGGGCAACGGGAAAGCATCTGCCGTCCAGTACAGAAAGTGAGCCGGAGCAAGACCGGGTAAGGTGGAGAAGAGTTAAAGCTGCAAGGAGAAAAGGTAAGGAGAGCGATACACTTCAAATACCTAAATTCGACAGTTACTAGCGAAGGAAGATGTGAAGAAGAAGTGAGGAGAGAGATCCAAGCAGGATGGATGAGTTGAAGCAAGGTGTCTGGAGTTCTTTGCGACAGGAAGTTATCAGCAAGGGTTAAGGGTAAAATGTGCAAGGGTGTTGTGAGACCTGCCAAGAACAAGATTAAAGGCTAAGGCATACATTTATAAGTAAAATTTATCTGGTGAAGGGTATGCATTGAGGAACAAGTCATTGCGCTTACGCATGCAAATAATTATGAAATAGGCCTACCAAAATGATCTATTATATATTGTATATATAACTTCGTGGGGTATAACAGGAGATATAGTTGCCTATTTTTTTTTATTAGAAATAGTATCTGAAATTGTACAAGTCCAACCATGTAGTTTGATGTATTGCTGGCTTGCTGCCCTTAATATTTTTGTAAGCTGTACAATGAAAATGCTTTAAGGACATCGTTTAGTGAAAGCAGAAGAAGAAATAACTCTTTTTATTAAACTAGAACATGTGATGATGTGAACAAATCAATTAGACACTTACACTTTACGACTTTTCTTTCCCATATGAGCTCTCCTATCGGAAAATATTTCAACTACAGTGTTCCCTCGCCCCTTTGCGGCTTTAGTGCATCGCGGATTTTTTAAAATATTTATTAAAAAATAAAAATTCAAAAATAGTGCCATATCGCTGATTGGCTGCGCATTATCACACCATTCTCGTTCACGCTGTTGACTGTGTCTTACGTATTTTAGTGTTGTGTTTGCAATTAACTTTTCGTTAAGCCCTTCCAAAGCTGCCTAAGCGCCGTGCTCTTGCCAAAGATTACTCTAGTGAATCAAAGAGGAAGATGATGACCATCAGTAAAAAGGTCAAACTTGTGTCTGGATTAAATAAAACAGAAAATATTTCCAATTTTTTGTGTTCTTTTTCCGTCAATTGCTCCAAAGGCGCGGGGAATTCTAGATTCCCGACACCTTGTAGTTTTTCACTTATCGTCGTGGATTCTGGTCCCCATTTGCCGCGTTAAACGAGGGAACAGTGTACCTCATTTTTCACATGTGCTGAAGGGAATTCTCTTTCGATGCTGATTAAAGCTAAACTTGCTAGGTGTTCCTGTAGCATAGATGATCTTATAGGCTACAGGTTTTTATCAATTTCAACTTTGAAAATGACCTCTCAGAGCTTGCAATTGAAAATCCGATGGTGAGCAGTAATCAATATCCAATACATAAAGTTGGGAAGACATCCCTCCCAAACTGCATTAAACATTCAAGAGCATGCTTAGGATTAGAGGGAACTGCATTTCCTCTAGCTCGAAGGAGCATAACAAAGTCATAGGTAATTATATGGTTGGTTTTTGTGCACTAAATAGCAAACTAATTGAAATTTTGTAAATAATAATTTCAGTACAAAAGCTGACACTGCAGAAGATTTTCTACAAAACAATTACACAATGCCCCCCAGCAAGATCCTATCAGATTCACGTAGCATGTGTTAGTAGACTTACGATACGAAAAAGGAAATATCTTTAACAGTTTAATAAAATGTAATTTTTGTAATTTCACTCTTTTGGTGCTCGCCTACCTTGGATGCCCGGGGCCGTCGCCAAGTTCGCCCTCCTCTCTGCACGCCACTGCTGCTGTGGCAGCCTCGGCCAGTTGCAAAGGAAATTGCTTCAACATGATCATATGTTGCTTTTTGAATGTTTCATTTGAATGTTTTGATTGATAATACCAAAGATCCATGCCATCAAGAAAGTAAGCCAAGATGTACTAAACGACTTTGTTTTTCCAGGAATTGCAATTTTGTGAAATGTAGGTAACAAAATTTTGCGTTTTTTTAACCGGTAGACTACATTTCATAAACATTTACAGACCTCAGTTTTTGATGAATATTTTTGAAAACGTCAACAGATAATGCAAAAGAACCATGCTTATGAGGAAAAGTAGTCAAAATGTACCAAAGAACTAACTTTGGTTTAACAATTGCAAGTTTGTTAGGTCAAGTAGGATAATTGTTCGACTAAAAATGAAACATGGTGTATGGCAACCAATTTTTGATCAGCCATTATAAACTAATCCTCAACCCTAAGTAATTGGAGTCATATATTGCTGGATAGGAAATTCCCTAAGCTTTCAAAAGACAGTAATTGTTAATACCTTACTATAACGTTTTTCTGTTAAAGTTACCTGTTTTTACTAAGCTTACCACTTTTTGAGAGGGGTGAATAGTTACATCACATGTCTTAAAAGTTAAGTTTTTTCAGAATAACAACAAATATTAATTGTACATATTATACACTATCGGAATCGCTTTGAAATAACCGTTAATTTGTTGAAAAAGCTTGAAAATCGGTTGAGAAATGAGGTCGCAAATCAGTTTTTTAGTAAACTGATTTTGCAAAAAAGTTGCAATTTTTAAAAACATCTTCAAATTATGATCTGCGGTAGCCAAAAATTTGCGTTAATTGTATGGGACATATTATAATATCATAGAGCCGGTTTTAAGCGCGCAAGCGAAATAGTAAGAAAAATGCTTACATGGCTTAAAATTCCTAAATAAAGAAGTGCTCGTAGTATTGTCAAATAAGCAGTAATTGTTGTAGAATTGTTTTTGTCCATAGAACCTTATTAATATCTTCTGAAAAAACGTTTAACCGCGTTTCTGCGATGAGTACTTTTTCAGAAAGAACAAAAAACAAATTGTTCAATGAATAGTTGATTGTAACGTCATTTTAGACCCCAAACAAATGAAAGTTTTTGTAATGTGGTAAGTCGGAAGCTGGTTTTCGTTTGAGCAAAAAGCGATTGTCATCTGTCAAGTAATGCAAATGTTTTGACGTCATCATTACGTCACGAACACTCTTATGACCCTCACCACGGGGTGTTGATCAATCGTGCTAAGTTTGATGCTTGTACCTATAGCAGTTTCAAAGGAGTTAAAACAGACACACAGAGAGACGGACAGAATTGCGCTTTATATATTAGATTATGTGACGGTTGTCTGTGTTTGATGTTTAGTCATTCCTAAAGAAAAAAACTGATTTTCGTTTTGCGAAACGTTGAGTTTTCATGAATTTTATGTAGATTTTAAATCTAAATAAAGATCATTTTAACTTTCAATTATACCAAAAGAGTTATATTGAGAAGTTAGAAGATGCCTGGTGACAAAAGCAAATTATACATTGACTCATAAATCATAATTACGGGCAAACGGTAAGTCGCCCAGCTTCGACACGTCATTAAGCGAAAGATTGTGAGTTAGATCGTTTGATGACGGAAAAGAAAATGATGGCAGTAACAGGTATGATTGTAGCACTACACGATACTCCTTTGGGTGTGGTCACAACAGTGTGTTACAAACATGCCATGTTTACACTGACCTAGGTCCCAAATGCTGAATTATCAAAGGGTTAGGTATTATAATATTAAGAAGAGCTTTATTTAATTAGTTTCCACAGTTGACTAGCTCTATCTACAATACAAAAAGATCTAAGCAAAATATTCGAAAGTTTGAAAAGGTTTCTAAAAAATCGTTTTTCGCAAATAGAATTCCTTATAATGCGGGAATGATATAATTAACCCTATAACGTCGTCATGCGATTTACGCATTGACTATGCTATTAATGTTAGTTGTGCAAACATATCGGTGTTGCTGCCCGGTCTCTGTCTCTTGTGCGAAGAAACCCGCTGCCAAAAAAGGATATTGTCTTGAAAGGTCTTTTTCAACCAGGCCGAAGCGTGGCAACATAAGGAAGCGAAAGCAGAAACCCATGCTTTGCTCAGCCTTGCGCTGAGATAAACTCAAAAGAACGCTTTTGGACATTTTTTGCGTTGGCGTCAGTTTGTTTTCATGGTATTTGTATTGGTTTTGCGAAAAAGAAGCGGCTGTTGTTCAAAGAAGAAAGGAACCGGTGTGCGCATGGTGTTGCAAGAAACCATAAAGCTTTCGACGTTTCCATCGTCGTGATCGTCAAAAGCAGCGGGCAATGCGTTGCGCGGTTGCCGGTACCGTTCGTGCCACTTTTTGAGTGAGTGGTCTCAAAACTGCATAAAGGCCTTTGTGAAATGATAAAATGCTGGGATGACGCGGTAGGCAAAATTTCCGGCGCACAAAGACGCTGTCGCGCTAACAGCGTCGGCAGTCGAAGTTGAAAATGGCAGTCGTTTGCTTGGTAGAAGGCAGGTGCTTGTGACGCTTCGACAAACAGAAACGCGAGCAATGGATCCAGTTAAACGCTGTCTCGAGCACAGTACTTTTGCCATACCAGGTGTTGCTTATTTTTGTCCTTTCGAATCTTACACGAAGTCAGCGGTGGATTTAGGATGAGGCAGCTGCCTCGGGTCCACTTTCCAATACATCCAATAAGCTATTTCAGCTCTTCAAAATAGTAGTAACCTACAAAGAAAAAGATCTTTATTGAGAAATTGGACAGTTAGGAGCCCCTCACGAATTTTTGCTTCAGTCCCCTAAAATTCTTAATCCACAACTGCTTGCACTGTACAAGGCTGCATGGTCTGATCGACTGTAAGCTATTGAAGTTTGCTCGAACGTCGCAAAAGTTGTGGAAACTTTGAGCGAACTGCAGACAGTAACACTGTTTCCTGCTATTAGGTCTCTTCAGTACAGTTACTGACCGACAAGAAGCTAGAGGCTTTAAATAAAGCACAGCTTATACCAGAGGTTTCCAAACTTTTTGTCTGCCGGCACAGGAAATCAGTTGAACAAATTTCGCGGTACACCCGTCGCTGGAATCCATTGCATCACAGGCGACAGCGAGAATGACTTTTTTTTGAGATAACCATTTTTCTGGGCAACGACCTCTGGCGATTGCGTGATGCAGCCCCAAATGGTGTTAATTTTTTTTTATTTGCCATATTCATCTTCCATTCACGAGAAAGCGATGTATCGCTATGTTTTGGACGGTAAGTCCGCACTCGCTTGGGAGTTGCCATTTCCGGGTCACCTGTCTTCCACATGAACGTGGGGCGTCTTAGGCACTTAACGGGACGCCTCCGCCTTTATGTGGAAGACAGGTGGCCCATAAAAACCTCGAAAAAGGCAACTCCCAAGCGAGTGCGGACTTACCGTCCAAAGTATAGCGATACAATTCGCTTTCTCGTGAATGGAGGATAAATATGGCAAACAAAACAAAACAAAAGAGTCCCGTCAAGTGCCTTGCCCAAGGACACAACAAGCGAACTTGCCGGCTTGTTCTCCACAACCTCCCATAAATGCCGAGCGCCAAGCAGGGAAGCTATAGGTACCATTTGTTAAAGTCTTTCGGTATGACTCGACAAGAGGATGAACCCCAGGTCTACCGACTGCGAAGCGGAGGCTTTAACCACTACGCCATCGCGTCGGTTTCCAATAAATAGGTCATCATTTCTCTCGCCGTGACCTGTAATGGCAGCATTTTCTCGATTTTGGCTGAAAATTTGTAATAACAAAAAGTACTTTAAAAAAACTCGCGCAGTCCCGTAGCACTCCAACTTCGGGCCCCCCCCAAAGTAAGCGCAAGAGCCCCTGCGCACAGGTCATATCACTTTAGAGGTGTAAAATTGAAAAGCTGCATTAAGAAAATACACCACAATTTGTACATAAGTAAACAGGCTAATGTCAGAATAAAGCATGCCGATACCGAAGGTGCAAGTCATAAAAAATTCGGCACCGATGCCAGAGTTCAGTAGGACATTTATGCAGACACTGCGAAACGAAAGCAATGACACTGAAAAACATGAAAAACTTATAAAAACACAGTATCATTTAAATAGTCTGGAGCGAACCTTTTTCTTCGCAAATGCTGTTATGACATTGTCATAATCAAGAGATCGGGCGCAGTCATTTTCGATTGACAACATGGCTAATGACTGTCATAGACGTTCTATTAAAAGTTTTGATCAGTTTCAATTTGCTGAAGCTTCTTTCAGCGCTGGCAACAGTCACGGGGCAAGTTAGTAAGATTCGAAGTGCGATGTACACATTCGGATACAATTCAAATAAATGAGTCTTTAGAAGATAGTTCAGAAAGTCTTGAGCCGTATTGAGATTGCGTTTTTTTTGTAAAATTAAAACAAACCGCTGTAGCTCAGCGCTCATTTCATCAGAATCAATGTCACCGAACTTTTTTTGGAACTCTTTACAGCAAGTAAGAAGAGCATTTTCTTGTTGCACAAGCAAAAGTTTGTCTCGTGTGTACAAAAACGAAAAGGCGGAAGAAACCTCACGTAACAAATTAAAGCGCTCCTTTATTGACATAATAGCCTGGTCTACTAATGGATAGAAAAAGTTGCTTTTAAATTTCAGTTCAGGAGTAGCTCGTTGTTCCTCTTTACCTTGGTAATCAAACAATCTTCTTTTCTTTCCACTTCTTGACGGAGGAAAAGAAGGATCAATATCCAATTCCTGTGCTATTTCAACAGCAGATGTTGCGGCACTGTCATAACCCGTTGTGCGATAGTTTTGCAAAAACTTTTCAGTTGCCTGGATTTCCGTTTCCATCGTATGAAGGGAGACTCCATACGATTAAAGAATCTTGCTTGCTTTATTGACTTGGAATAGGATATCGTACCAAATAAACACCGACAAAAGAAAACTCCATTTTGATAAATGAGCTATCAACGATTTTGTTTCTGAGGCAGCTCTTCCATCTTTTCTTTCTATGGAAATGGCTTCCAAGTCTTTCAGTGCCAGCAAGACCTCTTTTAAATTGTATCGAAGAGGTTTGATGCATTTAATTCTGCTTTCCCAACGAGTATCAGATTGTGACTTTATGGACAGCTCCACATGTTTCTTCAAAATTTCCCAACGCTGAGCAGAGGAAGAAAACAGCACATACAACTTTGTAAGTACTCCAAAAAATGTCAATGCTTCCGTCGATGAATTAGCACTGTCAACAACAACTAAGTTAAGGGTATGGTTTGCACAGGGCACGTAAACAGCTTTGGGATTGATGTCTAGCATTCTTGCTTGGACCCCAGAATGTTTTCCTTTCATGTTAGCACCATTATCATATGACTGACCTCGACAATCAGACAATTCGAGTTGCAGGTTGGTCGCTTTTTCTAAGAAAGCGTCCAACAAGCCTTTCCCAGTACTGTCACTTATTCTCAAGTAGCCAAAAAATGTTTCTTTAACAACAGCAGCTTCTTCATTACATAGTACATAACGGAGAATGACAGACATTTGTTCATGATGTGACATATCTGGAGTGCAGTCCAAAATTATAGAAAAATATTTTGCCAATTTCAATTGCTGTAAATTTTCTTTTTCAACTTCTGTCGCTAGCAATTCAATTAGTTCGTTTTGTATGGTAGGACTCAAATAGTGATCTTTAGTGTTTTTATTCTTGATTCTGTCTTGAAGCTCTTTTAGGATCGGATCTCTTCTTGCCAAAAGCTCAAATATACCCAGAAAATTTCCATTGTGAAGAGATCCTAAGACTTCTTCAGATCCTCTAAAAGCAAGATTCCTTTCCGATAGAAACAAGGCAATGTCGATGAGTCTCTCTAAAACATTTCTCCAAAAACGTCTTTCATTGAAAAAAATATTCATCTCGCGTTTGTCGATAGTGGATGAATTTCTTATCCCTTTAGCTAGCAACATCCATTGACTGCAGCATTCTTGGTGGGAAATGCCGTTTTCATGGTCTTTCAGTTTTTTCGAAAAACCCTCCCATGTATTTATACCACTACAAAAGGGGCTTAGTGTTTTTCCAAATAGCTTACAACAAAAGCAAAAAACTTGATCTGATTCCCCAGAATAAACTAGCCACGACCGTGAAACACTTTCACCATTAGGTAACACACGTTTATAATGGTTGGAGGAAAAACGTCGCCTTGGAGTTGTGCTATTATATGGAAAATTCATTATTAGTTGATGTGGTCCACGCTTTACTATATCACATCGTTGAGCATCAGAAATACTTTTAGGCCATTTACATGGGTCATCAGGGATAGGGATAAATTGAGATTCAGTTATTTTTGATATTGAAGGTTGCGTATTGGCAGGTAAATCACAACTTTCATTTTCTGGAAATTCACAATCACTTTGATGCTGATCGTCATAGTCTTCTTTTTCTTGTACACTATAGTTTTCTTCATCCCTCTCGGTACTAGTGCCAGGTCTACTCTGCTCAGTAATCTTGAAAAAATTTGTCATCTTGGGCAATTTCGCTACAGCATCTCGAGCAGTGGCTGCTTCTTTTCTCTTTTGATCACCACTTTTTGAACGTTTCATTCTATACAATGTCAATAAAATACTTTATCTGCACTCTGCAGTGTATATATATTGTCCCGGTATTTCTAGCCAAACAGAATTCCAGACCATTCTATGATTGTTGCGTAACAACGGCATTGTCAATCGAATATTCAAGATTCTACCAGAAAATCAATCGAAATATTCTAGATTCTGCGAGATAAAATGACGTACGAGCATTCACTTATGATGTCACAAGCCAATTTCTTCCTACAGTTTAAATCGGTTGTAAACAAGTCTGCTGAACTGAAAATAGTCACGTAGCCAAAAAGCAATTTCAGACTAACTTGGGCCCCCAAAGTTGGCTTAGGCCCCCCCCAATTGGGGGGTTTGGGGGGCGGCTGCTACGTCTCTGAACTTGCGACACACCTGCAACTCTTCCACGGCACACAGCTGGGGAAACACTGGCTTAGACTGCCACACTTGTGGGACCTCTACTAGGTCCACTGCAATGGATGGTCTGTCAGTACTCTGCGAAGCCGTATTACTTGTGAATGAGTGGCGGTTGTCGCACGGTGCTCTAAGTCTAACAGGGTGTTTGCCAGCGCCTTGTGACAAAAGAAAGCTCACTTCCAAAGATCAGAAGATGTTTGAAAGCGAGCTCGGCCGAGTAAATTTTGCTCGCCTTATCTCATTTACGCGAAAAAGCAAGCGGCACCAAACTTTGATCTAGCCAGGGTGCAAATCTGCAAAACTGGGACGTTTGAAGCCAGCAACTGCAAACTCTGATCAAAGGGCAATTTAGGTTCGTCTTTTTGGGTGACCAAAATTCAAGGAGACGCAAGTGGCAAACAAACACACAGCTTTTCGCTCGACTCTTCTGCAAAGCCGGAAAAAACGCCCTTGCCACACGGGCCGGTTTGTGCGCGGCGCTCGTCAACGAGGTCGTTTAACTAAAGCAACTCGAAACTCTTCAGAACGTCAAGGTGGCTCCGAAAAGAGCCATTTTGACCAGGCAAAGCACGCGAGCGCTTACTTTGAGCTGGTGTATTTGGTTTGCTTTCTTAGGTAACGAGATGTATATTGATCTCTTCCGGTCAATAGACCATTCGCACGTTTCCAATATCTTTTTCCGCAGAATTGTAACCATTTTCGTTCCTCCTTCTTCTGTTACCTTTATAAGTTCGTTTAGCCGGCGTCTCATATATTCAGGGGATTTCCCACTTGAAATCTCTTTTATGGGATTTGCTACTTCTGCTTCTGTCATTGCGAGTTCTTGAACAAGTGTCGACGTTGTAAATGCCTCTTTAATTGTTTCATTTTTTTTTATACAGTTCTTCTGTATACTCCTTCCATCTTTCTTTAATGTCCTTTTCTTCTGTAATAACTTCTCCTTTCTTGTCCTTCAAAACACATAGTTTGGTGGTCTTTTTTCCTGTAGAGAATTTTGACGTTTTGATTGTTTGATTGTATTGTATTGCATCGGTTGTTTAAATATGCTTCTTTGTCTCTTCTTCCTTGTTTTTGTAACTCTGCATTGGGCTTCTTATGTGATTTTGAATTTCTTTCAGCTTTGGCTTTCCGTCTATCTCGTGCAATGTTGATTGGTGTACTGGGTAGCTATGGCGACTTTTTCGTTATTTGTTTTTGGGGGACGTTGTCATGGGCTTCTTTTAATATAGCATGCTTGATGTCTTCCTATAAACAATTTGGCTCCACTTCTTCCAATTTTTCATGCATTAGTATTTGAAATCGTTTACATGTGTTTACCCTGTGGTCATCAGTAATGTTATCCAGGTCAAACACAATCGGCTTAGAAATTTTCTTCTTGTTTTTCAGTTTTAGTTTAAATTTGGAGATCAACAGTTCATAGTCAGATCCGCAATTTGCACCAGTAGAAGTTTTTGCCAAACTTATGGAGCTCCGTAGTCTTTTTCTGCACAAAATGTAATCAATTTGATTCCTGCTGTTTCCATGTGGTGATGTCAAAGAGTATAACCTTCTTTTGACGTGCTCAAACAAAGTGTTAGTTATTGCAAGTTCATTTTCTATACAAAAGTTGATTAAATGAGTTCCTGCTTCATTTCTTTCTCCAAGACCAAAACGGTCCGTCGTTACCGCTTGAGATACCCCTTCAACTTTGGCATTCCAGTCACCCATAACATATTTATAATTATTATAAGTGTGTCTTGTCCTTGCACTATATCAATGTCAGTCTGGAGTTCTGCGCAAAAACATTCAATTTCTTCTGGATTTGCAGTACTTGTAGATGCATTAACTTGAAAAACTGTCGTGTTTATAGGGTGACCTTGCAATCTTATTGCTAATAACCTGTCACTTACAGGGGCGTATCCAGAAATTTCAAAGGAGGGAGGGAGCGCAATCCAAAAACCTAGACAGTTGAAACTTATTGATGGGACAAGCTTTTTCGCTTGTGTCAGGTTATGCATGGCTTTGCCTCCCTACCTGCGCGTTTCGTTACATTCCGGCATTTAATACTTTGATTTTCTTAATATTGGTGTAGCTAGGCGTTCGGTAGTTTTCTTCGTCTGCCCAATGCTGCAGTTTAAATTAAGGTTACAGTTTATTTATTTTGGACTCCATAGTCCATGTCATAAAACACGTCAAAACAAAACACACACAAGCAATCAAGCTACCCTTATATAGTTCCCCTCCGGCTGAAAAAAATCAACAAGTGCAATCAGCATTGGCTTTATAAATCTGTACAATATAATGATCCCAAAGGAAATCCTATTTACAAGGCAACTCACAAAACCAGCAACCGTTTCTTCCTTTTCGCTACTCTGTAGTTGTTTGCTTGTATTGTATTAGATACTTCTTGAATTTTCTCTTTTTCTTTGCACAATTTCAGCATCAGATTATTTACCAACGACTTACAGTAAGCTTAATTATCAAAGTTCAAATCTGAGCACATTAAAAAGCTTATGTGCGTTACATTTCAAAACAATATAACAACGCTACATTCTTCCCCCATCCAGCTTAAAAATCTAGGTGATCAATTAATATTCAGACACAAAACAGCAATTACAGACATGTCGCTCTTTCCCCCACGTAGCAAAAAAAGAAAAAAGTTGTAAACAAACACATGACAGATGCACATTCAGAAGCAATATATACAGGACTTTAGTGGACCTGGTCAAGATTATTACAACCAGCTTCAAAAATTACAAACAAGTATGTACAAAAATATATGCGCTAGCAGTACAAAAATAACCTTTGAGAACCTGATCCCCTGGCCCCAAGTGTGTTTCCCTCTGTCTTTTGGTGAGTTTTGACCAATGTAATGTGGCAAAAATGCTGAAAAAGTGGGAGTGCGGCTGTTAGTCCTTACTGCATGAGTGCGCTGGAATGAGAAAGCTGAGAAACAAAGTTGGCATCATATAAGTGAAATCATGTCGGTCAAACCTCCCTCTCTGTGCTAGGAGATTGTGTGTGTGTGTGTGTAGGCTGGAAGCGTGTGCATGTGACGCTGTACTTGCCGTGCATTGCGTATGACCAAACCGAGCACCCATGCAGCCTATCTTCCGATTTGGTTTGCATATATAATGTCATATATTTTGAAACATAGACAAATCGGCTAAAGACAGCGAAATTTCTTATGAAGAAATGTGGTAGCTAGACCTGCTGTTAATGCACGAAATGATGCTTAAATTTTTGTTGCTGGTTTTATCCTGTCTTCCAATGGATAAGGCCACATTACATTGAGAATAGTCCACTGATTATTAGCATTTTTTAGTAAATTAACACATCATATTTTCCAATTGCAATCGTCTTCCATGCTTTCTCGAAAATTCGGATATCACTTCATCTACTGAAATATCAATGTCTCGATGAATTGACATAAGCATCAAGCCAGTAAGTCTCCCATCGGACATAGTGGATCTGAGCCGTGTCTTCGTCATCTTCAATGTGCTATTACTTGGCTCAGAGGAGCAGCTCGTCACAGGCAAAATGCAAAGAATCGTTAGCAGCGTTTTTATATTAAGAAAAAGCTGTAAACCTTGCACCTAATTGGCAAAGCAGCATACGGGCGTAAGGGGCATTAACAATTTATTAAAATGAATATGCCAGGAAACAATAATGAGTATACCACCCAACCAATTTAGATGAGACCATTTAATAAATTGTTAATGCCCCTTACGCCCGTATGCTGCTTTGCCAATTAGGTGCAAGGTTTACAATTTCTATATCTTCGCCTATAATTTTTAAGAAAAAGCTGCTCGCTGGCATGAACAAGTGCTGCGGAGAGAGACTTCGGCAACGAGTTAGAAGTGCTTGTCGAACGAAGCTCTGTCTGCCATTTGACGTACCAGCAGTGAAGTTCGCTCCAAACGCTTTCTGGATAAAGCAAGTCAGCTTTGTATAGATTTACCACAGATGTAAGTTTTTGCAATGCCTCTGCTTACTCCATGAGAACCATTGTAGCAGAGACGAAGCACAGGCCATATGTCGCAGTTTGCTGATGGATCGAAAATCTAGATTTCATTTCCCTTGCGACATGATACAGCAACGAAATAGTAAGATTTTGTTTGTAATATTCATCTGGGGTTCCAGCTGGAACGTTGTCACGATGTTGCTGTCTACCACAAAGTCTGGGGATGCAGAGTTCAACTCCAATATCTTCGCACATCTTTTTAGTTTCATCCATCCAGCGGCAGTGGTGAGTGTCTACATTGTCTCGCGCACTCTGCAGGGTACCACACAAAACATCGATGCCTGAAATAGCTTCCACTATGTCCCTAGACTGACTCTGCAAACTGCGAGTGATGTTAGCAGTGTAACTAAAAATGCGATTGGTGATGATCAAAGCTGCCAAAAACTTGGGCGAAGTTATAGCAGAAAGCAATAACTTTGCATCAGCCACACTTTCTGCAGACCATGAAGCAGAGTTATTAAGAACCATCTCCATGCACTCAACAGCAGCTGGGTGAAGATAACATTGAGTATCCAAAGTTTCAAGGCGTGCAATCCATCTGGTGCGAGAAAGGTGCTTTATTTTTTTTTGTTTACACTGAGGTAAGCATTTATCTATCGCATCCTCCAATTTTTGGTGGCGTTTAGGATGTACATAAAAAATCATGTAGTTTTTTGCAGGTGCCCATCAAGTTTTTGGCGCTAATTAACTCCGCTGATTTCATTACAGCTAAATTGAGCTGGTGAGAAGCGCAATGAAAGTAGAGAGCAAGTGGATGTTTAGAGGTGATAATAGCTGCTGCTCCTTTGACTTTTCCAGCCAAGTTACTAGCACCGTCGTATTCTTGACCACGCAACAGCTTAGGATCAAGATGGTTTTTCTGAAGAAGGTCTAATATCGTCTCTGCAATTCCAAAGCCAGTGACGCCCAAATGACATGCAGTTAAATTCAGTAGCCTCTCTGCTGCCGTTTTTGATTCAGGATCAAAGTAGCGAATTACCAAACTTAGTTGTTCTCTATTGGTCGCATCGGTCACTTCGTCAGCAATTACACTACAAAATCGAACTTCTTCACACGTTCTACAATGTGTTTATGTATAAGTGTGTAAATTACGTCAATAATCTCATTTTTGGATTGTTGCGGAACAGTAAGTTGCGTTTTTTGGAGTAGTTTTTATATGAAGCTCCAGGTCCTTGTCACCAGCATCAACTCTAAACTGCAACAGAGCTTTAAAGTTTCCAGGATTGCTTGTAGGCTGAGCTTCTATAGTTTTGGTGCTATCGTCGTGCCCTCTGAGAGCAAAAGTTTGCCTCTCACAAAGCAGAATAGTCTTGACTGTAGGAACCAATCACTTTTTATTTGCTGCCACACGATTAACAAGAGCAATGTCGGTTTGTTGATAAACAGGCGGTTGTTTACCACTCATAACCTTAAGAAACAGATCAGCACTGGTTACAGCATCAAGGTGGCTAGCTTTCCTGTCGTGTGCTCTAAGTTCATCGGTAACCTCTTTGAAATTCGTCAGTGGTCTGCTTATCAAAACACCCAAATCTATATTATCGGAAGCAATACCAAACAGCATGCATGGCACACAAAATCCTCTATTTGCCACAACACTATACTCTAACCAGCTATAATGCCGCAACCATTTCGCTTGAAAATGTCGTTGACAGTTGTAGCGGTTGGTTGGTCTTTGATTGCTTCTGGTCAGAGATTACTGTTGCCAGAGAAGCATTCGCGCTACACGTATATAAAAGTTCTCTCACCTCCCCGTCCAGTTGTGGCCGAATTGATTTCTCTCTTCACAGCGAAGTGTCTTGAGAAATATCCAAAAGAATTATTGCTATTCAAAATGACTTAATGTCTAAAAACAGTTACAATATACTGACACCTTCTTACTCTACTCCTTCTTCCTTTCTCTGCCATCACATGTTGGCGGGAACATCGCGTGATCCAGTCAACTGTGACGTCACAATACTTACAATAACACGATAAGTAGCATAGGTCTTTAACCTAGTGCTACACAGTCATCTTTTTCTAGTCGACCTGGCAATTGAAAATCATGCGGTAGAGTATTGCGATTGGTTAAAATTTGAAATTTTTGTTCAGCAGAAAGTTTACTTCTTACCCTATAGGAAGCAATTTTACACATATCAATTTGCTGTTTATTACTGGTATTCTCATCGCTCTGTATCGCAGGAATAATATCCTCTAAACCATCTTCGCCGCTGGCCGAGATGCCATCGCTAGTAAAAAAATTTTTTTCAGCCACAGCGTACTCAGTGGCACTTGCTCTGTCAGCTTTTTTGAAAAACATTTGCATTGTAGACTGTCGTTTTGCCATAGCACGATAGTGACAGCAATCACACAAAAATGGTTAACTAAACAGCCTATGCATGTAAACAACCTTTTTCTTGCACTTACAACTGGCTAAGAAAAATATTTTTGAAGTTATGTAGGGAACTTATTTCAGTTTGCTACGCCACCAATCTGATACCGGTAGCCTATGTTAAATACTGGTCTGGTTGCCTAGTAAACCGGCTTGCCAGCCATATTTATTATCGCTAGCAGCCAGGCTATAGCTTCTAGCCTAGGCTAACGCCCGGTTATACAGTAGCTTAGGCCCTTTGTACCTTCCACTAAAGATCCTGTGATAAACTTCTTGTCTGAAGTCCTTTTTTGAACAACTCGCTTGAACTATCACTGTAATCTTCGATCCCTCCAAGCGCCTTAAAAAAACCGAAGTGACGCTATTTCAATAAGTTCGGATACGAATTTTAACTTCACTGTCTCATCTCCTGGTAATCGATGGCCCAATCAATGATCAAGCAATTCATTTATTTATCGCAGATTTGAAATATAACAGACGTTTCATGGGTAGGGTTACCATACGTCCCGCTTTTTGAGGCCTTGTCCCGCTGTCCCGCTTTTTCGATTGAAAATCCCGCTTTTTGCGTCAGTGTAACAGAACGGATTTGACCAAATTTATGGACATTTCAATTACTTCTGCAACAAAAGTGGGACGGTGAAATGCGTTTGCAGGCTTAATTATTGAGCCAAGCCTGCGGATCTACAGCATAAGACGAAAATTGGGGTGATCTCCAAAAAAAAAAAAAAAAAAAAAGGTCAACGCCCTCACGGTTAGGAGTTTATTCAATTTTGGGCTTGAAAATGACACAACACGCGGAACTGACAGGCGATGACCTTTTTTTTTTTTGGAGATCACCCCAATTTTCGTCTTAGGTGTCTCAACTGCACCCTCACCTCATCAATCAAACTAGTAACCGCAACTCCCCGTCCCGCTTTTGTTAAGAACAAACGTTGGAGGGGCCATAAATTTCGTCACGTGAAAATTCGTCATCCAATGTCCCGATTTTTCGTTTTCAAAATATGGTAACCCTATTCAAGGGCCATAAGAACAATTAGTGGGAGCGTTAAGCGCAAGATAGTGAATATGATGTTAAATTCGGCTTATCTTACTTCTACAAATGCAAAGAATCATATTACTTAGGGTTACCATACGTCCCGCTTTTTTTCATGGCTAATCCCGCCTTTTGCTTTACTGAATCAGATGAGTTTCATCACAGGTGTTGAAACTTTGTTATATGTCAGGCAGGAAAGGATGACTTTTGGAGTGATCTCCAAAAAAAAAAAAAAAAAACAGACAGGTCAAAACCTGTTTGGATGCACGATTTGAGCAGTTTTCGGCCTAAAAGTGACACAAAATGCGCTGCCAAACAGGTGTTGATCTGTTTTTTTTTTTTGGAGATCACCCCTGTTTCATTTCTTTCTAAAACCTCGTCGATTCCCAGCAGAAACAGGTTTGCAAGTCAATTTGAGCGTCCCGATTTTGTTATAAAAATAGTTGAATAGCCCAAAATTTTGGCCTCGTGCAAAGTGGCCATCCGTTGTCCCGATTTTTGCTTTTCCAAATATGGTAACCAGAGACGTAGCAGCCGCCCCCCAAACCCCCCAATTGGGGGGGGGCCCAGGCCAACTTTGGGGGCCCAAGTTAGTCTGAAATTGCTTTTTGGCTACGTGACTATTTTCAGTTCAGCAGACTTGTTTACAACCGATTTAAACTGTAGGAAGAAATTGGCTTGTGACATCATAAGTGAATGCTCGTACGTCATTTTATCTCGCAGAATCTAGAATATTTCGATTGATTTTCTGGTAGAATCTTGAATATTCGATTGACGTAACAATGCCGTTGTTACGCAACAATCATAGAATGGTCTGGAATTCTGTTTGGCTAGAAATACCGGGACAATATATATACACTGCAGAGTGCAGATAAAGTATTTTATTGACATTGTATAGAATGAAACGTTCAAAAAGTGGTGATCAAAAGAGAAAAGAAGCAGCCACTGCTCGAGATGCTGTAGCGAAATTGCCCAAGATGACAAATTTTTTCAAGATTACTGAGCAGAGTAGACCTGGCACTAGTACCGAGAGGGATGAAGAAAACTATAGTGTACAAGAAAAAGAAGACTATGACGATCAGCATCAAAGTGATTGTGAACTTCCAGAAAATGTAAGTTGTGATTTACCTGCCAATACGCAACCTTCAATATCAAAAATAACTGAATCTCAATTTACCCCTATCCCTGATGACCCATGTAAATGGCCTGAAAGTATTTCTGATGCTCAACGATGTGATATAGTAAAGCGTGGACCACATCAACTAATAATGAATTTTCCATATAATAACACAACTCCAAGGCGACGTTTTTCCTCCAACCATTATAAACGTGTGTTACCTAATGGTGAAAGTGTTTCACGGTCGTGGCTAGTTTATTCTGGGGAATCAGATCAAGTTTTTTGCTTTTGTTGTAAGCTATTTGGAAAAACACTAAGCCCCTTTTGTAGTGGTATAAATACATGGGAGGGTTTTTCGAAAAAACTGAAAGACCATGAAAACGGCATTTCCCACCAAGAATGCTGCAGTCAATGGATGTTGCTAGCTAAAGGGATAAGAAATTCATCCACTATCGACAAACGCGAGATGAATATTTTTTTCAATGAAAGACGTTTTTGGAGAAATGTTTTAGAAAGACTTATCGACATTGCCTTGTTTCTATCGGAAAGGAATCTTGCTTTTAGAGGATCTGAAGAAGTCTTAGGATCTCTTCACAATGGAAATTTTCTGGGTATATTTGAGCTTTTGGCAAGAAGAGATCCGATCCTAAAAGAGCTTCAAGACAGAATCAAGAATAAAAACACTAAAGATCACTATTTGAGTCCTACCATACAAAACGAACTAATTGAATTGCTAGCGACAGAAGTTGAAAAAGAAAATTTACAGCAATTGAAATTGGCAAAATATTTTTCTATAATTTTGGACTGCACTCCAGATATGTCACATCATGAACAAATGTCTGTCATTCTCCGTTATGTACTATGTAATGAAGAAGCTGCTGTTGTTAAAGAAACATTTTTTGGCTACTTGAGAATAAGTGACAGTACTGGGAAAGGCTTGTTGGACGCTTTCTTAGAAAAAGCGACCGAACTGCAACTCGAATTGTCTGATTGTCGAGGTCAGTCATATGATAATGGTGCTAACATGAAAGGAAAACATTCTGGGGTCCAAGCAAGAATGCTAGACATCAATCCCAAAGCTGTTTACGTGCCCTGTGCAAACCATACCCTTAACTTAGTTGTTGTTGACAGTGCTAATTCATCGACGGAAGCATTGACATTTTTTGGAGTACTTACAAGGTTGTATGTGCTGTTTTCTTCCTCTGCTCAGCGTTGGGAAATTTTGAAGAAACATGTGGAGCTGTCCATAAAGTCACAATCTGATACTCGTTGGGAAAGCAGAATTAAATGCATCAAACCTCTTCGATACAATTTAAAAGAGGTCTTGCTGGCACTGAAAGACTTGGAAGCCATTTCCATAGAAAGAAAAGATGGAAGAGCTGCCTCAGAAACAAAATCGTTGATAGCTCATTTATCAAAATGGAGTTTTCTTTTGTCGGTGTTTATTTGGTATGATATCCTATTCCAAGTCAATAAAGCAAGCAAGATTCTTCAATCGTATGGAGTCTCCCTTCATACGATGGAAACGGAAATCCAGGCAACTGAAAAGTTTTTGCAAAACTATCGCACAACGGGTTATGACAGTGCCGCAACATCTGCTGTTGAAATAGCACAGGAATTGGATATTGATCCTTCTTTTCCTCCGTCAAGAAGTGGAAAGAAAAGAAGATTGTTTGATTACCAAGGTAAAGAGGAACAACGAGCTACTCCTGAACTGAAATTTAAAAGCAACTTTTTCTATCCATTAGTAGACCAGGCTATTATGTCAATAAAGGAGCGCTTTAATTTGTTACGTGAGGTTTCTTCCGCCTTTTCGTTTTTGTACACACGAGACAAACTTTTGCTTGTGCAACAAGAAAATGCTCTTCTTACTTGCTGTAAAGAGTTCCAAAAAAAGTTCGGTGACATTGATTCTGATGAAATGAGCGCTGAGCTACAGCGGTTTGTTTTAATTTTACAAAAAAAACGCAATCTCAATACGGCTCAAGACTTTCTGAACTATCTTCTAAAGACTCATTTATTTGAATTGTATCCGAATGTGTACATCGCACTTCGAATCTTACTAACTTGCCCCGTGACTGTTGCCAGCGCTGAAAGAAGCTTCAGCAAATTGAAACTGATCAAAACTTTTAATAGAACGTCTATGACAGTCATTAGCCATGTTGTCAATCGAAAATGACTGCGCCCGATCTCTTGATTATGACAATGTCATAACAGCATTTGCGAAGAAAAAGGTTCGCTCCAGACTATTTAAATGATACTGTGTTTTTATAAGTTTTTCATGTTTTTCAGTGTCATTGCTTTCGTTTCGCAGTGTCTGCATAAATGTCCTACTGAACTCTGGCATCGGTGCCGAATTTTTTATGACTTGCACCTTCGGTATCGGCATGCTTTATTCTGACATTAGCCTGTTTACATATGTACAAATTGTGGTGTATTTTCTTAATGCAGCTTTTCAATTTTACACCTCTAAAGTGATATGACCTGTGCGCAGGGGCTCTTGCGCTTACTTTGGGGGGGGCCGAAGTTGGAGTGCTACGGGACTGATGGTAACCCTAATATTACTACTTCTACATTTACTCATTCGTACAGAGCAGCATTCAATAAACGTAACGTACTTAATGCACTATCAAAGCTGATGTATACTGCAGCATGGCTTTGTAACCAATGCTTTCTTTTATCCGCCGCTGTAGAACTCGGGACCGTCATTTATAATGATGTCGGGATAATTTCTCCGAATTGGAAAAAGTAGTATGAATGATTTGTTTTCGAGTACTAACCGAAAGTAGTTAAAGGAGAAAGCAGCATCTATGACTTGTTTTCCAGTTATAATTCAATCTTGGTCATGATAAATAAACTAAAAGTGATAAGTTGTTTTCCATTAGAACTGCGGACTAACTAAAATCACTCATAGCATTACAGCCACACAAACACACGAATGCCAATTAGGCGTTTAGATCTATGTCAGTTATAAATGGATTGTAAACTGGCCTTATTCGCTTGTTCATAATTTAGAATTTTTTCCTTTCTATGATGTTTTGTCAGTTCACGTAACAATTACCTAATTATTCCATCTTATCGCTGCTCGACCTGTACGCTGAGTTTTTGTTTCAACTTCGGTAAAGCTGTACGAACACTGCAGAACTTGCAAACGTGACAAGTTTGTCAATGCATTTCTCTACTAGCATGTTTGTTTTCGTTTGCTCCGTCATAGTGATAAATTTGATTAAACGAATCTCACAAAATATTCCAGTTAACGGCAAATCGTGAGCGATGAAAAGTTTAAAAGTTTTTCTCTCGAAAATTTATTATACACTTACTCATCAGGGTGGCGGCCCCAGCGCCCCCCTTAGATACGCCCCTGACTTATTGGATTGTATCCCAAGATGGCTTTATGCATTGATTTGTAAAGTATTATCGCTACACCATGTTGTCGTTTGGTTTCATCTACAAAAAAATATATATTGTATTTGTTTGAATAGAAATGTCTTCTGCTAATTCACTTCAATTCATTTATTCCCAGGAGATTGACTTTGTTTCTTTCCAGCTCTAATTTAACGATGTCTAACTTTCCACAGTTCATAGTACGCACGTTCCATGTTCGAAGTGGGTAGTTTTCCTACCAGCTAGATCCTTGTCTTGTTCTCCCGATGATCTCAGTCTTTGAACTTCCTTTGGTTTTGGTTCCAACACGTCATTTCAAATCGGTTTCGAAGTTATGGATTTTCGCATGGCTTCAGTAAATAATCGAGTGCTTTCTGACCTGGGGACTCATCTTCCAGCACTATGTCTTTCTCTGTAATTTTGTCAAGCATGCTCATGAAGTAGGCTATTCCTGGAAAGATACCGCAGTGGTTTGCCATTGCCTTCTGCGGATTGCAGTGTTTATCCAACTTGCCGACGCAATGGCGTAGTGGTTAGAGTGTCCGCTTCGCAGTCGGTAGACCTGGGGTTCATTCCCCTTGTCGAGTTATACCGAAAGACTTTAACAAATGGTATCTATAGCTTCCCTGCTTGGTGCTCGGCATTTATGGGAGGTTGTGGAGAACATGCCGGCAAGTTCGCTTGTTGTGTCCTTGGGCAAGGCACTTAACGGGACGTCCCACCCTCATGTGGAAGACAGGTGACCTGGAAATGGCAACTCACAAGCGAGTGCGGACCACCGTCCAAAACATAGCGATACATCGCTTTCTCGTGAATGCAGGATAAATATGGCAAATAAAAAAAAAATAATGATCTTGAACGTGTCCGGTGGCCACAACCATAATATGGAATTGACCGCTCCATAATTCATCATCCTGCTTCCTCAATGGCTTTTGGTAGCGGTACTAAATTACAAACCAAAAGCTATACCTAAGATACCGAATATATTTTTTTGACTTTCTGCCAAAGCTTTTGGCTTTAACTTTCTTCAAAAATTTTCTACTCCTGATCCAGATTTGATCCTTAAAATTAAAAAAATTGTATTCCCAATTCAAAACAAAATCCGAATAATTTTTGGAATCCTGTCAAATTACACTCCTAAAATTCTGGTTCCAATGAGTGGTTGAGTGGTCACCTTTGAAGTAAAGTTGCTGGCAGCTGTGTTGCCACGCAGGTTGACAGTCTAGAGCTGAATGAAGCACAGTTTCGAATAGATAGAGTAGAATTATCAATTTACCAAATTTATTGGTATAACTAGATTCATTTTAAATTTAGTTAATTAACTACTTGAAAAGTTTTACTTATTTCAATAGATTTGCTTTTAAGATGATTCATTGCAAAATGCTTAGCATAGGCCAAATGTTTTTTCATTTCGCAGATTTCACCATTTATGAATAATCAAAAATTACCTTATTAATTTTGTTCTAATGTTAAGAATAAGTCTAACAGAAGTTGTGAAATTAAACATGCGTAAGCTTGTGACATCAAGCTTTATCATGTACAGAGACCAGTAGGTTAGGCTACCTGATATCATGCTCACAAACTATTCCACTTACTTTTTCTTTAAGTAACTGAAAGCAACGTTTATTGACTCATAATTTTATTTTTTGGAATTTGACGTGCTTTGATGGACAGTTGCAGAGCGGTGGCTATAAATAGGCATAGTACAGACATAACAGCATGATACATGTAGTAGGCATATTACAGGCATAGTACAGTAGTAGGCATCGTAATCATAGTACAGGCACAGTAGGCATAGTACAAGCACAGTAGGCACAGTACAGGCACAGTAGGCATAGTACAGATATAGTAGGCATAGCACAAAGATAGGAGAGGAGGTGAACAACTGAAAACCAGTTGCACTAATATAACAAAGCTTTCTTTCCTTCCAAAAAAAATTAATTTTAAATTTTATGAGTATAGATTAAGCATTGAGTGGATACAGTGAATTTTCACATTAAAAGTTCTTGTTACCACACTATGTCTACTATGTCTGTACTACGCCTACAATGCCTGTACTACAGTACTATGCCTATGATGCTTGTACTATGCCTACTTTGCCTGTGCTATGCCTACTTTGCGTGTAATATGCATACCATGCCTGTTTATAACCACCTGTTGCAGAGCATTGGTACTGAAAGTTACTGTAATTTTTGCTTATAATTTCACTAGTACAAAACAATAGCAGATAAAAAAGTGGCTATTTTGCCGTCAATGGCATTTTACTTTTGCAGGTTGTTTTGCCATTGCCATTTATGTGTGTTTATAGCCATAATTGCTACAACTCTGGCAATGATGCTGTTGCATGTGGATAGTGCAGCTGTCTTGAAAAGCAATGGCGATGGGTTGGAATCTTCACTGGCAGGGCACTTGCAGAAAGGCAGTGACATGACACTGGAGGGGGCCCAATATGTAAATGTAAGGGGAGTGTATACTGGGGGTGCAAATTTTTTCCAACTCATTAATGAAAGGAAGTGGCTATTTTGACATCTACCGTATTTGCCCTTGGAGGCTATTTTGTCATCATCATTCATATGTGTTTATACTGCCATAATTGCTATAATTCTGCAAGTGACACTGTGTTGCATGGATAGTGCACCTGCCTTGAAATGCAATGGTTACAGGTTGGAATCTTGGCTGGCAGGGCACTTACAGAAAGGCAGTGTACACTGGAGGAGGCCCAGTATGAGAATGTATGGGGTAGTGTACAGTGTGGGGGTGCAACTTTTTTAATTGATCATTAAAATTAATTGTGTCTGCATTAGTCAAGCATCACTGTGTACAGTCAAGCAAAACTAGCCTAGTTGGAGTTGTAAAAAATTGTAAGTATGCTCCTTGTAGAAGCAAGTATGCTCCTTGTAGAAGAATTTTGCTCCAACAAATCTCCGTGAACAGGAAAAGTGAACAAATGGCCCCCAGTCCCTGGGAGCTCTTAAATGGGCAGGGGATGCAAAGAATCTCTGGGTTTAAATCTGAATGTCATGGGATAAGATTTGGTACATTAAATGTGGGAAGTCTTTTTTGAAGGAAAACAAAAGTGTGTGAAGAACTGAGGAAGAGAAGAGTTGATGTGTGCTCCATCCAGGAAGTAAGATGGAAAGGCTATGACATGCCATGAAAATTCTTGAAAGGGTACTAGAGAAGCAAATACAAACACTAGTCAATTTGAATAAAATGCGGTTTGGATTTATGCCAGGAAAAGGAACAGTGGATACAATATTCATTGTGAGAATGCAGGAGGAATATCAAAAGAAGGACAAAAAGTTGTATATGTGTTCTGTTGACATGGAAAAAGCCTTTGATTGAGTGCCAAGAAAAGTGACAAAGTGGGTTGTGAGAAGGAAAGGTCTATCAGAAGTAATGGTTTGGGCAAGTATGAGCTTGTATGATGGTGCAAAGACAGAGTGATGGTGGGATCTGCATATTCAGAGGAATTTGTGGTAGAAGTTGGTGTACATCAAGGATCTGTGCTGTCACCACTATTGATTGCAATAGTTGTGGACGTTATTACAGAAAATGCAAGAAGGAGTGTGGTTAATGAATTACTGTATGGAGATGACCTTGTTCTCATTAGTGAAACCATGGAAGACTTAAAGGAAAGATTTTGGAATTGAAGGATGTACTGGAAAGTAAAGGTTTAAAGGTCAACACCAGAAAAACAAAAGTGATGGTAAGCTAATTGGAAGCAAAAACTATTCAAAAGCAAGATAGATCCATGTGGAGTTTATGTGAGGAGAGTCATGACAAATTCAGTGTTGTGCACAAAATGTGGAAACTGGGTTCATGGCAGATGTGCAAAAATAAAGAGAGCTACCGCTAGGTTGGCAATACATTTTATTTGCTCAAAATGTAAAGAAATAACGGAAGGAATGGTGGATTTGATCAAGAAGTTGTGTAATGAAGTAGAGACAGTTAATGGATTTTGTCATTGGGAGACAGAGTAAATGTTAGTGGTGGTTGTGAAGTGACAGTTACAGCAAAGATTCAGGAAATGTGGAGAGTTATTGCTTGGAAATAGGTTTCCTCTGAAGATAAAAGGTAAAGTTTATTGTTGTTGCATAAGATCAGCAATACTATATGGAAGCGAGGCTGCGAGGCACATTGTTTAAAAGAAAATGAAAAAGCAATTTTAAGGAGATCAGAGAGAGCTGTGGTGAGAGCCATGTGCAGTCAGAAAGACGACTGAAGAACAGATGGATATGTTGGAGTTGAAGGAAACTATAGACCAGTTAGCAACAGTGAATGGAGTTAGGTGGTATGGACATGTGCTGAGGAGGGATGACGATAGTATTTTGTGGGTTGCTCTGGATTTTAAAGTGAGTGGGAAGAGAAAGCGAGGACGATCAAAAAAGACTGCAAGAAGCAAGTGGAGGAGGAGACAGAGTAGATTGGTTTGAGGAAGGAGGGTGCACTGAATCAAGACAAGTCAAGAGATAGAATGCAAGCAATCGCAGAAGGGATGGGGTAAATCCGGCCATCTCTGCTAAGGGGACAACACTCAGTAAAAACTTATTAACTACTACTGCTAATGCCACCAATTTTCTAATATCAGAAAGAGTGGTTTTGTTGGTTTGAATGATCTATCTTGTGATAAAAAAAAGAAGTTTTGGCATTGAGGTGACAAACTTTCAAGCGCTATGCCTTCATCATCAGAAGGGTTACTATGAATCAAGTTATACAATACCAAAGTGGTTAAAGTGTAAAAGGATCTAGTCAAAAACTGTGACCAACCAAAAAGTGAGCAATTGTAGCTGAAGATCACCATTGGCCATATCTACATGTACATCTTTTAGACAATTAAACACAGGCAATTGTTCAGGTTAATATATTTCATTCAGATTGATATATATTAATAATGGAAAATCTATTTTAACTATTTAATAGTCATCATTACTTCCTGGTAACAGCATAAAAAAGAATTAAGTAAAAAACTCTGCATGGCTAGCATAATACAGGTTGAATATCTTCACAATACATACAGTATAATCTTACAAGTAACAGTAAATCGGGCAGTTATAATAATATTATTAAATAGAGGATGGATGTAAATATATCTAAAGATGAAGAAAAAATTAAATAATCTATCGTAACCTATAAATATAATACAGGTTTAATATCTCCACAGTATTATCTAACAAGTAGCAGTAAATCAAGTAGTTGTAATAATATTATTAAATAGAGGATGGATGTAAATATATCTAAAGACAAAAACAAATTAAAAAATCAACCTTAACCTATAAATATCAAGAGCAATAAATATAACAACAGCAGCATGTGAGACTAGAAAGTAAATTTGACGTCATAAACCAATAAATAAAAGTGGAAGGGACTGAAAGCTGATTGTAGTAAAAACTAGGTGATATAGACATTAAGTTAAACACAATGAAGTAGCTTGGAAATGAGTACCAAGTAAAAATTATTCAATTGTCAGCATAATCATTGGCTAAGTATTGATTGAAGGTTTGATTCAGTGCTGCCAAAAATCTGGGGGTCCCCAGAAGAAATGCCAAACTGTATTTTTTTAACCCTCAAATGCACAAACAACAACAACCACCACTTTGACTAATAATAACAGTGGTTTTACAGTAACATGCTACCTATTGTCAAATGTACCCAGTATCACATCATTCTATTGGTGAACAAATATTATTTGTTTTAGTCGGATGCAATAGATCATCATTTTTAGTTTTTTACTACATATTTTGATGCAATATACCAGAGTAAGGAAAACAATTCCACTGCTACACTTATTTCAAGGTTTTGTAATACAAAGAAGACGTTTTTTCCTTCCAGATTTAAAAATTAGTTAGGTGGATAAAGCTATGTAGTGGCTAGTGGTGACTTTTTTTTTATCAAGAATGCAGTTATGTAAGCTTAGACAATAGCATTGAAGAAGTAGTTGAAAACTGACAGCAGTAGCTAAGATAATTCTGGTGAGAATGAAGCAACTAATGCCTACAGAGAAGCATGTGATCATCCAACTAGTTGTTTCTGTATTGAAGGTTAAACATTAAATCCCTAGCCATGAGAGATAAGATTTAATAAAGCATTTTAGGGTTGAAGTATAAAGGTTGCAGTTGCAGCACTTTCTCTTCTAGCTCTACCCACAACCCCATTGCGTGAAAGGAAGAAACAGAAAACTTCAGGTACCACAGGGTACCAGAGCATCTAATTTTCTCCCAGCAGCTTTCGGGTATCTGATAGCTAGTTGCTGCCAGCCAGAATAGAATTTTACAACCCAAACAATGAAGGAGCGAAGGGAATTCAAAACAATTGCCATGCCTGCTTCCTTTTAGTATTTGCTTTATCATTTCTAAATTTTACATGCGATTACCATGAAAGTGAATTTGTATGATTTAGCCACTTTAAGTATAATTAAAACTTTTCAATTAGTCGTTTTTTCACTTCCTTAGGTCATAATTATTTTGTTTACTTATGGCTGCAAAAAATAAACATAAAATACGTTTCTGGGATGATTCTTACATTCAGTATAGTTTCACAAAAGTTATTGGTTGTGATAAACTTGACAATACTCAGTGCACATTGTGCAATACCATTTTGGGCAACAATTCCTTAAAGCCTTCAAAGTTGAAGAGGCACAAGGAATTGAAGCATAAAAAGAACATGGACTCAGTTGAAATGTTCAAAGTGAAAAGAGCTCGTTATGATGTGAAGGGAATGCCCCTTGCATTAGGCTTTTGCCTAACTTCTCAAACACTCCTGCGCGCTTCATATAAAGTTTCTTTGATAATAGCAAAAGGGAAAACACCTCACACAGCTGGTGAGAAACCAATTAAGCCAAGTGCAGTAAAAATGGCACAAATATTACTTGGCCGAAACGAGGCCAAAAGAATAGTTTCAGTTCCCTTGTCCAATGACACTGTAAATAACAGGATTGCAGATATAGCAAATGACATTTTGAGTCAGCTTATTGCTCAAATTGAAGATAGCCCATGTAGAATAAGTCTTCAATTTGATGAAACAATGGATACCAAGTCAATAAGCCAATTAGTAGCATACATGAAATTTGTTACAGAAAATGCGATTGTGGACAAGTTTTTATTTTGTCAAGAAATGAAGGAGAGAACTAGAGCTGAAAACGTCTTTGATCTTGTTAATGCATTTCTTCGTGAAAATTCAATAGCGTGGAATAAAGTGGATCGGTATGCACAGATGGTGCACTAGCTATGATAGAGCATCGATCTAGTTTAGCCCTAATGAAACAAGTTGCTCCACATATAGTATCAAACCACTGTGCTATTCATAAATACGCCTTAGCTTGTATGACACTCTCCCACTTGAATTGAAAAGTGTTCTTGATTCTGTAGTAAAGGCTGTGAATTTCATTGGTGGCAGGGCCGTGAATTCCTGATCATTCTAAGCATTTTGCGACAACCTTGGAAAGGAGCATCAGTACCTTCTTTTCCACACTGAAGTACGATGGTTATTGTGGGGAAAGTGCTCTCCTGTGTTGCAAAACTTGTCACTGAAGTCGCCGTGTTCCTTCATGAGCATGGGTCAGTGGAAATTGCTGCATTATTTGATGACAATTGATTCCAATTGAAGGTCTTTTATTTGGCAGACATCTTTAGTCTTTTGAATGAACTCAGTCTCTGCAGTGAAAAAACAAATCTCATATAGAGGCTGCAGAGAAGGTCTCTGTCTTCAAAAAGAAGTTATCCCTATGGAAAAAGAAAGTAAGAAACCAGAAATTTGCTATGTTTTTACTGTTGGACAGTAAGGTTGGTGATCAGGAAATTAATAAATGGCTGACTGCTTTAATTAATGATCACATCAGCAACCTCGAGAAGAAAAAGGAAGATTACTTTCCAACATCTGAACCTTCTTCAGCATGGATTCAGCAACCTTTTATTGCTGAGATGAATGACAATGAGCAGCTCAACCTTCATGAGTAACATCTAGAATTGCAGAGTTCTCAAGGTGCAAAGACCAAGTTCAGCTGCTCTTCACTGATAGAATTTTGGTGCTGTATGTTGCAAGAATATCCTGAATTGGCAAAAAGAGCTCTGGAAGCATTAAATCCATTTCCAACGACATACCTATGTGAAGCTGCCATGTCTGCTCTAGCTAATATCAAAACTACATATCATAATTGCCTTAGAGTTGCAAATGACATGATAATTGCTCTCAGCAATATTAACTCTCGTATTGATGAGCTTGTTTCGAAGAGACAAGAACAGAAGTCACACTGACTATCATTTGTGCTGTGTTTTGCTGAGTAAATTGTGATATTCCACTAACCATTTGTGTTATGCTTTCATAAAGAGAGTTTTTTTGATTAATTAGAGATCCAGTAGTAAACAACTTATCTGCCTTATCACAATAGCGTTTGTTCTTTCAACATATACCTCCTTTGCAGGTTGCGCAGACAAGGTGTCCCCAAGCCAATATCTTTAGGAATAGGGGTCCCAGGGGTTGGAAAGGTTGAAAACCACTGTTCTAGAGGCTGTTTTGACCACAATTAGCCAGAATAAATTGTTTCACAAAAAAGAAGATTAAGAACTGGTAACTTTTGAAAAAAAAAATTTTTTAAGTGTTTGCAGCTTAGAGTGATGTTAATAACTTAACCTCATAGCCTATTTCACAAATTATCTCAGTTTATGATGCGGTAAAACAAAAAAATTCTCTATGTGTTAGACAGCATTAAAATACAGAAATCCAGGTTTATGGAAATACATACATTCATACTACCAATTGCAGAAGTAGGTAAATCTCAGAAATACCTTAAAGTTATGAAAGTCAATAAAGAACTAAAATTATAACCACCCAATTGGATAAAATTGAATATTTGAATTGAGTCGGGTGTTTATCTCTGTTTTTAACTGCAAAGTTAATCTTAAGATTGGTTATTTGATAATTGTGATTAAAATATTGTGTTTTTCATATTGTTGTAAATTCACATTTCATTATTGTACTGCTGCTCTTACCAAGCTCTAAATACGTGATAGAAAATGCAAAAATGAAATGGGGCAATACTAAGATTCAGTATTAAAGAAATATGAAAAAACATTAACTGAATCTGAAATCGCAGAAATGTGAAGTTTCAGAAATCAAATGAATAAATCTCATACCAACTTGGCTAATATAGGATGCATAGTTGATCTCAAAGCGATTTTCTAATTTTGTCCAATGTGTTTTTTTTTAACAACTTCAGTAAGTATGCGTTTGTGTGATAACAATGCTTTATTAATTGGCAATTTTTCAGTATTTTGGAAATTTATTGGTTTTGTGTTTAGCAACAACTTTTTGTATTTCCGAGATTTAACAAATTCAACAGGGTGGCCAATAAGTAGCCCGACTGTTAGAAGAGCAAAAATCATATCGATAATCACTCATGAAAATAGCATTAAATCTTGCTGCTTTTTTTTTTAATAAACAATGGCTATCCTAGTTTGATAATTTTATAATCGAGAAAAATCATTGCAGAACTTTTATCGCGAAAATTGTTATAGGTCACTTAAAAGCGCTACAAGCACAGTTTAGTACATGTTTTATATTAAATATTAATTTGAAAAAGTTATCTTGGATTCAAAAATCATTTTTGATTGGCTTGAGTGAGATTGATCAACTGCCATATACAGCTCGAGAGGAATTTACTGAGCTTTTGAGTGACTCAAACTTAAAACCAGATTTTCCAAAAAAGCCCTTGATTGAATTCTGTATTGGAACTACTGCTGAATTTCCCACAATCTTTGATGTGGCATTAAATGTTTTTCTGCCATTCAACATCACATATTTATGTAAAATTTCTTTTTCAGCTTTAACACATATTAAATCCCAATATTGTTTATTGCTAAAAAATGTTAAAGAGATTTTACGTCCTGTAGTGTCTAATGTTGCACCAAGATTTAGTATATTATGCAATTAAAAAACAAGCACATCCGTCTCATTAACCACCGATTTGTAACTATAACCAGTTAACAACTGCACTTTTTGCAACTGTACGAAAAATTGGAAACAAAAGAGGGAGAAAATGAGTTGTTTGAGATAGCAAAGCTGAGAAACAGACAAAGCAAGGATGTACAACAAGTAAGAGTAATCAGGAGTAAAACTGGGGAGATGCTGATGGAAGAAGGGAAAGTGAAACAGAGATGGAAGGAGTATTTTGACAACTTAATCAACCAGGAAGACCCTAGAGAAATGAGAACAGAAAAGGACGTGGAAGATATTTCCAGAGAAAAAGTCAGAACTGGGTTAGGAAGATGAAGAAGGGAAAGGCTCGAGGACCTGATGACATACCAGTGGAAGCATGGATCTCTAGGAAATAAAGGTGTAGAGTTTCTAGTGAACTTCTTCAATAGACTCCTATGAGGGGAGAAGATGCTGATGCCAGATGAATTTAGGAGGAGCATGCTCGTACCTTTGTACAAAGGTAAAGGAAACATCAAAGAATGTGGAAATTACTGGGGGATCAAGTTGATGAGCCACACTATGAAACTGTGGGAGAGGGTAATAGAAGCAAGAATAAGGAAGAGGGTGACAATCGCTGAGCAACAATTTGGGTTCATGCCAGGAAGGAGTACCACTGACGCAATCTTATGTTTGAGGATGCTGTTGGAAAAGTGGACTGAAGGGCAAAAGGCAGTGCACTGCCTTTATTGACTTGGAGAAGGCATTTGCCAGGGTACCCTGAAGGGAACTGTGGGGATGCTTGCAGTTAGCTGAAACATCAGAGTGCTACATAAGGATTACTAAGGACATGTATGATGGAGCGACAACAACTGTGAGAAGTGCAGCACGGTTGACTGAGGAATTCGAGGTAGGTGTTGGACTTCACCAAGGCTCAGCACTGAGCCCATTCCTTTTTGCCATCATCATGGACAAGCTGACGGAGGACATCAGGAAGGATGCACCATGGGATATGCTGTTTGCAGATGACATAGTGCTGTCTAGCCAAAGTCATAGGGAGCTAGAGGATGATCTGGAGATTTGGAGAAATGCACTGGAGAGAAGAGGACTGAAAGTGAGCCAGAGCAAGACCAAGTATTTGAAGGCTTGGGGTGTGGATGATGGAGAAAAGTTGAAACGATGACTTAAGCTGCAAGGAGAAAAGGTAGAGAGCAAAAAACTTCAATTACCTGGGTTCGATAGTTAGTAGCAGTAGAAGAAATGAGGAGAAGGATCCAAGCAGACTGGATGAGTTGGAAGAAGGTGTGTAGAGTTCTGTGCGACAGGAAGTTATCAGCAAGGGTTAAGGGTAAAATGTGTAAGAGTGTAGTTAGACCAGTCATGCTTTATGGAATGAAAACAGTGGCAGTGGCAGAAAGACAGGTGGGTAAAATGGAAGTTACAGAGTTGAAAATGGGGTATGGGCACTGGGAGTGACAAGAAAGAACGAGATAAACAAATACATGAGAGGGACTGCAAAAATCACAAAGCTAGGAGACAAACTTTGAAATGCAAGGCTATGCTGGTATGGACATGTGAAAAGGAGAGAAAACGCTACTTGGGAAAAAGGATGACAGAGATGGCGGTGCCAGTTAGAAGGAAAAGAGGAAGGCCAAAGAGAAGGTGGATGGATTTGGCAAGAGAAGACATGGAAAGGGTTGGAGCTAAGGAGGGAGACAAAGTTGATAGGGACAAATGGAGAATACTTTCATGCTGTGGCGACCCTAAATAGGGAGAAGCCAAAAGAAGAAGAAGAATAAACACAATTTTACCACTTTTTCTGCAGTTTTTAATTTTACATTTTTGTATGTTTCTAAACAAATTCTAAAACTATACTTTTTCATATGTATGCATATTGTTACCTAATCAACAAATCATCCCAAAATAGTTACATATCTTAATTTAATATTTGTCTGGGGTCGTGAAAAAATTTACAATCATATATGGGGTCATGAATAGCAAAAGCTTAAGAAGCCCTGATATAAAGCATTAACATTTCAATCATTCTTCAAATTTATAGAAAGTTTAACAACAAGAATAAATGATTACAATAAATGTTCAAACTGCCATTCTGTTTGATGCATTTGGTCATATGGGAAATAACGGATTTAGGGACTCTGGCACATACTCCTTGTTTGAGTTAATTGCATTAAACTGCATCGTGACAGCCATTTTAAGAATATCCAAACTATGAACTTTGTTGTTGTAAATTCAGTTCTTCGTAGCACCTCACAAGAAAAAATCCATGGGCATAAGATTGGGTGATCCGGGGGCCCTCTTGATTGAACCATGCCTGCCGATCCAACTATCAGGTAGTGTATTCAGTAGATTTCCTAACACTATTGGCATAATGCAGAGGAGCCCTATCCTGCATGGAAATGAGCGAATTATAGTCAAAACGTTGTTGTAATTGTGGTAAAGCATAATTGGATAGCATGTCATAATAATAGGCTACTTATTGGTTATCATTCATCTCTCATCTAACTGTCGGCTATTTATTGGCTACCCTGAATATTTTAGCACTCAAATTTTTGTGTTACCATCGGTATAGTTATTCCGTATTTCAGTATGAATTTTTGTAAATCATATTTTCTATATTTTAGTGTTGCTTGTAAAAGAAGTGGAGAAAAAGTGTAGCATTGCTTGTCTACACCTATCATCATTGTGAGAGAATATGTAAGATTATAAATCTTTAAGACCTAATACTGGTGTACTGATTGGTCCAGTCTGCATTCTGCATCTTTTCACTTAACAAATAGTCTAAGCTAAACACCAGGAACTGTTAATCTGACTGGTCGAGTCTGCAGCTTCTCATTTTCATATTAAATTTTTGTAAAATCAATGTTGCTGATTAATAATGGCCAAATATAAAACTTCTAATTTTGATCTTTTGCGATTGTTGACAGAAGATTGCAGAAATAGCCTAAATTTTTTGGGGGTCTGTGGCAGATAAATACTGCAAAAAAGTAATTTAAATAAAACGTCTGTAGTTTACTAAATGAGGTGACCTCCTAAAAGTGGTCTTCATTAGAAAAGTTTAATGCGGTAACAAGTGCTTTAAATTTTGTTTGCAGGCCGTGGCCTGACAGTTTAAAACTGCTATTCTGGAGCATACCCTTGGTCAGATGTGTGGATGTGAAAATGTAGTAATGATTGTTAAAGCATTTACTTGCCTTGCAAGCAGTCATTAAACTAGTGTTGCAAAAAATATTTGAGGATATTGTTCAGCGCAAGCACTTTCATATTGCAGGTTAGGTTACCAAAAATATCACAACCCATAACAACACTTTTTGAAAAAAATTCGTGGTTTAAAATTTTAAGAGAAAAGAATTTGCAAAAAGATTAATTTGTTTGAAAACTTGTATTATACCAAGAAGCCATGGTATTGTCTTTGGCCGATTATCTGAGTTAAACCCAGTGTCAAAAAACTGCATCTATGTTTGCAAGCAGTTGCGTACGTTCATCAGATCATGACAGCCCTTGAGGTAACAGTGAGCCTTATAAGTTAAAATTTTTCTGATGCTTGATAAAGTTGTGGTTTCTAATTTGGGTTTTCTTCACTAATGATACCACATCACTTAACAGCTTAGTAACCTAATTGCATCACATATTATCATGTAATAGCAGTGCAGATTTACATCTGTGGAACTGATGTTGCAACAGTAACTTATACCAGCGTGGTCAAATTACTTTTGATCAAAATATTGCAAGATCAAAAATTGCACTTGAACAGATTCAGATTTGGAAGTTCTATATACAAAGAATAAATTCACAAGATTTCAAATAAAACAAACAGCAAAGATAAGTCAGTGAGAAAAATAGCCAATTTATTGCAAATCTCTATCAATGGGATGCATGTGTGCGAGGCTTCTCTGACACTATAGTTTCTATATCAATATCAATGCTAGTGGTAGCAAGTCGGAGACAATTGTCCAGTGTTTGTTTTGCCATTCGATTTCTGTTTCTAGATTTGACCAACTACATAGTAGAAAATGTACTCTCACACACATATGCGCTTCCAAACACTGAGTGCGTTTTTGGTGCAAAATCTTTCATTTTGGGAAATTTATCTTTGCTGACTAATTTCCAGAATCTCTCTTGGATTTCATTTTTTCTTGAAAGCAAGAATGGGTCGCACTGAAGCTCACAGAGTTCGAGCTGAAATTCTGGTAGCTGTGTCTCCACATTAACATCCACAGGATTGTTATGCAAAGAGAAATTAGGTTTTAATCTATCAAAATCTTGAAATCTATTCTCAAACTCATGAGATAAAGCCTCAATATCTTCCACAAAATGAGAGCATTCTACTTCTACGTCATCTGCCAGAAGCTCGTGTAAAGAATCAAAGTGCGAAACATCAAAATTTTTCAAACATGTAGCAAACAGGTGCAGTTTCATTTTGAAAGTTTCAACGTGCCCAACTAAATGTGAAATATTTTGATTTCGCCCCTGCAACCTCAGGTTCAACACATTCAAGTGCATTGTGATATCTGTAAGAAAAGCAAGCTTGCAGAGAAAATTTTTATCACTCAATTGAGTCTGGTACACGTTTGTTTCACTCAATTCCTCTCTTAGAAACGAAGGGATATCCTTTTGAAGACCAAAGAAATGTTTCAGTACTTTCCCAACACTAAGCCACCTAACATTTGTATACAATGGTAAATCACTAAATTCAGCATTTAACTCTTCTAAAAAGGTAATGAAACGTCTGTGTCTGTGCGCCTTGTTGCCGCCTCTAATCAAATTTACAATTTGGACAACTGTCTTCATGACATCACTGGTTTGCAGCATCTTCCCACAAAGTGCTTGTTGGTGGATGATACAATGTAGTGTTATACAATTTATACCGTTTTTCTTCGGCAAACCAACTAATCCAGTGTTATTACCGGTCATAGCTCTTGCGCCATCAGTTACGATACATGAACATTTTTCATATCCTCCGTAATCATGAATAACTGACTCGAGGGCAGCATAAATATTTGAGCCCTTTGTACCTTCATTCAAGGAACACACTTTGACCAGTTCTTCTTGCACTGTAAAATTCACATCAACAGTGCGTATGAATATAAGAAGCTCACTTGTGTCACTTATATTCGTACTCTCATCCAGTGCTAATGAAAAATATGTACAGTTTTCTACTATACTTTTTAGTTTTAATGATTCATGTTTGCCAAGATCACTTACCCTTCTCGCAATAGTCTGATGAGACAGTGATACAGTTTCAAATTTTCTGGCAACCTTGTCTTCCCCAAACACATGTGCCATTTTTATCGCACATTGTTTTACCAACTCGCCATCCCTAAGTGATTTACTTTTCCTTAACAACATTAAAGCGATTTCATACGATGCCACTGCACTTGTTTGTGGTTTTATGAAACTACTCAGAACTTTCTTCTGTTTTTGATATTCCTTTTAAGACAGTCAGCAATTTCAATTCGTGTCTTTCCATGATATTCGTCATATTGCATTTTGTGTAGCGTTTCATAATGCCGCTTAACATTATATTTCTTCATCATCGCAATTACTTTCTTGCAAACCAGACAATGGCTTGCCATTATCTTCCATCATAAAATAATTTTCCAACCACTTTTCATTAAACACTCTGCCTTCGTTAGCAAGCTTTCTCTTCTTGCTTGTTTCCATTTTAATAGTGTGTATATCCTTCTAAGCAAATTTATGTTTTCAAATTACTATTTCGACTCTGGCTAAAACTTTAATTTCCTCTTTCAGATTATTTTGAAACACTCACGTACTATTGAACATATTAAGCGTCTCCTGAAGAAAACCAAGTCGCATTCGTTTGTACAGTGCTGTGCAAATTAGTTCGGACAGCTGTGATCTTTTTGCATTTTTTGTAATTTTCCACAACTCCTTAATTTCACATCGATTCTTTGAGGTAAAGAGTACAAATAGCGCATAGCATCCACCAGCTGTGTTCTATCAACCATATAACGCATCACAAGCGTCAGCTCTACGCTGTTTACTTACTTCGCTTGGTGTTCTAAAACGCCAAATTAAAAGCAATCATATTTTTCTGCAGAGCTGGGATTGCTGTTTAAAAATTTTAACCTTTGAGCATATTTTTATACAGCCAGTTAAGCGAAGTCTACTGTATTGATTTTCTTTTTTCTCTTTTATCTTCCTGCGAAAAACGAGTTATCGCGAACTATTTCATGGCTGGCAGTTATATGAAAAATTGCTTAAGTGTAACATATACATAACCGATTAAATCTATACTGAGAAAGTTCGCGGGCCACAGAAATTCTGTCTGTGGGCTGCATGTGGTCCGCGGGCCCGTTATTGGACCACGCTGACCTACTAGTAGCCTAAATCGCAGCTTCAAGATTTTGACATTTTGGCATTGATTATAACTTGTTGCATTGAGCTTCAAATGAATGTGCCCAGCATTTTATTGTAGTTAATTCTCATACTCTTTATCATTAATTTGGTGAAGTGCATATTGTACCTTAGATTTTAGGCATGTATGTGTGTAAGAAAAGTACATCTGTTGTTGTTTTGAAACATGTAACATGTCATAATTTAATATGTCCCCAAATAAATCATTAATTTGCCAAAAGATATCGGCTTACCTAAAAGTATGCTACTCTGTATTGCAGGCTATTGCAATGCTGTAGCAAATTCCTTTGGTTTATAATTTAGAATCACTGATTTGGTTTGCAGTGCTTGGTGTTCTTAAGCATAGTTTTGACAATCATAAACCAGTGTACGTTAATTTGTTGGTCTAGCGGTGCAGTTCTGTCATAGCAGGAGACATGTTTAGCTCCTTAAAAAAATGGGTGCGAAATGAAGAAAACTCGCAAGGAAAGCAACCTCCTTCGGGACTGCAAACTATGCACTCCGATCTTCAAAAAAAATTTGCCAAAGGAGTGCAATATAATTGTGAGTTGTTTTGAATTATTTGTTAAATGTTATATTGTGTGGATTAGGCTTAAGCTAGCTGAGGTACTTACTATTTTTCAATTATGATTTTAACAACTAGCATAAAGTATTGCGCTGTTATACAAACATAGCCTACTATCAACGCATGACAACGAGTGAAAGGGGGCAATTGCTACTCCCCCTCTCCAAAAATACATATTTTTTGTAGCCTTTGTGATTTAATGCTTGGCTCATGTTTGTAATGAAATTTCTCACTGTTTTCTAAACGAAAGCTATCGCTTTAGTTTTTCCCCTATAATTTCATTAATGTTCCAGTTTTCTCCCGCAAAATAGGACTTTTAAATGAAAAGATCATTACGACAAGTGTATTTGTGTCCAGCTTGCAACGATTTGCCATTTCCCCACAAAATTTTTGGCTAGCTACACCGCCGATCAATTATATTCACTCCTGCATAATAGAAATATTTATATACAGTGAAAATTGTCATTCGTGGAGATCGAAATTGTGGAAAAACCTGTTTGTGGCATCGCTTACAAGGTCACAAATTTACAGAAGAATACGTTCCCACCCCTGAAATACAAGCAGCTTCAATACATTGGAATTACAAAGGCAAGCTTAGAGTACACATCTGATAGTAATCGTAGCCAAGATTTTTATCATTTTTTCTTGTTGAGTGTCAGCTTTGTACTACAAATGCTCTGTGGCAAAATGTCACTATTTTTTAATTTCTCAGCACAAGCGCTAAATTACTAATTTGCTATTGCTGAAAATAGGACGTACGAAAATAAGTGTAGTAGTAATAGTAACGTGTTGGTGAGACTTGACTTTTAGTTGTTTTTGTGATTTGCTCTGTATTTTCAGCTACTGATGACATTGTAAAAGTGGATGTGTGGGATGTTGTAGATAAGGGTGAGTTTGTCGACGACAGATTTTAGATAAATTGTAGATAAAAAGTGATATAATTTTTCCGTAAGTTTTTTTATGCGTTGTGTTTTGGGGTAAAGATTGGATTTTCAAAAGTATTCTGCATTCATGAATGTTGGCTGGCGTTTTTAGCTGAAAAGTCATGTTTGCGATTACTGTAAAATGATTCCAATTTGATCATTAACCATAAAAAATGGCATGTACTAGTGAGATGCATCCCTGAATAGTTATGATGTTGGTCTCGATGAAGACTACTCAGGATAAGGCAGAAAGGAGGCTCCAGGTCGATATCCAATTCATCATCTGTTGCAGCTGTCCAAAGGTGTGACTTAATCTCTTTGTAATAGAATGTTCTAATCGGCGGTGTCTGCGAGTAGCAAAGGTCTAAATTCATATCCCTGGGCAGCTAAAGCAAAGAATGCATTCGCATCTTACCCAAAGCCAGTTTTATCTATGCTGTCAATTTTGATGTAATAACTGGTTCTTCTTTTTTGTATGGGCAAGATCTTACATTTTTTGAAGAGACCTTTTAGGTTGTAAGGTTCGCATTTGCCCTTTTGGCTAGTCTTCAGTTAGATTGAGCCACCACGACGAGTAGACTGCTTGGCCCCGCCACCTGTGTGCCACATAAAGAAGGCATCCCGATATGTGTCTTGCCAAAGGACACAACAAGCAAGCTTGTTGGCTTGTTTTCCACACTATCTCTTTTGTGCTATGCGCCAAGCAAGGAAGCTGTTAATACCATTTTTTAAAGTGTTTTGGTATGACTCGACTTGGGAATTGAACCCCAGGTCTACCGACTGCGAAGCGGACGCTCTAACCTTTGCAACATCGCACCAGTTTATTACCTGGTGCTCATTCATTGATATTGGCATCAATATTACTCAAGAGTAGAACTCAGTTAAGTGCAATCTACATGCTTCCATGTATTCTATTGGTTTGACCGAGAACCAAGATTCGTTGCTAGCGCTTGGTGTTCTTTTTAGTTAATCGAGCGAATAACTAATTATTTTTTTAATTTAATCGTAAATGTAGAAATTATTAAATTCTTGTTTTTTACAGGCAAACCAAAGCAGCAATCCAATTCCTTAAAATTAGCACATAGTAATGAAGAAGAGGAAGAAAAATGCACATTGGATGCCAATTTTCTTGATGTCTACAAAGGAGCCCATGCTGTTCTTATAGTGTTTGATATTACTAAAAAATGGACTTTTCAATATGTTGAAAAAGAACTTCCAAAAGTAAATATTGTGGGCTGTTTACTATTGGAATAAATTTTGGCAACGTAAATGCTCCCGATAATGCCCTAAATTACGGGTTGTAAATTCTAAGTCTGCAATGTTTGCCCTTTTGAAAAGCGTTTTGTAGCATTTTTCTTTGTTAGTCGGTAGCAGCTCATGCGCTAATACGCGTGGTTATTGCAGTACTGTACTGGCTATTTGTTTTTTAATCTGAGCACAAGTTTTTGCTGTAGCTGTGCAGATTCTTCAGTGACTGGTAGATATAGACACATAACCGTAACTTTCAAAATTTTGAGCAGCGTTTTCCAAGTACAGTAAGTCTTCGTTTACGGTAAATATGCGCTCCTGAAAACCTTACCGCAAATCGAAATTACCATATACCGAACCCATTATTACATGTAATAATAGGGATGTGTTCAAACACGTCGAAAGTCACCCCTTCAGACAAAAAAATGGTCTTATAAAAAATTCTAAAGTACTACGCAAAAGAAATAAACAGAAAATGTTTTAGTTTACCTTTCACTCGCCACGTATTCTGTTAGATGATGTCCCTCCTGAGGCTAAGAGACAGTAGGGATTTCAGCCCTTACTCATCTTCAACGGCGCTACGGTATGGTGTAAACAAAGCACGAGCGAATTCCGTGTCTGTGAATTTTTTTTACCGTAAAGAGAATCGAGGGTAATAATTACCAAACACCGAAACTGTCAATTTACTGGATAACGAAGTACCTTATACGGAGGATTCACCTATACTTCTAACGTGTTATGCATCGTGTCTCATTGGACGTTGCTATTTTGCGACTCGTATGCTAAAATGCACAGTAAATTTGCTTTGTCTCAGCCCGCCTAAGTTTGCTCAATAAATACAGTAGCTTAAAACATTTAAGAGACGGCAAATCCATAAATACGATAATTTTTCATAGGTTCCCCATCATATTCCTGTTCTAATACTTGCAAATCATCGTGATATGGGTGGACATAGGGTAATAACTTTAGATGAAGTACTTGCTCTAGCTGAAAGCACAGAAAGGTAAGTGCGTTTCAGATGAGTAAACGTTGTGTTCAGTTCGATTGGCCTGTTTGAATCAAAAAACTATAACGCATTTATTGTTGACCATTGTGCGTAACGCGTCTTACGGCTGATTTTCATTAGGCGTTAATTGTTGGCGTAGCGCAGAAATCCTTTAGTTATCTATTCAAAATTACTTTACGAGCAAAAGCGCTCGGCGCATAAAAATGAAAAGACAAACAAAGAATTTTTACACCACGCCGGCAATTTATGTCTTATGGAAACCAGCCTTTAGAGCTGTTTGGTGTGTGGTAATAAATGCATTTTATGTGATTAAATATACCTGTTATTATACTATCGTTTTATGTTGTTGTTACGCGCAGTTTTGCTTCATATCATAGACATGGCACAATTTTTTACCAGATGCAGGGCACTCTTGTGCTGTCAGCTTTTGTTACATGTGGCTAAATTTAGGGGCGAAAGATTCGAACGTAATAAGAAGCAACCTTCGTTTCAATATTTCAAAACCAGTGCTTTTGGTTGTGAGCGCACATTTCGACATTTGTAGAGCTAACAAAGAATCCTTCCGGTTAGGCTCGAGCATCGTACAAACGAAAATGAGCATTAAAACTAATTTCTGTTCTTTCAGGCCCGCTGGCTCGGCTGGAATTTTTGTGCTTGAATCGTCAATGAAATCTGGCTTCGGATTGAAATATATTCACAAGTTTTTTAACTTGCCATTTTTACTTGTGCAGGTGAGACTTAAGGCTGGTTTCCATTTGACATAGATTGCAGGCGTAGCGCGAAAAATTCTTTGTTTCTCTATTTGGTACTTGTGGGTTATCTGTCACCACTTTTTTTCACCAGGTATTAAATTACTATTATTTAACTGTATATATAATGTTTAAGCCTAAAATGAGTTTGGAAGGCAGTGTACACTGAAGGGGCAGGCCCGGTATGTAAATGTATGGGGCAGTGTACACTGGAAGGGAGTGTACAGGGTTAGGTTTATTAAATTAAAAAAAAGTGGTGACAGATAACCCATAAGTACCCTCTATTTAGTCAGCGCCTAAAATTAAATAAAGAAACAAAGAATTTTTCGCGCTACGTCTGCAAATATGTCTAATGGAAACCAGCCTTTTGGTTGATTAACTAGACGAAATAGACTTGTTCAGATTGCATTTTAAATGTCACAAAAGATGTCTTAGACTCCGTAAGAAGGCGTACAAATCGCTTGTAATGAAATATCTTAACATGGAACGTGCAAATAGTTTTTGATTTTCTTAATAGCGTGTAGATTTTCCCATGATTAACCAACAGTATTTAGGTTTTCGTAACTTCAGTTTTTCCTATCGACTTTTAGGTCTTTAGCTTCAGGGAGTTTACGTGGCCCGCTTAGTAAATCAGAAACCTGACTAGTAACTTAGCAGCTACTTCAACTTTATATCTACCTTTGATACTGCGGTACGTACGCCAACAAGAGCAACTTATGTAATCTCACAAGTCAATTCATTAAGTATTATTTAAGCGTCAACTTTAAAAGTTAAACCGCTAATGTTTGTTTATGCGAATGCACACAGTGCATAACTTGGAATACTGTATATATCAATGCAACATATTGGTGAAAAATGTGCAGTTTAAGATGTATAGTCGTACACAGCGATCAACGCTTTTGCTGGTAGGCGCCCAGTCAGAAACAAAATTTAAATTACCAGTATGACTTACTGTTGTCTGTGCTTTAACCAACAGCTGCTGGATTAACCCACGTGGCAATATCGTTAGTTATAGAAATGATCACTATTTATTCCCATCGAGTATTTTTCTCCTTTCTCGCTTTATTCCCATTTATATATATGGGGTCGCCGGTGGCTTAATTCCCGGTTTGGGGCCGCCACAGCAGTAGTCTGCGTTTCCTGGTATTTTTGTTTTTACGGTCGGATGCCCTTCCTGCAACCAACCCCTTCTTCAGAGGGAAAACTGGGGCACCTGTCTTCCACATAAAGCGGGACCGATCCGTTAAGTGCCTTGCCCAAGGACACAACAAGCGAACTTGCCGGCTTGTTCTTCACAACTTCCCTTTTGAATGCGGAGCGCCCAGCATTGTGTTGTGGATATCATTTTTTAAATTTTTTGGTATGACTCGACAGGGGAATGAACTCCAGGTCTAACGACTGCGAAGCGGACGCTCTAACCACTACGCCATCGCGTTGGTATTCGCATCAAATGGTACTGCGTCAAAAAAAAAATTAATAATTGCACCTGTGTCTAAATCTGTAAGTAATAAAAAGGAACGAAATTTCGCTTGCTGTGATCACACCATCTCAGTATTTAATGATGTTGCCATTCAAGAATTTTTGTTGTGGTGACGGCGCCTTCTGCTTGTCCACGCTACTTACTCTCTTGTGCAGTGGCCGGCAATCGTTAGGTATGATGGCTCAAATCAATCGTTCAATCAATGCTGAATACCCATCCAGCATTACAGAAAAGTGATTGAGACGACTTGTAAAACTGACCGCTATTTGTCAGTTGAAAATCTTTTTGAAAGTGAATTTTGATTTGGGGCAAAAACTTTGTTCAAATCGATGCTTTTTACAGCTTTTAAAGATGAAGGTCGTTTTTTTTTGGCGATCAACTTAAAAATATCGTTAGTTTTTTTAAGTTGATGATTTTTGCTTCTATGCACCGCATAGCCCGCTATTGCAAGCTGTGTGCGGCTCAGTAAAAATTGTTAATGTGTCTACATATGGAGCGCAGCCTACAGTTTGCCGACCATTGGACTAGCGCCTACTCTAAATTGATATTTTTTCAAGAACAGAAGGCTTCTGGTAAGTCCTCACCGCATTGATTTTTTGTGCAAAACGCTTTAGAAAAAAGCTTGCTTTTAGTTCATCTGTATTGTCTTACATGGGAAAAGCTGTCATAACGTGTTGTGAAGTTTAAGTTTAGCCTATCAAAAGTTAATGATTGAATTTTTAACGTGTTTGCTTGCTTTTACTTTCTTGAAGATACAAAGTGTTTTTTAGCGTTATTATCAAGAATAATTGTGTGTACGAAAAGCGTTTTGCAGTGTATGCGTTTGCTGGGTTAATTTGGTCTTGCTCTGCGCTCAGTAAGCGCTCTATATTGCTGTATCGATTTTTAAAGCAATTATCTTTCCGATTTACGACCTGCTACTGTTTTACAGAGAGAAAGCTTGCTGAAACAACTTGAAACAAATCATTTGGACGTCGAAAGCTGTCTCGAAGAACTACATTACGAACCAGCATCCGAAGAGCACAATTACGAGTTGTGAGCGCGCTTGTGTCGGTCTATGATAGGGGTGGGCAAACTACGGCCCGCGGGCCGCATGCGGCCCTCGAGAGCACTCTGTGCGGCCCGCGAACACGTTTTGAAACTTTGCCATATTGAAATAAATACGACAGGGGGATTGAAAAGGCGCAAAAGCGGCGATGTCCTTGCCCCAACCACGCATTTACCGTCTACGAAAATGCGATAACCTATTTTTTTTTAGAGACATCACCGTTTTTGCGCCCTGAGATACCACATTGCGAGGACATTTCGCGAAATTTTGAGCTAATGCAATTTCTTTTACAGCAAGGAGCTGTCCGAGACAACAAGCCCTGGCCCTCGACCACCCGAAAAATGGTCGATGCGGCCCTCAGGCTAAAACGTTTGCCCACCCCTAGTCTATGATAACGTTGTTCTCGAAAAGATACTTCGCCGTTCGTTTTCTCTGGCAGGATGTTCGAGCGTAATTAGAAACATGCCTTCTTTGTGACGTGGAAACATGCGGGCGCACACAATAGCACTGTGCGCGTTTCGTCTATGTCAAACAATCTTGCTTCTGTTTGCGCTCGAAAATCCTGCCGCTGGCAACGGGATTATAAACAGTTTTGACCTCAAATGGAAATTGTCATCAACGAAAGGCTATTACTTTATTGTCTTTCAAACTCTTCGTTATCTTGTGTTCGTTGAGTAAAATAAGTTCTTACTGATGAATGTTGTACGGTGTTCCCTCGTTTATCGCGGTTAATGGTGACCAGAACCTACCGCGATAAGTGAAAAACAGCGAAGTGTCGAGAATTTAGAATTCCCGGCGCCTCTTGAGCCAATATTCATGAAAACTTACTTTTCTGAAAACTGACGGAAAAAGAACACGAAAAATTAGAAATATTTTCTGTTTTATTTAATTCGGACACAAGTTCAACCTTTTCACTGACAGTCATCATCTTTCTTTTTCTCTTAGGCTCACTAAAGCAATCTTTCTCAGGGGCACGGCGCTTAGGCGGCATTGTAAGGGCTTAACCCTCTGAACCCGGCAGGCCGGAAAACCGGCCTTACTGAAAGGTTTAGCTGGTTAACCGGCCTTCGGGTCTACCGTCGTTACCCTGTAAGCCGGTGTACCATCATTATCCTGTAAGATCGGGTTAAAGACAGGAATGATCAGAGAAACCAGGGTTTAAAGGGTTAACGAAAAGTTAATTGCAAACGCAACACTAAGATACGCAAGACGCAGTCAACAGCGTGAACGATAATGGCGTGATGATGCGCAGTCAATCAACGATATGGCGCTATTTTTGAATTTTTATTTTTTGATAAATATTTTTGAAAAATCCGCGAAACTTCAACCGCAAGGTGGCGAGGGAACACTGTATTTTGATTTGATTGACATTGCCGGCCGCTCTCAATAGGGGAATATTTAACCATTTCTTTCGTAAGTAGTTTTAGCCTTTCAAAAGAGGAGTTGCTAAAAGAGGTGAAAATTTTTTTGTGTTAGGTAAGTTTACTCCTGACCACCTGAATGCCGACTTGACTTTTTTGGCTTCGTGGAGTGACAATTTGTTTCCTTTTTTTTCAATCAATCACTTCGTTCTTTCGACAAATTTTCTATTCAAATTTAACGTTTCGCTCCCCTTAGTTACCGGGGAGCTTCTTCAGAACACGGTAGATGTTAATAATGTGAATTTAATCTTGTTAATAATGTGAATTTAATTAATAATGTGAATTTAATCTTAATAATCTTCTTCAGAACACATTATTAACATCTACCGTGTTCTGAAGAAGCTCCCCGGTAACTAAGGGGAGCGAAACGTTAAATTTGAATAGAAAATTTGTCGAAAGAACGAAGTGATTGATTGAAAAATCGTTACACTCGACATACGAGGAATGCCTGCTATATTTAATTTGTTTCCTAATAGCTTTCTCAAAGTTCTCGAAGAAAAGAAAAACCAAAGAAAGGCGAAACCAGTGACTGAAATTTCGCAAACCGTGAATGGCCACACTCAAAGTCCTCCACCTCCCCACTCTCGACCACCTGCAAAAGCTCCCAGTCCCAATGTTTCCACCAAGCCACAACCAAACCCCCCTTCGTCATTGCCGTTAAAGAAGGAGCCGCAACAGGTGATAACATCTTGCATCTGCTGTAACACGTTTTGTGATTTATTACCACGTGCAGCTACATTGTTGAGCACTTGGACAAAGCATTGTTTACTTAATCTTTTGCGTTGAATATAGAAGTCATGGATGGAAGTGCGATTTCATGCTCTCGCTGGGCAATTTAAATATCCATTCACGGGCGTGATGGTGTAGTGGTTAGAGTGTCGGCCTCGATTGCAGCAGGTTGCTGGTTTGAAACCTCGGCGGGGGTGATATGAAACATTTTTTCGCGTTCTGCCTGGCACTCAACAACAAAAGGATGGTTTAGCAAAAAAGCGATCCAGTTTGCTTGTGTCTTGGGAAAAGCCATGTAAATGAGATTCCTCCTTGGCGGGGCCAAGCAGTGTATCCATCGCGACGGCGCGACCTGACAAAAGACTAGCAAACAAACCGTTAGATCATGCTCATGAATCGGAACATCAAACTGCTAAAATAAGATTTAATTTGAAGATCGCATTTAGCAGCATTTTTTCTAAGCTATTTTGTAATCGCATTCTTTCCTGCGGTGCAAGTGTTCTTCCACTGTTTCCCAGCTGATATGATTTGTCTTGAAAAAGTGTCAAAAGTAAAGCTTCAGAATTACCTTAGTAAAACATAGCAACTTTGTTTCCCGGCCAATGTGTACATCAAGGTAGAGAAAAGTAGGGAAGACTAAGATTGTGAAGGCCTGTTTTCACGTGTTTCGAATTATTTTGATCAGTTAGTCGAATTTGTTGCTTTTTATACTTAAAACACCTTAAGATGCCAGCCTCTTCTCAACCACTTTAAGCAGCCAGCCACCGTGTGGTGATCTAAGGTTTTCAAGAAGTTTCACTCTGTGAGCTATATTATTGTTTTATACATGGCTAAACCATTGTTGCGGGAAAATGCCGCAGTTATTTACAACGTGAGTTGCTTTATTAAAACGAGCTGAATTTTTAGCCTTTGTGGAGGATTGGACACGCTAGTTTAGCGTGCGTTTACCTCTCCTCTAGAGCAGCACAGCGCTTTAAGTCTCGGTTGCGCTTCGTGGCGATTATCAATGGAGTTTAAACAGAGCTTCAAATTGCGGATGGTTTCTTTTGTAATCAGGAACAATTATTACTACACTACGGGGACTGCTGTGTTGTAACTTGCCTTTTGTCGACAGGCAACTTCGGAATCCAAGAGTTCGGGACTATTTTCCCCGTCCATGATGGAGGATTCTGTACCGACAAAACAATCACCTGCTGAACCTGAAAAAAGAGGGTTCATGTCAAGATTTTTTAAAAGTAAGCTATGCATTTCCATTGGCTCGATAGTTAATGATAGATGGAGCTGCCTTAGCTGAATAAAATTTTGATCAGCCGTACAACGTTCAGTGATGATGCTTACCGTCTTAGGTTTCATGTAATATAACTGAACGGAACTCTCGCTTTGACCTATGCTGCTAGTGGCTGCCAACTCGAAGACTGCGAGTACACTTGCGATCTCCCAAACTCTCCGTAGATCTTTTGCTCAAAGTTTGCTTTTGCCTTCGTTTTTCTCCGCTTCGCAGGCTTAGACTAGCTAGTTTAGTGAGTGGTTGAGTATCTATCATTGTTACCTCGCTTTCGATCCAGACTTGCTGGAACAACGCAGCACTTTTCTGACGAAAACTTAACGTGATTTAATGGGGATGCGAATTTTATCTCTTGTTCGAAAGTTGGTAACACCTGCCACCACATTACCAGAGCTGCTGCTTCTAAGGCTGACGAATTCAATAAGATTTCGTTATTTGATATTCTTTCCCAAGTGTGAGTATCAGAACACTGGGTTGGAGGTTTAAAACCTTCCGTATGTATCATCGTCTGTGGGTATGGCATTGGCAATTCGTAGGTTTAGTTGTAATCAAAACCAATTGCAGAGTTCGGCTTTAAGGATAAAGATACACAGGGTCAACGTTGCGTGATTCCACGCATTATTGAAGAAGTGTCATGAAACGTTATTGCTTTTTTTCTTACGCTCGCAACGTCTTCTGGTCTGTTGCAGGCTCTTCAGCTCCAAAACAAGAAGTCCGCAAGAGCAGTGAAGATGAAACTCCTGCCGTTACCCCCACCACTCTTCCATCGGTGGCTCACATTGGTCCGGTTGACATCGATAAATTTGTCCCTGATGCTGGAGACGCTGAAAATTTCCTCAACGAAATACCAGAGCATCAACGGTAAATTTTTATCTTCGATTTACACTCAGTTTCGCAGCGGCGTTGATAAATGCCGAGAAGAAATGGATTTTCCAATATATATAACTGATCTTTTTTAATAAGAAAGCTGATCTGAGTACTACAAGTGGGTCAAGGGATTGACCTAAAGCCGTTAATAGTAGCATGTTTACTTTTTTCCCCACATTTCATATGCTTTATTGCCTGCAAACGTTGCTTACTTTATTACAAACAACAGCTATTTTTCACATGCGTTTCAATGGTTTTTTTAACTTTGTTGCTCCTGAATGTTTGACTTAAATTACTGCTTATGCTTAGATATGCCCTATAGAATGCGCTATTTATATATTTGCGCCAAACTCTTTGTTTTTTTTACGGTTTGATTGGACTTGCGACACGATGGTTTTATTGTCGTGTGCCTAATCACACCAGTCGTCAATTGTATGGGACGTTCAGCGGTAAGAAACTGACTGCGATCCGACGATGAGATGATGGAAATAACGGTCGTTGTGAATTGACCTGTCAGAGATCTGTGAAGTGAACATATCGGGCCGTTTTTGTTAGACGCGAAGCTTGTGCCGATTCTACGTGTGTTAAAGTGTAATCAAACTGTATTTTTACAGCATCACTGAAGACGTTGCCGAATCAAGCAGCGATGACGATGCTGGCAATCCAATGGTGGCAGGTTTTCAAGAAGAATTAGATTCAGACGACCAAGCTCCAGCAGGTATATACGAGCAGGACAAACTATGATTCAGTACTCATGTATTATGTATATGCGGTGTAGTCGTGATAGTTCCCGACCTCAAAAGGAAAAGCACGTTCTCGAAACGCGTCAACTTTGTTTAGAAAACGAGTGTTTCTGGTAGACGCACACTGAACCAGCACGTGTAAACACTTTCTCCTAAAGGTCGCGTGCCGGTGCAGGGTGTGTTTGCCTCTCGCTATCAAAAAATCGTTAATTCTAGCTATTTGTTTCATTGAATTTACTGAGAAGTTTCGAGCAACGCTGTAACCAACCATTGGAAGTTGGGACCGATGAAAGAAAAGGTTCTTTAAAGTATTTGTAGAGGCTCGTTAGGAAGTGGATAGTTCTTTAAAAATTAAGCTTTCACTTTCAACCTCGCTTTAAATATATCTTTGTTGTTAACCATTGAAAGCGGTAAACTTTTCTGTGCAATGTGAATTGGCAAACAAATTTTGCTTCCAGCTTTCGATGCCAAACATTGGCAGCTATGTAATTTACCTCTGAGTCCCTACCAAAAAAAACCTCCCTCATCACGCTTGGTGTGTTTTCTCTCGCCTTTGTTGCAACGAACATAGCCTTTTTTTTCTAGAATATGTGGAAATGAGAATCCTTTTGTGAAGTGCGTGTAGTTGCCTGACTCTGGGACTCCCGTCATCTCATTCTGTTCCAGACACGTGGGCCAGGGGGGACGCTCCCCTGAAATTTTGACTCTTGACACAGAAAAATATATTTAAAGCCGTTTGATGTCACGCGGGCTGTTGTCATCACTATAGTCCCAGGAACTGTGTGGATATTCGAATCATTTACTTATTGAAGTCGTCTCAGCTCCACGCACCCCTGCATTTTCCTTGCAAATTTTTCAAAAGTTGATTGTCACTATTCATTTCGGGATGCAAACTCTGTTGCTACAATAAAAAACTTTATAAACAAGTATAATTGGGAGGCAAAATCGCTCCAAAATCTCGTACTTAAGTTTTTCCTCAAACTAAGACTGTAGAGTACGTTTTGTTCCGGGGCACTGCTTTCGTTTGAGATGAAGCAACGACTCATTTTGGGGTGCTATGATTCGATCTTCCCTCTGTTAACGTCGTTCCTCATTATTCCTATATATACGATTAACGAAACAAGAGCAGGTTTTACATGTCGCCGCCATTGTGCTGCATTTTGGTAGGCATACAATTTATTACAGATTGTAATATTATCAAAATCTCAAAATTGTTGACTTTCGTCACAATTTAAGGATGTTGAATACGTTTTCTTCCAGATGCAACTCGTTTGGAGGGGTTAGGGTGAGGGGGCAGTGCCTTGAGTTGCATGGCATGGCATGGCATGGCATTGAGACTATATACAAAATTTTGTCCTGGTCTAAGGGGTCTGGTACATAAAAATTATACATTACTCTGCCTTAGCACGTGACAAAGCCATTGTATGGAATAGAAATGTGCAACCTTATTTGCCGACGCGCCAATTTCAAAGTTGTGGAAGATTCCGCGGGCCAGTCAAAGTTTTTAAAGCAAACCTTGGCGTAGCACTGAAAGTTGTTTGCGAGGCTGACAGACAGAAAACTTTTTTTTGGAGATCAACGTTTTGACAGTGGCTCTGCCAATTTTTGTCACGAAGCATATTAGAAGACTTTTTTGTTTGGGAGATCAACTTGAGAGGTCGGCCTCGAAAGTGGTACATTTTAGAGGCGTAAACCTGAAAATTGAAACTGTGGACGTGGGCCACGAGCCGCAGAATTTCACGTCTCGGGCCGTAGGCTTCACACCTTTGGCTTTGACTAACAATGCGTGTAAAGCCCTTTTCGAAATCTTGGGAGGCTTCACTTCCTACCCCTTAGGTCTGTTTGTTTGTTTGTGGTTACCCTTCCTCTTCCTCGGGATGGAGGTACGGCATGCCGTCAACCTAATTGAAATTAGGCTAGAGGAAAGATGGCAGCCCATTTCGAACCAGTCTTTAGTGACTGGTAGCCCCACGACCAACAAGGCGGACTGCCACTGGTGGGTGCCCAAGAGTCGTCTTTTTACGACATGCTGGGTTAGCAACTTCACAATTGTAATCCCGTGAAGTACGGGTGGGTCACCTGTCTGCCACATAAAGGTGGAGGCGTCCCGTTAAGTGCTTTGCCCAAGGACACAACAAGCAAGCTTGTCGGCTTGTTCTTCACACTATCCCTTTTTTATGCTGAGCGCCAAGCAGGGAAGCTGTGAATACCAGTTTTTAAAGTCTTTTGGTATGACTCGACTTAGGGAATGAACCCCAGGTCTACCGACTGCGATGCGGACGCTCTCACCACTACACCACCGCGCCGGTTTCCCCTTAGGTCTCACCGCCCCTGTTGATAACAGCCAAGACAAGCAAGCTTAGTCCTATTAGCTTTCGAACGTACAATAACAGATACTCTTGATCTGAATTTGTTTGCTCGTCGGTTCGCAATCATTCACGATCGCATATAATTTAACTAGAAATTTGTAAAGTTTAGCTTGATTGTTCAAGTTTGCATCTACGCTAATTAAAAAACGTTTTCATTGATATCAACTAATAAAATTTGAACCAAGTAGAGAGATTTGAGTTGAATAAAGCCTCCGGTACGAATTTAATACCCTTCATGTGAATTTTGTGCAAACTTATGCTTTTAATTTGCTATATTTTGCGAATTTATTTGCCTCCCCTTGCCTTGTAAATCACTTTAGCCCCCCTTATGTTGGACTATGGCTGCGGGTATGTTCTTTCCTATCCTCTTGGCAACTCTGTACGCTCCACACTCTTTAAAAACATTCTGTTTATACGACCTCTAATGCCGGTCCTGGAGGTTATCAGGATGCTTAGGTTTAATGGTCTCAGGCTTTGTTCCCTCTTCGAGAAATGGGTCGGAAGCAACAACATATCATTTAACCTTAGCTTTTACTTGAGAATTGGCAGTTTAGATTGTCTTATCCATTTTTTCCAAAGGCATTCCGATTGTCTGCATCGAATAGTAGTTACTTGTCTTTCTCACTTGGTTTTACAACGAGAGTTTAATCAATGAAGATGTACCCATACATGTATAAAGTTTTATTGTGAAGCGGTCACAATATGGTCTGTGATCTTCCATCGTAAACCTACAGAGTGTATAGTGATTACACGGTTTTTTGCCTAGAATATAACATCACTTTGAGATTGGTCCGTGTTTTAATTTTAGAAACCCACAAAGCTTACTCCTTGTCGGATAGTGATGCCGAATACGAGACGTCACCTCGATTGACCAATCCGGAGACCTCAATTTCAACTCAGTCTGTGTCAAAATCACGCGTCACGCCTCGTGTTGACGATGTTCAGTTGCAGCACTTGGAAATCGAAAACGAAAGTTCAGACGACGACAGACCCCAAATAATGGCTGATGAGGACTTTGCAAGCGACGAAGAACTGCCTGTCTTTCAAAGCAGAAGTGAAAACAAGCAACAAGAATCGATTTTCGGTTTATCCGTTTCCAGCAAGAAAAAGAGAATTGAAGAAGCAACTGTTGCAGCCAAAGACGAAGCAAAACCGAAAACCAAATCAAAGTCAGAAGCAAGTGATGATGTCTTAAGTAGCGACGATGAAATGCCAAACCAAATGGTAAGTGAAGTAAAACCGAGTTCTCAAAATACAACTTTTGTTCTAAGCCGTGCCGTCTTGTCGGACTCCATTTTCTCTCACTCAATTGCTGCCCCGAGAAAGAGGCGGAGCTCCAGCAGCAACAACATGTGTGTAGTAGATAGGAAATGGAGATATCAATCTGCGATATCTTTGTAAAATTTACAGGCTTAACTTTTACCGACAACACCAATACTGATTAGAGCGTCCGCTTCGCAGTCGGTAGACTTGAGGTTCATTCCCTAAGTCAAGTCATACCAAAAGACTTTAAAACATTGTATTCACAGCTTCCCTGCTTGGCGCTCAGCATAAAAAAGGATAGGGTGCAGAACAAGCCGGCAAGCCTGCTTGTGTCCTTGGGCAAAGCACTTAACGGGATGCCCCCATCTTAATGTGGCAGACAGGTGGCTCACCCGTACTTCACCGGGTTACAAGTGTGAAGCTACTCACCCAGCATGTCGTAAGAGACGACTCGGATACCCCTCAATGGCAGTCCGCCTTGGTGGTGGGACTACCAGTCAATCATGACTGGTTCGAAATGGGCTGCCACGAATTAATAAGGTTGAAGGCTTGAACCTGGATTGCCGTTCGTGGGGTAACTACAACAACAACAATGTTGTTTAGGAAACTATTTTGTCCTTTATTTGAATGCTTTCTTCACACAAACGGTTGTTGTTATTGTTACCCGACTCGTTTCGAGAAAGGGGCCTTGGCGGAAGACCATGGAGCCCCAGAAGTCTGGTAACTCCCAAAGGCCAGGAGCAGATTTCACATATAAAAGTGAAGTTGCCGAAGAGCGAGCCGCGCAAAGAGTCTAGCTGGACAGCACAGAATGAGATAAGAAGTGTCCTAGGTCGGATGACCCAGGCGCTGCATGAAGGATTCTCAATTCTTTCTATTGTGGAGAGATAAGAGTTCAACAGAGAGCTGTGTCCGTTGCAGCGAAGATGAGAAAGGACACAGCGGGCGGGACGAGCAAGCACAAGCTCTTCAGTGGATACTGAGAGGACCTCAGTATATTGATGAGCCTTTACGCCTCTAACCCGTAAGAAGAGATGAGCGAATACGAGAGGTAAGAGGGAGAGACTACATGTGACTGTAGATGGCTGGAGCAGGGCACCTGCTCTGGACAACTCATCGGCCGTATCATCCCCGGAAGAAATCAGTGACCGGTGAACCATTGTAGCCTGGTAGAAAAATAGGAGAGACTGGGTAATTCCTGCTATATGTGCTAGAGAGTGTGAGAAAAAAGGAAACACGAAGAGAAAAGTAGATTGGGCGGAGCGAGAGTAATAGGAGGAGAAAGGAAGAAAAGTGACGGTCTTGTTAATGCTTCCTAGATCAGCGAAGAGCTTGCAGAATGGCGCAGGCTGCAGCAGAAAAAATTTAGCACACTGAGCTACCGAATAGGAGGTGGTCTCAGCATCATAAGGAGAGCAGTTGGCAATGACTCTGGAGCCTTCTTTGTCAGGAGAAGAAGGACGAATTTATCCGTCCTAGTCACGAGATGGTGGGAGTGAGTCAAGGTGGGTAAGAGCCGAACCTTGGGGAGAAAGAGAAGGATGAGAGTTGAGAGCATGGAGTAGAGAGACTGAGTTCTACGCTGAAGAAAGGTTGATTCCAAGTAGGAGAGTGGAAGGAAAACAAAAAGAACGTACAGTGGAAAAGAGAAAGCATGAGCAGGTGAATGGACGCAGTTTCATCAGTAGAATCTGCAGAGTATTGGTTTCACTTCATGCCTGGCCGAACCCAAAATAGAAAAGAGGTTGAAAAGCCAAATGCTAGCACGTAAGAGGACATGGCGAAACGAGTCAGGTTAACTTGAGGGGTAGGTAGAGACGCTTCACTGAGGAGGAGAAGAATTGGGAAGGACGAGAGGTAGGCGGTGATGACGCGACTGGCCGCTCGATGGAGGCATTCCAATTGGGCAACGTTGGTAACGCTGGAAAAAAGGAAGCCTTCTGGGGTAAGCATTGGTGAAAACGGGGGCCCGAAGAAAACCTTTGTATAGAAGAGAAAGGAACCGATTGCAAGAGCCGCATGAGGGTCCAGAGATATAGCGTAAGACCTTGAGACGAGCAAGGAACCTGGTTTGTAGCGAGGATACAAGTTTAGAGAAGAGTGCGGTCAAAGGTGGGTCCGAGAAAAGTGGGAGTGGGAGCGAAGAGGGGCGGCGGGTTGGGAGAAAAACACCAGCGCTGCAGTTGAATCAAAACTTCTTGCGTGGCCTCCGCAGCAGCAGGTACGGAGGGCAAGGAGGATCACATGAACTGGTCATCAACATAAAGAGAGCGGCTGTCGGAAGATGGTGGTGTTGCAGGGAGATTGTTGATGGGAAAAGAGAATAGAACAGGACCAAGAACGAATTCTTGCCGAACTCTTCGATGGACTCGAAAGGAGCGCACCATTTTGAAAAGTGATTTTGAAGTCTCGCAAGCACGCCTTTCAGTAAGGGAAGATTGAGTCCGTCGAACAAAGCAAGGAAGAGTTTGTGGAAAAGAACGAGGTGCTAGCCAGAGCCAACGCTTGGAAATAGCCAATAGTGGCATGAATCCTCCTAGAGCCCAACTCCGGTTTGTTTAACCCACCCGAAATGGACTAAGAAATCAAGAATTTGATTAAGAGTAAAATGACCAGGGTGGCAGCAGCCTGGCAGGAAAAGAGAATGGAGACTCCAGAAAAGGAGAGTAGACGAAATAGAATAATGCACTCAAACAGCTTTGGGACGCTGGAGGTGAGAGAGATTGGATGGAAGAAACCAAGTGAGTCGGCAGGTTTATGCGGGAATAGTAGATGACTTCCAGATGGAAGGAAAGGAATGACAAGACCAAGAAAGATTGAAGATGTGAAGAAGAAATCCATTCTGGAACGAGGGTGGTGCTTCAAAATGGGTAGGTTGGCGATTCTGGGCCGTGGGCAGTGGTGGAGGGGAGAGGTTTGGAGCTACCGCAAGAAATTCTTGGAAAGGTGAAAGGAGAACAGAAAAAAAAGTGAGACCCCTTAGGTCAGGAATCCATGCGGAGCCTAGACAAGTAGCCCCTCGCTCTGCTACGCCGAGGTTTTGATTTTCGAGCGTTGTCGTATAGCGACGATGTAATATTGGTCATTCGTTCAAACTTCCCATTCAGTGCATTGCTGCGTTCTTGAAAGGCACTTTAGGATGTTTTTCTTTGCTTTGTAATTTTAACAAACAGCATAGTTTAAAAGTAATTTCAGGCAATGTAGTTATTCAGTTTTTATCCGGTGTTGTCCCCTTAGCAGAGATGGCCGGATTTACCCCATTCCTTCTGCAATTGCTTGCACTCCGTCTCTCCACTTGTCTCGTCTCAGTGCATCCTCCTTCTTCAAACCAATCTTTTCTGTCTCCTCTTTCACTTGTCTCTTCCAGGTCTTCTTCGGTCGTCCTCGCTTTCTCTTCTTACTCATTTCAAGATCTAGAGCAACCCTCAAAACACTATCGTCATCCCTTTTCAGCACATATCCATACCATCTAGCTCCATCAATTTAAACAGAAATTCCAAAACACGTGTAAAGCAACCCTTTGCTTAGCGCAAATGCCGCGGTCGTGCGAGTCTGGAAGATAAAAATGCGAGAAACAAACCAGGACTGTGGACTTCATTATTTTTCTGAACTCGAAAAGGAAAAATCTGTCGACCTGAAAGCAATCGATCGCAGGCTTGAACCTACTAATCGAGTAACAATAAATCTTCCACCTGTTTTGGGAATTACCTTACTGAAAATTTTTGCTGCTACCAAACTCAGCATGTGCCGAACTTGAAATTGAAATCGAATAACAGTCGATGCGAGTTCGTAGCCCTGAAACAAACACAACCGTGCAAATTGCAGCAAAGTGTGTTTTAATTTCGGTTGCTAATTTATTGCTGAATATGACAGTGACGAAAAAAGTTATTGCTTTTTTAATAAGCTACAGTATTTTTGTAGCGAAGCCGCATTTGAAAGTTCCTGTTGAGTAAACCTTGTAGAACAGGGAGGGAAAGGTTTCCTAAGTTGGTTTTGCAAATGCTTTGAAAAAGTATCAAATAAGCGATTGGTTGGCGTCAGGTGAAACCCCTTTCACTAGGCAGGCTTTGTTTGTATTGTGTTTTCTTTTCTTGCAGGTGTCGACTGTTGTTGAGGATTTTTCTTCCGCTGACGAGCATCCAGTTGAGTCGACTCCTGGAGGTGATGTTTCTACGGATGAATCACCGAAACAAGTTTCATTTCAATTGCAAAACAGCGATTTTGATTTTCTGGAGCAAATTACCACAAAACTGCCAAATGGTAATAGCTGCAAACAAGACGTAGTTAACGAACTTTTATCACTCTGTTAGCATTGCTTTGACTTTGAAGATCATATCGTGTGTGGCGGGGGGGCGTGCGTGTTGTATTTTAAACTTTTAAGCCATCACTGATTTTTATTTCATTTGTGTGTAGAGGCAAGTATATATTTTTAGGGGGCAAAACTTTTAACGGAATGATTAGTGCAGAAAAATGTCTTCCTGTCTGGTATCTAATAACTTGCTTGTTAATGAAAATCTGCTGCTACCACAGGTGTCTCGATAAAGACTACTGTATATAAGTTAAAAACGACCTAAACACTGTTTTTAGTGCGGGACAACACGTTATCTTTTTTTGTTGCAGTGGCTGAAGTCAATACACATAAACCAAAATCGTCGAAAAGCCATAGAAAATCGAAAAAGAAACACACCGAAGAAAGCGAAGAAGGCGCCTCGAAAAAGCACAAACACAAGAAGAAAAAGAGCAAAAGTAAAGTTGGCGACGCTTCCGAAACAAAGAGCACAAAGAAAAAAAGTAAAAGAAGAACAGAGGAAAACAATGCGTTGGAGGAATTTCTTGGCGGCGGGGAAGGCTATGAAGCGTGTTGACCCTCACCGGTCAGTCTAAGTGCCTGTTTGTGACTCTACGTGAGCCGAGAGCACCGGGCCTTTGGGCAATTGAGGGGAACGCTTTTGCCATGAACTGTTCCAGAAAGCGTGGTGTTAGTGTCAAGAAGTGAGCGTGCTTGTGTTTCTTATGAACTATTTTGTGTCTTCTATCTACTACCTTTTGCTAATTAATGTCGTATTTTTATCTGCCAATAGTAAATTAAGCAATAATTCAAGATTTTCGTACTGTGTTGGTTAACTTTGAAGACGTAATATTTTCCTCAGCCTACTGAAACTTTCAACGTGGTGTAATGGTGATTTTTGCTGACTTTGTGACAACAGGCCGGGAGTTCGGAACTCCTTGAAAACTCCAGAGTTTTCGTCAGGAAGAAAACTGAAATTTGAAAGTGCTGTGTGGCTTCAATAAAAAGAAGTGGTAGACGCACACTTATGTAGTAAGCCTCGCAAAGGGGGCAAGAAAAAACGTTTGTTGTTAAAATACATGGAATTTAGTGCGCAAATGGTCAAAGAATCCGTTCCAACTTGCGCTCATAAACGTACGCCCAACTATTAATAATTACTTTAGTGTATGCTCGTTGAGTGCTCTTAAATATTCCAGCGTACCCTTGCAGCGTGAGCGAGTTAAAATCGGTCGCACTTTTCAAGCTGTTGTCAAGCTGAGCATGATTGACAGTATGTGAATGCTAATTGAAGTAGTATTCTTACGTCTTCATTGGTGAGTCGAAAGCAATCACGTCTCGCTTTCAAAATCGCCAGTTACTGCTTGATATATGTCCAATGCAATCACGCTTTGAATTGATCTTGTGCAATATTTATTTGAAGTTGCGCTTGTGGGATTAATGGAGGAGCATAATGCAGAATTTCTCTGATTAAAGCTTTTTTTGTCGTGGTGCTACATTCTTCAAATTGTGTTATACACAAAGAGTTCTAAATTGTGTACGAATGTCAGCGTGATGTCGAAATATATGGCTCTGTTTGAGTATTTGATATTGCGAGCAGTGAGATACTCAGAGGCGTATATAGGAGGGTTAAGGGGAAGGGGTTGTGTTGGGTCGGATGGGTCCCCTTCCAAACCGTATGAAAAGAGCAAACGTTAAAAAAGTCAATTCAAAGACGATATTAGCGATTTCCGAAAACGGATATTTATTTGTTTCGGAGATCGAAATGGGCAAAAATTTCACTTTTAAAAGGTTTCTTTTCCTGGATGACTTACCTCTCCCCTTTGAATAGATTGATAGACCTTGCATATTTTTTATACCATTTTTTCATAATATGGTAGAGCTTTTTTAATTCTTCCCCTCCCCCACAAAAAAGATTGTTCTAAATGCGCTACTCAAGATGCTGTTGTAAACTATCGTAATTTCTGATTACAGGGCATGCAATAGAGCAGGGATCTGCGGCCCACGGAAGAATATGACTTGTGGGCCGCATCCATCGATTGGTTGTCCAAAATAAAATGGCCATCAGCTAAAAAACACCGCTCTTTTGAGATTAATCTCCAACGTAAAGATTTTGGAAAGAACCGTGCCTAGCAAGCCACGTCATTTGGTTGAATAAAATTGACTTGCTTGCTAACCCCGGCCAAAAACTCGAAAGTTAAGATAGCTCCGCCTGAATTTAAATATCAACAACTTTACGAAAATGCAATGACAGTATAATGCCGCCAGGGTTTTTTTTAAGGTTTGGCTTGGGTGACCGCTAAGTAGTTTTAAGAGACCGCAAGTGTTTCATTCAAATACGAAAAAATAGCGATATTTGCTTAAACGAATTATTTATTAGGCTACTGGCAGTGCACAATCACAGAACAAATTTTTCAGGTTCTATCTCATGCAACAAAACAGATTCGCAATCTCGTTCCCATCCGCCAGCTTCCATTTCTTCGTTGTTTGCAGAATTTGCAGATTCCAACGCCTTCAATGCTCGCACTGTCACTGTTCGTCGGTCCTTTGTTTTTTACCACTTCTCAGCTATCTTTTGTGCATCCTCGTCAGTGAGCTGCTCCGGACCGTTCATCGAAATGTTGATTAGAGCGTTCAGGGTGATATCTAGTAGCCTATTTCGTTGCTTGGTTTTAACACGACATAGAGTCGAAAATCCTCGCTCTAGCCAGGCGTTTGCTAGAGGAATTGACAATGCAATGCAGCAAAGTCGATGCAGCTCTGGAAACATTTGCTGGAATACGTTGTCTCGAGCAATCTTGCTGCAGACATCACCGGGATCTTGGCAGAACTCAAATTCTGACATTGTCATTCTATCTTTCAACGTTTATAGTCATTTACTATTTTCAAGGTTTGTTCAGCAGGAACAATGTCAAACCTTCTGATAAGCAGCTGGAGATCATCATTCCCATAAAGCTGGCGCTGAGGGGCATCAAGAGGAATCTCTTTAGCATCAAAGATTCGAAAAGCAAAGAGTACCTCAGGCTCAGGGAAACGTTCTTCGAGATTACAGAGCAGTGCGTCACAGTATGTTTCTGTGGTGAATCGCAGCAGTTTAACATCATCTTCAAGAAGTGTATTTTGAGATCTTGGTAAAATTTTTGAAATCTTCTCCCAGTCAAGTTTTAGGCTGTTTAAAACCTGATCTGAATTGGCAATGCTCCTAATCTCTTTTTTGCATATTGAAAGTGCCGACTGCATGTGGGAAAAGTTAAAACTACCTTTTTGAAACAACAATGATAACTTGTTGAGATGGACCAAAGCAGCATTCAGCAAGTAAAGGGAGAAAAGAAAGCGTTTGGAGCAAATTAAATGAAGAATACCAACTGCTGTGCAATCTTTCTTCTCGGTAGCAAAATATTGGAGCGTTGCGTGTACAGCAGGTAGTTTTGCTTTCATTGCAATTACAGCCTCACCATGAGATAGCCAGCGAGTACGGCAGGCTTTAACTAATTTTCGCGCAGACGAATCAACATCAGTAGTTTGCATTTCTTGTAGTTTTGCGGTCTTGAGCGGCGAAATTGAAAAGTACTTCCACGTCTGGACTAAGCCACGTTCGCAATCCTGGATTAGTTGTAGCCCCTTTACCGTGTCTGTACAGGCCAAGGCTAAGCGATGCGCATGGCAGTGCACTGTGTAGGTAATCGGATTTTGTGCAGTCACTTTCTGTGAGAGGGAATTTCGGCGGCCTATCATTGCAGCAGCTCCATCGCATGCAATAGCGACATGTTTACCCACATCAAGACCGTAGTCAGCAGCGACCTCGTTCCAGAGTTGGAATAGGTTGGCAGCAGTTGCCCCGCGAGCGTCTATCCGACGGATATCCAAAAATGCAGTTGCCTGGCGTCCCTTTTTATTGACGTACTGAACAAATGTAATATATTGCTGCAAAGTAGCGATATCGGTTGTCTCATCGACCATGGTAGCCCAGCATAGGCTTTGCTTGACATCAGCAACGATGCGATCAGTCAGATGGTCGGAGATGAGCAAAATAAACTCCGTCACTGCCGTTGAACTTGTATGTCGCAGGTCATGAAGCCGGTCATTGTGACCAATGCGGTCAACCAGTGTTTGCAAGGAAGCAACTTTTCGATTCGCTACTTCCTCTTTCAGTACCCAGTAAATTAGGTGAACTCTCTCAGCCACTGCTTTGGTTTTATTTAATACGCGATCTTGATACTTTGCGTGAAATAGCGAGGCACGTTGGTTCTGTTCCAGTTTGACTGCTTGCTGGTGTTGCTCTGAGCACAGATGCATGTCCAGACGAGAGGGGCGCTGAGGTCTGGCAGGTACGCTGGTGTAAACATCAGCAAACTTGCCTCGGCCAGTGATAGCTATTGGATGCTTAGAGCATAGCAAACATATTATGCCTCCGTCAGCATGGAGGGTGAACACGTTCATTCGTAGAGCATCATCAAAACCTTTCAGTTTAATCCACGATTGAAATATCTTGTTGGATGGTGCAGCTGGAACAGTCGTCGACGATGCAAAAGGAAGAGTCGACTGCTCCTGATCCTGAACATTTTCAGCAGCATTGCGGTCATTCAGTAAACCACAATTAGAACTGGTGCTGCTGTTGGCAGATGCGGTTTCGGGGTTTAGAGCAGCAGCAGGTGTTTTCAGTTTACTAGAAAAGAACTGCTTTATACTTCCATTGTTAGGTTTATCAGAGGATAAGCGTTTACGGTTCGACATTTTCACCTGAAATAACTCAATTTAAGAGTATTTAAGAAATAGCCTATCTAAATTTTATCGCAAAAACAATCTTTCTATCTCAAAAATGCTCAAGATAGCGACCAAACAGCCTGCCCAACACGGCCGCCAAACAAGTTTGCTGCACAATCAAACAAAGTGTGCTTGTTGGCTTCTGCTTGTTACGTTCCACACGTAACAACTGATCATTATGCGCCATAGATCAGATATAAACATTGACGAGTATCGAATGTGCATTTCTTTTGTGAATAACTCTTTGATCCAGCTGTTAGCTGTTTTCCGGACGTGAACTATTGATCGTAGGCTATATTCGTATTTTCTACTGTAGTTGCAAGTCCAAATTTTGGGAGACCGCTGGAGAAATTTGGGAGACCGTTTCGGTCCCCCAAAACAGCTTAAAAAAAACACTGAATGCCGCACGTACAACCAAAATACAACGCAACTGGTTTCAACCTTGCTTAGTCTCATCAGTCAAAACTAATTTTCTACTGTAAAACAAGGTAAGGTGACAATACAAAAAAATGAGAAAACGCACGTTTTTTGATATTTCTGCAAAATCTGTAGTAATTCAGGTGACGCAGAATTATTTTCTATCATAGAATAACCAAAGTAAAGTAATAATATCACAAATATCTCCAAAAGTGGGTATCATTTAAAGACACAAAGAACAATTAGGAAAACATTGCTAGACTTTATCATAAATTTCAGGTTTACTATGCTCTATTACCAGTGTAGCAGGTTTCATGGGAGCAAAATAGCTCATGGCTGTGATGTGGGGTTACCATGAAACCTGTATTGTCCTGTAGGAAACCTGAAATCCCTGTCTCGAAGTCAATTTATTTTGTACAACACTAATGACATAAGGAGCTTTAGTGTTGCCGCATTCCTTCTCGCAGACGAAGCTCCACTAGTCTGGCAAAAGAGTGGGCGCACAAACGCCTTTGGATCAAAGCAATTTCCCGTATTAGCTTTTTTCTCAAAAATGCAGAGTTGTGGTGATCACAGTAGATTGAGATCTCTATAATAAAGATCGCTTTAAAACATGCAACTTCGCTTTGGCCGAATGCTAAAGTTGACAAACAATAAATGGTAAACGCCTTCAGCTTTCAATTAGTCGTTTGTTTGTAATCTGTGGATATTCTGTTTCCTATGCGGAAGTGACATTTTAGGTCCTGGTAGTAGGGTAAGGTGCGGACTCTTTGACCATCCCTCCTAATTATTTAAATAAAAATATTAAAATTTTTTTATCAATTTAGTTGTAATGCAATTTGTTATGTAATCCTACTCTTGAAATGTGGTAGCCATTTAACCTAGCAAAAGAAAAAGGTGACAGTATTTCGTTTTAGACTTGTAATTTGAGACTGCATTGTTTGTAAATTTTGCTTTTTGTTCTTTTAGTCCGGCAACACAGTATTTTCTAGATTTGGTAAATTTTTGAGGGTTAGTAGTGCTTTAAAAAATATGTGTTTGCTTTAGCAACAGCTCATTTCTCGGTCGCAAAAATTGAATTTTTTTAAACTGCTGGTACGTTGGACCCTTGAGCCACTTGGAGAGTGGACCATTGAACCATGGTTGAAGCATTCAAGTGCATATTAAATATTTAGTAATGTTGTTTATCGTTGTTTTGTGAATAGGAAAGTATTCATAGGCAAGCAAATTAGATCAATTGTTGCAAGCAAGAAGTCTGAAGCCAATATGGCTATTACCAGCAAAAGAATTGATAATTTTGCTGAATTGGGGTGAAGAAAGCTGCAATTAAAGAAGGAAAGTAAAAGATGATGATTACGAAGGGATCTGTTTTGAACCTTTCGTTTTAATAAAAATAAACTAAATGTTAAAAATTATTACCCACTCTCAATATGCATACACTTGTTAAAACACCAATCGCTAATACAACATGTAACTCAATTAAACGCATCTTCAAAATTACAATATAGCTGCTGTTTTGTTGGAACATTTTTTAAAATTTACAAGGTAGCTTTTGTTTTGCTAGCATAACCAATCATAATTTATGGGCTACTTGTTGCGTTTTGTTTATCGGTCGCTAAACGTGCGCCGGTTATCCTCGCTCCCGAGACTTTGTTAAGCATGCAGGAAATTGTTAGACAATGGGATTAGACGATTCAGCCCACTTCCGCAATTAAGCGCTTGGCATCAATGTTTGTCGTACTTTTTTTCGCGCCTCAACTCTACGTTCTAACCAAATTGAGCAAGAGTCCAGCAAACAACGCCGTTTATCTTCGCACGCACGCTCGCACACTCCCCTAATCCCATATCGCGTCAACAAATTAGCATTGTTGAGAAAGTCTTCTGAGTGGGGGTGATTGGTGACTGTTAGTGATAAATGAATTTTCAGTAACGTTTTCCCATATGCTATCAATTCACACGCTCAAACAAACTATTCGTTACGATTGTTTTGAATGTTTGACCTAACTTGTTATGCGTTATTTCGGTGGTAAAGCATCGTTGTTTATATATAATGGTAGATTGTGCAGAAGCTTTAACTGTTTCCAGCACATAACGATAGGTGTAATGATGTACAAAACATGTCACTATTGATGAGCCAATTGCAAGTAGACCGTCAGTATATGCGCAAATTTTTAGCTTCAAATACAGATTCAAACTCTGAAGCAGATTTTGAATGCATTAATAATTCTTTTACCAAAACGATGAAAAACGTGTTCTTATCCGTAATTACCTCAATAACCGATCCAATTTTGAGTGGTATTATGATCGTTTTGCTCTTTTTATAGTTGTTCTGGTCTGTTGTTTTGACTATACTTGCCTTCAAATATTTTATTCCGATTGGAATTACTAAAATCCGAGATGGAAAAACTCATACTTGGAGTGAAAGAATTATTACTGATGCAAAACTTTTACCAAACAATGACAACCAACTGTAATACTCGTATTTTTCAATTCAATGTATTTTGTGTAATGTAAGAATTTGGTATGCGTTATTTATGTGTATGTTTGGTTTCATGTGCACGAGTACGGAGACGAACAGAGTTCGAAATTCTGAGCACCCAAATTAAGAAAAAAGGAAAATTCGACGATAACAGCAAAGCATCGCATTCTGTATCCACGTAGCGCCACTAAGCAAGCAATTACTGCCCTCAGAGATATCTGCAAACTCAACAAAATCCACACAATGCAAAAGACAAAGCGGAAACAAACAAGCAATAACAATAACGCATACACGCGATAAGCGAAAATGCTTGATCAATTAGTAGATCATCAAGGAGCTACCAATCTTTCCATGGACAGCAATGTTCTTTTTCCGTGGAGAGTAATTATGGCGACCTTACGAAATACCCACTCTGGATCATTGATGTTTTGTCGAAATCATGTGGGTTACTCATAAACATTTTCGTTTTGTTCGTGCGCTCGTTATTGCATTGCATATCGTTATTTTAAATCATTTGTTGGCCTAAAAACTGGTCATAAAAGAACATACATAGCTACATATCATGAATAATATCCGCTCTCTTGTTATAATGTAATGATGCAGGGTAGCTAAGCCGTGTGGCCAGGCGTAGTTCCATCTGACGTACGGCAGAGTGACCTAGTAAACAAGCATATAAAAAAAGACATCATTATTTCGATTCGATTTGATTAAATTCAAATTCAATACAATTCAGTTCATTCGATTCAGTCAATTCAATTCAATTCGATTCAAGATTCATTGCAAGTTATCATTAATGCTTTCGACGTTGTATTAATGATTGAAATATATTCGTTCTTGGAGTCAGACGTGCTGTGGGAACTTCACTACTCAACAACAACAACTCAGCAACACTAATACAGGAACTCTATCCCCACAATGCAAAAGTATCGGATTTGTTGAACCAAATGTCGCATTGTGCATTTTATTGGGCTTCTGCAATTGTTTTTGTACTTCCTCCCTCAATAGTCGGTTCAATCAAGAGATTGCAAGTGATTAGGAAGTTTCCGATTAACTTGTTTTACTTTTAAATGTGTTTGCGCGGTTCAAAATGAGTTGTGGCATTTTGAATTGAGCTTCAAATTTTAACTTGAAATTCTACTTTAAATTTCATGCTTTACTTTGATCACATTTCAATTAAATGCTTGAAATCGGAGTGATGATAACAATGGCTCAAGGGTCAGTGATAGTAGTTTAAGGGACCACGCATATGCTGACTTTTGAACCACAGTGAGTTTTAGGCTACATATTTTGTTGTGTATATTGGCAATGCAAACAGGTGTAGTCGCAAAATGCAAAAGATAGCTCCGCTAGTTAATGCTTCTTGCTATGCACAAAATTTAAAACAACTTAAAAAAAATTAGCTACACTTATTTAAGTCAAAAGTGTCTCAACCGTCCATATCTCCCCCTAACACAAAACTTCGTACCTTTTGGTACATCATCGTTAGTAAAAATTGGTACTCAAAAAGTGAGTGTAACTAATAGTGAAGTTTTTGAACATTTTTAAGCAACTCAACTTTTATGAATTGTTTACTCAGAGGGTAAAGCTCCCGATCATGGCAGCAATAGTTGTTCTAACTTCACGCTGATTAGGTTGTCGTGCTTTTGGAAAGGGCACTACTGGACAATTTTCATGCTTGGTTGCACTGTTTGTGATAGTATTGCGTTTTGGTTATTGCAAAACGGTGCTGAATTAAATGAAGTTCTTGCATAACCAACAAAAGATTTTTTAAGATAGAGAAAGAAAACGAAGCATACACTTGGTTGTAGAGACTCAGCGTCTGCTGACGCAACTATAGCAGCTTTCCACTGTTGTTTTGACTTCTTTTTCGAAGTTTGTGAAGAGCTTGGCTTTCCAAGCAATTCTAAAGTACGCAGGTCACTTTTCAGGGCTAAATCGCTTAGGCCTGGAGAACTGAGCGATTTTCTTGAAGATCTGAATGTTGGTCAAAGGGTATAGAGCAAGTAGCTCGCAAGGATGTTCGACCTACCACTTAGAAAAGTTCTGCCACATATTAATGCATGTGCCTCTGTTATTGTGGGTACGTGGGGCGAACATCTCAGCGACTACAGGATCGCATCAAGCAGCATGTTCCTAAATGGTAAAGAGACCATTTGACTCGTCCACCCCTATTTCAACCTGACAGATTTTGCAAACAAAATGACGCTAAACCGGACTGTGACGCTGCCATGGGTCAGCATCTTTTAGAAAATGAACAATGTGCCTTAAACTATGACAAAAAGCAATTTTCAGTCCTCGCTACAGCACGCAGCTCCTTCCACCTAAACCTATTAGAGCCTGTTTATATCAAGACTCAGCGCCTGGTGTTATGCACACAGAAAGAGTTTGTGTACGCTCTTAAACTGTTTGGATAGTTACGGCGTTCTTATTTGACCTCTTGCTGCGTTTTTTCTAGCATTTCGCTAAAGAGAGCACCAGACGGAAGAAGCAGGGAGATCATTGATGAAAAGAAAGAAACGGGGATGGCCAAGAACGGATCCTTGCGGAACACCTCGACGGATTCGAAAGGAGCGACCTTTGTGATTTTGATAAACCAAGCAAGCGCTCCTATCAGAATGGGAAGATTGAGTCCAACGAGCAAAGCAAGGAGAGAGGCAAGCCGAAATTAGTTTGTGGAAAAGGGCGGGATGCCAGACACAGTCGAAAGACTTTGAGAAGTCAGTAGTAGCAAGAATAGTCAGAGAGCCCGGCCTGGGTTTGTTAAACCCATTCGAAATGAACTGAGAAAGATAAAAAAATGTGATCTAGAGTAGACCGTCCAGGGCAGAAACCGGCCTGACGGGGAGAGAGAATGGAATTAGATTCCAGAAAGAGGAGTAGACGAGATAGAATGAAGCGTTCAAAAAGCTTTGAGACGCAGGAGGTGAGAGAGACAGGTCGGAAGGAAGCAGGAGAGTCTAGAAGCTTTCCAATCTTATAGATGAGAGCAAAAAAAGATGTCTTCCAGATGGAAGGAAAGGAATGCGAAGACCAGGAAAGATTGAAAATGTGAAGAAGAAAATCAATGCTAGTGCGAGGAAGATGCTTTAGCATGGGATAGGCAACTTTGTCTGGGCCAGTGGCAGTGGACAGGGAGAGGTTTGTAGCAGCCGCAAGAAGTTCAGCGGGGAGAAGGGAGAGCAAAAGGACGAGTGAGACTCCTCAGGGCACGTGGTTCGGCGGAGTTCGGTAAGGTAGCCTCCGTCTGGCTACGCAGGTCCTTTGGCTGGGAGACAGAGAAATGGGATCTCAGGTAATCGGCGAAGACCGAAGCAGACTTCCAAGGAGAGAAACAGCTGGGGAAGTTAGGAGAAGAGTAAGTTGAGGAACAAGAGCCAGCGGCAGAACGAAGATGAGAGTACACAGATTTGGGGTTAGATTTAGATTAGGGAGAAGATCATTTTGTCTGCAATGCCTTGGCTTTGGCTTTGGAGATGACAGACGAGGCATGTAGGAAGGCGGCAATGTAAGCCTGACAATCTTCATCACTTCTGTGAGCATCAGCGAAGGCCTTGCGTCTTTCACTATCTGCTTCTTCCACTTCAGCAAACCACCAGGCTTTAGGATGGCATTTGATGCGGCCGAAAGGAAAGGAAGATTTGGCCGCATTCAGTGTTAGAGAATTGAAGAGAGCAGCAACAGAGGAAAGAGAAGAGTATTCCTCTGCAGAAGGACAGTGAGAGTTGAAGTAAAAAGCAAAGTCAGCCCAAAGAACTTTCTGAAAATTGGGGAAAGGGGAACGTTCGTTGGGACGAACGAGGGACGCTTAGTAGAATTGGTAAGTGATCAGAACCACAGTCCTAAATAGCACCTCCTAGAAGCAAGACAGGGCGAGAGAGGAGGGAGCGAAGGAGACGTCAGGGGAGGAGCGGCTACCCGAGGAGAGATGGAAAGGAGTAGGTATGTCGGGTTCATTGAGGGGAAAGAGGTCAGAGGAGATGAACCAATCGAATACGTCCCCACGAGGATCGGAAGTACCTCTTGATTCCGAGAGGGATTGATGACAGTTGAAATCCCCCAGATTGAAGAGATTTCTACAGGAGGAAAAAATGGAGAAAGAAAAAGAGTCGGTTCTGCTATCCATCGGAGAAGAGCGAATAGGGGGAGCATAAACATTAAGGAATGAGAGCGAGGAGGAGTTGTTTAGTGAGATGTTGATTCCTATATGATCAGAGTAGGGTCAAGCAAAGAAAGAGAAGAGGTAGAAAGTTCAAAAAAGGATAAGCCCTGCCAGACGAAAATGATGACGCCGCCGCTAGCGTGCGTGGTATCGGGAGAAAGAATGCCAGATTGGGAGTGGGTGCGATCTGATTGCAGAGAGGAAGATGAATTAAGGTTAGATATCTGGTTACAAATAAGGTCAACGGGATGAGACAAAATAAAGTAGTTTAGTGCTCCTGGCTCGGAGACCTCCAGCTTTCCATTGAAGAACCATGAGGGATTTAGGGAGGAAAGAGGAAGCAGGAGGTAAGGAAAAACAGCCAGGAGCATGATGTGGTGGTGAGGGTACAGTGGGAGCTGATACGAAGTGGGGTGAAGCGGGATAAGAGATTTGAAGGCGAGGGTGGGGTAGTAGTACTGCATTAGCAGAGGGAGGGCCAAACGGGCCAGGTCGCATAGTGGAGGTGTACAAGCTGGAGGAGTCCGAGGAGGAATTCACTGTGTTGGTAGGCGTGGAATCTCCAGAAGAAGCAGGGACGCAGCAGGGAAAGCAGCTCCAGGAGTGAGAGCTGCCAAGAGTTTTGAATTTAGAAAAAGAGAGAAGTGAGCACCTTAAATGGACCCATTTGGAGCAGATGCAGCATTGCACCGACCTACCTCTCGAGGATACATTTCCAGCGCACACCGAACAGGGAAAGAAGGGGCAGGGGTTAGGATGAACGCTGCCGCTTATGAAGAGAAGGAGAAGAATGAGAAAACGGCAAGAGAGAGAAAACGGTTGACTAATTTCAGAGGCTGCGTGTTGCCCTTTCGCGGTCGTTCAGGTGGCAGCACGGCGAAAAAATGGTTTGCGAGAGTGAAGCACCCGGGGTAACTGGTACCTTTAGGAAGGCCAACAGCCATTTCGACCCAACCCAAATGGAATTGGGGACCGCATCACCACGTTGAGACGGCTGTTGATTGGTGCAGACCTAAATAAATTTGCATTAATGATGAATTGATCAGCAATATTTATGTTTTATTCCTTTTTAAGGAAACGTTCAACTACTTTTCTACTCCATATTGCTTCCACTGCCAAATCCTCTGTCTCAAAACAGAATCTTCAACCCTATTGGACACATCTGTCCAATCTACAGGGTGATTCAAAGGTAACTTTTTATTTTAAAATACTTACAAATTATTCAAATCCAGTAATATGTTTCTCAATTTTTGTGTGTATGTTACTTAATCTGTGGCAATTAAATCTATGCTCTTGTTTTCTTTTCAGATCTGTCATGTGAATTTGTTTTTTAATCTTGTCAATTTGTTTGAAATTTTAAAGCCCTACAAAAATGGCTTGAGGTCTTATTGTACAGGAACGTGCCCAGATAGCAGCATGTTACGAAGTTTGGAGATCCATTGTTCAAGTGGAAAGATGGTGGAGCACCATTAAGGGAAGACATTCTTAAATTGACCCCAAAACAATCAAGAATTGTCATGCAAAACTTATGACTACAGGATCTGTGACTGATACTCAAAGAAGAGGTCGCCCTTCCAAATTCAAAGACCCTGAGTTAGTGCAAGTTGTTCAAGAAATGTTTACCCGTAGCCCGCAAAAGTCAATTCGACAAGAGGCAAGAGAAAGTAGGCTCTCCTTTCGCCGTCAACGTAATGTGCTCAAAAATGAGCTAAAATGGCGTGCTTGGAAGCCGCGCTACTGCCAAGCACTCTTTGCCGAAGACTGCGACATTTGAATGGAGTTTGGAGAGATGATGTTGGCTTGGTTTAGAGATTGGCCAGATCTCTTGAAAAATATTCTCTTGATTGATGAAGCTGTATTCCACGTAGATGCGTTTGTAAACCGTCATAACTCCACTACTGGGCGGGAGAAAATCCTTGTGCTACCAGTGAAAAAATGCAGAATCGTCCCAAGATAACGGTATAGTGTGGAATGACTTCGGATAGGATTGTGGGTCGCTTCATCCTTCATGATACCATAAACGCCGAAAGTACCTCCTTATGCTGAGAGATGAAGTTTGGCCAATTATCAGTGCTTTGGATAATATTGAAGATTTAATTTTCATGCAGGATGGAGCTCCTCTACACTTTGCTATAGGAAGGTTGCGCGCACGTGATCAAACGTCATCAAAATGCGCTTTCGAAAAAAGTGGTTGACCACTTTCAGTGTTTTTGCATTGAATTGAATAGGAATGATATCGTTTTTTACAAATTTAATGGATAAACGTGACAGTTGTTAAATAAGCATTAAATATATTGTTTTGCTGTTGTTATGAAATGAATCTGCAGTCAAAGTAAGGTAAGAGGTGTTAAGGTTTGCTTGTTATTGCCTCTAGTTGGGCTAAACATGCAAGCTTATTTGTACTCAGCTTCTGTGAGGGTTTCATATTTGATTAATCAGCGTGTTTGGGAATGCTGAGTTTGAGTTATGTGCAATGTGCAACTTATACGGTATATTTAGTTGCATAAGCACACTGAAAAGTTGTAAACTTAAATTATACTATAACCTAAATGACTGGGCAGACTTTTGTATCGTTTGTCATATGTTGGATTAGATATTGATGGATGAAATCAGTAAGTTTTTAAAATTTTTTTGTCACTAGTGCTTGCAGACCAGTTGTATTGATATACCAGATGTAATTTTGTGACCTTCAACTACTCCTCAAAAAAGTTTTGGGGCTATTGCCTAGGCTGCTGGACCAAGGGTAATTGAAAAACTTACGGCACTGATTCATTTATTCATGCGTATGAGCTAATGCTCTGTTTGCATGTGTTTCGTCAGACTGGGCCACCACGATGGGTAGACTGCTTGGCCCCACCACCTGTTTGCCACATGAAGATGGAGCCATCCCGTTAAGTGCCTTACCCAAGAACACAAGCAAGCTTAAGGTACCGGTAGTAATGACCAGAAAATAGTTGTTTTTGCCCACGTACCGACGAGTATCTAATTGGTATAGTTGTTTTTAACTGAGAGGCAAATGGTATTTGGACGGCACTTCCCTTAGGAGAAGTTTTTTTTAATTGACTCACAGTACTAAGTTTAGACTAGCCAACTGAAAGACTTAATCTCAACCAAATTGCTTTTGATTAAATTTATTTGTTTCCGAGGACACAACTAGCTATAATTCATTCCAATTTTTAATTAATTTCTCATTAGTTTTCAAAATAACCCCAAAAGTTGGTGTTCGCCCTATACCTTTCCAGCATAAATTACAACTTTTGGTCATCTACTTTTTTTGGCGCGAAATGTGTGACGTCATATGCAACCTTCCTATTGTTGTTCGTGAATGGCGGAATGCCAAATTTCCTGGAAAATGGGTGGGTCGTCATGGCTCACACGAATGGCCTGCCAGAAGTCCTGAGTTAACACCTTGCGACTTTTTTCTTTGGGGTTGGTTGAAAGAATAAGTTTACTCAACCAAACCAAGAAATTTGGAAGAACTTGAAGGGAGATTACGTGAAGTCATGAGTTCCATCCCGCAAGAGTTTCTTGTGAAATCAGTTGATGCGGTTTCATGGTCGACTTGAGAAGCTGGTGCCCATATTGAATTTTAAATAAAAGTCCATGTAATATACTTTCTTCTCATATTCATGAATTGGAGAAATTACACTTCAAAAATAAATTATAGTTACTTTAGAATAGGGAGTTTCTTTCGAATCACCCTGTACATATCAAGACCATTTTACTCAAGATTTGCAAGTTGGGTCCAGTATTGTTATTTTGCCTTGTTTAGGTCAGCCTTGTGTTGTGTTTATTCACTTTTTGTTTGTTTTATAGTAAGTTGCTGCAATTTGAGTCTGAATAAAATAAACATTTTGCAATATTTATATTAAATTAACCAAAATCTCAAACAGCTTCTTTGTTCAAATTTGCACAAATCAAACAATGCGATGTGATTTTAGACACAAAACAAAAAAAATACAAAATTTGCTATAAAATTAGTTGCAGAAAGCAATTAACTCAATATCGGACTATTATAAAATTGAAAAAATAAACACTGCCAAAACGGAGATGTCTGCAAACTGTTATAAAGTTCGCGGCGTAAAACTTTGATGAATGTAGTCTAAGCTAGATTGTCAAATAAACGACGCTGCAGGCCCCGATGAATAACAGTTTATTAAAGCTCAAAAATGAAATCAGGTTTCAAACGAATTATAAAGAAAGTTTGTTGTATTAGAACCAAACTGTACATTTCAAAGTGAAGCTTTAATGTTCACTTAAAAACTGGTTTTATATTAATCATGGAAAAAAAAAGTAGACTACATCATGTATTAAATTAGATGAGAGTTTTGAATAAAATAATTGCTACACCTGTGGCAATGAAATTTTGCAAATTGAAAGCAACTCGAAAAGACGAAACACAACGCCAGAATTGAAAGGATTTATCCAAGCAACTGACGAAAAGCAGTAGTGCAAAACATTTCTTTGAGCATTTGCTGCTCCAGATTTAGAAGAATCCATAATCTTCGCCGTCGCTGGACGAATTTTGTCTCTCAGCGGACACAATGTAACCCTTTGAATGAACAATGCCACGGTAACGCACCAGGACGGAATATCTGCAAAAAGATTGGCGGTCAAGCGAGTTGAACCGAAGCCTATGACAGCAATGGCGTTGTGTTTAAGCCTCAGGACAGTTCAAACCGCGTTGTAATCTCGGAAAAAGCATTTGCGGCAATTTGCCTTTCTTGTGGCAAAAATGCACGGCGCTGGCAAAAATGGTAATTCCGAAGTGGGTCTGAACACCACGATGTTGTAATGAATTATAACCCACATAAAACCAAAAGCGTACGCGCAACTTAAAATTTGCTGTTTATTCACATATCAGCTCTCGCAGATTGTTATAGCACAACGCAAGTAATCTATCAAGTCGCGTTACGATGTGTAGGCGGAACTTCAAAAAGGTCTAATCAACAACGATTTATGATGTACAAAAATAGGACTGCTGTGGACTACCTATAAAGCAGAATATCTTTTTATTACAGGGTACATTTATTGTTTTGCAGCGCCAATCAATCATACCACGACATATTTCCTGTCACTGAAATTAGGTTATTAGGAAAATCTTCGTAAAAAGAATCGATAGCGAAAAAAATGTAAACAAGTGTTAGAAAACACTATTGACCATTTTTAGGCTCATAATATTGTTAGCATATAATTCAAACTCGCAAAACAGCGACGAAGGCGCTTAGAAAAAGGCAATCGCTTAGACTTGCCAGTAGTTACTTTTTGTGAACACATTGCTTTTAGAACCAACCAAGCAGAGAAAATCATCTCAAAATGACTTTCGTGAGCTTTCAATGCATGAACATTCCATTATCGTTAAAATAAAACGACGCTCTAACCAGTTCCACCGCGATGCTGACTTGGACATACGTTGCCCAGACAACTGTTAAACCGAATAATCCTTATACTGATTGCAGTAATAGCACGTTTTTAATATGCAGTGATCAGATCATAGCAGCTAACACGTTTCCGCTAAACCGGCATCGTGTAGTGTTACTCTGAGATGGCGCAATTCGTTATTGCGTACCAGGCTATTGACATCAGTCGTAGACATGCTGCACACACTACGGTTTACCGACATTCTTTCAGGAATGACTACGTGAATGCCTATATTAACTACTAAAGCCAAACGTAATTATGGCATAACGCATTGTATACCGTAGGGAAATGACACAAAACGACTTTTGAGCAAGCACTTGTGGTTGACAAATTGTTCATGCATCTCCATCTTGCGTAGGCTAAAGAAAGGTAATATCCAAGCAAAACACCCGCACCTCTACCCGTGATAGAGTACAACCCCAGTTGATGAATATCCAGATATTGCTCTATGTGTTGAAATTTTATGGAATAAACGTAGATGTGTACATTTATATTGAATAGACAGATGTATGAATTCTTAATTTAAATGGCCACTTCGGAAACAATACAAGTATGTGACAGGCTTTTTTTCTTCTTAATTTGAAAAGTTGCCCAATTAACGTTTAAACATTGGACAGCAACTGCCTATGCCCGAGAATACCATACTGGTGTGCTGAGATTAAAAGCTCTTAGAAGAAAAAGCAGTCACGAATTTTGAACATATAGTAATCAGTAATATTTGTAAAAATGTATATATACTTCGAAGTCGATATAGCTGAATGTATTTCCCTTGTCATGTCCTGTAAGAGTATTCAAAAAAGCTCGTCATAATCATTCTGCCGCGTTCAGATATAAGAGAAATAAGACGTATGAAACTATAGAAAATCATGATCAAAACGTCTTGGCGTTAAAAAGTGGCAAAAACAGCACAGCATTTCAAAAAAATGTTTTCGTGGCAAGTCAAAATCTTTAAAAATGTTGATGTCATGATTTAGAAAAAAGGAATATTTTTAAAATTGCTGACTTAGCATGACTAGAAAAACGTGAGATATATATGCATGCAGCAGAGCCGGCCAGGAAGCAACAAATTAACGCTTACGCTAAAGATTAAACATGACTGGCCGATTAAGGTATTTTCCAATGCACTAGCTTTGACGTTGTTATCAGCGAATAGCGTATCTATACGCCTGGAGCGGCCTGATACAGTTAAGCAAACGAAAAGCTGAAAAATGGGCTTTTAAACAAAAACAAACTTGAAACACTGTAGATACAACTAGATGACTTAGCAACGTAACTTTCTACAAATACTGCTCTTGGGCTGAAAGCTGGAGTTGTGACAGATGCCGACAGACCTATTTCGATCTATGAGATCTTTTCAGGGAAACCACGTCATGAGCAAATCACAGACATAAGCCACATTTGTAATCTCGAAAACATTTTCTTGTTTTCGAGATTACAAATGTAGCTTACACCTGTGTTCTTCTCATGACGTATTTGCCCTGAAGAGATCTTGTAGATCGAAATAGGTCTGTCGGCATCCGTGATACTTTGACTGGAGCCTTAAGCAGCTCGTTGTCCGTCAGACACGCGTTTGAGCAGCTCTGTTGATAGCCGTTCCCGGGCTATCTATCAGCCCAAGGAGACGACCTGCCTCCTACCACTAGTCGTCTGGGAAGGACAACTTCTATTTACAGCTTGAGTTGTCATAGTAAAGGCAAAATAAAAAGGAAGTTTTTAGCAATTTTTGATGGTGTTTCGTAACTTTAAGCAAATGTACGGAGACATTTTGATATTTCCTGCATATTTTTCTTATACTGACCAACAAGCAGGGACCTGCGTAATTTATTTTAAATGACTGGCCAGCAAATGTCAACGTAGTCGAGAGCTGAACCGGCGTATTTCTGATGATAATGATCGAAAAACCGGCGTTCACATCTTGAAAAAACTGCGTTGCTGTGCACTTTAGACAGCAGTTTTGAGGCAAATAGCATCTTTGACAAGAAGCAAATTCATCGGAATACAAGAAATTCAAGAGGAACGCCAAAACTTTGGGACTTAGGACCAAAAGTGCATAATGTTCAGATAGGTTTGAACCATTATCACTGCTCAACAAATCTGCCTATAAAAAACTTATTACCATCGGATATTCTACAAAGGGCGGTAAGCCGTTTTATTATCCCCCTAGAACAGGTTTGCATCCTACACCACATCGCCCTTACCGTGCTATGTAAGTAGGCGACCAACTTGACGTATCGATGTCGTCTGTGCTTTCGGCGACGAAAGATTGGAATTTGCGAGCGGAGAGAATTTCTGCAAGTCATAGTAGTTGGTAAACAAACGGCGAACCGTTTTGCAATGCAAGCTGTAGGCTTGCAACTAAAGCACTACGCAAACTATGGCAACGTGAAATGCTAACGTGTAGTCTTATACACTCTACAAGTTATAGTTGGTAATCAAACAGCGAACCGTTTTGCAATGCAAGCTGTAACCTTGCACCTAAAACACTATGCATACCGTGGCAACGTACAGATGCTAACGTATAGGCTTACACAAACTGAACGTTTTCCACTCAAAGTGGTTTTCTTCGTAAATCGTGGCCAAGTCTACAGAACGTTTGATAAGGTGCGTTAGCATATTGTTCTTTCGAAACAACAATGCAGCTTTTTAGTCCCGCAGATTATCTGCCAGGCAGACGATAACCGATGTTGTCTCAACATTAAACAGATTAATCATGTCATTCGAATATTCAAAACATTCCCACAAACATCAATCGCTATCACCACTACGGCATGCTGTCACACCACTTCCGCCTCATTACAGTGCGCTACAAAACCGCAATGCGATGCATCGGCATATTGCGGGGAGCCAGCACCAGTTACCTTTGGGTGGCAATTATCATACCCTAACCCCCCTTGCAAAGGTATTGAAACCAGCTTGAAAAAAAACGCTAAAACAATGAAGTGCGTAAACTAATATTCTGTGCAAGTCACAGTTAACATTCGAAACGTGTAGCATCTCTCCTCATTGCTTCTTTTCATCGCATTTTAGCGTGAAATGTGACCATTGACGTAGAGATACTTTCAAATCAATCGTACTTGAGTTTTGAAACTAAATATACAAGCCCTACAAGTGCACATATTACTCTGGAGCAAAAGTTGTTATATAAAGCTATGCAAACATGAACAACCTACCTATGACTGGCTGTAATAAGCGGGCGTTGCTGTAATTCGTGGTGACTGACAAGTCCGTAGTGCCACACCCCGGGAAAAAATCAAAAACGTGCCACTTCTCAAAAACTATTAGCATCTCACATCTACTCACGCGAATACACGAAAACGTTTTAGCTGAAGCATTCCTCCCATCTTTATTAAGACCGCTCTCGGCTAAATTGTGGGTGCATTTTACGTTCTATTTCACACTGGCCTGTTGCTAAGTCGGGTTCCTTGCTCCACAAAAGTTCATGATTTTTGTTTGCTATGTTTTTCGTTGGCAATGCACTAGCCACAGTTCTTTAGCACAATTACTGCTCAGTACGCATGAAAACTGTTCCAACGTACGCTGTACAGTGTGCAAATGTTACATGCAGAGTAAAACCAATTAAACTCTGGTACAACTGGTATCTGTCTCAGCCCTACCTGGGGGGTCATTGTGCGTAAGCAGGTCAACGCTTTTTTCGCGCGAAAATTGAATCAAGTCGGACGGCACTGCACAGCAATTGGAGAGATTGATTTGATCAACTGCTGGTTTAATCTGAAAGATAAAAGACGCATGAGATATTTTCCCACGCCCAAACCGGTTTCAACCAGAATATAAACCAGTCCAATAGCAGCTTCATCACTACTTAACTCCACATCTCGTCATACGACAAACACCGTCATCAGACTGACGACCAATTAAATGCCAGCATCTGACTACAAATCTGGAAAAAATCGATACACAACCAAACTGCATTTAAAAAGTGTAATCTCGACTTCAAGCCGAATTCTCGCTGACGCCGTTCCTTTCCCGTAACGTTCGCAAAGTCATGTAATGACGAGAGAGTCCGTAGAACGCGTGTAAATGCGATTGAGAAAACGGATCGCTCATCTTTTTAATACTAATGCCGGATTAACTGCTTCAGGACTACAACAAACACAAAAATGCAACGGCACAAGTGTTTCATTTCAACATTGTTTAGTTTCAATTTAAAATTGCAGAGGCTGGCCATATTTTGTAAAAAATAAGTTCAAAAACTTTGTACCCAAACCTGTACTTTGGGGGCAAGCAGCCGGCGGCCCACGGAAAAGCTTTGTGGCAGGGAGTGAAAAAAATCTTAATGCTCCCCTTGAAAGTGAAAAAAGGATCCAACCGGTGCTTCAAAACGTATTTATGCGCTCAAACAGTATGGAGGACAAACTCTGACCCGCCTGCACAACTTTAAGGTACTTTGAAATTGGCCTGCCAGCAAAAAGATTGTTCATCCCTGTTTCAAGTAACATATTTGCACCGGCCCTTGTAAAATTTATTTCAGAGAATTGCGTAACTTTGGCAAAAAAATGCATTGTCATGTGAATTGGACTGCCAACACGCACATAATTGGGAAATCGTGAGCGTTGTGGTAGGTTGATTGAAAGATACGTCAACTAAGAACATCGAAAACGCTCACATCATCAAGGTACTTTCTATCAATGACATGATTTGCAATTTCACGTTCACTCAAAGATACTTTTGAAACCCCAACTAATGCCTTACTTGGCCAACCAGCACGCTTGGGCTCCACGTATTTGAGTCGAGAGGCAAGCATTACGCCTTTCTCATTCAGTGGCAAAAAATCTTCAGAGTTATGAGCATAACAACTGGAATTCAACCCCCCCTTAGAAGTACAATACAAATTTTTAGTTGACACAGCGTTTACTAACTATTACTTGATCGTTTAGCTTGTCATACACAATTCATTACGATCTTGCTACGAACAATCACAGTTACAGTCAAACTTCGGTTTTCGAACGTCTCGGAGTTCGAACAATTCGATTTTCGAACGGAAAATTTGAGATGATAATGACTCGGCCATCGAACAAAAATTCGGTTCTCGAAAAACTCAAAAGAAAGCTTTACCTGAACCAAAGAGACAGAGAATAGAAGAAACGCCTTTAGAGTTACCAGAAGGTTTTATTATAGGAGATTCCCCATCCAAAAAACAACTCATCCCTTTCTTCCCATCACTTCGCATCAAAAAAAAGGTGTACATATGTACAATACAGTACTGTATTATTTAAATTTACATTAAAATTACTGGTTATGTTTTTCGTTCTATTTACACTTTTAGACTGAAACTTTATAGAGTAAATATTCTATTTGAAAATTGTAAATATTCAAATATTCTATTTGAATAAGAACACTGATGAAGCTAATTTAGTGAAATCGATTTGTTAATAAAGTGTGAGTTCTACTATTGACTGATTCCAGTCACAACTTTACTCTATAAAGTTTCAGTCTATTGATATTTTAAATGGAATCGTCATTTATTAATTTCACTTGTGTGGAGATTCTCCTAAAATCATCATGATTTATATTCTATTTACACTTTTGTGTTTTATTTACCCCTTGAATAAATGGTTTTATGGTATTATATACAGAGTATAGTGTAAGCAAGCAAATAAGTTATTCTTTTGGTACATGGAACAAATTAATCTCTTTAACATTATTTGTAATGGGAAAATATGATTCGGTTTTCGAACAAATCGGTTTTTGAACAGCCTTCCAGAACGAATTGTGTTCAAAAACCGAGGTTTGACTGTAGTTATACCTGGTTACGATACGTAGACAGCGGAATACGTACGATTATAAAGATAAAGTAACAAAAATACAACTGCTTTCTCTTTTGGGATGAGAAAGAAAAAAATCCTCTCAAGCGAAAAATCATGACATGCCACAAATATGCACTTCAATAAACAAATGGCGCGTGAAAATTATGTTAATCATCTGACAGTAAGATGTCATTTGTCTAAGGTTGATTAAAAGATGCAGAGTCACAAGACCACACCTAATTATCAACTAGCCGCAAAATGTATTTTAGCTTCAAAACGGTGTGTTCAGAGCTAGCCGCGGATATACATTAAATAAAAATTGTTGTAAACCCTCGTAAATAATGTGTGCGTAACCGCACTAACCCATTAAAGCAAGCAGAAATACGGAAGTACATATATTTAACCGCTAATTAAAAATCCAACTTTTTTGCAATGCAATTGAAAACGCATTAGTGATTAAAAACTTAATTTTATTTATTACACGTTTCTTTCGCAAGATAGGTCACTAAGGAAAATTATAATTTTGGCAAATATTTAACAAACGTTTTGTATATCACCGAGGCAAACGCATCAAAATTCCACCCTTCGTGAACTGGTAAAACATTAAAACGACAGTTCAAACTGTTGCGAAAACACCTCGAATCCTAATGCCTGAATTACATGAAACTTCGAAAAAAGAACAATTTTTCAAACAGTTACGACCAATTTAGAAACATTGTAAGCGGCAATTTGCAGTTACTTTGGCGTCTTAGTTGAAGTCAGTGTGCCCTCCAAGGGTCAGCGAAAGCGTTTAAAGGAGTCCGCAAAAGCATCTAAATCACGAATAACGCTCAAAGGATATGCGCTATGTATTGTTTCGATCGGTTTTACTTTCGTTATTGACCCTGGTGGACAGCGGGCAGATTCCAACCACAACCACATAATTGAGTAATAGTGAGAGGAGTCCGAGCTATTGATGTAGTTTTTTAAAGCGATCTGTCGCTAAAAAAGTTCAAGACCCACTTAATGTTTGCCGAAGCAAGTTTGCAATCGAGCAAAGCCCTCGAACCCCTCCGCAAACATTTACTGCTCCGAAACTGTTGTTTGGCATAACGCAAGCAAAACGGAAATCATGAACCTTCTATCACTTCAGACAAGCCATTTTATACGGTGTCGTATATGCTAGGTTTTAACAACTATTACACGCTTAAACACCATTCGATTTTAATGCAGGAGTAGCTCAGTATCTCATATTTCGACATCATTTGAAAACGAAAAAGTGAACATAAAATAAATTACAAAAAACATGGACAACACTTAATTATTCATGGAAAGAACCCGACCTAAGGCGCTGCTCTAGATTAGAATCAAGCTGCATGATAATATTAAGTCAAAGTCTCGTCGTTCATCTACTGGTATTCACACAGCTATTAGCCATTTCTGATCACAACCTGTTTGAACGAAAATCCTAGGTTCACACTCCAGGGTGGCTGATGCGGATTGTGGGTTCAAATCCCATTCGAACTCCGTTGCTGTCGACGTCGTTCTATGGTGGTAACAAGATGACGGCCTTCGGCGAGACCAACGTCATTATTCACCAATAATCTTCGGTTCTGCACGCTGCTCCAATTATTCTTAAAACTATACTCCATACCAAAACGCGTGCTTAATTGTCACCTCCAGTCTCTACTTTAGAGCGCCAATTGCTTTTCCATCGCACACTTTGCAAGCGAACGCTGAGCATTCTCATCGCCGCACGCTGAGCAAGCACAGGCTGCAGATTTTAGTTGTCGCACGCTCTGCAAGCGCTCCCTGATCATGTTAGTTTTTTTTTAATTTGAGCCAGTTTCTTTCACTTTCGACAAGATATCATCAAAAGCAACAACATAAAAAATCCTGCGAAAGCTTGATTCAGGCCGTAATCTCGGCACAACTCAGTGACATCAACTTTTAGCTTTCCTACCTGGGACTTTCTGCAGCAACTATCAAACTGAATCAATTTAACCAATACCCATGCTTCAGACTGCAGTAGCAAAGCTGCTCACCCAGCATACAGTGTAAAGAGACTACTGGCCACCCACCAATAACAGCCGCCTTGTTAAGAATGGGCCTAGAAAACTACAATTTGTATTTGTGACTGAATTAATTGCATGCTGCCGCTTTTCCGTAGTCTGATGTCGTGTCTGCGGTTAGTACCTGGATGTCTGTTCGCGAAGCGTCTCCGTCTTAAAGAAGAGAAAGGAATAATATAACAACCCAGGCTAAAAGAATTTGACAAAAAGTTTGGTACGTTTTGAATGATTACGTTTCGTTTATTGATGATAGAAAGCTGAGTTGATAATAATCGTAAATTTTTAAAATTAAATCTTATTTCAAAAAATATCTAATTAAAATTTTTGTTTTCATTGGCATTACATGGAAAACTGTGGTTGTAATTTGATGCATAAAGGCTACCCAATAATATGAACTCATTTTGAAAATGATGGCACATACGTTCAGACTAACAGATATTACGCATATACTCCTAGGTCCCTTCGAGTTGATGTTTCCTGTTCTAGTTTTTATTTGATATCAAGCTAACAACACATTTCCGTTATTAAACTTAACTACCTACAAAACAAAACAACTGTTTTTGCCCTATAAATATCCTAAAATGTTTATTTTATTAATATTTTGCTATGCTTCACAATCAGCAAGTTTTTGGTACAAGATAAAAACATAAAACCCTACACCGATTACCCAAACCAAACCTATTTCTTCTTTTTCTGTCTTGTAATCCTTCCAGAATTTACACAACACCTATACTTAAGTAAGGTAGACTCCAAACGTACGTAGTTGATAGGCCTAATTTGGTACTGCGCCTAATTTAAACAAGTGTTCTGAATATGATTGAAACATTGTTTATCACAGGAAATAATGAAACAACTAGATTTAGAGTAGTCAAGTGCTCTGCAGTAAGACTGTACGATACATTTGCACAAACTATGCAACAAATGTAGAATGGCGCAAGTCTTAAAAAATTTAAGCTATTGCTACTTAACAGGATTATTAAACTATTATGTCATAAATTATAGAACTACTGATCAAATTGGATAGGAAATAAAATTGCAACGAAAGCAAAAAACATACCATTGCAGAATTATTTATACAAAGAAGCATAAAAAGTGTCTCAAATTCGCTGACAGTTCATTGTGGCAAACACATGAACAGCAGTCGGCTATTTGTGGCATAAGAGCAAGCATGTTTTGCCCCATGAAAAAACTCACAAAGATCCAAACATGAAAAAAGTTGAAAGAATTTTTTTAATTTGATTTAAATGCCTTTTTTTGCTTATCAACCAACCATAACAGCAAAATTACCCTTTTCTGCTTCAGATATTTGTAGTTGAACGGCCTCGGTATTTCTCTTGTTAATTCCAATTTCGTGCATGTATAATTCTGCCAAACGTGACCGACACACCCACGACGGCTTACACGCGACAAGAAACTTGCCATGTCATTTCCATCAAACTCACACGGGCTCAATGAATGTGACAAAAGATCAATGCATTTTGGATCATCCCACTTCGCGTATTGATGAAATGGTTAGACTCTTTGGTTTCAGATCAATGTTTAGGCCCGGCTCGATATTTCTCTTTTATATCTACTTTTGGGCATTTATATAATTCAGCCAAAAGTGACCAGCTTGCACCAACGCCGGCTTACGCAGGACAAGAAACTTGCCTCTTCATCTCCTTTGAACTCAAAACAAGTCACAGGCAGGAATCAAGGTCATAAACTTTAGATACAGGCGCGTAAAAAAGCGCATGTCACTCTCTGAAAAAACACTCCGCATGCCTCAGTATTAGCTGAGTCACAACAAACAAAAGAAATGGCGGGGTATCAAAATAGTGATATTCTTATCATATATCAATAGAACATTGTCGTGAAAAGACCGTCAATCGCCAAGAACAAGGTACCACACGTAGTAAGTAGTTACAGCACTTTTGTTTTCTTTCCAATACATTTTGGACCAGCTACATATCGAATTTCACAGACAAGACGGTGTCAAGATCTATGCCCACAAAAGTTTTGCCATTCAGATAGCCACATTACAAAAATTTATCCTGCTTGTGGAGAAAGCGCACGTATGCCGGCCAGTGGAACTTATTCTAGCAAAAGGATTTAAAAACAAATGCCATGCGTTTACCATAAGAAATAAGATACAGCGAACTACAAAAAGACAAAGTAACCTGACTAGAAGATTTTAGATAAAATCAAGCAATTTTGTTTTTGTTGTGGTGAGAAATAAATTTAAACGAGTGCAAAAGATAATATATACAGGCACTGTTTCGATGATCTGTTATCACTTCGACGAGTTAATTGTAATTCAGTCTCTAAAGCCACACACGATGCGAAATTTATTGAGTAATGAAATTAGTTTTTATGTCATTTTTGTGTCTATGTAATTGTAAACCGTCCCATCGGCCATTGACATGAAATCAGTTTTCATGCCACTTTTTGTGTATCATCGCTGGGAAGCTGTCAACAATTACCGGCATAACATCGGTTTAGGTTTGAAGTTCTATTTTTAAGTGTGATACGCTTTAAGTCTAACACAATATTTGCTCATTACTTACCCTTGCCCATTGCATAAGTTCTTCCAGAGCATCTTGGTCGAAATCGCACACCCCAATGCTTCGTACTAGGTCATTATCAACGGTTGACTGTAGGGCTTTCCAAACGGGCTAAAACCACGCATCGATAAAAGTAATCTAGGACAGATGCTGACAGGCCTGTTTCGATCTATAAGACCTCATCAACGCACCTATGTCACGAGAACCTCATTAGCTACAATAGCTATGTCACAGATAATCACCCTACAACAAAGACTACTATAATTAGATATATATATTCTTGAAAACATTTTCTTTTGGTGGTACCTAGTTAAGTAGATTAAATACCATTTTCCAATTTTTCATATATTTCCGCGGCGATATTTTGATTACTGTTTAGAAATAGACTAGATTTTTATGCCCCTTTTTCCAACTTTCGCTGGGCTTAAGATGGCATTGCTCGTTTTTTGCTTTCAAGCATTTTTGTACCAAAATTTTTATCTGCTTGGATATTTATGTGGTGTTACACAGTATACCTTGTTGTGTGAACAACCAGTTTGACCAACTGAACAACTTTTTGCACATTTTTGTGCACAAAACGTGTACGCTTTGGTAACTTACTTCGGAGAAAATCGGATATTTAAATAACAAAGCATCATATAAATATCTTAAGCGGATGAATAAGTTCGTACAGACACGCATACGATTAAAAAACGTACAAAACGGGGCAAAAACATATACTGCATAGCAGGGGTGTCGAGCTCGCGGCCCGCGGAGCCTTTCAGTGCGGCCCGCGAGACCATTCTGCAATTACTAATGAATTTCGGCAGTATTGCAACGAATCATTGTCGAACAAACGTTTGAAGCTCTGATCACAGGTCACACTTGAGAGGTACAAATTTTTGTCATTCAGAGATAACTTTACTGATGCTGGAAAGGTGATGACCTTTTTTTTGGAGATCAATTTTACTTCGAGCTACATTACAGAGATCGTTTCCCAGAGAAGTGGTGATCTCCAAATCCACAACTTCATGCGGCCCTCGGCACGATTGCTCATATATGCAATGTGGCCCCCAGAAGCCCACGAGTTTGACACCCCTGCTGTACAGTGTACACCGACCTTTAGAGGAGCAAGTTCAGTGTGCGTCTGCCACTATTCACTCGGTGTGGAACTAAACTGATACTCGAGCGACAGACACTTTAAATTGCGAATGTCTTCTCGACGAATATCAATGATTGTTTCGAAGTTCCAGACATTCCCACGACACCACGGGGTAACGCCAGAGCAAACAAATTAAAACAGACGCCCGACGCTCGACTTAGCAACGCAGCTTGGCACTGCGAAGCTGACGGTTGCGTGGTTTTGTCCAATGTTTACTTGCTGGCGAATCAACCTGATCCATGCTGAGACTTAACCTCAGTGTAGACCAGACTTTAATGATGTCACTTACTAAAAATGGTTTTTCATTCCATTTTAGCGTGTCTGTAACGAAAAATCTGCGGAGTTGGCACAAAATTTTTTTGACTGAATTTCTGACGCAGATAGGCCTATCTCTCGCATCTACATGAATTCGCCAATGGTTGCATCTAGTGGTGGCATTTAAAAGTTAAGAACAATTTTTATCAGAAAAAAAATTGGTGCCTGGAAAAGCATTTTTGTTGGAGCTCTAAATGTTCAATGCGGAAATTCATATCGAAAACACAACGAAAACTTTTTTTTGGTGATCAAAATATTCAAAGAGGAAATTTACGCCCAAAGTACGATGAAGACCTTTGGAGATCTAAATATTCAGCGTGGAAATTCATGTCGAAAAATTTTTACAGGTTCAGTGACCTCAGAAAATTTTTCAGAACCGGTTTGTGCGAACCGGCTGAATGCCGTCATTGGTTGTAACCTCGACAAAAGTTCTTTTCCGAAATTCTTCGAGATACGTACCAGAATACATTTGGTGAAATGCACAGCAACTTGTAACGATTTAAACATTAAGTCGTTCTATGTTTAACACTAAAGATTTTCCCGGAGACAAAGCAACTTATGCAAGAGTATTGGTGAAGTTTATATCGCTAACTGCGCACAGAAACGTGCTTTGCCGATAATGCTGCGGCAAATTGCTGTGCTGTGCCAACAGCAAATAAACAGTCACAAAACGCATAGGTTCTTATGGCAAGTGACAGTTTGCTTAGCTATTCATAAAGCATTGATATGCTTCGCTGTTAGCTAAACCAAAGCGTGAAGTTTAAAGTCAAGACTCCTGAAGCGAGCAACCGCTGGCCACATGACTTTCAAATAAAATTTGAAATATCTTTTGCCCACCGTGCGTATCACATGCATGTGGTTCTTAAATACTGCGATTGCACTACAAATCAATGTACCTTAATTTTGTTCATGTCGGCCGAGATAAGGCTGGTGCTGTTGTTGTTTTCCATTAAATTGGAGGGAGTAATCGGAAAGGAAACAATCAGGGAATCAATATGCTTAACTCCCAAGTCGAAAATCACTGCAAATGTGAATAGTTACAGTACACTGCACGTTAAAGATAATCTTTATCCACTGATCACGGAAAACCATTTCCGTAAAGCTATACACTCATGTTCAGAGGTACCAAAAAAAAAGTGAATTTCAATCACAAACAATGCAGCTAAGCCAGGAAAAGAGCGCGAAATGATTTCCTCGAATGCACAACAACGCTGGATTTCAATTAACGATCTGCTGGTCATCCGAAGAGCGTCATATCGCACCAACTGTACCTACACACGCTATTCAAACAGCAGGCATGGAACAAGGCCACGGATTTTACACGTCGTGGCAAAATTCATCCACTATGAATAAATGCCACATTATTGAGTTGAAGTAGCAAACAGCTTACAACTACTAAATAAATCTTGACTGATTAATAAAACAAGTTTGTAATATAAAACATAACACAGTTTTACTTCTTTACCGTTTCGAAGCGCTATTGTTGTGATGATAACACTGGCAGCTATTGTATTTAATTGTAACCATTATACAAGCATTCTTTTCTTTTAAATCAATTCCTATTCATAAATCTTGATTCGGGCACGTTCTAAGCGGTACATTATACTCTTAAGAATGCCAGAAAGCAGCATAACTTTTGACCCTTTATTCTTTTTTGAATGCGGTGGCATAACCTGTTGGCATGTAAATACACCGATTCATGACATAGGCGTGAATGGTGGATGAAAATACTCCAAAATAAAACTTACTCTATAGCAACCACTTCCATTAGAAAAAAAAGCAAATATTGATTTTGTCTAACCCAAGAGGGCATGCTGATGACACCGACGCTGATAAAACCGACGCTGATAAAACCGGCACGATGGCGTAGTGATTAGAGCGTCCGCTTTGCAGTCGATAGACCTGGGGTTCATTTTCCAAGTCGAGACACACCAAAAGACTTTAAAAAATGGTATTCACAGCTTCCCTGCTTGGCACTCAGCACAATAGGCATAGTGTGTAGAACAAGCCGGCAAGATTGCTTGTCATGTCCTTGGGCAAGACACTTAACGGGAAGCCTCCATCTTCATGTGACAAACAGGTGGCAGGGCCAATGAGTCTACTTATCGCGGTGGCCCAGGCTAACTGAAGACTCGCAAACAGAGCATGAGCGCTCATGCAGTGTATGCACATCTTCCTGTATAATGCTCAGGACGAATACCTCAAATGACGAAGAAGACCGACAGCCGGGGCCTCCAAGAGTATTTACCTCTTAAACAAAACCTAAAACGTGATGATCCAATCGCAGTTTCATAACGATGAGAACTTGGTAAGTTGGTGTTGCATGATTTTTTACGAGGTGCCGTGGCAGCAGTGCGAACCCAACAGCTCTTTTTAAGCAAACCCAGTACCGATAATATGAGTGCAAGCTACCTTTGTCTACTGCTTCCCGAATCAGTTCAGCTTGCCAATCGCACAAAAACAACTTGACAGACAGCTTTAACTTGTCACGCTGATCCGAATCGATCGGGGCTGCGTATTCATTGTTTGTTATGTTCACCACACTCTTGGGCTCCTGAAATTTTAAAAAACCACAGGTTCATAGTGCTCCATGCAATTCAACACAGCTTTGCTCTGCTACAAAAATATAAGCCCTGAATTAATTGTGGCATGAAGGTGTGCAAAAAGGTAGTTTAAATGAGCATTTCCACATATTACACACAGCTACCTTAGAGCTAACAACAATCATAAACAGGAACAAAAAGTCAGTAAACACTCATACATGCATTCAGCAGACATAAATTCAACATTAATACCAAGTAGGTGCATGAAAAAACTTGGAAAATAAAAATCCGAAACTTATGCTATGCAGAAGTCACATAAACAAAAAAATAACTCACTGGAATGTTTAAAGGATCAACTATCATGCTATTTTTCCACGACTGCATGGCAGAGTGAAGGCCATCCATCAACTGAAAATATGTGGAATAATTAATTTAAGTTCCAAAGCAACTTGTGCACTCCCATAGCAAAAAAGTTCAGTTAGCCCACAATTACACATATGAATCAGCCACAAAATTGGACACATAGTTTGAAATGTAGAATTGGATATTACTGGTACTGAAATGCAAAAGTTTTGCAGAATTGTGGATCAGCATTAGGATCGGAGACAAGGTTGGGGCTTGTCAATGTTAGAATAAAAGTTAGTTCAAGCAATAGGGCTGATTCTTAAAGGCACCAAAAGTACATCCTAAGTTGTTGCTTTACATGACCAAAAAATGACTACAATATTCTTATTTTGATTCTATATGTAAAGGAAGAGGCTATTTTGCTGTTAACTGAATTTTACCTCGGAAGCTATTTTACTGTCACCTTTCATGTGTGTTCAAATAACCATAACCGATGTAATTCTGGCAGTGATGCTGTAGTGTGGTGGATAAAGCAGCTGCCTTGAAATGCAACGGGTAGGGGTTGGAATCTTCACTGGCATATACTTAGACAAAGGCACTGTACCCTGGAGGGGGAGGTCCAGCATGTGAATGTACAGTCGAGTGTAGACTGGAGTGCAAAATTTTTTTCAATTTGTCATTGAAACTGATCAATTAGAAACAACTAAAAATCACAGGTTTAGCACATCATTAAAATTGACCAATCATAAATACCTGATGGCAAAATAGCCTTTAAGGGTAAAATGCCTTGATGGCAAATAGCCACTGCCTTTTGAAAATGCAGATGCATGAATAGAAAACAGCTTCACTAACTTGAATTAAAAATTTACCAACCATCCTTTTAGCAAAACTTTAAAAATACAAACCTCGTCCGATGACGTCATAGAAGGATGAAATTTGTGTTTTTTTAACATATTCCAATTGATGATGTTTCCTGTATGGATTCGGATTGTATTTGAATGGCCAATCACAATGCGAGCAACCTCTGCATGATCTCCTTCCACAGACATTTTCTTCTCAGTTTGAGAGGTGCAAAAATGCTCAACAAAACTTTTATCTACAAAAGTTTAAAACTGTGCAAAGCAGCACACTGTTTAAACTTAACCAAGGCAAAACCTTATCAGCCTTTTGATGCCAATAAAAACTTGAATTACTATTGTGTAAGGAAAATGTAAAGCACATAGAAGGCTAGAGACTTAAATCTAATCCAATACAATCGATTCTACACTGGAACAAAAGTTTGTCTCACACTTTTGCTGAGCAAGCTTTGTAGTAGTCAAGTAAATTGCTATCATGACTTGCAGCTACAGTAGCATAGAATAGGTTTTTATAAATTAATTAGCACCTTAATTAAGTGAAACACTTTTTTAATCTACAGAACTGCTGCAGCTAGACATTTTAGTTAATTTCCTGCTTTAACACTACTGACAAGACGGTGCCCACTAAATTTAGACTTTCTTCTGGTGGGTATCATGCTCACTGCTAATTGGCTGCAGCTGGCAAAACTAGGATCAAGATTAGTCTAACCCGCACAGTACACGTGATATTAAAGAGGCCTAAGTTAAGTAATCTTATACTATTAAACATACCCAAATTTTTTGACATGCTCAGGCCAGAAACACGATAAGTATTGTAAGAAAAATTTTATATTCATAAATGCACAGTTCGTTGTATCATTAAATCTTTGCCTTTTCAATTTGCGACCACAGATTCAAAAAGCAGACACAGAGCATAAGCTGACAGGTCTGTCAAAACAAGCAAAAACACCTTTCTATTTCTCAATTCTGGCGGTTTCCAAGCCCACGATCTTTAAATACAATCTTTACCCTGTACGAACTACGGTACATTCCATCCTCCGACAAAGCATGCCAAGCCTATCACAACCGACACATCCTCTTCTATTCAGCTTTTTTAACAGTTAACACAACGCAATGGCATATCACAATATCACATCCTTCCTTCTACTAACCAACTCTACTCTAAATAACGTGACACATTAACTGTCGTTCAAAATTAAGAATGATTGGCACCAAGTGGCGATTACTAGGCATTTTTAAACCACTGTCATTCTGGCAGAATAATTCTCTCGTTTTAAAAAACACGAAAAAAAAGACTACTAACGCGTGAGAATCACGTGACCAACCAACGCCGGTAAAAACAAATTAAAAGAAACTTAAAACAAGAGGATAAAAGAAACAAATGCTATCGACAAGACAAAATCTTAAACCACTTGATACGACTTGATGTAGTCATGAATTGAAGGTCTTTCCGCACGTTTGTTCCTCTCAAATCATATATTTTTGAGAAGCTCATTAAATTTCCTATCAGTCTCACGGCGTGTGGTGGGGCACATCGGTTGTTTTCGTACAACAGAATGACAGCGAAATAGAGCAAATATTAGGTCCCTCCCCCCCCGAAACTTGAAATCTCAAACCACTTGATACGACTTGATGTAGTCATGAATTGAAGGTCCTTCCGCACGTTTGTTCCTCTCAAATCATATATTTTTGAAAAGATCGTTAAATATTTTGTGAGAAAAGATTAGGTTTTAAAAGTTTGAAATATTACTTACGAAAATAATTTAATAAACGTATCAAGCATAATGACAAATGTTTTCGTCGAAAATATTAACAATTAAAGACGGTTTGAAATTGTAACATGAATGTTTCAGAAATTGATAGGCACAGCAAATTAAACATTTACTCAAATCACGTTTAAATTGACATAAACTGGTTTTGCACATAAATGTATCTGGTAGTTGCTACCGAAGTTTTTGGATAGCTTATTAATCGAATCATTTATTTTACTTTCGTTTGCTTTGAAGTCGAGGGGATTGAATTGAATCAATTTTGAAGACACGTTCATGATATTTATTTTTTATCACTTATCTTTCCTCTGAATTGGAATTTTGTTGATCCTCTCTTGATTACATGTCTTCCTGATGACAATTGCACATAAAAGTAAAATAAACTATTTTTTAGATGAATTACAATTTGTGTTTTTGAAATAAAAATACATATATCTGCAACTTTCGATTCGATTTAGATGGTGACTCAAATTTTGAAATTTGGTCTGATCATCACTAATTTTCAACACCATTTGATTTTCACACATAGTATAACATTCAAAATGTCCCGAAGTTTGGGTTTTACCCATATGTGTTATGACAGACACAAGCTGATATTTGCAAAAGTGTTCCGTTGTTTTGTTTTGCAAAAAAATCACTTGATTTAAAGCAACAGTAGTGTTGTCCTTTGAAATGCTGGAACCAGGTTTATAGGTACCTCTATCAAGACGTATCACCAGTAAATTGGGAAGTTTGTGAAATTGTGTTCGTGATACATGTTTGGTTTGTCGATTGCACTTCTTGCAAACTTTGCTCTCTTCCTTGCTAAAATGCGCGTTTATGTATTCTTGAAGATCATTACCTCGTTCAACAGTTTGTGATACAGGAACGGAAATATCTGATTGTTCTGTAGCCAATTCGTGAGCTACATTATAGCAAGAAGTACATTGGATATCAACCTGCAGCTGGCTGATGCAAGACAAGCCATTAATACTTAACAAATCTGTCAAAGATGATAGAGCAAAAAACTCTTCCGGATCTTGTTCTTTTCCAAATTCAAATTTGCAGAAATTACAAACGCTAACAACTGCATTTTGAAGTATTTTGTCATTAACAGGCTCGTGCTTTAGTAAAGTGTTGATGATGTTTGCCAAAATCATCATGTCTGCATTTAAGTTTGAGTTGTCAATTTTTTGGCTGCTAATTTTCAGGACTGCTGTGACTGCTTGTATAACAGAGTTGAACCAGCAGGTGTTACCAATATTTGTCAGACCAATTGCTGTTTTATAATAATTTTCTTCAGCAGCTGCATTTATCAACTGACTACACTGCATAGACCGAGCAAACAAGTTAAATGCTATCAGGTGACGGAATTTGAAAGAATATAAAATCTTATCTGTGGGGCATATCGTTTTGTTGTTGAGTAGAAAATCGCACAGCTTTTCAGAAACTATGCACACACAGATACCACAACTGCTCAAGTCTGTTTGCATTATCCAATTCAATGTTGAAATGGTTATGTTTTTTCTTATATTCTTGTCATCAAAACTTGCAAAAAAATGTTTTAAAGCACCACCAATTACTGAGACAATTGAATGAGTCTGCCTTTCAATGGAATCAAAAACTGTTATGTGACAAGTTTTTTTGCAAAACCAAATTAAAATAAAGTGATTTACATACAAAACAGGTAGGAAAATATTTGAGCGCAATTGCTTAGTACCTGTTACTAAAATTCTTCGTGCAAACACTGCTAAATTTTTTATTTTACCATGACTGATTATTAAGGAACTGTGATCGCAATCTAACGATCCAAATTTCTCCTCTTGCTTGATTTGGTTAGCTTTTCTAACAGTTGAATGTATGTAAGCATCTACAACATTTTTGCTAACCCAACCTTTTCCTGATGATCCATAGTAAGAAGTAATAGCAGCATGCACGTTTGATGATGGCAACGCATTGATTGTGTGAAAATCTAACCAAGTAAGTTGATGATTATCACTTATAATTGCTGCTTGCTGAGTCAAATCGGCTGTTGGATCAATAAAAGGCAAACGCCAAAGCACGGAGCAAAAAGAGGTGACTTTGTAAAAACTATTTTGCTCAACTGCAGAAGTATCTAAACATTGTGGGACAACCGGAGCTTCCATTTCTATACGTGGCATCTTTTTTTCAACATTTGAGCTGCTAGCAACGTTTTTTAAGAATTCAGTGTTTGCATTTGTGTTTACATACTTAATGCGTTTTGCAGCTTCAGTTGAAGAGTAATACCCACTGAAACGTCTTTTTTTAGTTTTTTTAAACTTCGACACAACTGTCGGAGTTGTTTTTTTTCTTTGAGCTGGCTGTTCAAACTTGTTTCTGCTTTTGGCGTATCCTTTGTGCAAAACGTAATTAGCAAATAATTGTTGAGTAGTTAAAACCTCTTTGTGGATGGTTTCTACTAATTGATCTAAACGTACATAGCGATTACCCTTTAAATAGGTATGTTTGAAACCATGAAAATGTTGTTCAATTATTCCTTGAGTCATGTTATTTTTACAGATTGTTTGCTGTGGCAATTGTTGGAGCTTCTTATATTCGTTTGAAAAGTTTTGATAGGCTGTTTGGTTGGTGGTATTTTCGGTATTTACAGGAGCATGTCTACCCAAATCACCCAACATTAGTTGTGATGTAGTAGAAATACGGCTTAAAACAACTCGAATAAGCCTCCGACAAAACTCTTGCGCAAAATAAACGTTTTCGATAAAATTGTCATCGTGTACTGATTTTCTATGATCTCTGTAAAGCTGAGATTTAAGAAAATTGTCCGACATGTTTTTGTAGTGCAAATAAAATGGTGAGCTCAATTCCTGCTGTTGGTCAACAGTTTTTGAAGCGAACACGTATTCTTTGTGATGATTGTTGGTTTCAGGGTCGTTTTCCAATAGCAATGTAGGCGAGAAGTCATATTTTTTGGATTTTTTGTGCAATTTTTCAAAATGTTCTTTTACTAATGGGGAAGATTTTTCACAATTGGTAACAACGATAATGCTTTCCATAATGCAATCAATCTCTCGCAATGTTGTGGAAAAAAAAAGCAGGGAAATCCAATACATTGCCACGATGCGATGACGCTTTAAGTAATATTTGTTGACGAAAATTTTTGCGGCGCGCATAGCATGGCTTAAACAGTTATGAACAAGTGATGAGGATTGTGATTGGAGATCACTTTTAGTTGCTTTTCCTGTTACTACGCGCCAACAACGAATGTAATAATCCAACCTCGACTCGCGGTTAAACGCAAGTAATATAGCATTCCACATAGCAAATGAACCATCAATCATAATTAATTTTGGTCTGTTGTCACAGCCACACATCTTCACAACATCATGTATAAATATTTCCAAAAATCTTCGAATGCTACCTGCGTCATGACTGCTCATTATGTTCATCGCAACTGGAAGCGCAGGGCCACCAGCATATGGATTCCGAAACAAAAGCGTATAAATTTGAAATTCATTGCCATTCTCACATTTTTTAATTATGCTTCCAGTTGCGTCAAAATATAAAATGTCTTTTTTGCAAAGGTCTTTATATGCTAAAATTTGAGCGTCGTTGTACAATGCAACACTAGGTGGATGAACAGAGAAATTTCTTATAAATGTTCGGTTGTTTCTAGCATACTCTTTTGCCATAATTTCTAAATTTAAAGTCCAATTTTCACTGTAACGTTGGGAAAGTCTGCCTTCAGACTTGATATTACGCAAAACTGATTGTGAAGGTGCGTAAGTGTGAGCGCCCAAAATTCGCTCTTCATCCATTAAAGAAGATTGCATACTGCGGTATAGCGAGTGTGGTTTCATGAAATGCAATTTCTCTGCTATTAGTTCGCGTTGTTTGCCAGTGATATGCCTACTCTTCACACATTCAATGAAATGTGATCTTTTACCGGAAAGATTTACGTTTCCTTCAACTCGATCAACAACCGTAAACAAATCGATATTACCCGTAACTGCACAATGGCAACAATGAACATGACTGCAGTAAACATTAACGTAACCTTCGTAAAACTTCACATCACTTCTTCTCAGCTTCAAAACTGCGCTTTTTTTTCTTAGATAGTGGTTGCTTATACAAGGTACACATCCACTATATAAGGTTCTCAATTTTTCCAATATGACATTTTTATAGAAAGAATTTTTAAAATGATGCTCTGTACGGTTTTCTATCATTTTCTTCCACTCGTCTAAAGTGATTACAAACGATTTGTCCACTTCTATTTCCGTAAACCGACATTTCTCTTTGTTTTCCACATTTTCGTTATAATTTCCCAACGGCTGTATGGTGTTCCAGTTTAAACCACGTTGTATTTTTTTACTGTTTTCTTTTTTACCGGAATCCGTTAGAACATTTTCCGATGTTACTGAAGGCTGTTGAATAGAAGTTTGATAAACAGATGCGAAATCATTGGAAACATTTTGCCGTTTTGAATTTTGGGTTTTTGGTGCAGCAATTTGTTTGCTGTCATGATTTGATTCCGCCCGTACGGTTCTTATGTCTTTTAAAATGACAATTGGTTCGTTTTTCCCCAATGTTACGCTTTCATCCATTATACTTTTGTCATGTTCAGGGACCGAAAGTACGCTTTCATCCATTATATTTTGGTCATGATCAGGGACCGAAAGTACACTTTCATCCATCATATTTAGGTCATGGTCAGGGACCGAAAGTACGCTCTTATCCACCATACTTTTGTCATGATCAGGGATCGACAGTACGCTTTCATTAAATACTTTGATGCTATAATCAGTGTCTCCAACACTATTTGCAGATGTTGCTCTTTCATGCAGAGAGCAAACCCTATGATAGAGGGTTTGTTTGCTATTGTGTATAGTTGTAGTGGAGCCATTGCACAACAAGTTGCAAGTTTTCCATTGCTTAGGAGTTAATGTTAAAGCTAAATCGTTATTCCCAAAAGCACATTTTGGATGCAACCAAGATCTACAACCCTCACAATAAATATACATGCCCCCGTCATCAGGTTTTTGGCAAAAACAATACAACTCGTTCATTTTCAAAATGTTTTTATTTTTTGATGAGTTGCTCTTCTTGAAATTCTGTTTTGCATCTACGCTTGCTTTACATAAAGACGCAGCAAGTAAAACGTGTTGATTGCTAGGAGAAGAAGTGGATTGGATCATGCGTTTTGGTGAGATGTTTAAAGTCGAAATATTGCTTGTTAACTGCTTTTGCGAAATCTGTCTTTTATTAACGTCAGGTTCTTTTATTTGCTTTGACGTTTTCGTGTAGTCCACCTCATCATTCATTTCATTGCGATTTTTGTTTATTTCAGCCATATCATGTTTGGATGTAGAGTCGTTGGGTTTTTTCTCTTTACTCACAACATTCCTTTCATCACCCAAAAAAGCACTGCTGATAACTTTATAGTCTGTTTTTGTGAGATGAACGTAATAAGCTTCAACTTGTGCTCGAAAAGTAATTTTGTTAATCCATTTTCGAGAAATCTTTAGTGATAGCCGTTTTGAATAAGATTTAGACCGTCGTATGTATTCTCGAAGATGCTTCAGGCAAGTATTAGGCAAGGTACTGGTCTCAGGAACAGTTAATGATTTTTCAATTAAAGCTGATGTCAGAATCAATGCATGTGATGACAAATCATATTCTTCTAAGGAAGATGGGTAAGATTTAGTTGACTTGTTTTGCTTTAATGTTATCTGCTGTTTGTTGCAAAAACGAATTAACCGCATTTTCCTCGTGCGAAAACTTTGCTTTGACCATATTCGTGATGTTTTTAAAAATTTGTTGACATGCTTGTGATTAAATTGATCGATTTGGTTTTCTTTTACGTACTCTTTAATTTTTCGCAATAAATTCTCTTCCATATCGGTTGTTTGAATAGCGCTGAGGTTTTTTGATGTCTTCAGAGTTTCATCTTGCTTATTTTCATAGCTAGTCATTGCACCACCAGTGCAGTTCAAGTAACCTACAATTGTTTCGTTGTTGTGGTGAAGCCTTTCATATATGGCTGTTTTTTTAATTATTTTACTAGCTGGTTGCAAAATTACCTTGATTTTAGGAGAAATCGGTGGAGGATCAACCCAAAACGTAATATTTTCAGCAGAAAACTTTGTAATGTCATTTGTGTCAGGAAATAGTTTCACTCGATTTGTGTTGGCCTGATTAGTGGTTGAAGTAAGCTCCATTTTTGTTGATCTTTCACTATGAAGTGATTTATTGGTTGTTCCTTTCTTCACTTCTGTAAGTTTTTCTAAACAAATATAAACAGTTAGCGACAGAAAAAGAGCTCTAAACTACTCTTTCATGCTCCAACAGGCAACGCAATCACTAATTTCACAAAAGTGCTATAAAAATTAGGTCAACAATCAACTAAAGCTGATAGACTGAGTTCTTGATAACCTTTCCCAACAAGAATAAAAAACCACAAACAAGGGCTTCTTATTAAAAATGCATTTCACCTACTAGTAAAGAATTTCCCCAACTTGTATAATATTATCGGAAACTCACCTCACCACCTATTCTCTACACAAAACTGCAGCGTCGTACCTCAAAATCAAGAACGGTACAATCGACTTCAAAACACTGAATCGATAACCTCATGCTCTAACGCTACCAAAATCTAACCTAGCAAGCAAGCAAATTCGAGACACGTTACAAGCTTTACAAGAAAACAAACATGTCTTATGAAAAAGCGATTGTTTTAGATTGATTTTGCAGAAAGTTTCTTACAGAAAAGATTGTTTTGAAGCAGTTTTAAATAGCTGTCGAAATTGACACTTCGATGCTTACAGAAAAAAATTTAAGAACGATTTAACACTAGAACGACCACGCTTTCAAACTACCAAAAACGACCAAGTGCGTCAATTGACGCATTATGTAAATAAGCAGAGACGTAGCAGCCGCCCCCCAAACCCCCCAATTGGGGGGGCCCAGGCCAACTTTGGGGGCCCAAGTTAGTCTGAAATTGCTTTTTGGCTACGTGACTATTTTCAGTTCAGCAGACTTGTTTACAACCGATTGAAACTGTAGGAAGAAATTGGCTTGTGACATCATAAGTGAATGCAACGTCATTTTATCTCGCAGAATCTAGAATATTTCGATTGATTTTCTGGTGGAATCTTGAATATTCGATTGACGTAACAATGCCGTTGTTACGCAACAATCATAGAATGGTCTGGAATTCTGTTTGGCTATAAATACCGGGACAATATATATATACACTGCAGAGTGCAGATAAAGTATTTTATTGACATTGTATAGAATGAAACGTTCAAAAAGTGGTGCTCAAAAGAGAAAAGAAGCAGCCACTGCTCGAGATGCTGTAGCGAAATTGCCCAAGATGACAGATTTTTTCAAGATTACTGAGCAGAGTAGACCTGGCACTAGTACCGAGAGGGATGAAGAAAACTATAGTGTACAAGAAAAAGAAGACTATGACGATCAGCATCAAAGTGATTGTGAATTTCCAGAAAATGTAAGTTGTGATTTACCTGCCAATACGCAACCTTCAATATCAAAAATAACTGAATCTCAATTTACCCCTATCCCTGATGACCCATGTAAATGGCCTGAAAGTATTTCTGATGCTCAACGATGTGATATAGTAAAGCGTGGACCACATCAACTAATAATGAATTTTCCATATAATAACACAACTCCAAGGCGACGTTTTTCCTCCAACCATTATAAACGTGTGTTACCTAATGGTGAAAGTGTTTCACGGTCGTGGCTAGTTTATTGTGGGGAATCAGATCAAGTTTTTTGCTTTTGTTGTAAGCTATTTGGAAAAACACTAAGCCCCTTTTGTAGTGGTATAAATACATGGGAGGGTTTTTCGAAAAAACTGAAAGACCATGAAAACGGCATTTCCCACCAAGAATGCTGCAGTCAATGGATGTTGCTAGCTGAAGGGATAAGAAATTCATCCACTATCGACAAACGCGAGATGAATATTTTTTTCAATGAAAGACGTTTTTGGAGAAATGTTTTAGAGAGACTTATCGACATTGCCTTGTTTCTATCGGAAAGGAATCTTGCTTTTAAAGGATCTGAAAAAGTCTTAGGATCTCCTCACAATGGAAATTTTTTGGGTATATTTGAGCTTTTGGCAAGAAGAGATCCGATCCTAAAAGAGCTTCAAGACAGAATCAAGAATAAAAACACTAAAGATCACTATTTGAGTCCTACCATACAAAATGAACTAATTGAATTGCTAGCGACAGAAGTTGAAAAAGAAAATTTACAGCAATTGAAATTGGCAAAATATTTTTCTATAATTTTGGACTGCACTCCAGATATGTCACATCATAAACAAATGTCTGTCATTCTCCGTTATGTACTATGTAATGAAGAAGCTGCTGTTGTTAAAGAAAATTTTTTGGCTACTTGAGAATAAGTGACAGTACTGGGAAAGACTTGTTGGACGCTTTCTTAGAAAAAGCGACCGAACTGCAACTCGAATTGTCTGATTGTCGAGGTCAGTCATATGATAATGGTGCTAACATGAAAGGAAAACATTCTGGGGTCCAAGCAAGAATGCTAGACATCAATCCCAAAGCTGTTTACGTGCCCTGTGCAAACCATACCCTTAACTTAGTTGTTGTTGACAGTGCTAATTGATCGACGGAAGCATTGACATTTTTTGGAGTACTTACAAGGTTGTATGTGCTGTTTTCTTCCTCTGCTCAGCGTTGGGAAATTTTGAAGAAACATGTGGAGCTGTCCATAAAGTCACAATCTGATACTCGTTGGGAAAGCAGAATTAAATGCATCAAACCTCTTCGATACAATTTAAAAGAGGTGTTGCTGGCACTGAAAGACTTGGAAGCCATTTCCATAGAAAGAAAAGATGGAAGAGCTGCCTCAGAAACAAAATCGTTGATAGCTCATTTATCAAAATGGAGTTTTCTTTTGTCGGTGTTTATTTGGTATGATATCCTATTCCAAGTCAATAAAGCAAGCAAGATTCTTCAATCGTATGGAGTCTCCCTTCATACAATGGAAACGGAAATCCAGGCAACTGAAAAGTTTTTGCAAAACTATTGCACAACGGGTTATGACAGTGCCGCAACATCTGCTGTTGAAATAGCACAGGAATTGGATATTGATCCTTCTTTTCCTCCGTCAAGAAGTGGAAAGAAAAGAAGATTGTTTGATTACCAAGGTGAAGAAGAACAACGAGCTACTCCTGAACTGAAATTTAAAAGCAACTTTTTCTATCCATTAGTAGACCAGGCTATTATGTCAATAAAGGAGCGCTTTAATTTGTTACGTGAGGTTTCTTCCGCCTTTTCGTTTTTGTACACACGAGACAAACTTTTGCTTGTGCAACAAGAAAATGCTCTTCTTACTTGCTGTAAAGAGTTCCAAAAAAAGTTCGGTGACATTGATTCTGATGAAATGAGCGCTGAGCTACAGCGGTTTGTTTTAATTTTACAAAAAAAACGCACTCTCAAAACGGCTCAAGACTTTCTGAACTATCTTCTAAAGACTCATTTATTTGAATTGTATCCGAATGTGTACATCGCACTTCGAATCTTACTAACTTGCCCCGTGACTGTTGCCAGCGCTGAAAAAAGCTTCAGCAAATTGAAACTGATCAAAACTTTTAATAGAACGTCTATGACAGACAGTAGACTATCTTCATTAGCCATGTTGTCAATCGAAAATGACTGCGCCCGATCTCTTGATTATGACAATGTCATAACAGCATTTGCGAACAAAAAGGTTCGCTCCAGACTATTTAAATGATCCTGTGTTTTTATAACTTTTTCATGTTTTTCAGTGTCATTGCTTTCGTTTCGCAGTGTCTGCATAAATGTCCTACTGAACTCTGGCATCGGTGCCGAATTTTTTATGACTTGCACCTTCGGTATCGTCATGCTTTATTCTGACATTAGCCTGTTTACTTATGTACAAATTGTGGTGTATTTTCTTAATGCAGCTTTTCAATTTTACGCCTCTAAAGTGATATGACCTGTGCGCAGGGGCTCTTGCGCTTACTTTGGGGGGGGCCCGAAGTTGGAGTGCTACGGGACTGTAAATAAGCTTTATTTTGTTCATTTATTTGATCATTTGTTGCACCTTAAAAATAATCAAACACCATGTAACACATAATTAGCAAGAACAAAGTAAAATTAAAACCGCAATTTGCCATACACATATATATGATTTGAGAGGAACAAACGTGCGGAAGGACCTTCAATTCATGACTACATCAAGTCGTATCAAGTGGTTTGAGATTTCAAGTTTCGGGGGGGGGGGGGAGGGACCTAATATTTGCTCTATTTCGCTGTCATTCGGTTGTACGAAAGCAACCGATGTACCTCACCACACATCGTGAGACTGATAGGAAATTTAATGAGCTTCTCAAAAATATATGATTTGGGAGGAACAAACGTGCGGAAGGACCTTCAATTCATGACTACATCAAGTCGTATCAAGTGGTTTAAGATTTTGTCTTGTCGATAGCATTTGTTTCTTTTATCCTCTTGTTTTAAGTTTCTTTTAATTTGTTTTTAGGCGCGTTGGTTGGTCACGTGATTCTCACGCGTTAGTAGTCTTTTTTTTCGTGTTTTTTAAAACGAGAGAATTATTCTGCCAGAATGACAGTGGTATTTTTAAGATGTGGTAAAATCCCGACATCTTTTTTCTTTTTTTTTTTTGCAAGTGTTGTCCTTACAGCAGGAGAGGCAAATTTTTTTGGCACATTGTGCTAAAAATTGTGTCAAAATAGATGTGCCAAAATTTTTAGCACATTTAATGTGGCACATTTGTATTTTGGCACACGAGACAAAAATTTTGGCACATTTGATTTGGCAAAATAAAAGTATAAGTCTAAGACCAATAATTTGACTATGACAACCGATAGAAACGTTGTTTTCTTGCATACTTAATTGACTAATGAAACCCTAATGCAATTGTAACAGAGAGCGTGTAATAACAGCATAAATTTTTTTTTTGTGTTTTTATTTGCCATATTTATCCTCCATTCACGAGAAAGCGATGTATTACTATGTTTTAGACGGTAAGTCCGCACTCGCTTGGTAGTTGCCATTTTCGGGTCGCCTGTCTTCCACATAAAGGTGGGGCGTCCCTTCAAGTGCCTTGCCCAAGGACACAACAAGCGAACTTGCCGGCTTGTTCTCCACAACCTCCTCTAAATGCCGAGCGCCAAGCAGGGAAGCTATAGATACCATTTTTTGAAGTCTTTCGGTATGACTCGACAAGGGGAATGAACCCCAGGTCTACCAACTGCGAAGCGGAGGCTCTAACCACTACGCCATCGCGTCGGTTGCCACAAGTTCCGGTCAAGCCGGGCTCTCAGATTTCACTGAGATCAGCTGCACCAATGGCATACGGAGGGGGGCTCTCGTGCGCGCGCCTATTTCAGGAACAATGAAACGACTATTTCAGCTATTGTTTGTCAAAAATTACCCCGGCGCCCCCCCTACCGTCAGGATATTGTGGCACGTATTTTCGTTCACCATAATTATGGCAAACGTTCATTGGGCAAAGTTTTGTGCTGTGGAAGATCGATCTCCAAAAAATATAAAAGTAATACACTTATAAAACTGCAGACAGTGACACTGTTTCGACCTATCAGGTCTCTTCAGTGCAGTTGGTCACCGACAAGAAGCTAGAGGCTTTTAATAAAGCATTGCTTAGACCGCCACACTTGTGGGACCTATACTAGATCCACTTGGTAGAAGGTCTGTCAGTACTCTGCGCCGTGACCACTAGGGGACCACTAGGCTGTTACACTTGTGACCTCTAGGCTGTGACAGCACTATTGTTCTAGCAGATGCTAGACTTAGTGCACCTGCGACAACCGTCACTCGTTCACGAGTGATACGGCTTCGCAGAGTACTGGCAGACCTTCCACCAAGTGGATCTAGTATAGGTCCCACAAGTGTGGCGGTCTAAGCTATGCTTTATTAAAAGCCTCTAGCTTCTTGTCGGTGACCAACTGCACTGAAGAGACCTGATAGGTCGAATTACGATACACTTACACTTTGGCAAAATTTTGACGACTGCGAGCAGTGGCGTACGCAAAAAGTTTCCGAAAGGGGCCAAAGTTTCGTCAAAATTGTATGACGTTACAAATCATTTTTATGGGGAGTGCCGAAGGCAAGACCATTCTAGAGTGGTCCGGAGGCATGCCCCGGGAAAATTTTGCAAAATTACACCTAAAAATACGCATTTTCGTGCATTGTGGAAGCAAGTTTTAGTATAATGCTTTTACGAGACTTATTAGAAGAATGAAATTGTAAAATGAAAATCAAGCATAAAGCAAAGTCAGTTTGTTTTAAATTGAGGCGACTGTTCTCTTTCGCCAATTGGTCAATCACTTGACTATAATCAAGTTTAATGTCGTTGTTTACATACAAAAGAGCCGATGCATTGAGCCGATTTTCTTGCATGCTCCTACGTAAGTACGTTTTGATCAGTTTTAGGGCGCTAAATGACCGTTCGCCCGTTGCCGTTGTAACTGGCAACGTTGCAAAAATTTGCAGCAATATTTCAGTGATCGAATACATCCCAAGTTGTCTCGCGGTTTTAAGAGCTATTCCATTTCAGCTAAAAATACAACCAAAATATATTTTCAAATCAGAGCGTTTCTTTTTTTGTTTTTGAAATGTTCATGTATAGTGCCTAGTGATACCGGTAGCTCTCTATTCTTGTACAAGTTGTACAATTCTCTTTAAAAACGTGGCTGCCACTAACCACTGCGCAGAAAGCTGATATTTCGCATAAGTAGCAGAGTAATTCATGAAATATTGCTTTTAGAATTGTGGTTTGTGCGGCTATATGTCTTCCCTCTACAAAGTTTTGTCTGCCCTCTACAACTCCTATTCACTTTCAAGAGCGTTACAATTTTTGATAACTGTTTTATTTGACCAGATAGTCCAGTCCAGATTTCTACCCGCAAGCGATCTGAGCGACAAGTGGTTTTTCACAGAAAAATCGAAATCCAGGGCGAACACCAAATACTCGCAAAAAACCAGCTTTGCTTTTGCTAAAACTACTTCGTTTTGCTTTACAATTTTTCATTTTTAGGCTTTGAGGGGGGGCCATAGCATAGTGGCCTCCCCCCTCGGTTACAATCCATCACTGCTTTCAAGAACAGCTGCAAAAAATTCAAAGTTCTAAATTTGATTGTCATTAGCCAATTGTATTATCACAACTTTCTAGCCACCGCAACCTATAAGCTTACGTGTTGATGACCTAATTCCTTCGGAACACTCAAATCTTTCAGTATTGCATTGCGTGTAATCAGGTTTTTCAATTTTTTGTAGTTGTTCGTGGAAGAAGTATGTCGTTTAGTTGCGGTTTGTAACCACTGATGGCATTTCAGATTTGAAAAAATCGGCTCGATAACGTCAAGTAATTTTGGAGGAACCTACTTTGCTAAATAAAAGCTATTACGGGTACCTAATAGCTTTTGAGTAATTTTTCAGCCAGTTCGCTGGGTTTGTATAGCCTATTTCTAAAAGCCGGCTTGCGCGAAGTGGTGGATGTTGTTGCTGTTGCTGCTACCCGACCCCTTCCGACGGATGGGGGCATGGCGGAAGACCAAGGATCCCCAGAAACCGGCAATTCCCCAGGACCTGGACTAGAGGTCGTAGAGAGACAGAGAGTCACCAAAGAGCAAACGGCGCAAAAAGCCCGTAGATGGACAGTGGAGAATGAGATGAGAGGTGTCCTGGGATGAGTGTATGAAGGCGCTGCAGAAAGGATTCTCAATTCTGTTGATCCAAGAGAGATAACAGCTCAACAGTAGGCTGTGTTCGTTTGTTGTAGACATAATGCGCTTGTAATTATTGCCATATCGTTAGCCTTATTTCTCGCTCTTTCTCTCTATTGCAGTGCTTGCTTAGTCTAAACGAGTGAGTTGTTTGTAGTGTTGTCTAGAGGCTACTGTATTGTTAAGTTAGATATAACTTACGTTTTAATGTTTCTGTTTGTAGACAGTAGCTACGTTATTGGTGAGTTTATTTTTCGTAATTAATAAACATAACAATATAACACCGTTGCAGCGAAGACGAGAGAAGGCACAGTGAGCATGACTAGGGAGCACAAGTTCCTCGGTGGAAATCGAGGGAACCTGTGTGTCAAAGAATTTAAATTAGACAGTGCGCCTCCAGTCCGAAAAAAGTCGAGATGAGTGAATACGAGAGATGAGAGGAGCGAGACTGCAAGGAATTGCATAGGGCACGATTAGCGCTCCCTATCTAGCCAGCTCATCAGCCGCGTCGTTCCCCGGGAGAAACGAATGTCCGGGGACCCATTGTAGCCTGATAGAACAGAAGAGAGAAGACAGTTCCTGTGAGAGAGATTGAGTTGAAAGGAAAGACGGAGAAGACAAGGTGGCGACAACAGAGCGAGAATCACTGAGGAGAAGAGAAGTGGCAGACTTGTTGGTGCTGCCGAGACCAGCAAAGAGCTTGCTTTATGGTGCAGGCATCAGCGGAAAAACTTGAGCATACTTGGCCTGCCAAAAATGAGAAAGTGACCTCAGTGCCACAAAGAGAGCTGTTGCCAAGTACGCCAGAGCCACCTTTGCCAAAAGTATAAGGAACAGAGCCGTTTGTCCAGAGCACCAGATCGTGAGGTGGCAGGGAATCAAGATGAGCGAGAGCCAGACTTTTGGGAAAAAGGGGGTATCAGAGCGGGTGGACTCCACAGTGAAAGAAGGCAGGTTCCAAGGAGAGGGAGGAGCCTTCTAGAAGAAGGAAGCATGAGCGGGTGTTGTATTTTCTTACAACAAAACAAATAGATAATCATGGGGATTAAACTAGCTTCAAAACTCATCACAATCATACCCTTTAGTTAACTTCTATTTACAATCACAATAATTCATCAAAACGTGACTATACACAATAAATTATAAATGTAGCTCTTATGTACAAACGTTACTATGCCATCACCACAGCGGATGAGTGGACGATAAAGCTCTCCAGAAAGATCAGTAGAGTCTTGGTTTCATTCCATGTCTCGTCAAACCTGAAATGAGAAGGGAGGTTGGGAGACAAAGGGCGTGCTCATAAAATGACAGTGGTGAAAGGAGTCAGGGTGACTGGTAGGGAAGATAGAAACGCCTCAGAAAGAAGAAGTGGGATAAGGGAAGAGAAGAGGCAGCCGGAGACAGCGCGACTAGGAGCTTGGTGAAGGCGTTCCAATTTGGTAATATTGGTAACGCTTAAAAAATAAAATCATTCGAGAGAAGCATAAGTGAGAATGGACTCAAGAAAAGCTTTATACAGAAGAGAAAGAGAGGGGGGACTCCTTAGAGGGCCCTCATGAGGAAGCAGAGATACAGGATAAGGCCTTCAGCGAAGATACACGTTTAGAAAAGGAAAGAGTGCGGTTGAAGGAGACACCAAGGAAAGCTGGAATGGGAATGAAACGTAGGCAGGAGTTCTTCTTTGTCGTTTGAGGTATTTATTCTGAGCATTATGCAGGAAGATGTGCATACACTGTGTGAGCGCTCATGCTCTGTTTGTGAGTCTTCAGTTAGACTGGGCCACAACGACGGGTAGACTGATTGGCCACGCCACCTGTCTGCCACGTGAAGATGGAGGCTTCCCGTTAAGTGTCTTGCCCAAGGACACAACAAGCAAGCTTGCCGGCTTCTTCTACACACTATCCCTATTGTGCTGAGCGCCAAACAGGGAAGCTGTGAATATCATTTTTTAAAGTCTTTTGGTATGACTCGACTTGGAAAATGAACCCCAGGTCTATCGACTGCAAAGCGGGCGCTCTAATCACTACGCCATCGCGCCGGTAGGTGGGAGTTAAAAAAGAGGTTGTGCTGGAGGTTAACTTGGTGGAGATCCACCGAGAAGAACGAGGCCTTACATTTGCTCGGGTTAAGAGGAAGTCATCAGTACGCTGACCAGAACTCCAATCGAAACAGAGCTCCTTGTGTGGCCTCCATCGAAATAGGAGTCGAGGGGGAGGAGGGCCAGATGGTCAGATCGTCAGCATAAAGAGAGCAGGGGATGAATAAAGGTAGAGAAGCAGAGAGATCATTGATGAAAAGAAAGAAACGGGGATGGCCAAGAACGGATCTTTGCGGAACACCTCGACGGATTCGAAAGGAGCGACCTTTGTGATTTTGATAAACCACGCAAGCACGCCTATCAGAACGGAAAGAGTGAATCCTACGAGCAAAGCAAGAAGGGAGGCAAGCCGAAATTAGTTTGTGGAAAAGGGCGGGATGCCAGAAAGAGTGGAAAGCTTGGAGAAGTCAGTAGTAGCAAGAATAGTCTGAGAGCCCGGCCTGGGTTTGTTAAACCCATTCGAAATGAACTGAGAAAGATAAAAGAATTTGATCTACTGTAAAGTAGACCGTCCAGGGCAAAAACTGGCCTGACAAGGAAAGAGAATGGAATTAGATTCCAGAAAGAGGAGTAGACGAGATAGAATGAAGCGTTCAAAAAGCTTTGACACGCAGGAACAAGAAAGTCATGAGGCTTTTCCATCTTATGGATGGAATAATAGAAGGTGCCTTCCAGATGGAAGAAAAAGAGTACGAAGACCAGGATCCGGTGCGATTGCGTAGTGTTTAGAGCGTCCGCTTTGTAGTCGGTAGATCTGGGGTTTATTCCCTATGTCGAGTCATACCAAAAGATTTTTAAAAATGCTATTCACAGCTTCCCTGCTTGGCGCTCAGCATAAAAAAGGGATAGTGTGAAGAACAAGCCGACAAGCTTGCTTGTTGTGTCCTTGGGCAAGGCACTTAACCGGAGACTTCCCTCTTTATCTGGTAGATAGTTGGCCTACCCCTACTTCACTGGTTTACATCGGTGAAGTTGCTAACCCAGCATGTCGTAAAAGGCGACTTTTGGGTACTCACCAGTGGCAGTCCGCCTTGTTGGTGTTGGAGCTACCAGTCACTCATGACTATACTGAAATGGGCTGCCATCTTTCCCTTAGACTAATTTCAATTAGGTTGACGGCTGGAATGTGAATTGCCGTTCGTGCCGTATCTTCATCCCGAGGAAGAGGAGGGGTAATCACAATAACAACAACAAGACCAGGAGAGATTGTAAATGTGAAAAAGAATATCCATGCCAGAGCAAGGAAGATGCTTTAGCATGAAGTAAGCAACTTTGTCTGGGCAGTGGCAGTGGACGAGGAGTGGTTAGTGGCAGCAACAAGAAATTCAGCAGGGTAGAAGGGAGCGCAAAAGGACAAATAAGACTCCTCAGGGTACGTGGCTCGACTGAGCTTAGAAAGGTAGCCTCTGGTTCTGCTACGCAAGGCCTTTGGCTGGGAGACAGAAATATGGAATCTCAGGCAATCGGCGAAGACTGAAGCCGACTCCTTGGGAAAAAAACAGTTGGGAAAGTTAGGAGAGGAGGAAGAAAAGCCAGAGACAGAACGAAGAAAAGAGCACACAGATTTAAAGTTAGATTTAGGTGAGGGGGAAGAGCAGGTCGCTTGCCATGACTCAGCCTTGGTGATGACAGACGAGGCGTGTCGGGAAGCAAAGATGTAAGCTTGACGATCTTCATCGCTTCTGTTAGTGGCGGCGAAAGCCTTACGTCTTTCGTTAACAGCTTCTTCCACTTAAGCGGACCAACAAGCTTTAGGTTTGCGTTTGATGTGGCCGAAAAGAATGGAAGATTTGGCCGCATTCAGTGTCAGAGAAGTAAAGCGAACAAGAGCAGAGGAAAGAGAAGAGTATTCTTTTTCAGAAAGGCTGTGAGAGTCGGAGTAAAAAGCAAAGTCATTTCAGCGAGCTTTTTGGAAGGGGGACGTTCGTTGGGGCGGAAGATTGGAGAAAGAGAAACGGTTAGTAGATTTGTTTGGTGATCTAAACCCAGGTCCTGTACCATCTCCCAGGAGCAAGATAGGGCGAGAGAGGATGAGCAAAGGAGATGCATGGGAAGGAGTGACTGCAGAGAAGCGATGGAAAAGAGTAGGTATGTCAGGGTCATTGAGGGGAAAAAGGTCATAGAAAATGACTCAATTGAATACTTTCTTTCCAGGGGGATCGGAAGTACTTATTGAGTCCCAAAGGGATTGATTGGAAATAAGACTGAGATTGATTTTTATTGGGTGGTAAAAACAATCGAAAGTATTCAAAAGACATGACAGCCATCTCCTGGAAATTGCAACATCGGCTGGTGGTAACAGACATAGACAAAAGAAAGTTGAAGAAAGTAGTGAAGAACAAACAAACTAGTAAAAAGAGGGTTTGGAAGTTAAAGGAAACAACATAGAAAGCAAGCTTTCAAGAAAAAGTTAAGAGATTGGTTGATATTGATGCACCCAATCTATGAAACACTTTTAAAAATGGTAACCTATGCTACAAGCTTGTGATGAAGTGTGTGTGGTAAGAGGAAAGGTAGGAAAAACGATGGGAATACATGGTGGTGGAATGAAGAGGTGAAGGAAGGAATACAACAAAGAAAGTGGCATATAAAGAGATGTGCAAAAATGGATGCAAGGAAAACAAGGCTAAATATAAGAATATCAAAGGTTGAAAAAAGAAAGTGGTTGCCAATTCTATGAGGAGAGAAGCTGTAAAAGAGTTAACAAAATTGAACAAAAAGCCAAATAACATTTTTACACTGGTCAAGTTCATGAAAAAAGATGAAAAAGATATTGAAGAAGGTAGATGCATGAGAGAAAAAGATGGAAGGTTAGATTTCAGTGAAAAAGATAGGAAAAGAATATGGAAAAATCACATGGAGGAGATTATGAAAAAAGAGAATGGTTGGGACCACGCGAAAGCAGCAAGTATGGTAGAGGGACCCGTTAAAAATGTTATCCGCGAAAAAATAACGATAGCAATAAAAGTGATAAAACTAGGAAAGGAGCTGGACCCTATGAAGTATGTGCAGAGATGATATCTGCTAGTGGAGAAGTAGAGGTTGGTGTAATGATGGAAATTTGCCAACGAATGTTTTATTGGAAAGGAATGCCAGATAAATGGCACACAAGTGAGCTGGTACTAATTTTCAAGGCAAAGGGAGATGCTAGAAAATGGAATACTTACAGAGGAGTAAAGCTGTTAGAGCACGCCATGAAAATTGCTGAAAGATTTCTGGAGAGAAGGATTTGAGAATTAGTAAATATTTTTTTAATTTTTTTTTATATTTACCATATTTATCCTCCATTCACGAGAAAGCGAATTGTATCGCTATATTAATTCAATATGTATCGCTATATTAATTCAAATATTAATTCAATGCAGTTTGGTTTTATGCAGGGAAAAGGAACGACAAACAGATTGTTTGTAGTGCGAAGAATGCAAAAGGAATATAGGGATAAGAAGAATGTATATGTGTTTTGTAAATATTGAAAAGGCATTTAATAGAGTTCCAAGAAAGGTGATGGAGTGGGCGATAAAAAAGAATAGTTTATCAAAAGTAAGCGCGTGATGAGTCTCCTCACGTGGCAAAAACGAAAGTTCGAGAGGGATCTTAATTACCTGAAGAACTTTTGGTACAAGTTAATGTCCATCAAGAATCTGTGTTGTCGCCATTGCTTTTTACAATTACAGTGAATGTAATCTCGGAAAATGCAAGAGACGGATTGATGAATGAAATTTTGTATGCAGGTGAGTATTGGTTTTATGAGTGAAAGTATAAAGAATTTAAAAGAGAAGTTTTGAAAATGAAAAAAGGCGTTTGAAAGCAAGGGGTTGAAGGTGAACCTCAAGAAAGAAAACCAAAGTAATGGTGACGGCTTCAAAAGGTGAGGTACTCAAGAGAAAAAGTTGATCCATGTGCCAAGTGCGGCAAGAGAGTAACGGCAAATTCGGTGATGTGCACGAAGTGTAGTAAATAGGTGCATGGTAGATACGCGAAAATGAAGAGGGTGACTTCAACTCTGGCAAAAGGTTTTGTTTGTGGACTATGTATTGTTACACTTGAAAAAATTGTGGAACCAGGTGAAGAAATATCATTTTTTGCCAAGGTTAACTTTGGGAAGAGCTTTTGTTGTTTGGGGGATAGATTGAATGCCAGTGGTGGAAGTGAAGCCGTGATGACAGCATGAACGAGAATTGGATGGATAAAATTTAGAGAATGAGAGGAGTTGCTTTATGAGAGAAAGTTTTCGTTAAAAATGAAAGGAAGGATATGTCAGAGTTGCGTAAGATCAGCAATGCTGTACGAGAGCGAGATATGGTGCTTAAGGGAGAATGAGATGGCAATTTTGAGAAGAACTGAAAACGCAATGATGAGAGCAATGTGTGGAGTGAGGCTGATTGAGAAAAGAAGGAGCCAAGAAATTATGAGTTTGCTGAGTTTAAAGGATACTTTTGATGGACTAGCCTGGGTGAGTGGAGTACGATGATATGGGTATGTTTTGAGAAGGGATAATGGTGATGTTTTGGGAAGAGCGTTGGATTTTGAAGTGACGGAAAGAAGAGGGCGTGGGCAACCGAATATGAGGTGGAAAAGACAAGTGGAAGAACATACTGGTCAGATCGGACTGAAAAACGATGCCTTTGAGAGAACGAAGTGGCGTGATGCTGTTTACAAACTTTCAAGAGACATGAGGTGAATCCAGCCACCTGCGTCAACGCAGACAAAACCAGATTTAAAAAAGTGGATCTCTCTCTCTGATAGAGAAAAATCGTTTTTTTGCTCAAAAAAGCCATCTTCCAACTTATTAACTTGTAAAAATTTTATTCTTCTCGGGTCAAAAATGACTTACAGCTAACGCTTGATTGCACAACAAAATTTATTTTCTAAATTTTCTCAAACACTGCTGGTCGAAGAAATGCAAATATGAGCTGTTTTGGGAAATATTAATCTGGTACTTTCAAAAAAAATGATTCTTCAACGATTCAAGCTCAATCGTCGATTGAACAACAGATTCTTTTTTTTAAGCACTTTACATGTAACTACTCTAAACCAAGCTTTTTCTTGAACGTTTCAAGCAGGGGTATATGATACAACAATGTAATTGCAAGCTCGTTTTGGAAGCCGAAAACGGGAGGGTTACTGTTGGAACTGCAATAACTAACTGCAGAGCAGTAAAATACTTGCAGGTAATTAAAGCCAATCATTTGTATAATAAATACTAGCACAAGCGATAACAATAGCAACAGCTGATGAGTATTTAAATCGTATACGTCAAAAGCAAATGTCTCAAACAAATCAGAAGTCATGAATTTCACCAATCAAGCAGTTCTACTTTGCACTTTTTGAATTCAATTTGTGGATTGTTTGGCTCATCTATGCAGGAACATCAACATGGACCCTATTCAGTCTCTTAAGTTCATTTTTGGTTCAGCAGTTAAAACAAGAACGCAAAATTAGGCTACAATTCTGGCGGTTATCGTCGCACTTGTGCGAACACAAAACACGACATGTCTCTGATTCGGTATCAGGACAAATACCCACCGGACAAATACCCACCGGACATATACCCCCGGACAAATACCCACCGGACAATTACCCCCCTTGCAAAATACCCCCTGGACATATACCCACCAGTTTTTTTTGTTTTGTTTAAGGGTTAGGGTTAGGGTTAGGGTTAGGGTTAAGGTTAGGGTTAGGGTTAGGGTTAGGGTTAGGATTAGGGTTAGGGTTAGGGTTAGGGTTAGGGTTAGGGTTAGGGTTAGGGTTAAGGTTAGGGTTAGGGTTAGGGTTAGGGTTAGGGTTAGGGTTAGGGTTAGGGTTAGGGTTAGGGTTAGGGTTAGGGTTAGGGTTAGGGTTAGGGTTAGGGTTAGGGTTAGGGTTAGGGTTAGGGTTAGGGTTAGGGTTAGGGTTAGGGTTAGGGTTTTTCCTCACATTTCATCTTGTGGTGGGTATATGTCCAGGGGGTATTTTGCAAGGGGGGTAATTGTCCGGTGGGTATATGTCCGGTGGGTATTTGTCCGGCGGGTATTTGTCCGGGGGTATTTGTCCTAGAATCCTCTGATTCACTGGCAAGTTTGGTTGCAGCAGTGACAAATGCAGCTCTTTGATTGCTCATAAAGAGCAATTTTCTCATTACTGTTTTCTCGCCCGAAATTCAAAGATAAAGCTAAATAGAAAAACCACATACACCAAAACAGTACCCTGTAAGAGTAAATGAACCGCCACGATTGACCATCTGTAGCAATTCACTGGATATGTCTTCTAAGTATTCTTCAATAAAGGAGTCATCGTTCTTTTTACTAACTGTTGCTTGCAAGCAGAACATTTTTTGCAGCAAGCTACACTTCTAGCCATGTAGCCACTGACAAAACAGGTCACATTTGCATTGGATTTGTAACTTTTTCTCTATTTGTATTTAAACATAAACATAAATAAGCCTTTTACAACAACTAAATATACTCATGAACGTGCTAAGATTTCTGATTAGAGATTTTAGGATATAAAATATATTAAAAGGTTTTAGGACATAAAATACAAGCGGCATTCATTAAAAGATTTTAGGATATAAAATGTAAGCAAACGGAGTTGGTTGTTTTTGTCACTTCTTTCAATGAGACTGCAGCTGCTGTTTCAAGTAACTTTCCTCATAAAATAATTGAACTTCACACTGATGATACATTTGTAGCGCCAGAGGCGTGGCATGCTGTACCATGAGCTTACTGACCTACACTTAATTGCTTAAATTCACGGGAGTTGTTTGACATCAAATTATATCCTAAGTTTTCAGTTGACACGAATTTTCTCTGTTTTGTTTATTAAATCTTTTACCAAAAATTATCGTACAATTTCAAAATTTAGCAGCATCTTCAGTCCAAAAGTTAATTCTGTTTTCTGTTTTATGATTTCTGATTTCTGATTTATGATGTCTGATGCTTTATCCAAAGACCAAGAGATATTCATATCTCAAAAAAAATGTAAAAAAGGCACAAGAAATAATTTTTCGTTGGGTGAAGACGGGCAATGCATGAGTCACGTTTCAACGAAAAATAGAAGGAAGCACGAGGAGTAATGTTCGGAAACACGAAGGAATGCATGACTCATATTTCCACGCAAACATAACGAAACGCGAGACAACAATATTTGAAACAGATGCGCATAGGTGAGGTGAGGGCAAAGGTTACACAATCACTTTAGAAAGACCAAGGAATGCATGATTCACGTTTCTACCAAAATGAAAAGAAAACACGAGGTAGCAATATACGAAAACAACGCGCGCGGGGTAGGCATAAGGGCAAAGGTTACACGATCGCTACACATTGAAACATAGATGTTTCAAACCACCGCTGGTTAACTTTTATAAACGCTACGTTAATGCTGATGATTTTCCCATCTTGCAGAAACATAGTTTCAAATATGTGTCGCTCTTTGAAAGCATTACTGCTGTGAGCAATGTTTTTCTAAATTAAGTCTCACAGAGCCCGTTTCCCTCCAGTCTAAGTGATCAAAATGTTAAAATGGAATAGCAAGTAGCAACATCTTTGACTTCAGCAGACATCGCACGCCTCACCAGAATTTTCAGCCATCGCACTAAATGTTTTGTCTGCTCGTTTAATATCTACGTACTTTTTTCAAATATCCTTTGCTCGTTAACTCTTTTGCTCCCGCGAAAATAGCGAAAAAAATGTCCGTAAGGTGGCAGTGTGAAAAACTGTCATAATCAATCATAATTAATCATAATTATGTACTTCAAGTTTGTTTGTAAATCATTACTCAGCTGTCTACTACTACATTAAGTGTGATATATCGTTGAAATCTACATTTCTTGAGGATTTCAAATATAATAAAAACAAAAAAAATTTTTTTTGAATATGCAAATTTTATGCAAATTAACCCCTCAATTGGGGGTTGTCTTCAAAATTAAAGAGGTACCCTCACCTCAACGATCACTACAGATTTTATTTTCTACCAATTCTTTTAGAAATGGTCGCAAGATGATGCTAAGGAAATAAGCTTTCAAGGTACATCACTCAAAACTTACCTAAAAGCCTAGGTTTTCTACAATTTGCAACTTTCTGAGGCACATGACCTTTTTTTGACCGGTACCGACCGGTACCAAATTTTGGTAGTTAAATTTAGTACCTAAAATATGATCAGTTGTTATCTGCGAGAGGTTAGCCTAAACCATGTAACATTATGTATTTTTGAACAGGGAATTTCTTTAAGATTCAGAAAATATCAAGTTTAAATAGAATATGCTGTGATTGACAATGAAACAGCAGCTTGTTTACACCCTTCCCATTTCTTGAGAAACAAGGGGGATACAGCAAACTTTGATTTAGAGAAGCCAAACTTCTGCTAGCTTTTAAACTTGTATTTCGCTTCTTGTCTCCTTGGAAACTTGATACAAAATGACAACTTTAGTAGTGAAACATTTGCAATTTATTTTATGTTTTTATAGGGTGTAGTTTTTCTACAAATTATAATTTAGTGAAGGTAAGTCAAAAAATTTTGGGGGTTTTGAACTGACATAATGTACAGTACTCATTTTTGATCAGTAAATATCATATACCATTTAGTCTAAACTATTTAAAGTTATATATTGGTGGAAAGCAAATTTCCTAAGCTTTTAAATGTAACCGATATTTAGCAACATATGATATTTTTTACGCACTAAATTTACTTTTATCTACTTACCATTCAAATTTGTTTGGGGGTTTTGAGACCCCTAAAAAATTTGGAAATTCAAAAACGTAAAATTTATTATTATCGCTTGAAATTTTGTGAAATGATGCCCCAAAAGAGTAGTTTTCAGACTGTGTTAATGATAAAGGGTTTGGTGTTGTGGTAAAGATGTAATCTCAATTTGATTTTAGTGTAGTTGGCACGTGCTGAGAATTTGGCCGATTTTGTCGTCTGCAACAGGGTTCTTGGTGTTTTTAACCGTTTTTTGGTATAAAAATCCAAGAATTAGGGCACAAATTATACACATTCCGATGCGTGATTTGAAAATTTTATGAAAATCGGATGAAAAATAAAGTCACAAATTGATTTTTTAGTAAACTAACTTTGTAACTCAATTTAAAAAAATTTGAGGTAAACACTGAAAACACGAGATCATCAATCGATGATCGTGGGAGCGAAAGAGTTAAACATTCTTTAAATGTTTTTTGTACTTTGGGAATTTTTGTGCAGAGTTTGAAAATCAAAAGTTTTTGCGGCCCGCTCTTAAAATGTAATGTTGTGCATTTCATGTGGCCTGTAGTACTAAGCAGGTTCCCGACCTCTGCTCTATGGCGTACAGACGGTCTATATATTCGTGTCTTCAAGCTGCCTCTGTGATATTATCATGCTGTCTCATACCGTTGCAATGAAAAAGGCAGCAGGCAGCAGCTATGCTTGAAGCTTTTATTGACTATTATTTTGAAACCAAACAACTATTATGCTTCCTGTCAAAGAAGGGTGATACATTACTGTAATCTCCCGAATTTAATGTAATCTTCGATCCTTCCAGCGCCTCGATGAACCGAAGTGATGTTATCTGAATAAGTTCGGATACGAATTTCAACTTCACTTTCTCGTCTCCCGGTACTGGATAGCCGAACAATAATCAAGCAATTCATTTATTCATCCAAGATTTAAAATATAACACACGTTTCATGGGCCATAAGAACAATTAGAGGGAAGCATTAAGCGCGAGATAGTGATTATGGTGTTAAATTCGGTCTATCTTACTTCTACAAATACAAAGAATCATATTACTATTTCTATTTCTACTAATTCGTACAGACCAGCATTCAGTACTTAATGCTTTATTAAAGCTGATGGATACCGCAGCATGGCTTTGTAACCAATGCTTTCTTTAATCTGCCACAGTAGAACTCGGGGCCGTTATTTATAACGATCTTGGGGTATTTTCTCCGAATTGGAGAAAGTGGCATGAATAATTTGTTTTCTGTGTACGAACCGGTAGTAGTCATAGGAGAAAGCAGTATCCATAACATGTTTTTCAGGCACAATTCGATTTTGGTCATAATAAATAAACTAAAAGTGATATCGACCCCCTTCCGTTGTGTTAAGTTGTTTTCCATTAGAACTGCGAACTCACCAAAATGACTCATAACAATACGGCCACATAAACACACGAATGTCTATTAGGCGTTCAGTTCTATGTCAGATATAAATGAATTGTACACTGGCCTTATTCGCTTGCTCATAATTTAGGATTTTCTCCTTTCTATGATGTTGTTTGTCAGTTCACGTAACAATTACAATATAAATATAGCAGTAGGTCAAAAAACCTGTTTTTTGGTAATGCAATAGCAAAGTTAAAATACTTTTGTAAATTTGTGACCCAGGCCTGACTGATTTTAACATCTAAGACATATTAGTCAATTGTAGCAAAGTTGAAAAAATTGACAACTTTTTACGTTAAATTTACAGGAATCACAAAGATCATCCACATCTTCACCAAAAATCTGGCCCTCAGATTATACTCAGAAAAAAAATGGATAAACACGCCAGTGTGTATAGTTATTCTAATGAGCGGTTTATGGCGGTCTCACCCCGAAACTCTGCAATACGTTAGCAATTTTGCACTTGCGGTGTTCCCAAAAACTACTTTTGCAAAGCGTCGGTAATAGGTTCGATGCGTGTAAACGAGAGAGCTCTTTCTTCTGCTTGTTGTCGCTCAATCATTATAGTAAGTCTGCCTGAGAGTAAAAGCGGATCTTTTTTTTTTGGCGGAATGACAGTGATTACAGTATTGTTACACCACTGTCATTCTACGATTATTTGTAACAGATAAACCTTCCGATTGGGCACATATTGAAAAAAGCGTAGAAGCATGTTTACAAGGCTTAAAATGCTTAAAAAATCTGTTGTTGCATTGTTAATAGGGTTTAGATTATATTACATCTTTGCTAATATCAACAACATATATATTAAATCTTCGCTAATATCCAGCAAGAAGCTTCAGAAATGGTATTGGCTCAAAATCAGTATTTTGTGATAAAGTCTCAACTTTAGAAAAGAGTTGATCAATAGTACCATACCATCATTTGTCTGACAAGGTTGATACACTTAGCTTTGCCATAATATATTAGAACAGCAGCTCGTTGATGGGAAGACAGCAGAAAGACCTAAAAATCTCTGATCAAGAAATTCTTTAACATAGTGAAGCATCCTACCTTTCCAGCCAGACTTGTAATCAATGATGTCACTTGCCAATTAGTTGGAAGCTAAGATCTTTTTTGTTCTTCATGCAGTCGAACAATATAAGTGCATGTGGTTGGGCCAGTTTTGCAGTTTAAATTGTTTCTGGTACATGATGGGTTAAGTAGTGCTCTTTAGGCTCTTCCAAGAAGGTCATGTGACTAACTTTCCTTAATAATTTGTTTCTTTCAAATTGCAGTGATTTTATCAGGTAAAGGTATCATAGTTTTGTCCTACCTTAAATCAACAAAAATGCCCTTGTTGTCACTGTTTTTAATAGTGCAGCTTTCCTCTATCATATATTTCATTGCACACTCTTTGGCACAAAACACCTTTTTGCTGTCACATAAAATGTGCTTTCTTATTTCACCTAGATGCCTTGCCTTAACAAGATTGCCCAAAAAACCGTTGATGATAGCAGCAGTTGCACAAGATGACACACCAAAATTCATTGATGCACTTCTCATATCACGATAGTTTTTCTTAAGGTAACTTTCTGGTCTTTATCAACAATTTATGGACAACACTAGAACATAAAAATTTGCAAAAAAATAGAAATTCTGGTTTAACTAAAGCATCAGCTGTAAGAGCTGACCACCTGACAAGTAGTAGGATGATGTATTGCAAGTAATGACTGCAATGTGTGTGGCTTAAATGCTCTTTGTTACTACATGTATTATTGCAGGTACTAATAAAATGCAGAATTCCATAGATTAGCCCCAACTCTCATTGTAGTCTTAAGGCAGTGGCTATTTCGCTGTCAACGGGAATTTGCCCTTGGAATCTATTTTGCCATAATCATTTACGTGTGTTTATATAGCTGTATTTGCTATAATTATGCCAGTGACACTGTGGTGTAGTGGATAGTGCTCTGGTCTTAAGATACCATGGTTGCGGGTTCAAATCTCAGCTGGCAGGGCATTAAATGAAGGCAGTGGCTATTTCGCCGTCGACGGCAATTTGCCCTTGGAATCTATTTTGCCGTGATCATTCACGTGTGTTTTTATAGCCAAATTTGCTATTCTCGCATCAGTGACTCTGTGGTGTAGTGGATAGAGCGCTGGTCTTGAGATGCCAAGGTATCGGGTTCGAATCTCAGCTGGCCAGGGCTTTAAAAGAAAGGCAGTGTACACTGAAGGGGCAGGCCCGGTATGTAAATGTACGGGGCAGTGTACACTGCAAGGGAGTGTGCAGGGTGGGGGATAGAGACCTGGGGGTGCAAAATTTTTTTTTTTGGTTTTTTAAATTGACCAATCAGAGACGACCAAAAGTCACATGTTTAGTATGTCATTAAGGTTGACCAATCACAAAAACTCACGGCAAAATAGTCTCTGAGGGTAAATTGCCGTCGACGGCAAAATAGCCACTGCCTTAAAAGAAAGGCAGTGTACACCAAAGGAGCAGGCCCAGTATGTAAATGTACGGGGCAGTGTACACTGGAAGGGAGTGTACAGGGTGGGGGATAGAGACCTGGGGGTGCAAAATTTTTTTAATTGGTTTTTAAAATTGACCAATCAGAAATGACCAAAAGTCACATGTTTAGTATGTCATTTAGATTGATTAATCACAAATAACTCACGGCAAAATAGTCTCTGAGGGTAAATTGCCATCTACGGCAAAATAGCCACTGCCTAGTCTTAACTCTAGCCTATCCCTAGCTTAGATGCTAATTCATGCTGGAGATTTCCCAGTTTCAGTAGAAGTCAGTTTTGTGGAAAACTTTTGGATTTCTGGGTTTAGTTTCTTCCAATTATTCATAGGTTTTTATAACTACCTCTGTTATAAAACTTGTTTTTTCTTGGTAAGTACTGGTCGCAGAACTAGATAATTTGTAGTAGTTGATCATCAGCTCCATGTGGTTGCCATAAGGACCCTATGATGTCATAGGCCTCTTATCACACCCACTTGGAGATGATGAGTAATCGTTCCAAGTCATATGCACTTCCAACCAGTATTTTTAATTTTAAAATCATATTAACAAAGTGCTCATTTTATGTAAATTATGATGAAGTTATGACATCATTGTGATGTTATAAAGTCCTTATGGCCCACTTGGAAATGATGAGGAATCATCCAAAGTCATGTACACTTGCAACCAGTATTTTTCATTTTAAAACCATATTAACAAAGTGCTCATTTTATGCAAATTATGATGAAGTTATGACATCATTGCAATGCTATAAAGTCTTTATGGCAACCACTTGGAGTTGATGATCAATTCTTGCAAGTCACCTGGTTCTATGACCAGTACTTTTGAAATAAAAACAAGTTTAATTATCGTTGCAGTTATAAAAAGTTAGTGATAATAAATAAACAGTAATTCATCTGAGCGTATTGCAGTTGCCACTTGCTATATGTCATCCTTCCCTGTGTCACATGGTTGCCTCCTCTATCAAGCAATATGGCTGATTCTTTTGTGGACCGAAAATTCTTACTAAAATATTGAGAAAACACCAATTAAGTTATGGAAATGCTGAATTGCAGAAATTTGGAAAAATAATTGGTTTAACCTACAGTAATTGGGTTGCTATACTTTAAGGTTTTATCAAATTATGTAAATTACTGTATTTCTATGATTTCCTTCTTTAGTTAGCACCAGTAGTTTTTTCATAAGTCAGTAGTTCCTTTTTTAAAATGAATTTCCAATTTCACTTATCTATTTAATATGAATTTCCATATTTTAGTATTGTTCCAATTTATTTTTCAGAAAAATTTTTTATTGACTAAAACAGTTTTAATGCTCAAAATGTTGTTTCTTTCTAATTTAACCACAGTTTTTGATCAATTACTTGTTCCAAGGGTAAACTGTGACCAATTTTTTGAAGTGAAATGTGCTTTTTAATTAGTAAAAGGAAAAATCAACAGATGATAATGCTTTGCTCTCCTGAAAGTTTTGATCACTGCTCTTTAAAACCATTTGAGCATACTGTGTGGTTTGCTACTTAAGTTTGTGGCTTGCAATATTGCTTCCTGGTGTTTAAATGTCTTCCTATGACTTTTAACCAGAAATCTTGTAGTGCACTTCACTGTAAGCTACAGTTTCATAATATGCAATACGAGTTATTGTTGGGATTCTCTGTGAACTCGTAAGTGTAATCTTGAAGAATTGCTGCAACTTTTGACATTTTGTTAGTTTCCACATATGACTTCCTAATGTAATAAAAAAAAACATTTAAATGTAACTATTGCTGCTCTCAAAAACCTATTTCATTAAAAATAGTCAGTATGGGCATTACGCAAAACTGTCCTGATATATGTTGCAGTTACAGAATTGCTTGACAAATCGCTCCTTGCCTATACAAAATATTTTTGACAGTTATATTGATTAATTTTACTGAATGAGAATGTGCCTACTTGCTTCCTTCCATAGTAAACTCAAGTAAATGCTAGATTTTTACTAAGCTTTTTCAGTGCTCACTCAGTAAAGTAAAAATTATTTAGCCCTTTATTGCAGTTTAGAACATAGAAACTTTATGCTAATGGTTTTTGCAAATACAAACATCTTTTGCTTCTGATACACTATTATGTGTTTTTAATTAAGGGTGGTGGATAGTTTTTGCACCATCCTGAATATGTCTGTTGCCATGATGCTACATGCAATTAAGTAATTATTTTACTTTGTTTGAATATGGTATCGCAATTGCTTGATTGAAATCCGTAGAGGAAAAATGAAACATGCAGAAACAAACAGGGATTAAACAACGCAAATATGCCGTTGTGGAAATTGCTTATGTACAGTATTCAGTGCATAGGATTAAAAATGATTGTATCCAAAGATATCATTCCTTGTTATCAATTTTGTTTGATTCAATAGAATAGTTGTATTTTCTTAAAAAATTAACATAAGAACAAAAATTTGACCTATGATTGACCTACAAACTTAGAATCTGTGACCAACTCTATGTGTCCAAAGTTTTTCCTAAATATCTCGCTGATCATGCTTACCATAAAATATTGACTTTACTTGCAAAACTTGCCCTGCTTTTACAAAAGTGACACCTTTTTTCAGTTGGCTACTTTCGTTTTTCAGTTTAGCAGCATTGCAAATTAACATAAATCCAGCTCAGTGCTGAAGTACTTCTGCCAAAAGAAACCCTAAAACCATAAGGCATCACCAAGTTTTTTGGTAGTCTTTAACGTTATCTTGTACTGCAAAAATAAATAGTTTCAATGCTTTCACATTGCCCATTTTTTATTTAACAGAATTTAAAAAATTTCGGGTACTTAGTACTAGTATAGTAATTCAATTGATTAATGCGACCACCAGTACCTACTACTGGTAGTTGTCTGCGAGTTGAAAACATTGCTTTGTGCTGTGAAACTTGTTTTGTGATAGTTTTCTTTTTAAAGATTCTCACTATATCTTCATCTTTACACCAGTGTAGCCACTTTTCAGCAAGGATGCAATAGCCACTTGGCATTACAGTGCATCCAAATATGCTTGCAGCAATTGAAAAAAGTGGTTTTGTTTTGCGGATCTTTCATAGTCTGTTTCAACAAGATGATTTAGTCTTCATCAAAGAACATAATTTAGACCAGAGGCAGTTGCTGAAGTAAAGTAATGAAACCTAGTTGAGTCAAAATCACAGTGATCTCTGACCTCTTAATGAGCTTACGCACTTTATTTCTATACAATTTAAGATACTTAAGCTATTGTTTCACCCTTGTGCTTCACGAATGTGTCATATACACGTTTGAAACTCTTGTTGAAATATAATAAAATTGCTATTGCAAAAATAAACATTGAGATATGCAGGTGTGCTGGCATCATCAGCAGATTAATGCACTTCACTTGATCTGTTTTCTTAAATGCTATGTGACTATGTTACAGATGAGCTAGGTTGGTTGCTGGTCATGTTTGAGATGGAAGCTTCATTGTCTGGAGATGAGTCTCTTATGTCATTGGAAAGAAAACCTCCTTTAGGTGAGAGGATTGTAAACTTGCATAGATGCTGAAATAATGATTAATGATGAAATGTTATATTTTTTAGGTGCTGCAATGCCTCCAGGTATACCAGTAACTGTAGAGCCGAAAAGTTTTGACATGGATCGCATTGAACAGCTTGAAAATGAAAAAGAACAACTTAATGCTTCCCTATTTGCTTTGACTACTCGTTTTGCTCAGGTGCTTGCATCATGTCGTGCTATATTTTTTCCCAATAGACTGCATTTTTTGTAGTGGTATCTAGGTGTTATGTTCTGTTTCACTTTGCCGTGAATGTACCCTGATACTAATATTACACCTACTGAATAGTCCTATTTAATAGCTATAGAGTACTGAGCATAGTACTGATGGGAGATTTTTTTCAATTGCTTATTTGGTGCTCGCCAACTTTATGTTAGACTATAAGTTGGTTTCTTTTTATGCTTTCAGATGCATATGGAATCAATTTCTGGGGAAATATAACTAGATGTAAACGTTAGCGAACTAGATGCTCAGCTCATAGCCAAGATTCATGGGCACTCTCAAAAGTTGTGAAAAATGTGTAGGAATCACTGCAGTACTAGTTTGTTTTCGGTAAAGTTTCAAAGATTTGTTTGACCATGATTTCAAAGCATCTAAATATTTTGTTTTCTATCATAAATGTTCTGCCGGTGTACAAAAAATTAGGCGGCATCTGTGGATCAGTAAATTATTTGCTACTGGCTTGCATTTATATTTTAGATTCAATTCAGACTACAGCAAATCACCGAAGCAAGTCCAGAAGACAAAGATCATCTTTTAAAAGATTTAGAAGAGTTTGCATATCGAGGGTGTGTTGATCATCAACCAATCTTAGAGTCACGCAAGGTACTGTTATCAATTTGTTATAGTTTTTTCATGACTGGTGCAGTAAACGGAATTCCAGGTCTTGCAAAACTGAGAAGGCGTTGACGCTGTTAAACTCCTTATTTTCTAGTTAATCCTGCCATCTCAGAAAGAAATGTTACCAGCACGAACTTGACAAAACACGTGAATTGGCAAAAAAGTGAAGTTGCACGTTTTTTTAATATTCAGCCAAGCTTGTTGGCACAAGCCCCACATGGTCTTACCTGTAATACGTTAGTACTTAATCGTTTTCTCTAAGAGAGAATGATGCAGAGCATTGCTTTTTATTTTAAAGAGGGAGAGTGTGTCAAGCGAAATCTCAGATTCAATGAAAGCGAAACATGAAGTGATCATCACTGAGCTAAAAGCTCAACTTGATGATTTAGAGTCTTTTGCATATAAGCAGGTTAGTAGACTTCCTCCTTAAATAAAAGATGAAACAGCTGCAAAAAGCTCTTTACGACTCTAGTCACATGGAGACATTGTGGTTGTAGCAGTAAAACATGCTGTGGCTTGTGACCTTGTTTGTCTATTTGATTAATTTAGTCGTTTTCACCACGTGTTGTATTTGGTGTGATAGTTAGCTTTTAATTAACTAGTACTGGTTTGAGGTTGCATGAATGCCATGCCCATATGTTGAATGAATATCGTATCATTGGATGTTGCGCAACAGTTACAGTATAATTTGATGGGATGCTCTTGATTTATAGCTTGCAGCCACTACGTCATAGCCACGTCAGTAAATAACTTGAAAATGTTTTCACTGAAGTCAATGTTTTATGCTAATGTTGTTTGTATATTTTAATAATGTATTTTTTGTTTTACGTTCATTTTCCCCGCTATTTGACAGGCTTGGGCATGCTGATTTAGTGTATGTCTACCATTACGCTTACCAGTACGCTTGCTTTCGAATCAGATTCATTGCTGAAGCAACGCAGCACTCTGAATTCCGGATACCCTTTCTGACAAATACCAATGGCGCTTTTGTGGAGTTTCAAACTCCAGATACTAATGCTGTTGGTTTGTTTTAACCATGTGTTTTTGGGCATACTTGAAATGGCAGTAACTTGAAATAAACGTGTGATCACTGCTTCAAGAGAATAAGTTGGATCTGCTTCCAGACTCTTAACTTTCAGCCTATTAAAAATGTGACTAAGAGTGCGATTCGAACTCGCATCCATGCCAATCTCTATAACAATGATTAATGGCGTACGACACTGGCTCTTTATCGTTTTATGTGCCGGCGCATTTTGAGCTTTCATAGATTTTTCTTGCATCCCTCCGAAAAGATTTAGGAAAATATAGAAAATTGTAATCGTTAATATGAAACACGATGTAACGGTAGTAAGTAATTGCCAAAAAGCGCAATTCTGTCTGTGTTTTAACTCCTCCGAAACTGCTGAACGTATTTTCGTGAAAGTTGACACGATTGATCACCACCCCGGGATAACTTTCACAAGGGAGTTCGTGACATCATGGTGACGTCACATTTGAAGGTAACTTTAAAATTCGCATCTTTTTACGGAGGATAAGAGTTTGTGCTTAGACCAAAGCCACCACCCGACTAACCAACTTCATGGAATAGGCCTATTATATTTTTAGTAAGTGAAATGACGTAATGATTAGCGTTTGTTAGTAAAATTTGTTTTTTCATTATCTCAAAAAATACTGACCGTAGATGCGCCGTTGAAGGCATTTTTTGGGAAACATTGACAAGTTGCTTCCAATAAAAATAGTTTCTTTTCTAACAATATAAGCTTTATTGACGCGCAACAAGCGATTGAGCATGTGAGCATTTTTTATAGCATGTTTCCTTCTTTTTCTTGAGCGCTTCGAAAAGCTTTGTTTCGTTTTAATGTTGAATGACATCAATATTGCGGTTTGATATCACTTCAGTGAAAACAGCAGCAGATAGCAGCAATGTTTATTATCCACCGTCATTTTAAAAGCAAAGGTAAATAGTAAAACCTATTACTGATATGCTGCCTGTTGCAGTAGAATGATATATTACGGAGTTTAAATATGGTTTTTTAATAATTCCGCGGTAGAATACCTTTTACAGTCTTGACAGATGTCTGAGTAGCTCTTAATGTGAAATCTTGCAGAATTAAGAAAATTGTTCTTTTTTTTAACACAAAAAGCTGGTCTGTGGGTTATCCGCTTCAGTCATTACCTAACTTGTTGTAATATTTCAATTGTAGGTATTGGGCTCTGGGCTTCGGATTTTTTCGACCTTCCCCTGCTGCGTTTATTGGGGAGCTAGGAAAATATGCGCAGCAACTAGCTTTTAATTTTAAAACTCGTCCTACAGTGACGAAGAATTTGTAAGTAAATGCCTATTAATAACTTAATTCCTGTAAATGCATCAATCATTTCAGCATTCTTTCACAAATTTGAAGGTGTGGCCTTATGCACTCGGTCAAATGAACGCACAAAAATTCGTGAAGTAATTTGGCTTTTGTAAGTTAGCGCAGTTCTAATTTATTAATAGGGATGTCGGTATTGTGGGCATAGTACCAGGATATGAAATCCAAAATTTGAGGGAAAGCAATTTGAAAAATAGGTCAGTAGGTCTACGTCGTAGTGTGAAATCATAGTCGTATCTATAGAAAGTAAGTTTTTCTTGAAAATGGATCATTAGCTAACCGGGTGATCAGATGCAAGGCATTTGATGGTAGGGATTACTCCTTTTGCGTTATTCCGGGACCGAGATACATAGGTGCAGCCAAGAAAGTTGTCATAAATATCATTGCGAGGGATTTTCACCAAGTCGTCAAATAAGCCTACCACTAAATAACTTACTTCTGTAATCGTGAAACAAAAACTGATATGGCGCTCTTCCTTAATTTTAACTTGATGCTTATGGAAAGGAACGGATAGAATTTGTGGAAGAATATAGAATTTATAGGGTAACAGCAGTGTTTATTCAAAGTACGATGATCGGGATTGTCCCAATTAATACCACTTTTCGTTATCGCTGTCAGGAATGTGAATTGAATAAAGCCTGCCGAACTGGTATTCCCAACCCGACATAACTGACTGGTAGCCCTGCCTGCGACGCCGGTGGAACCGGATAGTATGATAATACAAATATAGCACTCAGAAGTAAATATGATTATGATCTCACGATAATTCGGTAAAATTCACTGGCTTTGCGATAGCACTTATCAAAACGTTAACTCAAAGAGATTTTAACATTTTATTAACTTATAAACGTTACATGAACATTTTATTTTTGTTACAGGTCTATACAGCATTTAATTAGCACTGCGTTTCGTACCCTTATTTAAGAACCATTGACCTATAGGCGTAAAGCATAACCTAATCGTTCCACCAATGTGTTTGATTGTAAAACTGTGGGCTCAAATCCCACACCAGCCTTATTTTTAACAGGTTGTGAGTCATAAGATCTGCTATTTTTTATTATTTCGTAATATGTGTGGTATGAATAAATTGTGTTCATTTCTATTGTATATAACTGAGCGAATCGTGCTAGTTGAGTTGATTCAATAGCTACTAGTTGTAACATTTGTTGCAACAATTTGCACCATTTTCATCTAAGTTTAACTCTTATCGATAGCGTGAAACCATTAGTTGCAAAAATCTGTTAGCGTTTGTTCAAAAGAACTTCTGAGATGAGCCTGGCTAGCTTTTCACCGGTAAAGCGCTCTACTTCATTCATTCATTATGCGCTCGCTGCGCGCATAAAACTAAATAGAGAAACAAAGAATTTTTCGCGCCACGCCTGCAATCTATGCCTAATGGAAACCAGCTTTTGGTATTCTTCGTTTTGCAGGGAGCTGGCAATATTCCCCAGTCAGTGCAGCTTGAAAAACAGCAAGCCCTTCTCAAGCAGTTGAAGGAGCGGTTAAATCTTCGTGTTGAGGATGAAGATCTGGCCACAACATCTGTTGATGACCTGAGGAGTAGAGTGGATGATGCAGTGGCGGAGGTTAGAACTGGTTGCTAAACTTAGACGGTATTTGCCTTTTTAGACTAAGCCTGATTTTTAATGGAGTCGATTTTTTCTGCTTTGCGTGCTTCGTGTTAATGTCTTTGTGGTAAAATACTGCAGCCAACACCAAACATTGAAAATTATCTTTCTCCCGTTGCACTACTCCTTCAACAAAAAATACATAAATATTTCAAAAAACCTGTTGCACAACAACTTTTTTCTACCATCAACAAACTATTTTGAGATGCATGTTGTGTATGGTATTTTTTTCAGATCGTTAACCCTGCAAAGATGAAAGAAAAACTAGTGGACCATTTACAAACACAAATCCAAGATCTGGAACGGTTTGTCGAGTTTTTGCAAGGAGAAGCTGAAGGTGATATAAATAGATCTGATATTGATTTTCGAGAGAATTAAAGCCTGACAAGATACAACATGCCACATGAGCTCAGTATTGTTACAGCTCTACCGTATTTCAGTCAAGCATGATTATACAAATATCAGGGTTAAATGGTTAATGCTTTTCCACTAATTACATGCTCAATGCCAGATGTTTTAATGAAATAATTCTTCTATTGGTTTGAAAAAATTGAAAAAAATTACCATTTTTGGACTGAGGTATATGAGTGAGGTTGATGGTGTATTGGTTAAGATATTCTCTGAAGCGCAAGATCAGTGTTCTAATCCGGACGATGTCGGATTTTCGAAAACACCTTGCCTTTGGTACCCAGAGTGTAGCAATACGGGTAAATATTCGTGTCGAAGAAAGGGCAACCAAGAGAAAAGACTTGCCCCTCCTCCCTACTCTCATTAGCACCGTTGGTCCAGGACAATAGGTACCTCAACCTTCTCATTCTAATAGCTTGAAGTCGAGTATGGGACTACCTTTACCTTGCATAGTGTCGGTTTATCCTCGTTCCCTCTTCCCAGAGACCTACAACCGAAACTAGGAGCAAGTGGTGACCTGCGTTAACCAATGATTTTTTTAACAGGAGATGCCCAAAAACTACCTACCACGTCAATTACAGGCTCATCTAGCAATGCTAAGAAACACGAACGAAAAGAAACAGTAGCCCTGCTTCGTCGTGCTCTTGCATTACTGCAGGTTGGGATTTGAACTGCTTCCTTGATAGATACTGCGGATGTTACGGACTATATCTGTTCCATGGCCTCATTAACGCGGTTTGGATATGATCACAGCACCTTTTTGATCTGTATTTACGCTTTTATACCTCCTGCCTGGCAATTAGTTTTTTTTGGGATAGATCTTTGATATGTGAAGTACTGGTAGTTGTTAAGTATTTTTAGGCCACAGTGAACTTTGTTCAAGTTTATTTCTAATTAACCTTGGCCTCGTGCTTGTTCAATGTGCTTTTGCCCGACGTTTTTATGCTCTAGAACACAGTTAAAACGCTGTTGGCAAAGTGCAAGTGTATTGAGTGCTTGCTTTATGGTCTATCATGCCACTTCAAACTTCTTTGGTGGCTCGAAATCATGAATCATTTTTATTTGTAAACGTGTTAAAAAAGCGTATCTTGCGTCATGGATCGATAAGTCGTTCTCACGTCATCACGCTTATAGATGTTTTCCTTTACGCACCTGGCGTGCGGCGTGAAAAATGCTCCAGAAGATACAATGCTGGTCGATACTTCGCAAATGATTGGTCGTTTAAAGAAAGCGGTTTTACGTGTCAGGTAAGCTTGGCATACTTACATTACCAAGTAGTAACCCCAACGTTAGATATCGAAACTCCTGCAAGTGCTTTGTTTTTCAACTATGAATGTTAAAGCGGTAAAAACGCGTAATTGCCGAGTCCAGACCATAGTGCTCTAGGACCGTTTTTTTAGGAAAATTAGCGATTTGTTGGATTCACACCAACTTTATGTAAAGGCGCATGCTTTCAACCTACAGTAGGTGCACTTGTGTCGTCTGCCTCATATCAGCGGCTATATACTTGTACTGTGGCTAAAGTAATGACAGTTTTTTTTCTTGCGAAATTAGCTAGATATAGCTTGTAACCCAGATTGTTGGACACGTACTAAGCTATCAAAAACTTAGGTGGAACTTTCCAAAGATTGATGCTTTTTTGTAACCATGAAAGCAGCCCATCCTACGCGTTTATGTGTTGCTTCATTTATCACGCTCACAAACATGCTTTAGCTACCAACAATTGCTTAAAGTGCGGTTGTTTACAAGCTTCTAAAGTTGGTTATACAGCAATAGGTGTAACATACATACAGCTGAAACCTTATGGCGACTGCATTGTTGTGCTCTTGGACAAGTTATTTTGCGGATTTCATTTGCCTTATTGGAGAAATGCACTGTATTGACAGTACTGCCAACTCCGAAGCAGGTTTCAACTCAAGCCCTTCTACGTGTAGTAGGATGGTTTTGGCTAGCACCCTCCGGCATCTGCTCATGCCATTAAAGGCTGGTTTCCATTAGGCGTAGCGTGAAAAAAATTTTTTTTTCTCTATTTTTATGCTGTCAACGAGAGCGCTAGCTCCATGCAAGGAAATTGCCAGCCTAGCTCCATGCAAGGAAGCTGTGAATATCAATTCTATTTTGTCTTCGTATGACTTCGCTCGCAGTTGATCCCGAGGTTCTCACGAAACAGTTATTTTACCCACTCGGCCATCGCGGTGGTTCTGTATGTTTTCGACAAAAGGTTTTCATATGACCGTGGAGTAAAAATTCATAGCCTACTTTAGGTCGCTAGCTGCGAACAAGATACGAGCCTGTGACGGTGAATCGAGTTCAAGTTCATCTGCTTGTTTCTCTGATGATGATGACGAAGACGCTCATGAAACAGCAATCTCGGATGAGCTGACACAGGTAAACATTGTTCAGTCAGCTGTTGCTATACGATTGCGTTTTATGCAATCGGTACCAGTGCAGAATAAAAGGTGGTAAACGTGCTGGAAATACTTCTGTATGTTTATTGCTTGAAACCAAGCGTTCGGATACGTAACAAACTAGTTGTAGATCAGCAGTGCGCTAACAACGTCGAATCACGTTTAACACATGATGACACATGACATATGTTCTTGGGTATACGAGTAGCTAGTTTCAAATATTTGATCCCCAAACTAACGGTACAGCTTACCACAGCCAAGGCTGCAAACAGTTTTTGAATAAGCCTGTGTAGCCCAATGTCATACTGGTAGTAACAATTTATTCATTTCACATGTTTGGCGCTTTAAGAAAATTAGAAATTCTTTTGCTTTTATTTGTCGAAGTACCGCATATTCGTAATCTTTTGCCGAGTATATTTTAAGGCAGTAAAAACAAGGTTATGAGGGGAATTCGAACCCACATTTGTACAAACCGATTTAACTACAGTCATTGGCATATAGGCAGAGAGTTACCATCAGCCTAATATAAAAAAGAAGCACGCAGTGAAGAAGCCACAAATTTGCGATTTTGCTTCGCAATTTAGTACAAAAACTTTTTTGTTTGGAGGTCAGTACTTATTTAGCAACTTTTTCGCCAAATTATACGTGTGAGGACTTTTGGGGGATGGGCCTTTTTGAGATGTAATACATTTGCCATTCAAGCCTACCAAATTTCATGCAACTGGCCACATTTCGAATTCTTTTCACAAAATTTCACGTCGCGGGTCGCAGATTGCGGAGCCCTGTTTTTACCGATAAATTCCGAAACAAAGCGATTTTTGAGACAAAATAAGCACTCAAGTCATAAATACGCTCGTTTCTTAGAAATAAGCGCATTTTTATATTTTGAGACAGAGCCCTCAGAGATAAGCACAAATCTCAGAATAAGCGCAAAGTGGTAACCCTGCATGTAGGTCTACCTGTTGTGCAGTGGTCGGTAATCTTGTGATTGCTGAAAGCCCATCCGGTGCTGCAGGAAGCTGATTTAGACAAACTGCTGATATTGACCGTAGTTTTTCAGCTAACGACATTTTTTGAAGATCAACGTTTTAAAAGCGAATTTTCTTAATTTGAATCAAACTTTTTGTTCAAATCGATGCACTCTACCGCTTTTTAAAGTGTAGATCAACTTTAAAAAGTTGTGTAATTAACAATGTTAGTGATGTTCGTAGGTTCAAACCACCACGTGGACTACGATTGCAAGCTGTGGCTGTCCCACTGAAGATTATCAGCGGGTTCACAATTTGGCCACTCCCCATAGTTTACCGACCACTGCTGTAGAGTATGACTGCGGGAGTCACCGCCTTATTTCACGGTTGGTGTAAATATGAGTTCGAATCCCTCATGCGCTCCTCCTTTTGGTTTTTTTTTTATGTGAATCCCTCTTCCTCCCTTTATTTTTAACAGGTTGTTGTTTTAAAATCTATAAGAGTCAAGGTCAACGATCTCTCAGTGCAGTAAATTTCCTAGGATTGAATTAGAGCGAAGTATTGACGGTTTTGTAGGCTGTACGTCAGGAGCTCTGCGTGGCACTTCAGGACATCGTCGGTCACGGTCTAGTGCACGACGCAGTTGGAAAACCAGGATCGGTGCTCATGACTCCCATTTCGTGCCTGCTGCCTCGAAGCCTCAATCCGACATATGCGTCTCGTAAGTTATTTTGTGCAGCCTTTTACGCGTTATGGACTCTTACTCTAAATGTAGTTGTAGCTAATAGCAAGGATTGGGCATTAATTTTATGCGAGCAATCTATATAGGCCGTAGTTTTAAAGCTGCCATTTTTAATACATTCTTTGTTTTTGACGTTGAAAGATTGGTTGCAGCTTTAAATTTAGAGCTTCTAGTAAATTAACGAGACCAGTTCAATCCGACTAAATGACAATAAGTCGGCAGCACATCAAAGTCAACGCCCGAGGCAAATGTTTGTACGGGTTAAGGAAATCTGTATTTTCGCTCCACCCGTTTGCACAAGCTAAGTGCTATTGACTCACTTCCCCCACAAGCATTTTAATATTTATGGAAATTTCCTTCTTACAGCTCTATGGCTCCTTTTTGTGGTACTTTCCATTTTAAAGTTCCAAAGCTTTTTCAAAAATGTTTTCTTCGCTGGATACGCTTTTGTTATCATTTGATTACATCCGCCATTGTCAAATTTTGTAAAAGTGCTACGTACGTTCTTTTTATCGAAGAACCTAGTGGCTGACATTTTCTTTTGCGCTCGATTCGTTTCCTTACATTCCTTTAGTAATACGGTTTTGTTTATATAGTGCTACGTATCTCGCTGGCATTTAGCAATGTATTGACTCACCTAAAGATAGCTTCCGACGCAACAACCTATTGTGAAACTGTTGCTGTGCAAGATATTGTTGTCGGCCGACACTAATATCGAGCTTTTGAAAGGTTGTTTGCAATCACCGTTAGTCTTGCGTCACGGGGTCAGATTAGTGAAGCTGCTCACCCAGCATGTCGTAAGAGACGACTTTTGGGAATCCATCAATGGCTGTCCGCTTGTTGGTGTTCAGGCTACCAGTTTATAGCTGTATTCATGATCGGTTCGGCCTAATTAAGATTTTCTGACCTTAATGAGGTTTACGGTGTGAACCTGAATTGCCGTTGGTGCTGTTCTTGATCCCAAGGAAGAGGAGAGGTGGAAACAATCACTGTATCAACTTCGCCTCTTTGTTTCCTGAACGTTGCCGTTGTTAATTGGCAACAATAAGGCGCTTGTCCGACGATCGCATGATTGCGAGCTCAGTGCCCGCTCGGCTTTTGCGTCGTTGTGCTCTGGGGTAAGCATTTAGTAGTGTATTTCAGAGCGGTCACCCTGATAAAATATTCAGAGCGGTGTAACTTCAGAGCGGTCACCCTGATCGCAATGGCACTGCGATTTCACTTCATAGTAGTCGGTTGATTGCCAATGCAGCGTTTGTGGCTGAAAGATACTGTGTTCACAGCACTGGCCTCTGCAGCGACTCGGAGCACGAAACATTTTACCAACGGTTTTCAATCTTATTGATTTCGCGGACTCTCGAAGGCTGCCCTTAGTGCCGCGGATCTTCGGCTTGATAGCCATTATTCTTGTTGTCAAAAATGAACTGCGGCTTCCGTTGCTGACCACCCAAGTCATAGCGCTCTCGCCCACCACAACTGCCGTTATCAACTATCGAGTGGGCCTCATTGAAGGTTTTTGCGGGCCTCTGGCTTGAACTAATGGTGCAACCGTTAAACTTGCAAACCGAGGAAAAACTTAGCTATTAGTTGTTTTTGCAATGCCTTGCATTTACGCTTTATTTAGAATCAATGCACCCGTGGGAGTTTTTTCTTGAATATTACGAGTTGAAGCATGGTCAGGAGTTGGCGAGGAATCCAAGTCGAATGTTGACGCGCGCTTTTAAGTTGGAAGATTTGGTGTCATCTGGGGACGACTCACGAAAGCAAACGTAAGTGAAATAAGGCTTGAAGTAAATGTCATGTTTGAATTCTCTCGCTACCACGTTGTAGAGGGGTAGAAGATATTCTTAGTGTCTACCACCAGCTGATGTTACTTGCTCCAATATCAGTCTTTGATTAGCAAGCCAGCTTTTAAATTTTGATTGTCTTTGACGAAATTCAATGTTGCTTGCAAGCCTTTCCAACCGCGAACTGCGCGAAGTTACCTACCTGAGGTACACTGGGTTACAGCAGCAAGGCTGCTTCCTGCTCACCCAGCACTGCCAGCCAGCACGTTGTTTTAAGCGTTTTTTCGTCTATCGTTGGCACTCACCCAAAGGTTGTCCGTCTAGTTGGTGAGGCTATCAGTTACTATTCGTGTTTATGTGTTGGTTTGACATATATTACCGCTTTCCTTTATTTCGAGTAGGTTTTGGTTGTGTCCTTTGATTGCCGTTTTATGCCGTGCATTCATCCTTAAGAAGTTAAACTCCGCATATCAACAGTTAACGAAAAATTCAGAACGCTTACCGTATTTGCCGGTGTATAAGTCGACCCCCTAAAATTCGACGGAAATTTACGATTTTATTTTTTTTATTTTATTTTATTTACGACTCGGTGTACAAGTCGAGGTCGATTTTTTTAGGTCGATTTTTGATCGAAAAAGGTCGACTTATACACCGGCAAATACGGTATTTACTTGGATTGTATTTGTTTTAGTGCCAAAGCATCTCTGTTGGAAGCGATTCACGTAATAGTAAACGAACACAATCCATTGAAACGAAGCTACGACGCAATGTTTAAAGGTATTATGATGTGCAAGGCAGGGACTCAACGCCACATAAATCATGCTTGAAACAAGTTACAAACTTGTGTTTGGCATTAAGTGCCGGTGCTTTCTTTCGGAAGTGAAAAGGGCTTAAATATTGAAGTGAAAATATTGATTTCAGAAGTGAAAAGGGCTTGTTTTAATGTTCTTCTGAACTAACAATGTCGTCTTTTTGAACTTTAATTGTGTAGGTTTCGAGATATTGACTTTTGAATTGCTGCATATTTTACTTTTCAAATTTAGCTCAGCCTAGTTAAACTTCAACGCTATAACTTGATTAGTCGATTGTACGCATGGTTTTTAGCTATTCGATTTTATTTGGATTGCTAATACTTCATTTAAGTTGTGCTCTTTCAGTAAAAACGTATTTCGTAAATCATTAGGTGCTATTTAAATGCTCTTGTGACGTCAAATATAGAGTTGATTTTTCCTCGGTGAGTAAATAACAGCGGTGTTGAAGAGCATGATAAACGATTTATTGTGACCGAACTAAAAGCATCATCAACGAAGCGATCGGTAAAAGGATTCGTGCGTAAATGGCAATCAAGTTTTTACAGGAAGTCAATAATATTTCTGGCTTCACCAGCACTGCTAGCGTACACGTTGTGGCTATGCTCGCTTTGGTACGCTTGATAAGCATGCTTTTATCCAAAACTAACTTAAAACAATTTTTATTAGGTAGTATGCACGTAGAATCATGAGTTAATGTACGACTTTTTGTAGCCTTTGTATGCCTTGGTTTGAATGCCGGACGCCTTTCTCGTTGGATTCGGTTGCTATACCGTACCACGTCGCTTGTATCGAACCACTACACCGACTCCAGCTATGTTGCACGTACAGGAATGGAAGGCGTCGCTACCGTCCTCTCTCGGCTGGACACGATTACATTTCATCTACCGGTAGATGTCGCTGTCAGGCCTTTTAAGAACATAAGAGATGCTTTTTAACGCGCGGCAACGTTTTTTTGCCGTAGTTCATGACAATATTCTTCAATGCAGCACCCTTCGAGCACTTGTCTTCGCTAGCTTTTTCCATTACTGGACTGTTGCTGTAGTTATTTTGCTCCTGCAATAAATAATGTGAGGATTCGTCAGGAATAGAATCTGAAGTGTTTTGTTGCTCCTGTAAACAGCCTGCTACGAAGGGTAGTCAATGGTGCCAAACATACCTGGAACCAGCACGTCTAAGCCTGCAGGTGCGGGAAAAAATGTAAAATCTAGGTTTGTAACCCTTAGTTAACAAAACCGACAAGGGGTTCACATACGACCCAGTGCTTTAAGTCTTGTGTTTGCTAACTCTTTCAATCATGTCAATAGGCGGTACTTCTTTTATCATGATGTCGTCATGTGCTTGGCATCCGTGCAGATGAGAATTGCTATTTATTTCTTGTTTCGGTTTATGTTGAAAAAAGCGCGTCGTGATGAAATGTTTGTGTTCGTTTCAAATGTCTTGTGGATAGGGAGTGGTGATTTGTTCCTACTTTGCCCGAGCTCTGTTAACATTTTTTTGAGGCCCAACTATAAAATACAAAAAAGGCGAGCATCACAGCAGTCACGTCACTGCGAAGTCCGATTTTAAGTTAGTTTTACATCGAAACGTCTTTTTACAGTTCGGTTTGCTTTCATCTTGTGCAATGTGTTTATGTCTATTGTGTTACATGTCTAACGTACCGACGATGACCTTTACCGTCTTGCACGATACACACAATACGCAATACCTGTTTTTTTTGCACTGTACAGCTAGCGATCAATGCAATGTTAGATTGGATTCGTTGATTATCCTTGGATCTCGATGGTGACATGAATGCATTCAGGCCACGGTTGCAATGTAAAACGCACTGGAAATCGCATCGGCACAACAAGGCACCGGTTCAGGATCGCGGCTTAGGTTCCCGCGCAATATATGCATTACGTGATTTGACAAAAGACACTTAATAGCAGTTTCTCTGCTTTATAGTGCTTCGGCTCATGACTGTGCCGGCAGTACCAGTAACTACGAAGCGGGCCTGAACATGCGTTTCATGTATAACCCGACAAAAGGTTGACAAGTGGCCAATTGATCAAAATATGATACTTTTAACTTTTGAAAGTCAAAATTCGCCGTCTTTTTTAGCTTGTGTGATCCGCAGATTTTTTGTATGTTGCAATCGAGCATAGTAATAGCTCACTATTTACGATACAGTTTGGGAAAAAATTTATTTTGTTTGCGAAAGTCATGTCAAAGCCTTTACGTGGTGCAGAGAGTGGTCGATTTGTATGTGCCACTGCTTTTTTTGCTCATCAAATCCGAATATCCATTTGTACATCGTCGCTTTGTGCAATTTTTCTCCATTTTTTCTATCGTCGTTTCTTACGTGAGTTGTTGTTGGTACAGTTTTTAACAGCGTTTTGCCACAAAGTTTCAAGCTTAATGCCCTGTTTCCTTGCACTCTCTACGGGCTTTCGCTTTTTCGTTTTCGAGTTTGCACGAAATCTCGATCTACAGGGAGCGTATTTCAGGAACAAAGTTAATATACTCCGTCATACTAAATCGGGAACCATTTACACGATTTTTATGTGGTTTTGGTGAAACAAATAATTTATTTGTCTGTCAGTTGTACCCAGGTTGGTTACATCCAATACATGACCACAAACTTTAGGTTCGAACGCGATTGGGCACAGCAACAACCAGCTGGTGCTCGCCGGATAAAACAACGTGTTCCGTTATACGTTCCTTAGTAGAGTTTCCTTTTGCATAATATACAAGCGTGTATTTGGAGTATTTTTATTTATGTTAAAAATTCCCATGTAGCAGCTGGTACATTTTTTGCGAAATAATAAAAGTGAAACAAGCTGCTGTTCGTCTTCAATGCGGACGAATTTGTGCCGTCTGAGACAAAACTATTAGATATCTAAGCAAATAGCCTTTGGTAACCGAGCGTGTCAATTTGCAGTATGCAAATTGAAAAAGCCCAAACTGCGCATGTAAATTATTCAAGAAGAAATAAATTTTAATTTTATTTAAATAACTTGTGTACATAAATTTTATCTTCAGTTTGTATGTTTTGCTACATTAAAAGGTGATGGGAAACACTTTGTCGTTTTGTACTAAGTGACGTGGCCAGAAAGCGGATTCGGAGGATTAAGAAAATGTTGACATCATGAAAGAAAAAGTTAACCAAAGTTTATTTTTGTGCTTATTTAAGTAAATTTAGTATCTTAAGTTGCATAAAAGAGGTTTGGCTGCAACCTACATGTACAATTGACTTGATGCAATGTCAAATAATTGAAGTTATCGATAGTAAAATCCCAAGAACAAAACAGATTTACGAAACGCAAATCTTGATGTTTTGCTCGAAAATAAATTTAATACACAGGTCTATTGATCAAGTTCATTTGGTACCGCATATGACAAGACCAGGCACTTTCGGTTTTCATTAGCAAGCTTCCGGTACTGCATTCTTTTCTTTTAATTTGTGTCTATCGTTGACTGGTAGGGCAATCCAGAGGAGGTCTCCTGTTTGACTGGTCCTAAGCACGTTACGTGCCGTGCATAATCCATCACTGCTCGGTAAGTATAGATTTTGCAAGTATGCTACAAAAACGTTTCCAGGTTGATAATACTGTACACTTATAATTCAATATCTCAACACGTAACCTTTGACCTCCGTTTCGCCGTGTATTTGCGGTCAATAGGCTTGTGGTTCTGCGCGTGCGCACCTGGTTCGGTCGAAAGGTTATCCTGCAGTGAAAGTGAAAAAGCATTTAATCACGTGTGAACGAGATTCGTTTATACCTGCCACTATAGACTTGGCTTTGACACTCGAGTTTGTGTCACCCAAGGCGATCTTGAGGAAAAAGTCTTCCCAATTATTAGTTCGAGTGACTCCAAAAAAGGGATTTTCCTAAGCGTCAAGCCATGAAAATTGTTGAAAGGGTACTAGAGAGGCGAATACGAACACTAGTCGATTTGAATGAAATGCAGTTTGGATTTATGCCAGGAAAAGGAACAGTGGATGCGATATTCATTGTGAGAAGAATGCAGGAGGAATATCAAAAGAAGGACAATAAGTTGTATATGTGTTTTGTTGACATGGAAAAAGCTTTTGATAGAGTGCCAAGAAAAGTGATGGAGTGGGCCATGAGAAAGAAGGGTCTATCAGAAGTAATAGTTCGGGCAGTTATGAGCCTGTATGATGGTGCAAAGACAAGAGTGAGGGTGGGATCTGCATATTCAGAGGAATTCGAAGTAAATGTTGGTGTACATCAAGGATCTGTGCTGTCGCCACTATTGTTTGCAGTAGTGGTGGACGTTATTACAGAAAATGCAAGAAGGGGTGTGGTTAATGAATTGCTATATGCAGATGACCTTGTTATCATGAGCGAAGACATGGAAGACTTGAAGGAAAGGTTTTGGAATTGGAAGGATGCACTGGAAAGTAAAGGTTTGAAGGTCAACACCAGAAAAACAAAATTGATGGTAAGCGGGTCAGAAGGCGAACTATACAAAAGCAAGATAGATCCATGTGGAGTTTGTGGGAGGAGAGTCATGGCCAATTCAGTGTTGTGCACAAAATGTGGAAGCTGGGTTCATGGCAAATGTGCAAAAATAAAGAGAGCTACCGCTAGGTTGGCAATACATTTTGTTTGCTCGAAATGTAAAGGAATAATGGATGGGATGATGGATTCGATCGAGAAGTTGTGCGATGAATTGGAGACAGTGAATGGATTTTGTTATTTGGGAGACAGACTAAATGCTAGTGGTGGTTGTGAAGCGGCAGTTACAGCAAGAGTAAGAATCGGTTGGGTAAGATTCAGGAAATGTGAAGAATTGTTGCTTGGAAATAGGTTTCCTCTGAAGATGAAAGGTAAAATCTATCGTTGTTGTGTAAGATCAGCAATACTGTATGGAAGTGAGACATGGTGTTTAAAAGAAAATGAAAAAGCGATTTTGAGAAGAACTGAGAGAGCTATGGTGAGAGCCATGTGCGGTCAGAAAGTGGTAGACAGGAAGACGACTGAAGAACAGATGGATATGTTGGGGTTGAAGGAAACTATAGACCGGTTAGCAACAGCGAATGGAGTTAGATGGTATGGACATGTACTGAGGAGGGATGACGATAGTGTTTTGAGGGTTGCTCTGAATCTTGAAGTGAGTGGCAAGAGAAAGCGAGGACGACCGAAGAAGACCTGAAGGAAGCAAGTGGAAGAGGAGACAGAGAAGATTGGTTTGAAGAAGGAGGATGCCCTGAGACGAGACAAGTGGAGGGACGGAGTGCGAGCAATTGCAGAAGGAATGGGGTAAATCCAGCCATCTCTGTTAAAGGGACAACACCGGATAAAAACTGAATCACTACTCAACCCGAAAATGGAGTTAATTAGTATAGACGGTACCTTCGTAACACCACTGTTTTATCTTTTTGGTTGGTGTGAGTAAAATGCGTAGAAACATCTTGCAATGCCGAGACGTTTTGCTTTGGATCGATTATATCACTTCATGCGCAAACCCCATGACCGATCTTAATCATGATTAGTCTGAAACAGCAATTTGCTCTTAAAAAAGAACTAATGTGAGATCTTTTGTAGAAAGCCCTCGCCACCGCTCTTATCCGGTTAGAACTTTTGTTCATTGATGGAATTCAGCACTGAATTCAGCGATGTCAGCTAATATTTTGTCCTAACCCTAACCCTACACTCTGCAGTGCTTAAAACGTGGCGGGGGTGTTTTTCTCAAATCTCACATTTTTGCATTAGTGGCTGGGGCTTTCTACAAAAGATCCCTAATGGGCTCTGGTAAACATTACAGCTATAATAGTTCTAATTACCACACCAAACTACTATTTATGAGATTTGCGTGCTTTTAAATTAACTTAGTACAAGGGCTGAATGTTTATTCAAAAGGCGCACAAGGTTAATTAAGTCGCATTTAGTTAAGATATATTAAAAAAGTTAAAGGTAAAAAACCAAATGTTGCTACACAACAGTTTTTTTAGGCTAGCTACTGGGCATATCCAAAAAAGCCAATTTATACCTTAAAACTTTCACCAATAAAAGCAGAAACACCAATTGGCCATCACGACATGGGACTGTGTGTGTTGGGCTCACTACAAAAATGCAGACAACAAACCATTTGAAATGGAGTTTGTTTGGGGGCAGCTGTGCTCAAGACTTTTTCATCCGCCTCCTAGTCAAAACCCGCAAATTTACTTAGCAGAAAGGATGTGGAAGCGGTTATTTTTCAACCGCTTCCACACCTATCGCTTCCGCTTCCATTAACAAAAAACGAGAAAACGACCGTTGATAATTTTTTTAACTTTTGTGGGTCAGTAGCCTGCCTTCTCCTGCACTTTATCATTTTGAGGGGACAAAAATCTTCATTTATTGCAATTACTTTACCTACCTCGCTTGAGCTTATTGTTCCAAACTACTTTGTGTTTCTTTTATTTAGATATCAGAAGTCGTGTTGAATGTAGAACAGTGCTTTCATTCGATTGAGTCATTTCTTCTGACCTCCTCCCCCTCAATGACTTTGACATACCTATTCTTCTTCATCACTCCTCTGGCAGTCGCTCCTCCCCTGACATTCTACTTTGCTCTTTTCTCTCTCGCCCTATCTTGCTCCTGGGAGGTGCTTCAGAACCTGGGTTCTGATCACCCACCAATTCTAATAATTGTCCCCCTTTCTCCGGTCTTTCGCCCCAACGATCGTCTCCCTTCCTTGAATTTTCGGAAAGCTCGTCGGGATGACATTGCTTTTAATTTGACTCTCACTGTTCTTCTGCAGAGAAATACTTGTCTCTTTTTCTTTCCTTTGCTGCTGTTCTCTTTACTTCTCTGACACTAAATGCCCTTCTCACGATCCGGTGCTCTGGACAGACCGCTCTGTTCCTTTCCTTTTTGGAAAATACGGCTCTGGCGTACTTGCCAACTGCTCTCTCTGTGGCACTGAGGCCACTCCTTTCTTTTTAGCAGGCCTAGCAAGCTCAAGTTTTTCCGCTGAAGCCTGCGCCATTCTGCAAGCTCTTTGCTGGTCTCGGCAGCACCAACAAGTCTGCCACTTCTCTTCTCCTCCTATCTGATTCTCGCTCTGTCCTCGCCCTGTCCTCTCCTTCTTCTTTCCTTTTACCTTAATCTCTGGCAGGAACTGTTTTTTCTCTCCTCCTGTTCTATCAGGCTACAATGGGTCCCCGGACATTCGTTTCTCCTGGGCGATGTCTCGGCTAATGAGCTGGCCAGACAGGGAGCGCTACTTGTTTCCTCTGCAATCCCTTGTACTCTCTCTTCTCTTATCTCCCGTATCCACTCTTCTTTTTTTTTCGGACTGGAGGCATATTGTCTCGTCTAAATTCTTCGATACACAGGTTCCCTCGATTTCCACCGAGGAACTTGTGCTTCTACGTCATGCTCGCTGTATTCTCTCTCGCCTTCTGTTAAGCTACTATCTCTCTAGGATTGGCAGAATCGAACATCCTTTTTGCAGCGCCTGCGAACACCCGTCCCAGGACACCTCTCATCTCATTCTGCACTGTCCAGCTACAGACTCTTGGCGTCGTTCGTTCTTTGGCAATTTTCTGTCTCTCTACGACCTCTGGTCCAGGCCCTGGGGAGTTTCCCGGCTACTGGGGCCCATGGTCTTCCGCCATCAACCCATCCTTTGGAAGGGGTCGGGTAACAACAACTGCAGCAAAACCGAAATTACAGACGCACTATTACGTAACAAAGGGAGTTAGCAAATTCAGACGTTTCTAAAGTTGTAAACAGAATTACATTACAATCTGCAACTTGCTACCACAAGATTTCAATAATATTTATATTCACGAAACGCCACTACATATAAGAAATCAATATACTGAAATAAGAAATAAATACTAGTAATAAACGAAGAACCTTCGCTGTTCCCTCACGGAACCCTTAAAACTCACAGGCTACTGTGAGTTCGCTACTGATATCGTACGTTCATTCAGACTTATTGTGCAATTTACACCGTTTAATCCGCATCGGGAAATGGACAAAACTTTTTTGCCTAGTTACTCTTCAAGTCAAATAACCTATGTGGAAGCGGAAGCGGTAGACTTTTCGCGCTTCCGCTTCCAGCTTCCACTTCCCTGCTTAGCAATGCGACGCACGTTATTAGTTTTTTTCGTGATGTGAACATTTAAGAGTTGAGTGCAAATGGTTGAATCAATTAGCTGAATGTGCATCGCATCAATGCCTCTTGCATTACTTCAAAATCAAACAAAATTTGTGCTTTTATTTACATTACAAATGATGAAAAATTGCATTGCAAAACATGCAAACACAAAAAGACTTCAAAAATTGGCCTCACAAGAGTCAGTGTCATTCCGGTTGGCATAGAAAAATGTCAATACAAAATTTCAAAAATCATCAACCCCAATAAAAGATATGGACTGGTCGCCACAATATCAACCCTTAAAATAGAGCAGCTCGGGCCGGACCGAGTCCCTCCTCCGATCCCAGTGACACAACATCTCTACATAACATTATTCCAAACAAACAACCTTTAAAAACTATTTAAGCTCACTTAATTAGACAAATTTGACATCAGTTTCACGACATGCAACTTCAACCAAAATCTGGAGAACCCATCGAAGAACAACTTGTGTTCAGGCATACTTTGGAGTTGCCAGTACCCATGCTAGCACAAAGCATGTCTAACCCATGCACTGTAATCAAGAAAGAAAAAAAAATGCAGAAAATCAGGTTTTTAAACTACGATACAAAAGTATAGGCATTCGCTGGAGTAATCAGAAATTTGTAGCGGGGGAAAGAGTAATACGAGTAAGCTATAAAAAGTATCAAAAGGTCTTGCAATAATTTAAAAGTGTCTCTTACAGGTCTTGCAGCTCAATTTGAGTACTGCTTTCTGAAAAACAGAGTCTTTACCCAATTATCAGGGTGACACCTAAACATTTTTGAGGTTTATACGTTTTATTGCTTAAATTTTAACAAAATCCCTCTATTTAAAAATATTTACATACAATTACATGCATTGATATAATATACTGCAGTTATAAATACATACGTGAAAAAATTAGCTTTCGCTAATACAGTGGCATGTTATTGATAGCTCAATACTCCTTTCGTTATCCTAACACATTCTCACATGGACATATAACACCCATGTACACGTGCAAAATAATCAATTAATGATTTGCATAGTATGCACTCATGATTTGGTTATTTGTGAAGTACGACGTCATCGACCAAAAGCGTCAATATCTGACGGAGACGTGGTTTGGCTGAAGATGATCTAAAAACAGTTAATGATGCTTTTACTGCAATTATGACAAACACTGGAAGCAGTTAAACGGTTGGTAGGTGCATACGTGCGTACAAATGAACACTTACAACTTTACCTCTCATGTAGAATGTGATGGCATCATGACGTCATCGATCCATCAGAACAATCACCCCGGTGTAGTGATAAATCGTGCCAAGTTTGGTATTGGTAGGCCCAGCAGTTTTTAATTAGTTAACAAAAACAAACCAAATAAAAAAAGGAAAAAATCTTTGCTTCATAGTATCCCTAGCCGGTTCTGCCAGCGTCGCCCGCAGAGCGTCTCCATCAGAAACGTCAGGGTTAAAAATATAGGCCCAGCCGGTCAAGCCGGCTTTATCCATCGTGCACTTTTGTAAACAAAAAACTGTTTTTTTATGCACATCCATAACTTTTGTACACATAATGGTGATAATCCTAATCAAAATTAGTACGGTAATGCTCACAAATAAAAAATATTGCCATAAACTACCATTAATACTTTTAAAAAGTGTCACGGGTCAGGGATTGAAAAGCAGTCAGAAGTGATGATGGCAGCCACGTGGTGGTTTGTTTCCACATTTGTAGAAAGATTTAATTTTACAAATTGATTAGTCTATGGTTTCATTTTGAATGTTTCTTAAACTTGGAGATTCATCTCAATGCTTTATAGTACTCGATATAGATACCGTAACATACAGCCTATCAGTAACTGAAGCAATCCTTGTTTTAGAGAATAAATATGATCCTAGAGATTTTAGCAGGCGGCATTTAAATAATAAACTTTGCTTTTCCCCAAGCTCTTCATCTTTGATTCCGATAGTTTATGAGGCTATCATTAAGCAAAATAGCAATACTGTTTCTTCCAAATGTGGTGCGACTTTACCACAGCATGGCTAGCCATCAGGTGTTTCCATGGGCATAGAAAGGGAAGGGACAGGGAGATATGTTCCTTCCAATGACGACCTCCTTGTGACCCTCTGATTGGTGTGGTAATTAATGATGGCAAGTTTGGAGTTTGGTTTTAAGTTTGATTTTGGGAGTGGTTTTAAAAGAGTTAAGCTAAAAAGCGATTAATCACAAAATCGCCCTGAAGCGCGTTTTTACGATAAGTATTTATTCTACAAAATTTGAAGCATTTTTTAAGAAATAGAATAAAGCTATTTCTAAAATGAATCAGTGATTGTAATGTCATCACAGATCGCAGAAAAATGACAAGTTTATGAAGTCGGCAAGTCAAGCGCTCACTTTATTCAAGCTACAAATGGCATTCCTATGACAAAAAATTCAATTTTTAGACATTTCACGATCGATTATGACGTCATCAATCTTAGTGTGACCCTTACTTTAATGTGTTAGTTAAAGGTGCCAAGTTTAGAGTTGGTATGTTGAGTAGTTTTGAAGAGTCAAGCTTAAATAGTTAGTAAAACACAAAATCGCTTGTTGCGTGGCCAATAATCATAAAATTTTAAAAATAGCTCAATTTTGGGAATAAACTGGTCGATATCTGTCAAATAAGCCATGAACCGCGTTTTCACAACGAGCATTTTTGAAAATATTCATGAAAACCATTTTCTCAATTAAGTGTTGATTATGACGTCATAATGCGCGGAAAAATGCAAAGATCTTTTAATTTGGCAAGTCAGGTGCTGGCTTTTATTTGAGCTGAAAATCCCATTATTCAACAAAAATGCGATTTGGAAAAAATTATCTTCAATGATGACATCATCATAACGTCTTGAACCCTTTATGACACTCATTTCAAAGTGGTGATTAATTGCACCAAGTTTGATGTTTGTACTCCCAGTAGTTTTAGAGGAGTTAAAGCGCACGTAGGTATGCACATTCACATCTTTGCCACTCACGTGGAATGTGATGACGTCATGACTTCATGACGTCATGACGTCACCGATTCATCAGAACAACCACCCAGTAGGGTGACCAATCGTGCCAAATTTGGTGTGGGTAGGCTCAGCAATTTTCAAACAGTTAACAAAAACAAACCAAAAAAGGAAAAGCCTCTGGCTGGGCGCATGATACTTGGTCCTGGCATAAACGCAGCCATGCAAAGAGCGAACTAACCTGAAATAAAGCACTTACATTTAAATTATTATAATAGCAGGCCCCATCAATAATGTCGATGCTAAAAATTTCAAATCAGTCGGTTTCGCCGGCTTCACATAACTGCGAAGGAAATTTAGATGATATGTAGCTGGAAAACAATATTTTGTTGCAAAGAATAAAACAGGACCATCTTTATCCTCCACCTTGTTGTAGGGTGTCACCAATGTTTTGCTTGGAGTAAGCTACTTTTCAAAATTTTTAGAGACTTTATTTTCAATTGGACCTTTTTGAAAATTTTGATAGATAATGCTAAAGACCCATGCTTTTGAAAAAGAAAAAAAAAACGAAATATACTCGTATAACCGGACTTAGTTTTTCTAGAAATTGCACAATTGAATAAAAAACAGACACCTAAATTGTCAGTGTCTTCGACCTGTAGCTTACTTTTTAAAGTCTTTGAAGACTTTATTTTGAAATGAATTTTTTTGAGAATTTAGATAGATAATAGCGAAGAAGCATGCTTTCAATGGAATATAGCCAAAATGCATCAAAGAATTAATTTTTATTGAAATTGGTAGTTACTTAGATCTAGTAGAAAAAGTTTTTAACTAATAATGAAAAATCATGTATAGCAATCAATTGTTGATCAGCCATTATAAACTAATTCTTGGCCCTAACTGATTAAAGTTACATATTGCTGGAAGGCAAATTTCCTCAGCTTTCAAACGACGCTAATTGTTAGTACCTTATCACAATCTTTAGATATTAAACTTCCTTCTTTTTACTCAGCTTTTCACTTTCGAAAAGGGGCAAAATTACTCTACCGGTCAAAGTTTAATGTTTAGCGTAAAAACAAATAGTGAAGATACAAATCACATATTATCGGAATTGCCTTGAAATAACCTTTAATTTGCTTAAAAATTTTGACATTCGGTTGAGAAATGAAGACACAAATAAGTTTTTAAATAAACTGATTTTGTAAAAATGCTGCATTATTGAAAAAATCATCATATTGTGATTTTTGTTAGCGAAAGACTGCGTTGATCGTACCAAACGTATTATGACATTATAGAGCTAGTTTGAAGCGAGCAGAAAAAAAGCAAGAAGCATGCTTGGAAGGCTTGAAATGCTTAAAAAATAATCTGTTATTACATTGTCAATTGAGCTTAAATTGTTGTAAAGTGTTTTTTATCAAAAGCACATTGTTAATATTTCCCAAAAAACCGTTTAATCGCTTCTCTGCGACGAGTATTTCTTGAGTAAATTAAGAAAAAACAAATTTTACAATTATTGTTCAATATGAAGTCATATGATGTGCTAAAGAAGTGAAATTAGTAGAAGTTTAAAAAAGACTAGCAATTAAAAAAAATTTATCTTTGATTACGACCTAGCCATGACGTCACGAACCTCCTTATGACGCTTAACTCGGGGTAGTGATCGATCGTGCCTAGTTTGATGCTCGTACGTTCAGTAGTTTCGGAGGAGTTAAAACACACAGACAAAATTGCGCTTTAAGGTATAGACCAGGGATCTCCAAAGTTTTTCCAAGAAAGGGCCATGATGTTAAATTTTTAAAGCTTCGGTTACAATCACTATTAAGTAACTGTTGACAATGTCGGAGCTCGTGTTGATTACCAGAAATAGTGATGAGCTCCCTATAAAAAGGTCATCGCCTTTCTTGCTGTTACCTATTATGCCAATGGATAAATTTGGATAAATTTGCCTTTCTTTGAAATAACTGAAATTTCTCCCCTAAACATTATTCCTCTCTTCAGATGATGAAATTCATCCTTTGGGAGCCAAGTGGCTCACTTTAAGAAACACTGCACTATACATTTGTTTTGTAATTATGAAGAGAGGTCGGCGAGCTGAATTAAAAGACTTGGCGAGCCGGATGAGCCCGCGGGTCGCACTTTGAATACTCCTGATATAAGTTTTGGTCATTATGAAGTCATCATCTTTCGATTAGCCAGCCAACGTGCACAACTGAAGGAAAGCGAATTCGGGCCAGGCGTTTCAAAATTTTCTTTCAGTTTCAATTAAAAAACAAATCGCTCCCACTTCCTCTCTTTCAATTTTGAACTTGCATTGACAGTAGTAATGAATGGTGATTTCATCATGCTTTTTATGTTTTCAAATTTATTGGTAAACTTCTGTTGACACCCTTAGGGGAATTTTACTCCGCTATAAAATGACAAAATTTAATTTTTGTTCTTTATGCATAGGCCCTGTGGTTTGTTTTGAGCATTTTAAACAAGGCAAAAAAGCAGACTGCTGAGGTAAAGTGCAATATGATGACGCCATCATGGCAAATGATAGAAATCTCGTCTATCGCAAATTCTTTTGTGAAAAACATTAAAATAATCTGAAAGTTTTCAGTCAATACTTCCTAAAAATCATGCTTTTTGCGAAACCATCTTCATTAATCAATTAAACATACGCGCTTATATATACAGTATATATATATATATATATATATATAAGCCGTAAATAACCAAATTACACGCATGTGTTAATACGTGACTAATATAAAAAAAAGTTTAATTTTTGTCGGTAAAATGCTTTGGTTTTGATAAAGTTATATGAATTATGTTGTGTTTTTACGTTGACATATGAACACATGCTCAATGCACCTACACACACACACATGCACACGCTTATTCACACAAACGCAAAGAAAACCAATCTCTTATTTGCGTTATTTGCAAATTTGAAGGGTGTATTTGTGAAGTATAGCGTCACCAGCCGATGACCTCATTGCTCGAGCATGATGTAGTCGATTGGCTAAATACTATTTTGAAGGCATTGAGTGTTTTTACTTGTCACGAACTACAATAATAACTAGAAGCAAATTATAGGGGTTGGTGCATTGCAAACTGTTTATGCATTGGTGACGTCATAATCATCCGATGCGCCAACTTATCAAAATCGAAGAAATGCAAATTTCGGATTTCAAAGCTTACAAACCCCAATTTTTATCCAGTTACAAAATAGTTGCCCAGAAACGACCCGTCTCTTCCCTTCCAATTTGTACCAGGAACCTACAGAAATTTTAGTGAAAACAAATGATGAGCTCGTTACGGCGAGCAAGACCTCAGGTCGTCAAAAATATTTTTTGGCCCCGAGGCTGACAGGCTGCTTCAGTAACATGAAATAACGAAAATGGCTACCTAAGCAGTGAAACCGACAGTTCCGTCTACGCAGCGAAGCGTTTTAGTAACGTTTGACTTGCAACTGATCGGCAAGCCAAAGCAATATTTCGGAAAGATTTTTCAGGAAAGCTACATGCTGCCGGTGACATCTCATCTGATGAAAGTTAGACTATAAATAAACACAAAGAGTAAAGAACTGCTGATCAGTATCAGCTACAACTTGTAAACATAGCGCATTTTCAAATTAATTTTGAGACGGTACAGGACAAAAAGCAACTTCATCGGCCCATGTTTTTCGCCGAAAATATGTGAAAACTTAAGTTTACTCATTGTTGTTTTTTATCTATTCTATACTATAAAACACAATTCTTTCTACCTGTGTGTTTGAACTTTTCCAAAATTACTGGCGTACGAACATCGAACTTGGCACGATTGATTACCATCTTGGGGTAAGTGTTAGAATGGGATTCGTGACGTCATGATCAAAGATAACTTTTTAAGTTGCGTTTTTTGACGGAGAAAAACTTTTTTCTGCTCAAACGAAAGCAAATCCCTAATATCCTAACTTGCCAAAAATTTTTTCCCATTGGGATATAACATGACGTCACCGCTAACTTTTAATTATTACCCAAAGTGTTCTCAGTATGTTTTCAAAAACTACTGATCGTAGAAACACTATTAAAAGCTGCTATGCGTAAAGCTTTTATTCACTGTTATTTGCAAACCAAGCAGTTGATATACTGTTTGTGAAAGAAGGATGATATATCAGGGTAATAAACGCAGCGGTAGGTCAAGCAACCTGTTTTTTTGTAAGGCAATGGCAAGTTACAATGGTATTCTACAGTTGTGTCGCAAGCCTCACTGATCTCCATCTATTAGACATATTAATCAAATGTGGCGAAGTTAAACAAGTTGGCGATTTTTGACATTAAATCTTACAGAAATCACAACAACTATCCAATCTTTACCACAAGAACCTGACCGATGAATTTAAACCATAACTTAGCCGTACACTTAAATCATAACTCAGCTTATTATAATAGCTTAACTACAAGTGCTTGACTTTGGATTTGTTTACATTTCCGGTAGCTACAATTATGCCAGGACCTAACAAAACACGCGCAGCCAAAGATTTTTGTCGTACATATAGCCGTACAATTACGAAAAGACGTTAATGGTGTGCCAAATACTTAATAGCTTGTTTGAGAAATTACACAGCAATCACTTTGGTGCACCACCCCTCCCCACAACTTTAGAGTTATGCTTTGTTGCAAGTGGTGACACAAACGTGTAAAATTTTGTGAGATTATTGCCGGTTTCAACTGTGAGCAAGTTCATTTCCAAATGCACAATGAAAACATGGCAAATAAGACGTTGCGAGGAGCTTCAATACTTTGAGGAAAATATGGCGGTTATGAGCAAACAGCCCTGATGTTTCTCCGCTCGATTCCCATTCAAAGCGTGACAATTTTGATTTTGGAACGATAGTTGGCTATGTCAAACATTAACTTTTTATTATTATTGTTCTCACAAATATCAATGGGATGAAGCCGGCGCGGGAGTCTGATCCGTTATTTTTAAGCTCGACATTAATGATGTGGCCCTGAAATTGCAATGACTTAACCCTAAGTGCATGACTTCGGGTCAATATGCTCTTGCTTGGCTGCGTTCATCCGAAAACGAAGCACAATGCTCGGAGTCAGCAGCTTTTACTCATATATATATTTGCCTACAGATCCGAAAAATCATAAGCGGTGGGCCAAATATTTAAGGCTTAATCCTGAAAATACGTATCAATCACCTTGGTGCCCTTCCACAGCTCCGATATGCTTTTACTCACTTGCTCAATTTAACGGATAAAAATTTGTTAAGTGTAAAGACGCCTATGGTGAAAACAGGGCAAATAATAGATTGCCTGAAACTCCAGAAACTTGGGGAGATATGTAGCGTTTATGCGCAATCCTCATAATGTTTTTTCAATCAATTGCGTTTCAAAAAACTATAATTTTGTTTCGGAACGAGATTTGGCCAGGTCAAAAGCATAAGCTTTTTACGACTTTGATCACAACTACCCATTGGGTGAAGCCGGCGCAGCCGTCCGAACCAATATTGCTAGCCTCGACATTACTGATGGGGGGGGGGGGCTCTGCCGAGCGACGCCGGAAGAGCCGGCTTATTAGCTATACATCGGGAGTGTGCAAATTTTTTTGCCTGCGGGCCAATTTCACGTAGCCGGTTGATGTTGCGAGCTGAGCGCAGATCTTTCATAGGTCTTGGCTTTTTTTTGAGATCAACTTTAAAATGGCGGAGTTTCAAGTTGATATTTTTGTTTTAGGCGGTCAATCTTTGAACGCGCGTCGCATTCAGCTGCGGCCTTCAGTTTGCACACTCCTGGTTTATTCTTTCAATCAGTCCTGCAACCAGTAAAATTGGGGAAAAAGAGGGGGCGTTTTTGAGAAAGATTGTCACTCTAATAATTGGCAAGCTACAAAGTGATTTACCCTTTTGCTTTACCAAAAAGGTTTTGAGGAGGAAACATCCTACGAAAGCCCCTCCCTTCCTGGTTGCGGGTTAACTTCCAATATTAATAAACTAACATGATGGTCGCTTTCTTCTGTACTTATGTCTCTCCTTTTCAGCTCTGTTTTGGCATCTTGGACCGCTGAAGCTGGAAGGACATCTGGAATAAATTAAAGGTGATTAAATTGGTTACTTTTAAAATGCGAGAGAAAGCCCACCTAGGAGGAGCTAATTACCATCCAAGCGTTAAATGTTACTACAGTATTTTCGATTTTGTTTTGCTTGATTTTCTTCAAAGGTGATTGGGTCCATTTTCGCTATGTAGTATCATTTCTTTGTGGTAATGTTAACTAACACTTACAAGCAAAAACGGTTTCTTTTGTTTTCTAGACATACCCCATAGTTTTGGCAATATCCATCATCTTCATCGCACACTGAATACTTGGTAAATAATTCTACACAAATAAAAAGTTTCAAAATCAGCAGCAAACACTCTGATTCGTCTACAACATTAGCTCAGTCCCATTATCTCGCAATCGAGAGGTTGCGAGTTGAAAACCTGGTTTAGTTTATTTGCTGTGTGCAGCAAAAAGGAGTGATTTTCCGCATTTCTTTCTCCGTTAAGTGTTCATAGTAGATTGTACCGGAATGCCAGCACTGGTACAGGAAAATTCAAAACGAATCTGAGCTAACTACAGTTTTGTAAACGTGTTTTGAATAGGGGTAAAGATAAAAGGTACCTGTTTTATTACGTGATTTCCCAAGTCCACAATGCTGATGACTTCCTACAGCAAGGATCCTTATTCGTCGTCGATTTTCACATGACTGCGCCATGAGATAACACTTGTTCTGGTAGTAATTTCCATCATCTCCACATATGTATAACTGATCTTCAAATTAATAAAAAGCAACTAAATAGGCCTGTGTCACCACGCTCCAATTTCAACTCGGGTCCAGCTTGTAAGGGAACGCATTTTACCAGCACAGTTTATCTTTGTCGAGTGTTGCGCAAGACACACTATAAGTTTAAAAAAGAAAATAAAACGGTACATCGTGCTATAAAGGCATTTGTTGGAAAGACAGCGGAAAAACCAAATTAAGCCGTCAACATCAGCCACCAGTAGCGAAGCTAGCAGCAAATTTATTCCGTTTTGACAATTTGTATCTTTTTTGGGAGATCGATGTTTTGCAGCCGTAAAAATTTAGAATTTCTTCATTCTTTGTTCGGGTTCAAGGAGTTTGGGAGATCATGTCTCGTGTTTACCGCAATTAAGCTACGCCTTTGCTACCACGTATCACCAGTGCAGTCGCCAGAGCAAACAAAGAAAGGGAATATAGAGTTTAAATGGGAAGGAGAAAAGACGAGCATCAAAATGTTGATCGGTGTAGTCTAGATCTATAGCTGATCGTTTTTACGACTACAAAAATAAGTTATTACGTGGTAAGCTGATTTGATGGTTTGCTCCGATACGTCAATGTAAAAACGTTTAAGGTGGAAAAGTTCATTTTTGTTTGAAAAGGGATTAAAATGCCTTCATGACAAAAGTATGTTAAAAAATAAAAATCATCGTAGTCGGTCACCAAAAGTGAGGAGGAGCACAAGCATAGAAGTGAGTTACACGGCTTCTAAAGACCCACTCTCCATTTTCTGTAACAATTTCATTGCTCGTCACGCCAAACAAAATGTGCAAACTCATTACCCAAACAAATAGAAAGGATTAAAAACAAATCGCAGCCAAAAAATCATAAAAGCCAAGTTAATATATAGCATATTTTTTAATATAGCTTTGAAAAAAGCTGTTTGAGCCATAAGCTTTTCGTGACGCTCTTATCAGTCGCGGTATCGCGTCAAAAGGGAAGATCTAGAGTGAATAAGTGTTTTATGTGAATAATTTGGACGTTAGGCAATTAAGAAAAAAAACTTTTTCTCTAACTTTCGCAATTGCGAAATCTTTCTTTGGCGCGCTTTACAATACTGGCGTTATCATTGGCTTGTCTTGATTGCCTAACGTCGAAATTATTTACATAAAACACTTATTCACTCTACATCTTCCCTTTTGAAGCGGTACCGCGACTGATGAGAGCGTCACGAAAAACTTATGGCTCAAACAGCTTTTTTCAAAGCCATATTAAAATTCTGTACCACCTACAAGATTTTAGCATATTTTTTTATCTGGGTAAATTAAGCGATAATGTTCCGACTCCGAGATTTGGGGTTCAATAGCTAACTACTTGTGATTTTTGGAAAGACAATTCAGGTTTGTCGGGGGTTTAATTTTTTGTGGCCTAAAGTAAATTCATGCTCAAGCTTATTTTGAACATATAAACTGAGTGTGGAGGTTAAATTGATAGTTTATCAAATCAAGTTCGTCAGAAACCAGCAGAAGGGAGGCAAATATATGAAAAAAGTCATTCAAATGTTTATAAAGCTGGATGGGTTTGGGAATTAGAGTCAGAATTTACCCGTTTTTTTGAAACAGGCCTTGATAACGAATTGCTTTTGCTTTAGTATAACTCTCTTACCTACATGACTGCAACTGTGCGGACATACACAATATCCCTTGCTATGACACTTGCCATGATTGAAGCATTGGGAATGTTTTTGGCATCTTTTTAATCTGTAGGAGCTTTCGGAAAAAGTGACCAGTAGAAGCAGAATCAAACACAAATGAGAACCTATTTAAAAAGCAATTTATTAGAAAGCTATCTTTATCCTTCATAGGTTGTTTTAGTTTAAAGCATCAAGTTGAGCGCTTTTAGTCTTTAGATATAGGCAAATTGGCCATAGGATGCACATACGAAAACCAGTGCTGAGATCCGGTTCAGCGTCCTAGGGAAAACTCGTGGTTTCTAAATACCCTGACTGCCTCAGAAAGCATCCCTTCAAAACAGATAAAAAATTGATTTCAGCAACAATTTTCCTATTTTTAGGAGTATTCCCACCCTTCCGGTACTAAAAACAAGTTCAAGCTAAATTTTCCCAATATCATAGGTGCCTTTGTAAGAGTAACATTCCTAAATTAGTGTTATTTTATGCGGACTGTTCTTTTTGTAACATCATTGGCCTTTTTTGCGGGCACATCGCATGTCCACTACAAATACTACAAGCTATCAATGGTAATAGCGGCACCATGCTTCCGGAGCATGCCGACATAAAAAAACATTTAAGAACGGAGCGCACAAACATTTGGAATGTTTTGCCATGGTTACGCGGCTGCAAGCTTTAGAGCAGGGGGCTCCAAAGTATGGCCGGCGAGCCAGATTCGGCCCCCTAAAACTCTTAATCCGGCTCGCCGCACTTCCTTGATAATTATAAAACAAATGTATTACGCTTTAGCGACAAGCGCGCTTTCGATCGAGTGACGTCAGGACAATGTTCAACGTGTCGAAGGACTGAATAAATCTGCCGTTATTCCAAATCGATAAATAATTTAGAATCTTGGCCCTTGAAGCTTTAAAGATTCAGCAACGTGGCCGTCTGTTGGAAAACTTTGAAGGCCCCTGCTCCAGGGCAACAAAGGTTATTAAAAGATGAGGCAGTTTAAGGCAGAGACCTATATGACTTTGAAATATGGTTTTTATTGGGCTCTCGCTTGTCGCACATTAATAAAAGCAACGAGAAAAATTAGCTGTGAAACCGAATTCACTAAATCTTGATAAAAAGATGTCTTGAAGCTTATAACCTGTTGCAGGTAAAAGTCGTAAAAACCTCATTATATTTCATTTTCATTTCAATTTTGAGGCGGAAAAATAGAGTTAAACCACGTCTACATGTATGTTGTTTGCAAAAATGAGCTGCAAAAGTTTTCATAAATCGTGTCTTTTTTAAATGGTAACCTTATTGATATCAAGCCGATTATAAAATAAAGATCATTTGATCGTTAAACACTTATCAGACCCTTGCAGCAGTTTTTCAAACACGCAACGTTGATGTCTAGGTACCTTTCAAAACATGTCGAATTCTTTACCTTTCATGATGTTTTCAAACTTTTGCACAACATACAACATCACTTTTTTATTCTTTAAAGGCAATGGGCGTATTCTAAGGTCTATAATCTACAACCTAAAGTCCTAAAAATGAAATAAAATCTCGTGTTATAATGTGCAGTTTTATAATACAACGCTATTATTTTTTATTATTATTGTGATGATTACTTTTGTCACAAATGCCAAATGAGAGACATATCGTGTTCCTGGCCTTCATAGGTTGTGTATTTCTTTTTGTTTGGTAGTGCATAACAGCATTTCTTAATTTAAGGAAAAATTTTTTCTAAGGGTTAAGTGAAACAAATTTAAATTTATTTTCAAAAAATTTATTTCTAATAATAAATTTACCCTTGGCAATAAATTTTTTTTATTATTGAGAATTGATTTCTTTATTTTATCCCTACGACAAACTGTGGGCACAAAAACAAACCATAAATTAAAAAAATTGAGTATATGGAAGGTAAATCCGATAAATTGAATTGATGAATAGGAAAAAAATTGAAAAGGGTTAAGAAGCACCAGTGTATAAAAGCACAATATTGATTAAGATATTTATTGGCTGCATTTTCGTTTGACTGTTACGACTCTTCTCTTGTGATATCATTTCATTCGTTAAAAAAATTTAGAATTTCAAATACTGGTTTGTCTTCTATCTTTGGCAAAGAAAGGTTTAGGTCAATATTGTTTGACTTCTTCGTTCTCGATATATTAGCTTGCAGTTAAATCTGGAACACACTGTTCAATAAAAGTGCCATTAGGATAAATTCAATGATCTATGGTTCGTTCATCCTTGCTGCAGAGCCTAACTATTGTCTTTTTTAAGTCATGATAAAGAGCAGTAGTAGCATGATTGTGTGAACTACCGTATGTCGTTATATCTAAACACATATCTTTCTGTGGTAGGTCTATTTCTAAAATAGTAATAATTTGGCTGCTAAACTTCAATTTCAAAAATGTTATCTAGTGAAAATAGCTTGACAGAAACTTGATTTTGGAAGGTTATTTATAGACGAGCTAAAAATTATATTTTTACTTTTTTATCAAAATCAAGAAAATTCTCTCAATTTTTCTGGTTTAGTCGCCATTTTGCAAATGACGATTTTTTGCTATATAACGACGGGGCTCACATTGCCGTAAGCCTCAATAGCGAACCTTCTCCATTGATGGACTAAGAAAAGAAAGGCAAAGTCTACAAGTAGCCTAGGCTAAATAGATATTTTTTGTTGTATTTTTTAGTCTTGTTTTCGAAAAAGAAGAGGGTTTGACTGAAACACATCGCTAAGCACAACTATTTTCCTTTTTTTCCTTGAAGACATGGCGCTGTTACAACACTACGGCCGATATGTAGAGAAATAAGCTCTAAGGGTAGGAATTTTTCTAATGAATTGGTTCAACTCCTTCGAAGCTAGTGATCATTATTTTTTGGAAACACTTGTTTGTCATTAGGACAACAGTACATGCCTTCGTCTTTTTGAGTCTTTTTTGCCGGTAAAAAGCACAAAAGAAAATTCTAAATTTACGGTATTTTTTGTTTGCCGAAACAGAGAAACAAGAATCGCAAACAACAAGAACCAAAGCCACACCCAGAAAAATTAATTGATGTCTTCATTAAAACAAACTTTGAATATTATCAATCAAAATACGAAAAACAGCAAAAAGTCGGTTATCATTTATAATAGCGTAAAATCCATTTGTCCGACAAACATCATTTCTTGTGTTACCGGCACGATAATGTAGTGGTTAAAGCGTCCTCTTTGCAGTGTGAAGACCTGTCTTCGATTCTCTAGTCGAGTCACGTAAAGACTTGAAAAACGATATTTACAGCTTCGTGGCTTGGCATTCAGAACGAAAGAGCACTGGGGAGAAAAATCCGGCAAGCTTGCTTGCTGTGGCTTTGGGGGAGGCGCTTAACGCGACACAGTCATTTTAGCGTGACAGACAGGTGGTGAGGCCAAGCGATCTTCTAGCCCCTGCGTGTAAATTTGACAAAAGACCAGCAAACAGAACATGAGCTCGTCTGCTCATAAATAAATAAATCGGTTACCGAAGTTCTGTCGCTTAAGTAAAACAGCAGCGTTAGCAAACGTTAAATTTTTTACAAAAGACCAAATTTTTAGACATTAAGATATCTTAACGATTGTCCTAGTTTGCAGCCAAAGGCGTTACCGCGGGAGCAGTGAATGCAAAAGAGTTTTTTCCCTTTCCTAAACTTTTTACGTTCCATGCTGATATAAAGATATACTCCAGCAAAATAGCAAGCATTTATATAGGCATCTGGTACAGTTACCGACAGGGGTATTGCCCGCTTTTAATTTCCTCTTTTTTCCGATGTCATTAACTTTCTCTGAACTTGTTATCACCAAGAAACGGAATTAGTAATTAGATTAATTTGTATATAAACAATGATGATTATTTGGAGTCACAGCATGTCATGCAACTTGCGGAAAGACATCTTGCTGAAAAACGAAAATTGTTTGTAAAAACATCATAATTGTGGCCAAGCATATTCTTTTAAAGTTTTGAACGAAATTTTCTGCCCCTGCCCCAAATATTTTCCTGCCCCAAATTTTCTTGCCCCAAATATTTTTCTGACGACGCTCTTTTTTTTAGGTATATTGCGTTAAACGCATAACGAGTTTTTTGTCAGTGCAAAAGGGCTACTAAGGAGAGCAATTATTGTTTAACTGTTTTCATAACGTTTAGAAATTTGTTTCATTACTGCCTTCAGAAATCTTAGCATTTATTTTTTGCTACTGCGATAAGTCTCTAGTAACTTAGACGAAATCCACTTTATGTTTAAATAAACAGATAGATCATCCAAATTTGCCAAATATTTTTCGCTTCTTCTCAAATGCTGATATTAAATAATATATTATTACAATAATGTTGAGTTTACATGTTCCTGCTATCTAAGCTGCTCATTTTTAAAGAAAAACATTTTTACTTTAGCATTTATGTACCTTCATTTTTTCCTATACTGCTGCAATGTCATCAAAACCGCTGATGAAAAAAGAACTTCTGTTTTTATTTTCTATGAAGCAGACTTGCAAATTTCGAGCATTATTTTTATATGGAAATTTACGCCGGACATTTTGATCTTCTTGTTTATCAAACTTTAGATGTACATCGACACAACAAGCCACGAACCAACTTTAGTTTTTTAACAAGATTGGCCTCAAGCAATAGAGGCGCTTCTACAAAAACTAAGCCATTTATAAAAACCAAGCAAACGATCAAAACAATCGGTCGCTACCTAGCTTCGCCCTTAAGGAGTTCATCAAACGAATGCACACATAGACTGAAAAGGAAAACACCAAGTTACATTTATGCTCTTAAAATTGCACTGCACTCTGCCAATTTTTGTGTCCAAGGAAGGCAAAAGGAACGAACAACTCTAAAATACGGCAATTTACGGAAATCCGGAAATTCATATTGAATAATGAAAATGCTGAATCGCGGCAATTCATATTAAACATGAAATTACTGAAACACGCAAATTCAATGTAAAAAAGGAATTATTGACTTACAGAAATACAGAAAAACTACCGATACTAACCAAAGAAGCGAAGAAATCTCAGAAATACGGAAATTTGTGGAAGTCAATAAAAACTAAAAGTATAATCACCCAATTCAGTGATCTAATATTTAAAGCGCAATTCTGTCTCCGTGTCTGTCTGTCTTAACTTCTCCAAAACTGCGAGGCGAAACAACATTTAACTTGCCACAATTGATCACCTCCTCGAGGTGGGTTTCATAAGGGGGCTCGTGACGTCATGATGACGCCTTAGTTAAAGAAAATTTTTTAAAAGTCGCATTTTTGGATCGAGAAAAAAGGTTTTAGGTTATACGAAAGCCAGTATCTGACTTACTATCTTCAACAAATTTCATGACCTTAGGATGCCGCATAAAGTCATGGTAATTAATTGTAAAATGCATTTTTTGATTTACTCAAAACATGCTGATCGTAAAAACGCGATTAAAAGATTTTTTGCGACATCTTAGCAAGATGCTTTTGATAAAAGAAAGTCTACAACAATTACAGCTCAATTGGCAATGCAACAACGCATTCCTTATTTAAGCATTTTAAGCCTTCTAAGCATGCTTCTTGCTTTTTTTCTGCGCGCTTTAATTCGCTCTATGATGTCATAATGCTGCCTAACACGATTAACGCTGTATTTCGCTACCACAGATCATCATCTCGTGGTTTTTACAAAAATAGAAACATTTTTACAAAATCGGTGCACTTGAAAAACTGATTTGTAACCTCATTTTTTAAACGATTTTCAAACTTTTTTTCACAAACTAAAGGACATTTCAAAGCGATTCTGATAATACATGACATGTACATTTACTACTAGCTTTTATACTAAAAAACTGAACTGTAAGATCTGTAGTGAAACTTTTTATCCTCCCAAAAAGTGGTAAGCCTAGTAAAAACAGGTAAGTTTAACGCATAAATTTTATGATAAGGTGGTAACAATTAGTGTTAGTGTCGTTTGAAAGCTGAAGAAATTTGCTTCCAGCAATACAGTATCAAATTGGTTACGGCTAAGGATTAGTTTATAATGGCTGATCAACAATTGGTTGCCATACATCGTGCTCCTCATTTGAACAGTTTCGTACTAGACCTAAACCTACAATTTTTATAAAAAGTTAGTTCTTTGGTACATCTTGAGTATTTTTCCTAGCTAGCATAGTTCTTTGGCATTACCTAAATATATATATATATATATACATATACATATAAAATAGTCACTTAGCTTTACAGTGCTCGACAGCAAGCTTGCCGGAATCGTAATATAGCGAGTGTCCCAGAAGTCGCGCACCATGCTAATCTGCGTTTTTATATTTGATTTAATTATAAGGAAGAAACTGAAAGTACAAGAAAGAATTAAATTCATTCTTATGTTTGGAAGAGCCGTGGCGACACAACAGTTTGTAGCTCAAGAAACCAACCTTAATCGCCCTGAGCGAGAGCAACCATTAAGAATAACAATAGCAACTGAGTGCTAAATGACAACAATAACAAGGATGCAACAACTAATTGAGTGCCCGAAAATCAACACTAAAACGCTCAGGAGTAGTGAAATACATTGATATAGAAAATTGATGCTGGTTTCATTGCTGTAGGTGCACAGTTTGAGCATCTGTTATGATTGTGATCAATAAAAGCGTTTTCTGTGGAAACCTGGATGGTGCACGACTTCTGGGACACCCTGTATATATTTCTATTTGCACAGCTACAGATTAGACATTAAAAACATTAAAAACCACAACAGTCTGTTTCGCCAAGTGGCTCGTCAGGTGGTGCGTCTGCAGACGCAATTGCAGACGCACCACCTGACGAGCCACTTGGCGAAACAGACTGTTGTGGTTTTTAATGTTTTTAATGTCTAATCTGTAGCTGTGCAAATAGAAATATATATATATATATATTTTTTTTTTATTTGCCATATTTATCTTCCATTCACGAGAAAGCGAATTGTGTCGCTATTTTTTGGACGGGAAGTCCGCACTCGCTTGGGAGTTGCCGTTTTCCTGGTGTCTGGGCCACCTGTCTTCCACATAAAGATGGGAAGTCCCGTTAAGTGCCTCGCCCAAGGACACAAAAAGCGAACTTGCCGGCTTGTTCTCCACCATCTCCCATAGATGCCGAGCGCCAAGCAGGGAAACTCTAGATACCGTTTTTTAAAGTCTTTTGGTATGACTCGACAAGGGGATTAAACCCCAGGTCTACCGACTGCGAAGCAGACGCGCTAACCACTAGGCCATCGCCATATATTTCAAAAAAGATTTTTCAAAACTTGAAGATTTAAAAAATTGTAAAATGTAGTCTACCGGTTAAAAACACTCAAACTTTGGGTGCCTGGACTTAAAAAAATTGCAATTTCCTGAAAAACTAGAAAAGTTTCTGAAAAAATTAGAAAAATTTCTAGAAAAACTAAGTTGTTTTGGTACATTTCACTATTCTTTCTCAAAAGTGTGGCTCTTTGGCAATATCTATAAAAATTTTCTAGAAGATTCGTCAAAAAATGAAATTGCTAAACATTTTAAAATGTAGCCTACTCCAAGCAAACAAATTGGTGATTTCCCTACAATAATATGAAGGTAAAGATGATCCTATTTTATCTTTTACAACAATATATTTGTATCGAACTACATATCATCTAAATGTTGAAGCGATTTTCTTTACAATTTCGTACAAAGCCGGCCCAGCCGTCTTTTTTCATATTCTCAACCTCAACATTAGTAATGGGGTGCTGTTATTGCAATAACTTAGCTCTGTACTCATGAGAAGCCCAGCGAAGCAGGCTAGTATTAGGTAGACGAGTTGAGTTTGACGAAGCATTTTCGCAAATTTCCGTATTTCTACAACTTTCGTAGCTTAATTGGAGTTTTTTCTTTAATTCAGCAAAAATTGCTGTATTTTAGAGTGTGCCAAAAAAATAACTGGTCGTTATATGTATTGTCAAGTTTTTTTTGCATTTCTTTGATTTGTACCCTTCTAAGATGGTTTCAGTTCAATACCGTTTGCTCGAATAAAAGTACTGATCCACTCCATAAAATATTTTTCAAAAATATTGTTGATGCACTAATGAAATACAACAAAGTTTTGAAACTTTCAGGTTACTGAAAATTAGGCGACAGATCTGTAAACATAATGTTACATCTAAAGTCTTCTGTTAACCTACGACTTGACAAAACAATTGAACCACTTTCTGCCGATAGCGAAGCGGATGCTTTCTCCTCTAGGTTGCACCGTCGAAAATTTATGTCAAATTGTTTACGTTATTGTGTATTTGCATTACAAGATTGTCGGTTGTTTACTACGCAGTCGGAAGACATCAGTTTAACCGCTTGTCAAGTGATTCTAAAATCTTAAAAATGGGTTTTACATATTTCCGCCTTGGCGATCAGCAATAAGAGGTGGGATATAGCGTTATACAGGTTGGATATGAAGTTGTGTTGTACATTATTGAGTCATAATTTTCATATCTTAAACCAAAAAAATACGTTGCAGGTAAATAGACTAAAGTTTGGTTGGTTCCTCAAAAAATTCTTGCTTTAAAAAGAATCAAAAATTGAGCCATTTGGAGATCCTACTCTGCTACCGAACTTTTTCGGCCGCAGAGAGTCACCAAAATTATGCTTCTAGTTTCATTTAGTGTTTTAAGAGCAACCAAAGCAGACATGTATTTTTGAATGAGCAATTATAAAGTTTTTATTGCTTTGATTCGCAAGATATTTTAGCACCAAAGGTTTTTTTTTGTCATGTCTGTATAAATTCGGCTTTATATTTCACCTTCCACATTTTTACTATTGCTAAGTACCAAGAAGAAAATCTCTGAATATACTTTTTGCAGTTGTGCTATGATTCCACAAAAAATTTTGCAGTTTTGATATCGTTCAAAAGGATATTGAGCTCACGTTTACCAACTGCGTAGTCTATGGAAAGGAATATAATGCAAAAAATATTATTATCAATTTGACTGTTTAAATCATTCCGACTTAGCAGAACGGAAATTGCAAAATTTAATTTCCAAATTCCAAAATTCAACTTCAAAAAGCAGGTTTATTTACAGCCTACGATTTTGCTCTCAGCGTAATTGTATTAGTTGCAGTAGCACAGCGAGATAACTACTCAATTTAGAGCTTCCATTATCACAAAAATATTGAAAAAATCTCACGGGCATGCAAAAACAAGAAAATTTCTTTTGTTCAAAATTGCAAGTGTGAAGGATAAAGCGAAATTATTGCTTGAATAAAACAACGTTATGCCCAAGATTATCCGTTGTTGTAATGGCAGTCTTGAAAGACTTTTCTTGACTTCATTTGAATATCAAAGCAATGGCGAGTGATTTTAACAGACACATTACATCACAAAAGTTTTCACAATTTTTATTAGATATTTTTTATTAACAAAGGGTGTGGAGTCCATGCTTGGCCTCAAAAAACATAAGTTTTCTTGAGTTAACTTTTTCCCTCGCTAAAATTCTGGTTGCGTGCTCGACTGTTGTGAAAAGTGCTGCAATCCAACTCATTATTTCGCCTTATAAGTTATTAAGTACTTCATCGCTTTGTGCTTAATAGCACAGTTTTCACCGCAGATATACGCAAATCATACCGGCCCATCAATTTTTTATCTTCTTTCGCACGTCTGAACTACCGTTGCGATATGCAATGTAACTCTTTTCTGACTCCATCTTTTGTGCATTATGAATGGTGTTGTGTCGCCAGCAGTGACTACATGCTCAGGCCCTAGACGCCCATTACACACTTTCTAATAGTCTTGAGAGAACTCAAGTTTTATATTTTACTCTCCACATTACTTCTGTGTTGTCGAGCATGGGTCTGTGAATATCATTTTTAAAGTCTTTTTAATGAGTCAGGAGCCGACGCTTCACCACTACAGCGTCGCTTAAGTTGTAGTTGATAGAAGAAAAAAAGTACATGGAACGCTCTTACGACAGTGGTAGTTTATGTTTTTATCTTTCGCGAGTGGGCCTAGTATCCATCCACGCACAATTTTATGCGAGATTTGAAAAATCCACCAAAAAACATTTTTTGGCTGGAATATCAAACTTTGAATCATGTAGACGCGTTTGCTGATCTATCCAACAAACTTAGCATTACAGCACATCACTTTTCAGAGTAAAGACTTGATAATCCGTATTCATAAATCTCTTTTGCACTTCGTATGTGGAGAGAGCGAAAGTTAGCATTTCTTTCAAGTGTGTAGCCTAAAAAAATTGGGGACGGATGAAGCATTTTGTTGCTGCGTAAACGTTATTGATATGTAATACCGTTTGAAATTCAATCTATGGGAGGAGATGGGGCGCCTTTGGATCCCTCTTGACTGCCTTAAAACTAATTTACAAAAGCGAATGGTTTATTCATTACACACAAATAAGCGAAGACCACCATAAAATCTGATCATAAAATTAGTTGCATTTTCACACTATTTGGAAACTTTACATAGAATTCAACAATGACAAAAAAAAAGACACTGGGGTTGGGTTCAATTCGCGTCGAAGGCACATCTCGTTACAAGTGCACGATCTTTAGCGGCAGGATGACGTCATGAACTGCATAACACTGGGAAATGACTTGAAGGCGTTGAAAACAAATCAACACCCTCCCATTATAACAGCTGCGGCCTCCTCATCGATGCCATTCTTCAACGTACGACGTACTAAAACGAAATGTTGGACTTGTTGCAGGTTAAGATCGCATTGAAAATCGGGTGCAGAAGTAGGGCACTTTCAAAGTGTAAAAGGTCTAGATTTTATATTACTACGAGCTCTGTTTTCATTTTTGCCAAAATAAACACATGCGAAATCCTGCTTCGAAGCCGCCGGCACTGCTGGCGCCGCACCACGTTTGCAATCACAAGCACCGGAACCAAGCAGAGAAAACGACGGTAAAGAGCGTATTTGGAGGCGCAACATCTGCAAACCCGTGTACGGATTCAACACAAAACCTCGTACAGCCAGCCAGTCGTGCCCGCTGAGTGCGCTGCCAGCCGCGTAGTTGCACCGTCTTCCAGCAACCGAAAAACCACTTTTTTCTACCAGTTTGCACACCACATCATCATCATCATCATCATCATCATCACCACATAATTTCTTGCCACGAAAAACAAGGATACTTCTAAGTAACGATTTAAAACGGCTTACATGATTTTCGATCGGTTTTTCTCGAGCGCTTTCTTCTTGTTACTGGAGTAGATCGTTCAGCTGGCGCCTGCGTAGCGGTTTTTACCAGCTGCTCCATGATCAAGTCGTTAAAATCATCGTTGACCGGAGTTGTGACGTTATTTTTCCGCATAGAGTTTTGTTTCGAGTCGATCTTTCGAGCTAAAAAAGTTCGATAGTTGGCAGTATGGCAGCACCCAAAGCTCTTTTTCTGTAAACTGCAATCAATGAAGACGCGTTCAATCCTCGCGTAAGCTGGTGCTTTACGAAGAAAAAGTCACTTTAATGACTTCCTCTAATTGGCAGATTCAATCAAGTGGCAAATGTATCGTCAGCTATATCAACCAAGAGAAGTAAAACAACAAATCCTGTTCAATAGGTGACTATCCTATATAGCTGCAGGATTAAATATCGGCAAGAACAAGAGTCAAGCAGGACTGGTCTTGCCTGTTAGATTTGAACGTTACTATGACCATAAAACAGGCATTTTCCGGGAAATTTTTCCAGCTTGCTCGCACTGCTTGTGAGACAGTATGATACAAGAACGCCCGCTGCACAAGCAGTAACGGCATTTTGGAAACGGGTCTAAGGCAATCTAGTCAGTGTAACATAACAGTTGAAAACGTTACATACTTCTGTTGGCTCTTGATCGAGCTTTCGATTCAACTTTGGCGCCAGATGATTGCGTATCAATTTCCGTCAGGGCTTGTTTCATTTGATCTTCACTTGCAGAAAAGCGTCGGGTCTATTGCAATATTTCACTTAAACTTGTTTGAATCGAATTTAGAACTGCACTTAGCAGTCAAAACTAAATCACCACTACACAAAATAGTGTTCAGCGCTCAGACTTAAACTCAGCATTCATTTTTACCCTCAGCGCCTAAACTAGCCGTCAGCACTTTTAACGCTTTAGTGTTGAAAAAACAAGCAAATTACCAGAAGAAAACTGAAAAACAAAGAATTGTTAGGTGTCAAGCTCAAAACTACCTCAGCATCAAAAAATACATTCGGTAGTAAAATTTACTACTAGCACTTACAAAGACGTTGTATTTAGAAAAATTTCAGATTTGAAAGGAGAAACACTGAAAAATAAGAGAAAAGAAATGAATTAACAGCTGTTTCAGCTTCTGCATCCTCATCAGAATATTTTAGATAGATCAAGAATATTAGTCATGCAAGAAAACACGTTGATAGAAAAATACGCACAACAATAAGACATCAAAACCTTACGAGGAAGCCTTCTTCCACATTAGCTTGCTCTCCTATAGCAACTTTTGTTGTGACCTAGAATGCAAGTAACCCTGTTACCTCTGTGATCATTTTCCCTCTCGTTCTCTTCCTCTTCCCTTCGTTGTGCTTCTTCTTCTTCTGCGATTCTACTCTCTCTTTTGAAGTTCGGTATTCGAGCGCGAACTCGGAAATCATTCGAGCAAATCCCTGCACGCTCGTCTCCGTTACCACTCGAGGGGAAGTACCGAAATAAAGCAGCAAAGCGTTGAACCTGACGCCAGAAAATAAGGAAATTTTAAGGCAACGACTCTTCTTGTACCAAAAACTTTCGCCACTACAAGTCATTGTGGTTGTTATATGAACGGCCTGAAATCATTGAAAGTTGAGGAAAGGATGACCTGCGTTCAACGCGCGGCTTGATAAAATATATTCGAAATTATGAAACTTGTGTTTGAAGTCCGTAGCGTTTCCATTGCGCCACGACGGTTCGCAAGCAAACCGGGCGAAAATATAAAGTCAGCCTACTTTGCAAACAATGGTGGTAGTTAGCATTTGGTCACAAGATGACTTGGACTACACGAAGAAAGAATTTCTTGTAAGTCTCCTGACGCTTCAGAAGTAAACTCCATCGAAAAAACAAGCTTTTTTCAGATTTTTAAGGGGGAGGGTAAAAGCCAAAACTTCTCACAAACATGCTTGGCCAATATTCACCTGTTTCTTAGTCTTTTATAGACCATTTTCAAGATGATAATTTTCTGAGCGCAGTTGATGAGAAACTCAGTTAATTTCGAGCGGAAATCTGCTTTTGATTCGTGCTTGACGATCAACTTCAAATAATCCCACGAGTTTTTGCATCTAGTCTCCATCGCATTCAAGGTCTTTTCCAGCATATCGAAATCAACCTGAAGAAACAAAACTTGCTGCTCTTCACACTGGAAGCGTTAGCCGCAAAATGAAACCTTCGGCAGTACACCGAACACGTCAGCGGCATACCGCGAATTTGCCGCAACACGGATCGCTGAAATCCAGAGCATCGTTGTGTTTTGCTCGTATTAGAACCGATCACGCATTCTTTCCGGCGATTGCCGCGCTTTCTGCAGAAATAAGGCCATACCAGTTGAGCTTGTGCTAACGGCGTGGACTAATAAACCCGACAATCAAGCTGTTTTGGCCTTCGTAGCGTTGAAGCACTTGCGCTCGCCTTTCCCAAAAGCACAACCAAACGCGCCCGCTTTTCTCCGGATTATTCCTTCCACGCTGAACGCTAAGCACGTATACGATTTTCAAGAAGTCGATGTCGATGTTTGAACCGGAACCCTAATGCATTCGTGGTAGACGCTCTAACCACTACGCCATCGACGCAGCAAGATCATTCCAGTAACAAGGTACGAGGTCTAAAACGTACATATTCGCCTGCCTTCGTGCTAACTGCACTATACAGTCAGAAAAGCCATGATTTCTCGTTATTGTTTGAACTTAACTGGCTGATTAAGCAATATTTTGCTTCACAATGTTTGCTTTCTAACAAGTTGGGCAAAAACTTTCGTGCCACGCGCTGGAAATTCGAGACTCATGAAACCTGACCGCAAACAGAAGGCTGAAAATTGAATAGCAGATGACTAATTTCTCGTTTTAAAACTGATAAGCCAATACAAACTGTTTCTTGCTCAAAATATGCAAGTAATACCACGAAGTAGTGAGTAACGCACGAACTATCCCAATGCAGTAATTCCAACCACACAAAAACAAACAGTATCGTTTTCTTTACCCTTGAGCATCTTGTCACTGATCCAAGTTCCGAATAAAGGTCGGTTACATCCGGGAATTTCTCCAGCACGCACTGCGTTGCGTGATGTAGAAGCGATTGCTTGTGAACCGTGTCCTTAATTTCGGGAACTTTGCTCAGATAGGTAATATCAAAGCCTTTCACCTGCATACGAACACATGAAAAAATTTGAAGCAGGAAAGTATTTAGGAGTAGACAGTGACACTGTTTCGACCTATCAGGTCTCTTCAGTGCAGCTGGTAACCGACAAGAAGCTAGAGGCTTTTAATGAAGCACAGCTTAGACCGCCAGTGCTTCATTGAAAGCCTCTAGCTTCTTGTCGGTCACCAACTGCATTGAAGATGTAACAGTGTTATTGTCTGCAGTTTGCTAAGTGTATCGCTAGCCTCTTACATTACTATTTAGAAGTAGGTTATGTGAGATGAGCTAGGCATATTTAACCTCGGGCTTAAGAAACACTTTTGCGGTAATGCGGAGAGCATTTGGAGTCCAGTTCCCCTTCGGAGTTGCAGGTACTACTGGCACAGTGCACCCTTGCCGCAAGCCTGCAACCAAGGAGGAGAAATAGCCGTAAAGTTTAAATATGAGATTTGAACGCGCAACCATTGCTACCCAAGACGGGGCTTCAGCCTCGTCGGCCTGGGCTCACAGCAACGAATGGAATTTGCTGCCCATTTTCCGGACATAATCAAAAGGTCGCCTTGGCAAAGTTGACACTGACAACTAAATCCAGCAGCTGGTTTGCTTTTGCTGGACAGCAGTCGGGTTTATGAGGTTCGGTTAGCGTTTCAAATCAGCAAAATGGCGATTGCGGCAACCGCATTATCGAAATAAGCTGCAATGCACTACCATAGGAAAGTATTAAAGCCGGCACAGCACACCAGTATCCAAACACGGGTTTACGGTACTTTACCTAGACTTAAAAGCCACCATTAAAAAGTACAGAAGAGATGACTGATTGCATCTGGTATTGTTTCGCACAAACCCATGCTAGAATCCAAGCAAAACAGAATTGCACCGAATATATTTCTGGTACAATTTATGTACGAAAGCCAGCTACCTGTTTCAACTTGTCCAGCTCCTAGCCCCCTACATGAACTCAGTTTTGTATCTGGTAAACCCTGCATCCCCGTGGAACCGAAACCTTACGCGGAAGCATATCGAGAAAACGGAAAAATTGCTCGTGACAGTTAGTTCCTTGTATGAATAAAAGAGATTTTCCCGACCGCAAGAAACCTACAACTTCAAGACATAAATATTTTGAAAAACAAATATCTTAAGGATTTATCGCGAAATGTTTTGAAGCGTGGATATCAAATTTCTAGTAACCGCTAATTTTGACCGCAAGTTTGTAGAACCAAAAAGCGCTGAAAGCAAAATGCTGTCTGCAACTTGAAGACTTTCCACAAGTTTCAGGTTTTAATAATTTTTTGCGAATAAAAACGATACACAATTGACCTTCAAAATCAAGATTTGACATCCAAGCTTGCAGGTGTGTCTGACACGCAGGATTTGTAAAGTTTGCTGAATGGTACAATGCAGACTACATTCAAGGCTGAAGTGACGCAACTACAGATTAGATGTCAGATTTGAAAGCCCCGAACCAGTTAAAATTATTTAAAACCGAACAAAATCGTAGATTTGTCGATAAAATGCCATTTCAGCTCCGATGTAGCGTCAGACAACAATTTAATGATACATACAGTTCCCGTGAACAGTCATGTGGCCCGAAAAAAATGAAGGGGGCGACAGTGGATTCTTTAGTTTTCATGATGACGTCGCCTGGCTTTAGCAGTTGCAAAGTCAAATTATGAGATGTGACAGCGGTATCTCTCACATCTTCCTCCCACTTAACCGATCATCGGGAACCTCAAGGGTCAACGTACAATAAATCACCTAAAAACTGTAAGAAACAGTTTTGCGATCAGCAAATAAAATTTGAGCATACCGACGAATTATTGAGCAGATTTCCAATGGAACGGACGGTGGCCAAGATACGTTTCAACGTCTTGTTTGATTTTAATTCGACGATGGCATCTTTTAAATCCTGCATTGGTTCGGCTACTTCCTGCACCAACGTGATACAGTTTAGCTACTTAGTTTCACTTCCGATCTGGGGTCGCCGCACAGAGCAACTCGTGCTCACTATTCGGTGCCTGCGCAGCCTTCCTTTTAGTGCAAGGATTTGCAGTTCGCATTTTAAAAAGCCGCTAGGTTGTATTGTCGTCCGACGATGAGCGGCTAGTCCAGGGGTGGGCAAACTGCGGCCCGCGGGCCGCATGTGGCCCTCGACGAACTTTTGTGCGGCCCGAGAAAGTCTCACGTAAATAATTAAAAAAAATTAATTAATGTAGAAGAACGTGATTGGGTGCGTTTTTCTCATTGATAGACTTTGAAAATCAAATGTGCTTGCGTTTTCAATTGAATAAAACTACTTTGATTCATTTATCTAATAGTTGTTGGTTTTTAATGTTATATCAAATTTAAAATGCAAGCTAATTAGAATAATATACCAATGGGTTTGTTAAAAAGTGCGGCCCTCAGTTAGCTTCCATGACCGCGATGCGGCCCGCAAGCCGAAACAATTGCCCACCCCTGGGCTAGTCATTCATGGTTGTAAAAAACGAAAAGCGAGTGCAACGATGCAGTTGGTGGTAAGCAGTTTATTTCTCTTCGCTAGACTGGCATGTCGCTGGTGCCGACCAACCATACTTAGACATCAGGGTTCAAAACTGTACGATACCACTGCTAAATCGTTCAGCTGCAACTAGCAGCATGTTCGTAGCAGACCGATGTCAAAGCAGAAAACGTGAATGGGAACAGTGAAGTTGCCACCCACCAATGGCAATCTGACCTTCGTGACGGGGATAACAGTTTGCTGTCTGTTTTCATGACTGTTTCGGAACGGACTGCCGATCAGGTTTATGAACCCGTACAACCGCTTCACGCAGCGCTTTCATCCCAAGACAGAGAGGGTGGGTAAAAACCCACACGCGCGCGCGCACGCACGCACTCACAGATGCATTAGAAATTTTTAGATATGCATTAACAGTCAACAAACCCTTTCCAACGAATCATAATCGAGTTTGAAAGCCCAGAGATTTAATCTTGCTTCGAGTTCCGAGACGGAGGATAGAATCAAAAGAAACTGTTCAGCTGACCCGAGAGCGACATCTGGCGACTGCTGCATTCCTTCTTGAATCATGGAAATTTCTTCATCGGTCGGTATCATAGTGAGTAGTTTCTGAAGAAAATGCTATAAATGGCAGCACTTCCAAGCAAAAGTTTACGAAATGCAAGTTACAGAGCATCGAGCTTGCACTATTACTTTTTGTGTTGTCGATATATTATGAGAATTCACTTACAGAGTGGGGCATGACCGAGCGATTACGAAAAACTAGATGACTGACGCAGCACCGTCGTACAAATGATTACACAGCACGGACATGTGTTTCAGTCTCGTTTAACTAGGTTTTCAAAAATGTCAGAACATTTCAAACAGGAATCGCTTTGGCGGGCAGTAGATGCACTCACCTTTGCGTTAACACCATCTCCTTCATTACGCACCATATCTTTCTTTCACTTTGATTCAACATAATAAAAGCGGCAGGCAACATTCAGAAAAAAAAAAGCTTTCCACGCTCAACATGCATACGTTGAAAATTTTTTTCTTAAACTCGTAAAAAATAAGCTGGCTACACCTCGCGTTTTTGCAAAATGCTTCAGCGTAGGCTAAAATACTCCACGCGTGCAAGTGCAACAGGCATTAAAGTCTTACTTCGATCTGTTCTTTGGCGAGGGCAAATTCATCCATGTTGACGATCGCTGACTTTATAGTTCTTGGAGGCGGGAGTTTAGTTAAACCGATGTTGATGGCGTTCGAACGCTTTACGTCCAGCACTCTTAGCTCGTTCTTTTTCTCAGTTACCTGCTTCTGTAATAAATGTTTAACGAGTTACTTCATAATTTCTGAAGCCGTCGTTCACTTTAAAGCAGTGGTTCCCAACAGGGTCCGTAAGCTTGATAATCCGTGACTAAAAAAAGGTTGGGAACCACTGCTTTAAAGCTTATCTACGGCAATCACAGCGAAGGGTGGCTGCTGCTCGCTTGAAAACAGTTCAAGTTCGTTTCGCAGCCTTACTCCTCCCGTCTCGTGTTTGAGGAGTTAAACAAGTTCTCATCGTTCGCTTTGGTTCCGCTTACGGGAAACACGTAACCGTAACGGGTGGGACAACGTTGTGGATAAACCCGCTTCCGAGTTGCCAGTACTGCGGGTGTAGAGCGTTTTTACCGCAAAATCAAAGAAAATAGCAACAAAATGTATTTTTCTACGGCATTATCAATGGAAATTGTCGCAAAATGTATTTTTCGATCGTAAAGAAATATTGCCACAAAACGAATTATTTCTACCACAAAATCAAGGAAAATAATCGCAAAATGTATCTTCCAAGACCACAACAATATGAACAACATTACAAAATCGCATAAGCTGCCGAGTAGTGGTTTCTAAAATGGTAAAAAACGTGATGTTAATTCAGATACCCCCGTTAACGGGGACAAAGGTGGATATTGAAAAATCAATCCCTCTGATATGTTAAAAAGCATCTCAATTGTTCTCTAGACCAGAGGTTCCCAAACGTTTTGCTTCGCGGACCCCTTTTTTGCGGACCCCAATTATAGGTGACATTACTTTTGTCACCCGACTCGCTTCCAATAACAATAATCAAAATACGAATACGAAAGAAAATGGATCTGTCCTCCAAAAAAAAGGTTAACACCTGTATTACTGCCGCGATTGTGTCACTTGCGGTCCGATTCATCGTCAGACTAGAGTTACTTTTCATAATTTCGCGGAAGCGAATTTCCGGGACTTTTTGCTACCCGGGACAAACATTGATTGATTGACTGACCGGGACAAGGCCACGGACCCCAGTTTGGGAGCCTCTGCTCTGGACAACTTAAACGGATGGGTTGAGCGGCCCTGTGTTCCGAATCAAGGCGACTGCGTCATTGTAGTTCTTGAAAGAGGCCGTTCCACCGCGTTTTCCCTGCTTAAACTAAAATTAAACAGCGGCGTACAGGCAACTACGAAGCGGGTCTATCGCAAGTTGTTCAATGCATCACGGACACAAAGCCTATTGTGAGTGAACGGAAAAATATATTGATTGCTAACCACACCCAAGAAAGATGCTACTTACTTTCTGCGAAGCGTCTTTGCTCTTCAGTAGAAAAAGATTAACGAATTTATCCGATTCGATTTTCACGTCTTCAACGTCATTCCATACTGTCGAGGCCTTACCAACGCCGTTCGAAGGAGGTGTTGACGCCTAAAAGAAGGAAGCAATCATGCAAAACAACTTGGCAACACCAGTTGCACGAAGCGCAATGTATATGTGACAACCTGTAGGAAATTTTAATGGCGTTCTACGAAAAAAATGACAGCGCAAAGATCGGTTTTGCTAGCGCATTCCGCAGGGTACCCTGGAATATGTTTACGTAGTGAGGACACTTTTATTCAAACAATATTACCCCAACAGAGTTCAAGCGAAAATCGCCATTGAGCAGGAGAAGGGGAAGAGGCAGCACAACAAGGTGAGTGACAATAACAAAGAAGTTAAAAATGACTTACTTCTTTCCAGAATAGCCTCACTGTACGAGGCTTTATCGACTCCGAAGTTTTTAAGGAGGGAACGCCAGAGGGTGGCGGCGGGACACCAGGAGGAGGCGGTGGTGGAGGGGGTCCTCCTGGTGGTGGAGGAGGCGGTGGAACGCCACCCATAGGTGGGGGTGGAGGAATACCTCCCATTGGTGGAGGTGGAGGGATTCCAAAAGGGGGCAGAGGAGGACCAGACGAAGGAGGTAATTTTGCAGAGGGAGGAGCAAGGGGGTCGGCATCATCCAATTCGGAAAGGCCAGTAAAATCAAAGCCATCGATTGCAAGATTTTTCTGCAAAGCAATTATCAAACACATTTTAATGCTGTGCTAGTTATGTGAAGGATTTCGTCATCGCAACAGTAGAGAAGCAAACTATCAAACCATTGAACAAAATCAGTCGACCACGTTTTTGATTAATTTTGCTCACACCATGGCATACGCAAAAATTTGTCACGGGGAGGGTTTTGGTTTCTATCATTAAAAACGCCAAAACCACGATCGATCAAGGGGGTCCGGGGGTATGCTTCCCGGTAAAAATTTTAAAAAATGTTCTTGCCTTGTAAAACAAGTTTTAGGCAAATGATTGCATGAATTTTTTTATTAAGTTGAAAAACTGTATATCTACAGTAATCATGGAGGAGATTGACCCCCAACCTCCCCGTGCGTAACCCACTGTGCTCACAAGCTTTTGCGGTTATAACTGTTGCGTCGGAAGACCGGAAGCATTTTCAGCTATTCACTCAGCAATACCCATCAACTGGCATCAAAATTTACAGCTGCAAGGGTTGAGCAGAAATTCAAATACTTCGCCACACCTGTTGAAATATTTTAATGCAAACAAGCATTAAAGATCTTGTTTGCATTAAAATATCTGCATTAAAAAAAATCTGTTTCGTAATTAGATATGGCAAAAAAAGTAGTGCGTTAAGCATCTTATTTCAACAAGGAACCTTTTGCTTAATCGACATACCAATCATTTTTTAATGCTGATTTGGCCCTGTATTTCCAGTACAGGCGTTGGTGTTGCTAACGACAAATTTACTGCTTGTAATCTGCTCAGCGGAAAATATCGTGCAATGCCGTTTCTAATAACCGTACAACGCAGTATTGGCTCAATTTTAAACGCGCGACCTCAGTCGCCATAAAAACTACGATCCAGCAACTTAGCCGTAAACAATGAAACGGCCCAAATTTGTCAACCCCAGTGCTGAAAACAAACTTCGGGATAACTTTTTTTTGAAAAAAAGCCACCAAGCCTCATACGGTTTTGGCGGGCTACCGCATCGCTCTTGATTTCACTTTTTTTGCCGGAATTTACAACTTTACGACTCGTAAAAGATTTCCGAAACGGTAAACGATTCTTTATTTTTCCCGAACTCCTTCCTCAATAATGGGGCATGGTGGAAAATCATAGAGCCCCAGGACCAGAGCAACTGTCCGTAGCCTGGACCAGAGATTGAACCAGCCAATTGCCTTCTTATTATGGTGCTGTGGTCCAACCTAGCTGGGTTGGTTCGAAATGACTGTTGGCCTTAAGTGTTCCAAGTGTCCTGGACACTCCTTTGCCGAAAGGTTCACTTGTTTTCCGCTCTGAGGCTGCCAAATTAGAGACATTTTATTACTCTCCGACTTGATCACGTTAGTGACTATAATTTTCAAGACACAACACTCACGTGATCGCTTTGCGCAATCAGCTTCTCCCACATCACGTCGCTGTCTTTTTTGATGATCGGTGGCGGCTCGATGACAGCACTCTCATTGGAATGGTTTATTTGCGACGCAGGATGGTTGGAATGCGATAAAGAAATTTTGCGCAGTTTTTCAGTCATTGCTTTAACGTTAACGGGAGCGTCAGACGTTTCGTCATTTTCGGTCGACGCGGTCTCATCGGAACCTTCGTCGCTTTCAGTCTGCTTTGAAGCTACCGCTTGGTTTGAATAAAGCATATCCATCACAAGCTTTTTATCAGTAGACATAACGTCGCTGCTTCGTTCCATTTCGGAACGATTCGGAATTTTTTCTTCGGCTTCAGAAGGAGTCGGAATTTTATTTCGAACTTCGGAAGAAATCGGAGCTGTTTGCTCCGGTTGAAAATTTTTGTCTAATTTCAAAGATAATTGTCCAGGATCGGAATTTTGTTCCGTTTTTCGGTTTAACGACGAAACGTCTCCGTTAGGAAGCTGGATTATGGGAGGAGGCGCAGTATCGGGAATTTGGGACTGGCTTGTCGGCTGAGGGTGTCGCTGACGGCGTCTCGTTCGTACAACGTCCCCGTTCGCTAGCGACTGTGTACGCTCAGGGGTCTGTCTCTGTTTTAGTTGCTGTTGTTGTTTTTCTAATTCAATTTGTTGTTCTCGTTCCAACTGTTTCTGTTGCTTTAATCTTTCTTGCTCTTGCTGCTGCTTTAATTTTCTTTCTAAAGTGACGTAATAGCAGTGATGACGAGATCAAAACTCAGTAAAAGCAGCCTAACCATACACACGTACCTTGTCTTCTTTCAACCACTTTACTGGACGATGCTGCTGTGCGGGTGGGTGGAGGAGGCGGGGCTTCAGGAGTGCTTTGAACGGGCGTTCCTAGTCAACAAAAAACTGTTAACAAAGCCAGGGAAAAATAAAATATACACGCCGAGCCTTGCCGTACAGCAATTCCTATGGAAACAAAGCCTGTTTGCTGGCGTACAGTGGCGTTCTTCGTTTACTGTTCTGTCAATATTACAAGAAATACTGGGATCTACCTATAAATTTTATACCTCCCAATCTGTCAAACACAAGGCTGAGAGGTAGATTCCATCTACATATACACTAATCATTTGAAAATTTTGATCACTTCTATGTAACCAGGCAAATCGCCAGATGGGCAATGTCATTAACTACTAGTTGTGGTATAGGCTACGGCAAGTAGTACCGTCCATTCTACCAACGAAGCGAGCTAGTGAGCGTATTTTCGCCGAAAAAAAACTACTAAAGCGTGCAAGTGGAATCAACAACACAAGCTACTCATGCGGCGTATGTCTATTTCCAACAACTGACTTTTGCGCCTGATTTTGAAAAGCAAAAAGCAAACCTGCAACTTTCAATGCAGTTCGGTGCAAAACGAAACAGCATTTAAAATAAATTTACAATCCCAAACCACAATCCCAGAGTAGAACGATAATGTTACCATCAGGTAGGCTATTTCCAGGTACGTAGGCTTGAGGATCTAAAAACGTCATGGAACTCACCTATATTCTGCACCGGTGCTGCATTCGAATCGGCACCATTAACAAGGTTACGTCTGCAAAATGAACCTGTTTAAGATACAATCGCTATAAGTAAGCATAAAACACAGCAAACCACCACACACCACATGCAATAATACAGGCATGCTGGAAACACTTCTTTCAACTTCCATTCTTCGAGCTAAGGCAATAGGGTTTTCCACACTGCGCTTATCGTTGGTTCGAAGTTGAAGTAACAAGATTAGCCAAATAAAGTAAACAACATTCTAAACAAACTTTGCGGAAGCAAGACTCAAAGGCTTAGGTTGTCTGCATGCATTGTAACAAATCTTCCAACTTTGGCCCAACTACTTGCACATGGACAAAAAATACAGCGCAATGGGCACATCTTAAGAGTCTTGCTCATCACCTATCCTCCTCCTGCACTCTTGCAAGACGTGCTCTCCTCCGCATTTCTCTTCTTGTTCCATCTTCAGCAGTCGATTCAATCGCGCTTGGACGTGTTGGGATGTAGTTAATCACGGGAGTACACAGCCTGCATGCAAATTAATATGGTGCCACAGAGGGTACAAAGGTTATAGAGGTCAAACGTCATACAACCTCAGGTCGGCATCGAGTGACGGGCGGCCGTTTTGTTCTTTTTCTTTTTGCGCTATACTAGGAACTTCCGAAGTAGTGCTTACTCTGTAAAAGCCACAAGCACATGCAGCAAAACACTGTTATTAGTAATTAACACATGCAGTCTTAAAATAAGAGCCTGTTTCCACTTTCACGCTCTGCAGGCGCACGCTGGAGCATGTCATGCTATGCCATAAGCGTCAAGCTATGAAGAGCGCGTATTAAACCAAGAAACTAAAAATACTCCAATATGCACTCGTAGCGTACGCCGGGATACTCTCGCATACGCCTGGAGAGTGAAAACCGCTCAAGACACGTGGCATTGTTAATTAGAAATCTCACAAAAGCTGTTATCGAACAAAAACGTTAATTAAAACTCGTCATAAAGTAGACAAAACACCGCAAAATCAAAGCACAAGGCATGGTCGGTTAGTTGGCCTCCGAAAAAAAAACAATTTTAACCTTCTAGGACTTCGACGCCTCATTCTGGGAGTTGTCTGTATCTCGTCAACCACGACAGGCGAAAGCGTTTTCTGGTTTTCGCTTTAGGAAAATTACTCAAGTTAACACCAGATCAAGTAAAAGGCTCAATCAAAAAACGATCCGAAGTCTCTACAAACTTGCAGGATAGGACATATGGCCGAAATATCGGTAACTTGGTCAGGTTGGCAATGAATTTTTAGTTGGCAGATTTAACAAGCATTTGAAAGGGAAATGTTGACACTTGGTAACTCCGAAGCAGGTCTAGACAATACTGTCCCGCGTTTAGCGCTGACACTGTCGCTGTCCTGCGAGTCTGCATTCTACATAAATACGCAATAAGTGATGAACAATTAAATGTAGTGAGTTCCAATCTCAACGACATCGTTGCAATCTTCTGTGGCAGGTAGGTTTGAAGCGGCTGTTGGCACGCCGACATTCAATCTTGTTACACTAAACCACGGTGTCCCAAACTTTTGATGCTTTGGAGCCCTTGAAGCGGTCGTAACATTAATCGCCAAGCCGACAAACAAATTTAAATAGAATTTCAAAAGATAACATTAACACTTATCAATCGTTATTTGATGACTAGAACGCATCTGCTGTTTTGTACTTAAAAATGTTTCGAATTCGGGCTTAATAAAAGAGAATCTTACGTAAATATGCATAAAAAATAGAAAAATTGTAAAATAAAATAAAAGAGATAAATAAAATGCTAATCAATAAAAAAATGGCTTTCAAAGTCCATAGACTTTTCTGGCGAAGCCCTGGGGCTCCGTACGGGGCACTTTGGGAACATATGTTTTAGAGAGTACAAAAAGCAAATTTTGCAGCAGGTTTTAATTGAGCAAAGTTCTTTGTTTGTGTCCAAGTCAAAGTGACAATAAATTTTTCAAAATCTCTCAAGCTTCTTGTTTGTATTCTTGGTTTGCGGAGCCCCTAAGCTTCTCTTGCGGAGGCCTGGGGCTCCGTACGGAGCACTTTGGGAACCTCTGCACTAAACTATAGAGTTTTCACACATGACCGCCCACTTAAAGGTGGATACTAATTATCATCAATTGATTGTACGTTTAAAAGCATTTTCAATTCCGATAAATTGTTAGGAAAAAGAGCTACGCGCAAACACATTCGGAACAATCTTGATCACTTATAAAAAACAGTACTGCCTTGAACGCAACACGGTGTTAACTTCAGCCTTAATATAAAATGCTCGTACCTTTTTCTTTGAAGCCACGGTTTCGGACTCGAATTGGGGTCTGGTATTCTTTTGGGGGCTGGGGGCTCTTCAACTTTAACGGGAGCTTGGACAGGAGCAGCGGAGGGTTCCGGAACGGTTTCTTCTACCGAAGAACTGTTCCATGAATGACGCCTTCTGCTCTTACGATCAGCACTTAGTTCCGATTTTGTACGATAACGATTCCATCTAAAATGTTGGTTGGTTGGTTTACACTTCCTCTTCCTTGGTATTGAGGTATGGCGCGAAGAGCAATCCAGGTTCACACCATCAACCTAATTGAATTAGGCTAGTGGAAAAGTGGCGGCCCATTTCGAACCAGTCATGAATGCAAATTGCCGACTGGTAGCTACACCAACATCAAGGCGGACTGCCATTAGTGGATACCCAAAAGTCGCCTCTTACGACATGCTGGGTGACCAGCTTCACTATTCTAACCCGGTGAAGCGCGGGTCATCTAAAATGTTCGTCATGTGAGTCGTCACGAGTGCGAAGATTGAAACCAGTAAAAGCACTTCCTGCACCGCTATAAAAGGTTAGTGGGCACCAGCGTTTTCTTGTCGTTTTTTGGCCATTTGGCATCAGCCAAAAACTTTTAAAGGCATCCAACTTGGTTGCTTTGTCATACCCTTCTTAAAAGTCGCTTTTGTTGCTTAAACATAACTGTTAGTGATTTTTATCTACAGTGTGTTAGAAGATACATTATGCACCTAGGTTGTGAGAAGACATGTGCTTTGACATAAAGTTGGCACGTGATCAAATAATTGCCCATTTACCGAAAAACGCCTCAAAAAATACTATGGAGGTTAGTCGGGTACACAACGTATCTATAAAAGCATGTCTTGCTTTTACTGAAATTAAAACTAGTTTAGCGACTATTGGTTAAACGAGGGTAAATTGTCGCTCAAATTTTAGAAACTCAGTAGCACGTTAATCTGATATGTAATGATATTACTACGCATACTTTATCCCTGAAGCATCAGTAGGTGTTGTAGGAATATCATCGTCGCCGTCTTCATGCTTTAAAGCCATCTGCAATTAATTGTAATCTTAAGATTAACATTGCTTGCATAGGAACTATTGTTTGCTTTATTGATTTTTTAAATAGAAAAGTACCGCGCACGCAGTTAGACAAGATAAAGTGAAAGAAAAAAAGTGCATGCGAGTTTACGGCGAAGAGGCCAGGAAGCAACGACGGATTCGAAAGTTTTCTATTCAAGTTTTGGACTTCACATTGCATAGCGCCAGATTCAAAACCGTAAACGTAATCAGCAATGATTAGAAAAAAATCCACTGAACACACGCTTGGTGGTTATAGACCGATGCAAAGATAGATTGAATGGTGTAACGTAGCCAGCACATCTGCACCATGATACCCGTTGCAGCATCTGAAAAACGACCTAAAAACCATTTTTAGGTTTTAATTTCAGGACTACATCGAAAGCAGACATATACGCTTACAGTTTAATCAACATTGCATAAAATGATAAAGGACGACATTCAACTAAATTGGTTACAGAAAAATGAAAGCAGTTTTCTTACCTCATATATTTTGAATTGTTCGACAAGTTCCAAGTCATTTCCTTTCTTATTCATGTGACGCTGAAAAAGACAAAAGATGTGTAAACTTTTTTGTACCACTGCGAGTCGTAAGTGATGCATTTCAGTTTAGTAGCACTAATCGAAAGCATTGGGATTGTTCCGAACTCTAAGACATAGTTTGGAATTATCTATCTCTCGCAATCGCCTTTAACTGGTTAGAAAAGTGCCAAACCAAAGACTCGCCTGTAAATGCAAGTCAGATCAAAGATGGTTTGTGGTATATCGAAAGTTGGCCAGTTTAATAACCAATAGGCTTCTTGAACAGAATCAGTTCTTAAAATCCGGTTTTGTCTCCGTAAACGGAAGTCGCGGATTCGCCTCATGTTCCTCGCAACCTCACAATCAGCATTGCGTCATTTTGTTCTGTTGATGACACCTTTCTTCTTTAATTCACTTTTTTTGATTTTTCAACTGCTTTTCTTAAGTCATTTTCGGTCGATCTCGCCTTCTTCTTCCAACCACATCAACATTCAACGCTTTTAACAACACGTCATCTCTATCCCACCTAAAATACAACTGTACCATTGCAACTTTATTTGGTTTGGCAGGTCTAAGTCTATCCATAGCTTCTAAACCTAGCATATCCATGGCTTTTCCTTCTATCAACTACCTCAGCACCTCAGGTTGCTCTTATTGCTGCTATCTCGTTCTTCTCCAAATCGCCATCTCAGTTTTCCTCAGGCACCACGCCTCACTTGCGCACAACATCACCGATCTTGAAACAACTCCAATAGATCCTTTCTTTCATCCTTAATGACAGTCTTTTTCGATGGAGTAACTCCTTACATTCTCTAAATTGTATAAAATCATCTGTTTTTGCTGTTACCGCTGTCTAACTTCCACCACCGGCTTTCAACCTGTTCTCTTTAGCAACACCTGGTTATAAAAATGATAATTCCACATTTGATTCCAGTGTTCTTTGCATAATCTCAACGAGTTTTTCACAAACATTTTTCCTGATTCGAAGGTACTTTCTTGGTTTTCGCGCGTTTCCAATGTACTCATTTACCAATTTCGCGCACAGCACTGAATTCGCAAACACTCTTTTACAGCATCTAACCCACGCATTGACTTAATACTTTGTTATTTTTCCTCTCGAATTATCTATTATCACTACTGTGCTCCTGCTAAAAGCGTTTCAAATCAATTGGTCTTTCTTGATCGCAGTATTACAGACTTACAGTGGAGCGTGCCGCAAAGAACAAAGCAATTCTTAATGTGAGAAGGTCTCTTACAGCCAGAGAATACAGGCATACAACTAATTAACTGGATTTACTTCTGAAATTTCGTTAATATGCTGTTCTTCAAGAGCATCGGTTATGTCGTAGAACGTATCTTGATCAGGCACATTACTCAACGTTTTATTGATGAGAGTCATTGCAAAAACAAGAAGTTCTGAATCGATTCCATCATTCTCGCCCAGAACTCCCATCACGTTAGACCACATCTTTTTACCTGTAAAACAAAATCAAACACATTGCAATAAAGTGAAATCTCGAAGTTTGATGAAAAAGCCAGACTTCGTGCTCGAGCAGCTTGGCTAATGAAGGACGAAAAGGCAATTAACGGAAGACTAGGCTACGGAAAAAATCGTAAAAAACTTTTTTCAACACCTAAATAACGACTGGCTTGCAAAACCTCGTCCTACGACGAGTTGCAACAGAGCAGAAACAGTGATCGTTTACACGTGTACAAGTTAACGTGTATCACACATTCCCAAAACCTTTCAGGTTCTGCGATCAAGGTTCTATGACTTCGAATCTTAACAAAACGGCAGTTGCCATTCGCACTGTTTTAAGGAAAGTTACTCTCTATAGTGTAGTCTAAGGATAACAAAATAATCTTTAGTAGAAAACTGTCTCTAGAGATGTCAACGCATACTTGTGCTTTCTATTCCAACCTTACCTTGTCTAGAATCAACGTATTGCACGGCACGTATTAACACCAACGCATTAGTTTCGGCATATTCGGCAAACACAAGCAGCAGCTTCAGGCTGGTTTTGACCACAAGACGATACTAAACACAAAACAAAACGCTTCAGCTTTAGGCATTAGCACTGCAAGCTAAATTAAGTCATTCGCTACGAAGCAAGTTGTTACTGACGCAGTGTTTGTCTACCCCTAATCGCCTACTTTAGCATCAGACTTTGACAAGCAAGCAAGCTTTTCAATTCTTAATGTACTTCCTCGTGAATAGCAACGTCGTTCGCGGCAGGAGCATCAACTTATTCGTCCAGAAGTCATGAAAGCGTTCACTGCTGCACGGCATTTCGAACAGAGTTGATGTTACTGACAATTTATGCGTGACACATATGCTTTTGACCGCACGATGCTTTCTAACCACTCACCGATGATGCAATCAATGAATAGAGCCATCTTATTGTGTCATTGTGACGTATTACACCTTCCATTCCATCAATGTACAGCATGATTTGACCCAGTGCTAATCAAAATAAAATTAAAATTACTTGACAGCATTAAAAAATTAAGTAGATAAGGAGAAAAGGAATGCGTAGGTCAACGCGCAATTTTCAATTTTTGCGATTGTGTTGATACGGTTTTTATCACACGATCCAATGTGGGTAGTCATTAGCTTCATAATACCTCTAATCGGCAGCAGCTACAGGGTTCTAATTGTAAGTTTTTCGAGTTTCTCGAGCATCTTGGGTACCGTAAACAGTGTCTTTAGGTCAGTGGTTCTCAACCTTTATTCTCACATTTACCCCTTGGCAAATTTCATAAGCAGAATTTACCCCAAATGTATTTATATCTATACACCACCACAAATGGCTATTGCACTGGTTCTCAAAGTGCTCCGAGCAGGGCTTTGTAAACGCAAATTCGGTTTAAAGAGAGGTCGCTGACCTTTTTTTTTTTGGAGAACACGATGTCCACCTGCGGTAAAAGGTTGATGCGCGGTGGGCCCGCGTGACATGACACGAAATATAACAATTCGCTGACATCAATCGGCAAGAACCGATGTGATTCTGTTTCTCAAAATATATTGTGGGGCTCCGTAGGTGATGGTCAACCTCATCATGGGCTCCGTATGACCAAACTTTGGAAACCTCTGGCCTATTGTAATGGGTAAGAGTGTGAATTTTTTGCTAACAAAATTTACCCCCAAGGCAGGTCAGATTTACCCCCAAGGGGTAAATCTACCCCCGGTTAAGAACCCCTGCTTTAGGTAATAATCCCGTTACAAAACTCAAACAAATTACATGTACTTTGTGCAACTGTTTTTTTTATGATTTTTTGCAATTCCTACAGTTATAAGCTCATGGCGAGCTAGCTCTTCGTTTCTGTAACACTATTGCAGGCGGAAGTAACGGAGAAAATAATGTTGACTCCACATTAAAGCCAACATACGTTAAAAAGATAAGTGTTTCTATTTCAACAGACAGACAACGCGGTAATAAGTAACGGCGGAAATTTTTAGCTGGGCAAACAACTTTCCTTTGTCTCGTAGCTAGAAGGGTAATATTACGCTTTCGGGAGAAGTCAACCTCAAGGAGCTTACATAAGTTTCCTGAATTTGCAAGGATATTCTGTGGCAAGAAGCTACGAGTTTTAACTAAGGAAAACATCCGGCGCTGACCACAACGAGCGAATGGACGCAACCAGCCATTACGCTAATGTACGCGACATATATTTAATGTATATTGGGGTTTTATGCATCACAATTGCAAGATAAAGAATTTGGAGCATAAAGTGACTTATTATTGGCTTTGATTTCACGAATGAGGTGAAAGCTGCCTTAAAAAAACATTGATAAGTTCGTTCTACGTCATGCCTCTACAGAAGTACAAATAACTGCTTAACATTAAGTACAATATAATCTATTCATGGCCAGTAAGCGTATGTCACATGGATTAAACAAACACTTATAACATTTTTTCACTTAGAAGTTCTAAAAGATATGAATGCCAACGAGAAGAGATGGCCGCATCTAGGGTGAGTCAACCTTAGGCCCAACAAAATGCATAAAAACCTCACACTTTCCACAAATGAGCATTTTTTTTGTTCCCTGACAACCAATTTTTATGAACTTTCTTCTTCACTGAATTGCTTAAAAGCTAGGTTCCATTACGAGAATGAAGATAACGACAATACCACATGGCACTCTCTTTTACATATAGTTTTAGCAAACAACCTTACGCTCAAGCTTCAGCACTGCATTATAATTAGTCTCAACTTAGTTGATAAATAATTTACCTCTTAAAATGTAATTCTGGTAATTCTGATCAGCTTCAGCTCCGACTTTGATAAGGCAAGTGAGACCATCTGCGTTAACAAACTCGTGCACAAGGTCTTTGTCGTCCTGTAAAAGAAATTCTAACATTGAAGCGGTGTATCGAAACCGTTCGTCTTAAAGCTTTTGTAGTTGCATCTCAGCGATTAATATCAGGTCGCATAGCAGTAGCATGACTAATGTACTGTAGGTTGTATGGCAGCATCAGACTGAACTTCAAATCTGAATCGACTGAGTACTGACAATTATATTAATAAAAGACAATTGAATACCAGCAAATATCGGCAACTAAGAAAACGTTCAAAATGGACGAGTTATCTAGCGGATGGCAAAAACTACAATACCCAACGTCACTCGATAAACGGTCAACACCAAGCTTAGTAACTTAAAAGTTGCGCTTTGGACAAGGTATTGGTTCATAATTAACCACTTTTTCCAAAAATTTTACCTTGGTAAAAACCACTGTCAATATAATATTTGTCCTTAAGCTTTTGAGTGGCATTTTCCTGATAATTTACATTGCATGTCCCCTAAATTAACAATTTAGATAAAAGACGACAAGCTGAAAATTTATTATACATTACGTCAAGTGTAATTAAAAAAGTGATTTACAACCAAAACCAAGAAGAACGCGTGCGGCTGGACTAATTATACAGCCTGGACAGAGCATTCGGAATGTAAATTATTAGGTCACAGTGAGATGTTTTAAATATAGTAACTTTCAACATTCTTGAGGCTCGCCTGTTCTGCAGCCGTCGGCACCAAGGCAGCCGCGAGTCCAAACGCAAAAACAAAAAAAATCGCTAGTGGTGCATCGCCCTAAAACGCATCATCATTCCTTTGTGGGTATTGACTTCATGATGTTTGTTGTTCAAGCAGAGATGCCGTGACGGACTGACTGCTCGGTCCTAATACTTCCTAGCTACGGAAAGACGAAAAATCCCGTAAAGCGCTTTTCCCGATGGCACAGCAACCAAACTTGCGGGCTTTTTCACGACGCTCTTCCTTTTGTGCTGAGAGCCGAGCAGAAAAGCTGTGAAATCTTTGGTCAAATCCGGTCGGGACATGCAAGCAAGCAACCTACGGCATTCAAGGCGGTGGCCCTCACCGCTACGTCAATGAAACAGTCTAAAAGGAGCACAACGAAAAGTCAAACCACAAGCAACCAAGCTGTACACTATGAGCAACCACAATACAACAAGACTCCTTTCGATGAAATATTTATCTTATTAATTGATAGACTTTGCAGCCACACCGACATCGACAGAATGCATGAAGCCAAGGCCTCTAACACAATAAACCATACACCAATAATGTAGAAGAGCCTGTCAAAAAACCTTTTTAGCTATCAGCACGTTAAGGTAAAAGAATGGCCACTGAGTATGAAACGAGAAAGAACTGATTTCTTAAAACCGGCTTTGTCCCTGTTAACAAAGGTGGCCGGATTCACTCCCTGTTTCTTTCAATTTCATAAACAGTTTTTGCACCATTTCGCTCTGGGTAACATTTACCATTTATTCTCTTCGCTCTGAAGTAACGTCAAAACGCTAGTAATATCAAAACGGTCGTTCGGTGTATTTTAGTCGAAGTTGAAAGATCAAGTTAATTGAACACGTGCATGAAAATCAACTGTAGTGTAGTACCGGTATGTGCGATTTTAGGTCAATATCCATAACTTCAACTCTGGTACCAGACCTATCCAAGCGTGAAAAAAGCCCGTTTAAGTGCACTGAAAATTAAAGATTTACCATCTGACACAGCTAATTGCGTTAATTACAGCCTGTAAAAAGCATCAATAAAAGCATAACATTAATTAACCTCTACATAATGCACGCATCCTCGCACATCAGTTGCGCACGGCGATAAAAAAGTGTACAAGAAATTCAAACAGGTATACTATCGCTGAAAACCTGGATTCGAATCTCTTATCCAGCTCTAAATCTGGTTCTGTAGGTCGGTATAGATCTTTTTGTAATTGGAGTATAGCACAAAAAGGGCAAGTAACTGACAATAACCCTAAAAAATCAGCGCCAATGCAGTAACTGCAGTGGAGTTGTAACTTAGTCCATTTCAGCTGAACATGATATAACGATTGGAACATACTCAAAGTTCGATTTAAAAATTCAGCAAAAAGTGCTTCGACAAAACCAACCACTGCTATCAAGATAGCGAAAAGTCGTGGTTTCCAAAGTCATGGCCGATTTAACTAGGCAAAGTAACAGGCGGAAAAAGCCATCTTTTTGTTTTAATAGATTAAAATTTTCGCGTGTCACTTTGGTGTCTAATCAGAATATGCACTTAAATCAGCACTTTTCAGGTGGCAAACTATTTTCGCGCGAGCATACACATTCGCAGACTCAAAGTACACTGTGTAATTAAACAAGTTATGTTAAGCGAAATAATTTTTCACGTCGACAAGTTTCATTTGTCAAAAATATCGGCGCAATGGTAGTTAATGCACATAGAATGTTATTACCTAATGCTGCCGCAGTATGATATTTATAACTGGAAACTGTGATCATTTCAGTCGTCATAGCACATTTACAATAAGTCGCCACAATTTAGCGAAAGTGTCTTTGCGGATTCATCCAAATCCCTGGGCGGCCTCACGGTTAAGAGCTGCCATTGATGTTTGACTAAATTTTTGTATCAGCCTTTCGAGACGGGCGCATTTCAAAAAAATTATTACACTACTAACGGGCGCAATTTTTAAACTCAAGGTCATTTTTTGGAGATCAGTTTGTGGGTGAGACCCAAAAGCCGCAACGTTTCGAACGGCGCAGATTGCACACCCCTGCTTTAAAGCTTGCGTACGCAGTAAAAACGCTTTGCTCTAGGTATTGATCGAACTTGATAACAACTGCATTGTATCAGTTTTCACGTCAAAACAGTAAATATTTAGAACTGTTTACCAGTAGTGGTAACAGTTGACATACCAAATATGTCAAAAGTTTTACTCAAAACAAGTCCACGAGCCTGTGAAAGAATCTGAATATATCAAGCTTTCAATCACAGCCAGTTCTTTTCTCCCTGAAGCTCGCCATAAATGGAAGTCATTGAAAGGCAGCATAAACCCGTATTTGTCCTGTTGAAAGCGCATGTCAACGATAGGCATTCTTATTCCATTTTACAGATTAAAAACCCCGCAAAGCTTTGTCTGAGCCTTTTATAGCAACTCGCAACTATTTCAGTCCCTAAGTCGACCTTATATATAATCAAGTACTATAGATCATTATGGATGTCAAGCAGTGTTCCCTCTTAGATTTTATTAAGTGCGTAACCGCCGGCGCAAGTGCGAAATTGCAAGCAAATATACGAAAACCGCCCGACAAACTTTGGTGGACATTGCTGAACAAACCGCTTCACCAGCCCAAGTAACGTATTTTCAAGTAAAAAAGATAGTTTTGGTAGCCTACTGCTGTTCAGTGTACACGCTAAGCGAAAAAAAGATGTCGTTTACCCCAATTCAGATCTCGGATCCTTCGTCCAAAAGTTTTTCGAAGGCAGGTAAGCGCCTGACGTAAACATCACGTGACAGTAAGGCAACAGCGACTTGCAAGCCACGCGCGCACTGTTTCCACGCTTTATTGTACAGTAGTATTAGTCGAACGGCTTCGTTGATGACGTCAACTTGACTACAATAACGTGTCATTTCCCTCAGAATTCCAATATTTCGGATACTTTGCAGTTTGCCTATATCATTGTTTTGCGTATAATCCCACCCTTTGTTTTGCCTCAGGCGTATTTTTTAAATTGTGGCATTGTGAACGAACCTAGTTCAGAGCTTTTCAACCGATTTTGGCATATGGGCTCATTTTCGAAACGTACGGAAGCACGTAACCCAAAGATATATTTTTCTCAATTTTATAGGCGACTTCAAAAAAGTTATCAAAGTAAATTTCAGGAATGTCCAAATAAAATAAAGCAAGTCGTCAAAAAAATTTTCCAGTTTGACTTGATGTCAAGGGTAAATAAAGTACTAGCCTCGTGAAAACCTTTGTTCGCTGATTGAAAATCTCTGATCTAGGCCATCATTATCTGTCGCGAACGATTTTTTAATTCGATCAAGATGCTAGTTTGCAAGTTGTAGCTTGTTTACTCTGCAACATCTTTCGCAGCAGCAACTGCTAGCTGTGTGTCAAAGATCTTCAAAGATGGCCCAAGAACAAGTCCGAACAACAACTGTATGGGCGTTAGCGCAGAGTTTTCAAAATTTGCAAAGGGGAGGGGGGAGAAGAGGCAAAACTGTGACGTCGCGCTAAATGTGGTCACTGAACCTCTGCAACCTGTTCAACAGTAATTCGTAAACGTTCCGCAATGTCGGGTTACCAGTGCATGTAAATAAAATTGGTTTATATCTATGCCGAACACCAACATAAGCATGAAAAATACTTTTCTAAACTTACTGGACGTTAGGTGGGCTACCACAACTGACACCAGAGCAAAAATTACTGCGAACTTCAATTGTTGCTTGATTATATTAAAATAATTAAACTAGTTACACTTCCCAATCGTAATCAATTAAACAGCAGGGTTTTGCAAATGCTAGTAAACTTTCCATCTAAATTTGGAAGTATTTGACGACCAAAGCCGCATTAAAAGGAGAAAATTAAGCTTTTTGTACGATATAATAGTCATGTTGTGTATGTTTTGCTTTCTTCCTTAAACGTATCTCAGAAAGCAATATTATTGATGAGCGATAACAAATTTCACCAGTCTCGTCATCTTATTTCACAAATCACGCATAAAACAAACGAGTTAATTTTTAGAAAGTTTTGTCCCAATTTCGAAAAAATAGCGAACCGCAGTGATCTGGCTAGGTATTGTGACGAAAGTAACGATAGCTTTGAGACACTGCCAGAGCTTTTCTACGGGACCCTCAATGATATATAACTGCGGTAACATGACTGGATAAATATTTTTTCGCTCTTATTAAGTTTTAATTAAGCATTGACCGAATGAAATTCCATCTTTTGTGAAAAGCATTCGAAACTTGACCGAAGTAAAGGAACAGAGAAATTCATGGACGCGGAAATGCGCGGGTTTGGTAAACGCAGCTTTCAAGTCTAGCAAAAAATAGAAAAGCTGATATTTGTAACTGCGCATAAAGCTACAGGGTCTTACTTAGAAGCGCTTACTGCAAAAAAAAAGTAAAGTCCATTGTTCATTTAAACCACATAGTTCTACTGCATTTGCGAGGGGGGCTGCCCTTTCCGGAAAAATATTTGGGAGGACCCCACCTACTTTACCCGGCGCCACTAACCACAGGCAGATGTAAAAGACTGCAATAGCAGTGCGCGAGCAATTACGCTTTAAAGGAAGGTTTCTTTGCGCAGTGTACAACTTTTTGAAAGATTTTGACTATTTAGTGATTTTTCATTACACTGGTAAACGTGATCAAGGTGATACACCTTAATGTTAATTCAAAAAACAGTTTTGGAATGGTCAATCGTGAACGGTAATTTTTACAATCCCCTAGAGTTACTACCGAATTTTACTGCACAAATTGCCTTTCAAGCAATCAACATTAAGAAAGGCTACATTTTAATGTAAAACGTTTTCAAAGAGATTGAAACTAGAACTCGCACTTTTTTCTTTACGTTGCGGGCTCATTTCTATCATGACTGGTAAGCTATCACGGCACGTAGCTGACAGCCACATTGTGTTTAAAAAACATTTTCGGTGGTATTTAAAACTGAAATTGGTTAGAAGTGGTATTCTTTTTCACTTTTAGTTTTCATAACTGGCAAGTGTGAGATTATTTATTTGTAATTACCAAAAACTAAGCCGCTCCTTCAAAAAATGGAGTTTTTGTGCTAACCTGAAGCCGAGAGCAAGGTGTTTTTATATTATCAAGCACGATTGAAATTGGCGTTGAAGCGTAAAGAAAACATATACATTTTAACTCTTTCCGGTTTCGAACTTCCCTTGGAAAATCAGTCCTTTTTTAAACTGTAGTTTGAGAGCTCTTCGGTAATGTTGCTCTTTAGCTACGATTGAAATCGGCCGGCAAAAGTAAAGAAAAACAACTTTTTAATTTGCTAAATGTTAATCGCTCCAGAGACAACTTGCTATACAAAAGATATTGAAGTCGCGGTCACTCGCTGTTGTGTCACAACCACGCGATGTTTACGCGAGGCGTTGCACTGCCAGTGAAAAAGCGTCAGTCCAACCTTGGACTTGCATTCAGTCTCCCACGCATTAACCAGTTGCTTGATTGAAAATTTTGCCAGCAAAAATGCAAAAATTTTAACAAACTGAAAAAAATCACTAAATACTGCCGGATTTTTTTACGCATCGTTGAATTTTATCTGCGAATCCACCGGACGTGTTTTCGCAAATTCGCACTTTTTTCGCGTTTGTAGGGAACACTGAATTGTCAAGCAATGAAACATCGCACCGTTAGAAACTAGCGCTAAAAATCGGTTAATTGGCAAAAAGAATTAAGGGAACTACATTGAAATACGGCGGGTTCCCTTTGTTTTGCGATAGCTGGTCAGAAAATACTACAAGATCGAGCAATGCGTCGTGTAATAAAGTAAATGAGAATATACCTATTCGGTAATTTGCTGTAAGAACGGTGTCAATGGTGTCACGAAATGGCTTTGAATGCTTAATATCACTGAAACGTTGATTTTCCAGCACATTGCATGAACTTCTTAACTACGTTCATAACGCCAAGTTAGCAAAAACAACACATTTTTACATGTTCCTTCCAACTTGATCTTTTTACGTACCACTAACTTGCGCAGAACCCAGAACAAAAAGACGATCAATACCACCGTGCTTTCATAAAGAAGAAGGCAAAAGCTTAAATCCCCGAATAGGAGATCATCTCACACATCTAATTTGCACATTCCCTGCAACCGAAACCTTTCCGATCTTGAGGTCTCTTTAATGAAAAATACTTTTTACAAGACTTTGTATAAAGAACAGCAAAAAAACATCTCCAAATGTAGTAAAGGTAACCCTAAACTCAAGCTCCTGCAATACAAAGCGCTTTCGCTTGGTGCTTAGTAGTAGTAGACGACACTGGCGAAACCACAAATAAATAAATCGGTAACAAACTAAAGGATACTGGTTTCAAAAAGTAGTTGTGATTGAAGTGACGGGAAGAGAAAGGAAAGGTGGCAGTGACGGATCCAGAAACTTTTAAAGAAAACATTTTTTTCAGAAGACAACATTTTCAAAGCCTATATGTTCGCATTTTTAATCCTAATTAAAGGCGAACATCTTTGTTGGAAGACCGACATTTTTAAAAACTACTTTTTAAAACAAATTCTTTTTCGAAACAAAAATAAACAAACAAGTATACGAACGCATGACTTGGAAAAGCTAGCGGGGTGAATGCATCCCCACATTTCCCACTGGATTCGCCAACGAAAGGGAGTAATATACGCTAGTAAACACGATAGCTTTCCTTAAAAAATATTTGGACGCACTGGATATACAACCCGCAAACCTTGCGTACATAATCGCCGCAGCAAGCCGGCCAAAGGGGGGATGGCATGCCGTCTGAGCATCCACTCCAGTTGCGGCCGTAGCGTAGTTGGCATAGTTGGTTAGGATAAGGCCGTAGTTGGCGGAGATGCGTGGCCTCTCTGATTTTACTGGACTCATGTTATGCCAAGTCGGCTCAAACATCAAGCACAAATTTGAGATACAAATTACATAGCTAGAAACAGACTTTGAAATAAATGTCAAGTTAATCAAAACATTTAAATGGAATTATCAAAGGCAGATATACATATATCTCAGGCGTGGCAAAACAGGCTTTGTCACGTACCTGAGGTAAAGCTGATTGAAGCGAACAGCATGGTTTGGTTGATTTTAATCAAATTTAGCATTCGTTACAATTACGTTTCGTTTGCTCTCAAACGATTCTTTGTGTGCGGTGAAGAGCAATAAATCATTCGCTAAAGCAAAGCACAAAATGGCTTGCACAAGCAGTAAGTGACTTGAAAGCAGACATACAAGCATTAACTACAAAACTGAAATCTAACGGCCTTCTGCTCATGGCCTAACGCGCTTCTGCGGGTTGTATCGGTTGCATATAAAGTAGAATTTTGAAATCGCTCGCCCTGCACAGGAGCGCGACTAGGAGAAATGTTCAGACGGCATTGCCATCCACCTTCGTTTCGACAAATGAACCTAAAAAATGATGACCTCCAAAAAAAGTCTCGGCCTTTCCTTGGGATCGAACATCTAGACCTTGAAATAGTGAAACCCAAAAAAAGGTGTTAGCAATTAATAGAGATCGGAAATATCGATCGCGAAAAAGTTAATTTAAAAAAAAAGATCATTGCCTTCAATTGGGAATGAAATTATTGACTTGGTTTGAAAGCAAATTCATTTGGTTATTTCTTGTAGCGCCCCTGACCTTGTACGTCGAAAAAGAAGTTTTTGGGCACTCACAAATAAAATGGCATCTTGGTGGTTATACATGCATACATGCAATCGAGCCTTCTAGACTTGAGTTCTCCTATCTGATGACGCACTGTCTTGAACATCCGTTAAATTGGTTGTAGATGCAAACTAGTTTGTAGTGGGACTACCAGTTAGAAATTTGTATTCTAGTCTGGTGCAAATCGCAATGAGACTCTTACTTAAATGCGATTTATTTCAACCAGTTCATTAGACAGAAACGGCTGAACTGCCATTTCGGTATAAGATAGGCGCCAACTTGCCCAACGGAAAATGAATTTTCACTTCACATCACGCTGTTAATGCGGTTGTACTCTTAAGTGAATTATGGCACTTAACACAGGAAGTATTGTTTAATGCGATTACCAGATATTTAACCAAATACTGGCAATATGCCAACGCACCAGTCAATCTACCGCCAAGTCTACTCATGAAGCATCAAGCTAAACGCAATCTGGGTTGAAATAAGTCGTAAAAAACCTAGAAAATCAAAACAGGGTATCTACTGAACTTATTTCTTACGATTTGAAACATCGTTTTCGCGTTTCCAACCGGCTTTTTTCGGAGTAATTCCTTTTCAAAGACAGTTGAATCACCGCCGAAAATAACTTTTTCATCAATAACAAAAAAGCTCTGCAGTTAGTTAATTTTTACTTTCATTTTTTTTCTTGAATTGGCACTCCACCAATCTTTTCTCAGGTTTATCTTGGCGAAAGACGCTCGATACAACCCGCTTCCTTTCTGGCAAAAAAGATCACGGTTGTTGTGGTTACCCTTCCTCTTCCTCGGGAAGGGGCACGTCATGAAACGATTTTCCAGATTCTCACCGCAAAACTAATTACATTAGGCTAGTGGAAAAGTGGCGGCCCATTTCGAACCAGTCATGAATGCAAATTACTGACTGATAGCCTCACCACCAACAAGGCGGACTGCCATTGGTGGGTTCCCAAAAGTCGCCTCTTACGACATGATGGGCGAGCAGCTTCACTATTCTAACCCGGTGAAGCGCAGAAACAAAAAAGATAACTCCGATACACAATCAGCAATATGCACACGGTGTAGCATAAGTAGAAAAAAATCAGAGATTCTCAGAGGCGCATTCAGGATTTTGAATCAGAGGGGGAGATAAAATGTTGAATACAAGGTTTGCAAAGTTTATTCTTGAGCAGTGACGTGAAATTAAACTCTTACAACTTTAGGGTGACTTTGACGAAGCTTTAATTTTACCTCAATTGGCAACATTTTCTAAAACTTTGAATTACGAATATTGAAACACGAAGATTTCGTGGAAGGAAAAATGTGTACTGCTAGTCTTATCTTTTTCATGTTCCTGGAGGAAGGAGGTTCTCCAAGTTTTTCCACATTCATCTTGTGGGTGTTAGATATAACCACGAATTGTCAGCAATGCGAGATATCTGAGCCGAGTTACAAGAAACGTTCGGTTTAAAGCTTTGCAAAAAATGGCATCACTAAATTGTTCAGTGAAACGGATGTTCTTGTTTTGCTCTACGCTTGATCCCCAAAAGGGGATTCGACACAGCCAGCATCACATTGCGCTTGGTGTTAAGGTACGACTGCACGTCTGTTATCATGATGACCGACTCCGAGAACTGGACTTCGCAGAGACAGGGAAAGTCATGACAATAAGCAAAGTTACTTAAGTGGATTTTTGCATTAGAGAAGCCTCATATAGCAGCTAGCACGAAATTCCAAAGAGGTGTCCATGGAGATCTGCAGCTTCAAATGGTTAAAAAACTTTAGCTTCATTGAATCATCGTGAGATTGATGTTGCCAATTGAAATCGTAAACGAAGTACATATGAAGGCGACAAAGACTTAAAAAGTGGCTATCAAAGAAGCAGTAAAATATCGGTTAAGAGAAGTGTAGAAAACGAATCGTTTGGAGAGTTGTCATTTGCGAAAATGTGAGCAGGCTTCGGAAAGTTGACATGTGACCGCTTGCTTACGCTTTGGCTCCGAATCTGAAGCTTTTCCGGAAGAGAAATGAGTTGCTGCTATTGCATTGCATTGTTACTCCATTCAAGTTATGTTTTGTAAATAGCCTTAAAGCGGAAGAATAATCCATTGATATACGCAGCCTGCACCATAAAAAGAGGATAGCTCCAGTAGTCTGCTGATTCGCTGCCGTTCTCACTTAAGAAAACTTGACCGCCATTTCACTCAAGAAAAATGTTGACGTTAATAAAGAACGCGATTTAAAACATGACCGCGGAATAGCCAACGTATTTCGGTCTAAAAGACAAGCGTGTTCAGCATCGACATTTTCACAGAAGACTGAGTTGAGCCGGTAATTGAGAACCTAAGGGCGAGTAAAGTTGACTGCTGTATGTCGACAAAGTAGTTTCATTTTGACTTTCAAATGTCTCGCAGAGCAACCTGAAATGGACTTGCACATCTCCAGAGAGTTCACACTCTTCTACCACGTAAAACTGCCTTGAAAATGTTTTCTGAAAAGCTGAAGTTGAGCCTCGTACAATACTAATCCTGCATTACTATAAATCGGCGGCGAAAATGTTTGCAAGACTCGGTGTTCATAAGCAAGAAGATCAGCTTGAATCCAGCGATAGCAAATCGCAATACAGATAGCGCAACAGAAAATTTTATTATCAGTAAAATTTCTGGCATGCACAAATCAATTTCACGGAAAACGCTGAAAAAGGATTAAAACGATGTTGGAAATTTCCATAGTATAGACTGTAGTGCAATTCTTCGCAAAGCACGTCTTCGCATTTAAGTTACCACAGAACAGCTATAGTACTATCTGAGCGACGATGCAGGCAGTTTATTTATACCTACGCCAAGCTTACCGCTTATTATTAAAGGCACGATACTGGCATATAAGAGCAGTTAACAGTCACACGATATCCTTTATTACTCAATAGCTTTGCTGAACTAACCTTTTTGCCGAAATCTAAGAAAACTGTCCGGGCATTCAAATGCATAGTGCATTTACCACAGTGTTTCCCACAATATAAACCACTGACTTTTACAGTATTTTTAATAACTATAATCACGAATGTTCGATTTAATTTTGCTGCTTTTACTGTATTTTCAGCGACTCTGTAACCAGTCCATGCATAACAACAGACAATTTATAAAAGGTACTATATACAAAAGTGCATGAATGCAATTGAAAAGATATTTCAGGTAGCTGAGAAAGTACCGCAAAATCGCACACCAAGTATATCACGATATCTAGAAAACTTTGTTATTATCTCAAATACCAGTTATTACCATGATTTGGAAACAATTTAATGTCGTAAAACTTGTTGAAGTATAAAACTCGTTAGATAAATAAGGTAGCAAATTGAAGATGCTGTAGGTCTAACGGAATAACAAACATCTTTTTCTTCTGAACAAACAGCCTAAACAAATTACACCATGAACTCTAAGCTATTGCCACGAATAAAAATCGCTGGTTGCCATGATAATAACACAAATTGTGGACGCAGAAGAATTTCACTTGTAAACTCAAACAGCCGTATTTATTTATAGAGCATCCATGTAATTAGCACATGCAAAACTAATTTTTTGAACGTATTAATTTTAAATTATTTTTTCTGCTTGTTTTAGCGAGCCACAATGAAACCAAACTTTTGTAAGACAATTTACTTTTTAAAAAGAAAGCTGCGTCAACCACTTTTGCACTCTTTTTGCCATAGCTATATGGCTACCAAATGTCGTGCCTACACTGTAGCTTCTCACCAGTGGCTTTTCGTTTACAGAGCTAGAGAAAGGCTTATTTTATGCCATAGTTTGTAATTGACCTGTAACCACTGAGCATGCTCAAACAAATTGAGAAATAAGAAAGAGCTCGATTCTTTTTCTTTTGAAATTAAAGGCTTTGTTACAAATTTGTTGTATTTAGCTAATTTCGTTTCGCCCGTACTTCCCCGCTGTGAATCACACGCTACTTGAAATTTATATAAAAATTTTCACAATAGGGTAATGTGATCACAAGTCAAGTTCATTAAAGCAAAACGTCATTTCAAAAATTTGATTTAAAATAGTTCAAGACACTCTCAATCTAAATTTCAGGCACTAATGGTAACGCTAAAATCGTTAATATTACCCTCAGACAACCTTTTTAACCTAATGGCTACTTAGCCTTTAACCAAATTTATTGCTTTGCACAGAGAGTGGTGTGAAAAAAATAAGAGGCAATCTTGTTCGTAAAGTTAATGCCACGTTGCTGCAGTCAGAATCTGCGAATGTGAAAAGCAGTATCATCGATATCTATTGGCGGAAGTTAAGGCTTAACCTTTGTAAGCTTTCAAGGTATTTTTTTCTCAAGACGAAAGCTCATCTGCAAAGAAATAACTTGTTGATGCTGTAAACAAAAATGTTGCTTTAACCCTTCTTGATTGTGTAATGCAGCACTGAGTTGTATTACCCTGCACAAACACGAGGCATAGCTCTTGCAAATGAAGTTCAAAAAAGCAAACACTTGGTTACAATCTGGACTAACGACGCAATAGCCCAGCGGCCAGGGCCTATCAACTAAGGTTTTGGTTTTGCATTCACTCGCTCCAAAAAAATGGAAAGCAAAGTATGGGTAAAAGCTAAATCATAAACGTAGATAATTACCGGAATCACATTTGTAACAATGCTTCACTGGACGAATTAACAAAAATGCACGAAAGTATTAAATCACAAAGCGAGCATTAGCAAACAGCATGTATATTTTGTTTGGTACTGCCAAAGCTACACTTTTTTGAGCTGCAACAGCGATGACTGCTCAAAGGACTTTGGTAAATAAAAGACAGCATCAACAAATTGCGAGGTATGCTGTTAAAATATAAAAATGCGGCTGTAAATTATCGCTTGTGAACGTGATTAAGATTGCGAACACAAAGAACCTTGTTTTGAGTATAATTAGCCGCAGGCTGAAGAGTAGCTATCGAAGAATGCCCAACTGCAACTGCAGTTAAACTATGACCGGTTTTATGTTGCTTGAACAATAACCGCTTGAAAGCTCTTCCGTCCAAGTCATACTTCCGACCGTGAGCCATTGCACAAATCTTATTAGCGCTTAAATTATTCAAATAACGTTCTTTTAACTAGTCTAACATTGACACAGCACAGTGCATTTGAAAGATAAGACTATGGTATGTTAAATAAATAGCTTGCACCGGCGTCCTCGAATAGATAACTTGAAGTAATTAAAAAAGACATTTTTGCCTTTAACGTGTCCTGTGTAAGCAAAGTTGGTAAATCAACAGCTGAAGTACAAAGAAATAAAGCTCTCTCCAAAGGCCTTAAGTGTAAACAAATGCACCTTTTCCCCTCTAATCTTCGAAATGGAGTCAATCAAAAATTCGCCTTAAGATGGTTTATTCAGCGCAGCAATCCACAATTGCATTCCAGATCGATTTCCTAAACTCTGCCTACCAGCAAATTCGCATTTAAACCACGCATTTCACATGGACTTAAAATGACTTTGCCTGCTAACACCATTTAATTTTTGAAGTGGCTTGCTGTCAATACCTCGTACAAATTATTTACTAGCATGCAAAGGTATTGCGATGAAAATCGGTTAGTTTAAAAAAACGAAATTATACATGATCATATACGATCTAAAGGTTAAAAAACCTACAAAAAATTAGCAGAACGCATGCTGCTGTTCTAGGCAAAAATCCAAATAACGTGAATTTTCCAAGTTAAAAAGGATTATAAATTGATAACGTAATTCCATCGCCGATGACGTACCAAAATGATATTTTAACCGTCAGATTTAGCCAAGAAGGTAAATGGTGAATATGGCTTCGGTGTGAGGGGACCGAATTCAGTGAAAAAAAAGCAAAATCGCTAAGCAATCAAATTAACCATCAATTTTGTAGTATATTTAAGGGAAACAAAGCTATTCATAATTTGTGAAGTGAATTAGGAAGATATGTAAACACGGATACAAAGAGGATTAAACCAAGATAGCAGCTGCAGCTGCAGGCGTATCATATTCAGTGCAAACACGCAGTGCTGGAATATGTAACTGTTTAAAATGTGCAGAACGAGGCAGGTATTTAAAAAACGGATACTATTCCGTTCTGCTTCAACGGTGATATCAAAACTTTACGGCTGTTTGCACTTGCTAGCATAAAAGGTCTTCAATTCGCTAGACCAAATTCGAAATGCATTAGCTAAGTTTGCGTATCGATTCGTCAAATTTTTTACATAAACAGTAGTGTAGGTTCGGCTTTGCAAGGCATTAGATTGAGGTGAAAATGAGCAGCAAACACCCCACCCAAAAATTTTGGCGTTAAAATTTAAGCACAAAAACAATTTTTAGACTTGCTATTTATAACTATTTTCAAGTCTAATTTTGAACATTTTGCCATCTTCAAGCAAATTCTTAAAACATGTTACTGATTTCACGTAGGGTGATTTACCAACCTTATCAAAAATATAAAGAATGGAAAAGTAAAAAAGCACCACAAAAAGTCGTGCGACTATACGGGCATTTAACTTTATACTTCTTTCAGAAAGACAGGCAACAGAATTGCAACCATAGTGTAGAACAACACATTTGGTATTGAAAATCTAGTCGGCGATCGAGTGGTTTTCCGATGCCGAATAAGCAAACACAGCAGCATACCTGAAATATTTGCTTCAAGGAAAAAAGCGCTCTTCGTAATTCCCTTCCTTTTGAATTGTAAAGCTTTTCTGTAAATGGACATGCTTATGTCATTATTGTTAAATTCATACCAGGAGCATACCATTTTTGGGCATGCAACATAAACAAATAGTCCACAGTAGAAAAAGCCGTTTAACTTCACCTATTTTTTGGGTGATACAGAATAGAAATCGATACGACACAGCTATTTCATAAAAGCTTTTCATATTTATATGGACAAACGGAGAGGCGCTTGAGCTAATACAATTTTACACCAACTAAAAAATTGTAGAAACTGATAACACGTACATTACACAGCGAAAATTTTTGCTATGTCAGTATGTTCTCCGCCTCACCATAAAATCTCAAAATCAGTCAAATATCAACCTAGTTTCTGGTGTTAGCATTGGGCGAGATTCGCTAATTTAAGAAACTTGTTTTAATAAACTTATTGCCAATCTGATACGTACGATCGTACGTGGCTTAACATGTGCGAAAAACTTGGACGCCAGTCGCGCGATATGTTAGATTATTGCAATGTTGTTTGTTCATTTAACAGGCCAATTCAGGAAACAATACCTAAGGATAATACACAGATAATGCATATGCCAAGAGGTGGCGCCTTGTGAAGAAATAAGACTTTGAATCAGAGCAAACTCTAGGACAATGAACTTGAATTACTTCAAAGCTTTTGGGGAGATAACGCCTTCCTCTCTGACATTCGTCGCATTAGTGATGTATATTTTAGATAGAGTACACAGATAACACATTTGCAGAGCCATACTGTCAATTACGTGTTTTATACAACAGACGCACATTTTTTTCGAAGGCTGATCAACATTAATGAAACATCGCGTTTTTTTTACAGTAACCAGTTTTTTCACCTTGCAAATACGGCACTGGGTTTTTTCGAAGCATTTTGGTTACAGCTCAGGTTTAAATCATCAATCATAAGTCTTTACGTAATAAATATACAGTAATATAACTATTTATAAACTATTTAAAACGCGTGATCTCTTTAGCGCGCATAATACTTAAACACTCGAAAAGAGCAAGTTCAACAGGGAATCATCGAGTTAGAGGTTTAAAACTCAGAGGAATGATAGAGATAGGATGTTGAAAACATCGCACAAAGCTACTTACCAGAAGTCATATATATATAGAATATATTCAAGTTTGCAAACAGCAGCATACGTCAAAACAGTTTATAATTTCACGCTGATAATTTCAGATAAACTTAGTTTTTCCAGCAGTGCAAGAGCATGTTGCCAAATATGGAGTCGCAAAATTACGTCAAAAAGCTTGGCGGATAAAAATAGCGCGAGCCACACATTTTTATACCAAAACTAGAAGTCATCAAAGGTGAATCACCTTCGCACAGCACTACAATAGATTGAAAAGCATTAATGTTTACGCAAATGGGGTCAAAAAATGACGTCATCTTTGGCAAAACAGTTCAAACGTTATTGATCGTCGCTTGCAGCCTACAATTAAGAGAACGAAAATTCCTGAATTTTAACAGGAAATTATTGAAAAGCTGATACCGGTTTATGCCCTGGTAAATCGTGCAACTTTGTGCAGCTCTAAAGGCTAACTTATAGTTCATTAATAAAAAATTTAAAGACGGAGTTGTTTCATACCACACCACAACTACTACTAATACAACTAAAACAAGGTATCAGAAATACGTCCAACTTTTAGACACAATATGAGCATAAACGCTAGAAACACATATTTTGTGTCGTCGTCCAAGCCATCTCGTATAAAAAGCACATACCACCCGCAGTCATTAAAACTGTTTAAGTGTTTATGTTATTACGTCCACATAACTAGCCGTTACGTAGGTGTGTGGTTAACATCATGCAGCAAGCATTATACTTTATGTTCAGGAAAACAAGTCTATAAACACAACGGGTAGTGTAAGCATTAAGCATCAGCAAAATATCTCCAAACCACTCATATACGTCATGATCAACAGCGAAAAATGAAGATTTACGCCAACAAACATGCTTCAAGATAGCACAGCTGTATGTAAGTGCCGGGCTACCTCGTACAAGATGCTAATGTGTAACTTACCTATACAGCCATGTACGCGTACAGAAAGCTGGGTTCTTATAATGATCGAATTTCGTTTTCTAAAATCCAAAGCAAACACGAATATAAGCGCGGTCAGCTTTAGATAGCAAATAATGACGGTGATAATCTAAGAGCAACTGAAAAACTTTTCTCGTTTTTGTATGCTCAAGCACACAAAACGCTGTCAGAAATATCAATAGATTTGCAATAGGAAATTACTAAACAGAACTGTAACGAGTTGGACTGAGACTGTACGCAGTAGAATGTTTTTAAGGTTAACGAAAAGTACTGCTTCTACAATGCTTTTACGGAGTGGAGCAAGACAAGTCGCAATTGCTGGCACTAAATAAAAGCAAAGTCTTGCTTTAAACCAAGAACGGCTACTTAAATATTTCTACAGAAAAATCAGATAAGAATAATGCATTCCGTACCTTTTGGCCGCGACTAAAAGTCAATAGGTTAAGTATGGCGGTTTGCCTGCATAAGACGAGAAACCAGCAAGATCAACAATACAACTGGCGTTACTGGATATTATTGACCAAAAAATTAACATATAACGAAACCAAGGGCCGTGGAATAGTACACCAGAAATTATCTCGAAAGATATAAACGACTTAAGAGCGCTAATAAAGTTAATGTAGGTAATATAATACCCATCAGCAGCAAAGCTGTCAAATTCTTCTCTCTGCTCTGTAATGGACAGATCTAAATCCAAATATGTGTTGGTGTGTGATAACTGCAAGGTACAGTCTCCAATCTATAAAAATGAATTGTTAAATTGCACTGTTGGAAACATAGTTCTAGTGGATTGGAATGTCAAGAATTTGGTGCATTTCAACTTCACAATGGCTTCTGGCTTCGTCGTTGTGACCTTGGGAAACGCACTTGTGACGGAAATGTATTGTGCCAGCAGTATTGATACCAGTACCTCTGAAGCACGTCTGAACACGAAAAATATTGTAGCTTAATCAAAAAAGCCAGCCTGTGCCCGGAGCATAAAATATATTCAAGGCAACTCAACAGTATAAGTTCAACACCTTTTCTAGACGACAGAAATTGTATCAAAACCATGAAATTACATTTTGCTTTCTTTTAAGTTAAATTCGAAAGTAAGGGATGAGAGCCATTGCAAATGTCTGAACAACTGCGTAGCAATGCATTGAAAACCAAGAATAAAATATACTTCCTAGCACTACAACCAACGTATGACAGATGCCGACAGGCGCTTTACGATCTATAAGATCTCTTTAGAGCACCCACGTCAACGAGAATAGAAGTGATCTGTCTCCTACCACTAGTCGGCTAAGCAGAACAAGTTATGTTTACTAACTGTAAGCAACACAAAGCCAGAATAACGCTGGTCGCATCAAATAGCGTTACAGTTTACAAATAACATTCCCTCAACCAACTATAGATCAAAATTACTGCAAGAAAAGTAAAACAATCAAATAGTATTGTCACTTATCAGCTTAACGCCATAGTTGAGACTCATCTAGTACGTTGTCAAACTTGTAACAAGCAAACATACTGAAAACGTAACTTACTTTATGCGGAGCTTTTAGCAATCTGTGAACACCAGCCAACTGTTCACAAAGTGGAAGACCTACATTAAATGTATAACTTGGAGGTCTGCTTGGTTCAGGAAAATTCGATGACGAAAAAGGATCTGTGTCATCTAGATATTGCACACGACAAGTGAGCCACTGTGACCCACTTTCACCATTCGGCATTTTGAAGCAAAAATTACATTTCGTTTAAAGGTTTTTAATTGATCTAAAAATGATCTGTAAAGAATAATTGAAACAGCAACTAAAGAAAACAATGAAGCCACTTTTCACATATTAGTCTGTCGTGAATCATAACTGATTAATATTAGCGGTGGTGTAGTTGTTACAGCGTCTGCTTCAGTCAGTAGATTTGGGTCTAATTCCCTAGTCGAGTTATACAAAAAACTGTAAAAACAGTATATGCAGCTTCCCTGCTTGATGCTCAGTACAAAGGATATTGTGGAGACAAAGCCAGCAAGAAGGCTTTTGTCATTGGGTGAGGCACTCAATGGTATTCTTCTCTTTTCATGAGGCAGAAAAGTGGTAATGGGGCCAAGCAGTCTCGCCCACGGTGGCACCTAGTCTTACTGAAGACTTGCAAACAGAGCATGCGCTCCTACGCATAAATGAATACTTGATTGTGCACAAATTACAGCAATGCATAAGCCAATAGTAATAACATAACTATTGACAATCTTGGCTTACATACTAGACTTTTCTTTTGCCTTAACACAGTAAACATTAGCCAAACTTAACAATATACTTATCTTCGCATATCTATTAATGATAAATCGTGCTAACATCACTTGAAATGCTACAATCTCAGCAACTTGCCATGATATTCTTTTTCCATAACAAACTATTAACTGTTATCTTGAGCAAAATCGTGCAGTGTTTCTGAACCACAGCAAACGTTCTGTGATGACTACCTCATTCGGTGAGTGCACTCATCTTAAAATGAATAACCTCATGCTTTTCTTGACATTTTTTGTTGATTCGTTATGTCATGTAGTTGTTGCAAAAATCGTGAAACAATATCAATCTTATTCATTGATTATAAAGCATGAATGGGCATTATCTGAAAACTAGAAATGTTGCACAAAACAACTTACCAATACTGCACACCACCATCTGTATATGGTTTTTACAAACCACAAGAAGTAATTTTATACATGCTATAAAAAGACCTTTCAGTCCAATTTACTATCTGTTTAGCAACCGTGTGGTTGTGCAGTTTTGCTTCTTACAATGCACCTCTGTTACTTAATTTTATTGATATTCTGTGCAGTTTCTATTCTAAGGTATTATACATGATGCTATGTTCTTCGCGTTTGACAGCTCAGCAAGTACGCCCAAGTCTTAGGGTTAACCATCGAAAGAATGCTAATATTGATTAACATCAAACTCAAACTTAAGTTTATCATTTTAGAGCACAATGCAATGGTAGACGGGCAAGCAAAGGACCCCATGTACATGGCACAAACTAACAGCAATCAGTACCAGTCCTGTAGTTTATAAATGATGCTGAGACAAAATAGCAATCTAATACTTCGAAAAATCAATTTGATTAGACTGATATTTTTTCAGCGATTTTTTAAACCTAAAAAGGCTGCTACAGGAAACTGTGTCATTAGGATTTTCTTTCAAGCTTTTTATTTGTTTTTGATGAATTAAAACATATTTGTAGGCAACATGAGAATTGGGTTTAAGCACGGTTAAAGAAGGCATGGATCGTGCATTGAAACCAGACACTGGCAACAGTGCTGTTTTTGGGAAAGCAATTTAAAATGATTTTTCGTGCTTGGTTGCCATGCTTGAAATGGAAACGCAGTGTGCCAGCATTGCTGGTAACTTTAAAGCAGGTCTAAACACAACGTTGTTCTAGTATAACCGAGAAAAAGAATCGATCAATTAACGAAGGACAAAAATTTTGGACTTGCCAGCAAGAGTGTTAATATATGAAATGACATCACTATGATGATCATAGGTGCAATCTAATCCTCTTGCATTTTTGCTACATGCCTGACTGTACCCTTTGTGAGAATTTTGGCAAATCAATTTATTCAGTTAGCTGCCAATTTTGTATTGAAGTGCATATTTTCATATAATATTAGACACCTTTTTTTGCAGTTACTTGACCCACATTAAAGGCATTACAATTTGTACTTCCTTGAAATATTATGACAAAGATGAGTTGAGCCATCACTATGTCTTTGGCTCAACTCATCTTTGTCATAATATTTCAAGTACAAATTTCAATGCCTCTAATCTAATACGGATCAAGTAACTCTGCAGAAAAAGGTGTCTAATATTATATGAAAATATGCACTTCAATACAAAATTGGTAGCTAAACTGAATAAATTGATTTGCCAAAATTCTCACAAAGGGTACAGTCAGGCATGTAGCAAAAATGCAAGAAGACTAGATTTGCCCTCTGCTCATCACAATGATGTTAACTACATATTTCAGCACTCTTGCTTGCAAGTCTAAAATTAAGAGATGAGGTCAATGTCACCTAGCTATGTCACAAGACATACTGTACTTCACTAACAGTAAATTACGAATATACATTAACTCACAAGGAAATATATATTTACTCAAGCATGTAAATACAGAAATTCATATAAAAATACAAAAGTTATGAATGACAGAAATAAGGAAAAATTATTACCTAAAGTATGGAAATCAATGAAAGTCAGTAAACAACTACAAATAAGACCATCCAATTGGATAACATTAACTAATCTAGATATTTAATAACTATATTGGTCTGAAAAGCAATTTGATTTCTGCATTTCTACAATTGTTTTTTTGTACTCACATGTGCATAATTTTAAATTGCATGTGTACTTATATGAAGAGAGTTGAATTGCATTTTAGTAGTAAACATCAAGCATGTTCACTTGTATGGAAATCCAAGCTGGCTTGTCCTATTGGATTTTGGTCAAAATGATAACCTCTTTGCAAATAGATATATTGATCAGAAGATGAACCAAGAGTATTGCAAAATGCAAAGTGACTTGCAAACTTTTGAGTGAATAGCCACCCATCGATGAATCGACCAAAAGCCACAAAAAGTTACTTTGAGTCAATATCTAACCACAAATGTCATTGTAAATGTTGACCATCACTAATCTGGAATCAATGACACCTGGGGGGGGGAGGGTGCTGGATTAGCCATATATTATCTTAGAATACACAAACCCAGTTGCTAACCACCTCATCTTAAAATTAAAATATCCTCTAAATCAGTACAAGTTGGTTAACAAAAAAAGACAAGTGAAATGTTAATGAAATACAGGGAAAATCATTGGTGCAGGTACAGTACAGAGTACAGGTACTGTTTTCTAGGACAAATTAGTACTGGATAAATGATTGTCCAGCTAACTGATTGCTGCAATAGTGATGGTCAGCCTGTAGTTGGCACAAGCATAGTTTGAACCTGATATTCAAGATCAAAAAGGAACAATGATTCCGGCTGGTTATGCCATATGTGACATAACACTCTCTTCTGGTGCTTTCTAACCTTTGCAAATTTAATTTGTACTCACAAAATTTTCAAAAATACTAAAGAATTAGCCTGGTTGCTGGTTGTGTGGAAATGGATACCACTGAAGCATGGAAATTATGCCAAAATGTGGACCAGCATAGTAGGGTTGGTATTAGGATTACAGTTAGAGCTAAAAATAAGGTTGGTTTAAGCAATGCAAACAATTCTTAGAAAGACCCAAATTTTCATGTCACAATGAATGTTGTTTAAAAAAAGAGACAAAATCAAATCGGAATTATGACAAAATTGCAAAAGAAATTTTGTTAAATTGTCAAAAATAATGAATCAGCCTGTTACCTCAATCTGACATAATAATCCAAAAATATTTAGAAAGCAAAAGCATTCATGTGGCAATAGTTTTCATTGGTACATATCAGCAATGTCTGCTTTATGCAAGGTTAAGGTTAGGTTTTGATAAGGGTCAGTTAACATTGTAAGATATCGTCAAGGAGATTGTGCACATGATGGACATTGCAAACATGTAAGTACTATTTTGTAATACCCTTGATATGATAATCAGTATCGGCACATACCTTAATTTCAAATTGAAAAAGCTTATATATAAGCTAATATTGTTACAAAACAACAGGCTATCCTTATCTGGATTTTATATACTGTTCACATCATCATCCCCTCACTATAAGTTTTCTTGCACCCATTAGTGCACACTGTCCAAAAATTTGAAAAGCACAGCTGTACATGTTCCATAATTTCACCCTCAGAGAATTTTTAACAATAACTGTAAAGTTTAGTTTATGTTACCCGCCGCTCAATTCAGCTCTGAGCTAGATTTACGCACAAACTAATAAACACGTGTATCTTCTGATAGACATTCTACCTTAACTAATTACACTTCTATACATTAAAATAATTCAAGTTGCTCACTAACTAAACTCCGAACTGAAAATGACTTTGGTGTGATCTTGAGACTTAGGTAGAAATCCCTACTAACAATGAATTCACTGGAAACATCTTTGCTGCATCTTACACTTCAACTCTGGTCGCTATTAAAACATCGCGGGTTTACACAGCAGAAGGAAGCGAGTATAACGCTGACAATTCAAGTGATAGACTTTCAATTCACACACCTTTAATTATGCACTGTTCACTCTTCCGGCTCTATTCTACCGGTTTGTCATTATTGATTTGTGCTATTAGGCACTGAGTGGCAGCATATACCATTCATACCCTCTGCTGACAGAGGGAAGCTTTTTGTCTATTAATCTGACGCCACTATTGCCAAATGGTTTTTTTCTATTGTCAATTTTCTCTTCTCCGCAATTTTGTATGACATTAGCGCCCCTAGTGTAAAAGTTAATTTTGACCAAAAAATGTCAAGTTCCGTTGACAAAATTGAAAGTGCTGTTTGGACTAACAAAATCAAAACTTATCAAGACTGAGCCTTTTTAGACAGTAACACAAGTCATAATTAACAGACAAATATTGTAAAAATTATATTTACGAAAAAGGCATTTTATATCAACACTGGTTGACATTATTTTATTTCAGCATTCAATTCTATGCAAATCTCCTACAAATACATTTCAACAGCATAAAAGGCATACTGTACAAAAAATACATTTCTTAGGTACGGTAAATAAAAACGAAAGATATGGACCTCCTTAAAAAATCTGAGAGTATTGAATGCAGGGCTGTAACTACCGCCGGTGCAATGCATCTGGGCCCCATAACGAGGGGCCCAGCATTGCTACATTTTATTGTAAAATATTTTCGTTAAAAGCTCAAGTAAACTTATTATTATTAAATGTCATACTTGAGTTGCTAGTTGCTAGCCAGCAATTTTCAAGGCGATCTCCTATCAAGAGGGATCTGCCTCCAGCATCAAAGTACAATAGAAAAATTTGCTCAAAAATGATCACCAGCATCATACGGTACCATACACCAATCCATTACATCATGTCAATAACCCACGACCGGTTTCGACCTTATTGGGTCTCATCAGGCAGGTGTAAAAAACACTCAATAATAAATATGCTAAAAAACAAATTCGCCATTAGGTGCCAAAAAAAAATGCAATGCAAAACAATATGATACAGCAATACCTATATCATGGGGGTCGCATTCAAGGACACACACACATGACATGGACAACAAGTCACATCGGTAAGCCCTAATAGGGGTGCAGGATCATTGTCAAGACTTATTATTAATACATGAGTTGCTAGTTGCTAGCCAGCAATTTTCAAGGCGATCTCCTATCAAGAGGGATCTGCCTCCAGCATCAAAGTACAATAGAAAAATTTTTGAGCAAATTTTTCTATTGTACTTTGATGCTGGAGGCAGATCCCTCTTGATAGGAGATCGCCTTGAAAATTGCTGGCTAGCAACTAGCAACTCATGTATTAATAATAAGTCTTGACAATGATCCTGCACCCCTATTAGGGCTTACCGATGTGACTTGTTGTCCATGTCATGTGTGTGTGTCCTTGAATGCGACCCCCATGATATAGGTATTGCTGTATCATATTGTTTTGCATTGCATTTTTTTTTGGCACCTAATGGCGAATTTGTTTTTTAGCATATTTATTATTGAGTGTTTTTTACACCTGCCTGATGAGACCCAATAAGGTTGAAACCGGTCGTGGGTTATTGACATGATGTAATGGATTGCTGTATTGTACCGTATGATGCTGGTGATCATTTTTGAGCAAATTTTTCTATTGTAAATGTCATACTTCATCAATAATTTCAATTTACGTTTAACCATTTAATTTATTTGAAGTATTTCTTAATTGTATTTAAAGTTTTGATTGTGACCTATTCATTTTGTTTGTGATCTAATCATGACTTAATCGGCACGCTATCCCCACTCAAGTGTGTTTAGTAAAGCAGGCTTAAGCTATAATGATCATGTAGCATCATATTTATCCGCTTTATTTTACCTTGTAATTGTTAATAAGTTTTGCTTTATGACGTCGCCATACGTAATGCACATCATGGTTTTGAGATAATTTTACAATTTTCCACCATAGTCCAAAAATTGGTGATCATTTTTGAGCAAATTTTTCTATTTTATCTTGATGCTGGAAGCAGATTCCTCTTAATAGGAGATCGCCTTGAAAATTGCTAATTAGCAGCTATCAACTCCTGTATTTTATAAAAATAATAAGCCTTGACCACTGGTTCTTAACCAGTGGGCCACGGCCCACTACTGGGCCACAACACGCAAGTCCGGTGGGCCACGGACATCTGTGTACTTTAAAAATGGGTTTTCATGCCGCATAAAGTTGAGAAATACTGGGCTATGTGAACTACCATACGGACCAGCATCTGTTAACTAAAGGCGTTACGATCTTTTTTTCCGAGAACAACTCCACTGCCATGATATCTGATGCTTATCCCAGTGACATTGTAATCATCGCATCAAAGTTCTTTTGAAAGCGGGCCACAAATATGTGTGGCCCCTTGAAGTGGGCTACGGCATGAAAAAGGCTGAGAACCACTGGTCTGATAATAATCCTACACCCCTATTAGGGTTTACCGATGTCACTGGTTGTCCATGTCATGTGTGTGTGTCCTTGAATATAGTCCCCATGTAATAGGTATTGCTGTATCATATTGTTTTGTATCGCATTTTTGTGCATCCAATGGCAAATTTGTTTTTTCAGCATGTTTATTATTGAGTGTTTTTTACACCCTATGCTTAAAGGCTGGTAAACAAGTTATGTAACATGTGATACCATTAAGTTACTGGACTATAGAAAAATTTGCTCGAAAATGATCATCAGCATCATACGGTACCATAGAGTAATCTATTACATCATGTCCATAACCCGCGACCGATTTCGATCTTACGGAGTCTCATCAGGCGGGTGCTTTGTGACGTAACAATAGCTCTGGCTGGCTTTTAACGTCGTAAAATAATTAATTGAGAAAATATGGTATTTTTCTCGAAGTTGCTATTTTTTTCTGGTAAATTTTGCCCGCTTTATATGAATGAATAGGTAAATTCCTAATTTGTGCAGTGAAAGTCAGCGTTTTGTTGTGTTGCTGTTTTGCCTGTGTGGCAGGAGTTAGAGTTTTAAGGGTTAGTGAGATTTAACGTCTTAGTTTGTGAGAATAGTGATTATTCTATCTGAATAAAATACGTAGATTTAGTTTAATCATCTGGGTGCTAGACGTCATTCTATTAGTCAGTGATCAGATTTGTGATTCCTGTTAATAAACTTCGTTCGTTGAAAGAAGTTGTGATTTGAGTGATTGAAAAGTCAGGTTTGAGCTTTCTATTTAAATCCTTTTTGCTAGACATACCGTACTCTTTACGCTCGCAACAGTACTATTTCGTGAGCCGGAAAAACAATAACAAAGACAGTTTGTTACATTAAACTTTACTAACCGTTGACTAAATTTTATTAAACTTTTTAGATTTTGATTAACAACATTGTAAAACTCTAGTTGACTGCAATTTAATATGAAAAGAAATTATTAAAGCGGAGCACAAAAGAAACAAGCTAAGAGGAGAAAAATAGCTAAGGCAGCCAGAAACTCTCAGCGACTGAGTTCGTGGCTAACTCGACCAGAAACATCCAAAGCAGATGAGCAAGTCAACAGAATTCGTGAAACAGAAAATTCCGATATTAGTAAAGATAAATCAGATGCAAGCAAAAATGACGACTTTCCCCACGAATTATTGTAAACTCAGAGATCACGAAAGCAATTACTGCAGCAGGTCCCAAACAACCTGATGGACCTTTCCCTAAAGATCCGTTCCAAAGCGGTCGTTCATTTTGAACAAATTGTTACTATTTTGTAACACAATCAGATCTAAAACTACAAAGATATTTGTTATGTTATCCATCAAGCATGGACCGTGTTTACTGTCAACCCTGCTGGATATTTTCTCATAAAAATATCTCTCCAGGGACTTCTTAAGCACTTCAAAACCCTTGGGGTGCTACAGGTTTAAATGACTGGAAGCATTTATCGCAGCGAATTTGAAGCCATCGGCACCAATCAACAGCCGCCTCAACGTGGTGGTGCGGTCCCCACTTCGTTTGGGTTGGGTCAAAATGGATGTTGACTATCCCGAGGGTCCCAGTTAGCCCGGGCACTCCCCTCGCATAAGCCATTTTTTCGCCGTGCTGCTCTTTGAACGACCGCAGAAGGGCAGCACACAGCTTCTTTAAAATAGGTCGCCTCTCTTCTCCCTTCTCCTGCTTTTCTCTTGCCAGTCTTCGGACCATCATTGTTCTTCTACTCTTGATGAGCGGCAACGTTCATCCCAATCCTGGTCCCATCTTCCTATGGTCAGTGCCCGCTGGAAATGTGACCTGGCGGGGTAGGTCAGTGCAATGCTGCACCTGATTCAAATGGGTCCATTTGAGATGCTCTTCTACTCTCCTTCTCCAAATTCAGAACTCTTGGCAGCTCTCACACCTGGAGCTGCCCCCTGCTAAGTCCCTGCTTTTTCTGAAGATAACACTGTGACTTCCTCCTCGGACTCTTCCAGCTTGAATACCTCCACTCTTCAATCTGGCCCCTCTGCTAATGCTGCACTCCCGCCTCACTCTCGCCTTCAAACCTCTTATCCCCTTCCGCCCATTTTGCGTATTCTCCCTTTGCTCCCTCATCACCGCCTCTTGCTCCTGGTTGTCTCTCTACACCTCCTGCTTCTTCTTTCCTCGATGACTCCATCAGGGTTCTTTAATGGAATGCCGGATGTCTCCAAACCAGGGGCACTAAATTGCTACACTTTCTTTTGTCTCTTCCCGTTGACTTTATTTGTATCAGGAATCTAACCTTAACTTATCTCCTCTTTCCAGATCCCTGGATTCTCTGCTCTGCGATCTGATCACACCCACTCCCGCTTTGGCATTCCTTCTCCAGATGCAATGCACGCCAGCGGTGTCATCATTTTCATCAGGCAGGATTTATCCTTCTCTGAACTTTCTACCTCCTCTCTTTCTTCGCTTGATACCTACTCTGGTTAAGTAGGGGTCAACATCTTTCTAAACAGCTCCTCCTCGCTTTCATTTCTTAATGTTAATGCTCCCCTATTTGCTCCTCTCCGACGGATGGCAGAACCGACTTCTTTTCTCCCTCCATTCTTCCCTCCTTCAGAAATCTCCTCATTCTCGGGGACTTCAATCGCCATCACCCCCTCCCTCTGGGACTCGAAAGATACTTCCGACCCCCGTGGGGAGGAAGTATTCAATTGGGTCATCTCTTTTGACCTCCTCCCCCTCAATGTTCCTGACATACCTACTCTTCTTCATCGCTCCTCTGGCAGTCGCACCTCTCCTGACATCTTCTTTGCTCCCTTCTCCCTCACCCTGTTTTGCTCCTGGGAGGTGCTTCACGATCTGGGTTCTGATCACCTACCAATTCTACTAACCGTCCCTCTCTCTCCGGTCTTTTGCCCCAACGAGCGTCCCCCTTCCTTGAATTTTCAGAAAGCTCGCTGGGATGACTTTGCCTCCTACTTTGACTTCCATTGACCTTCTGCAGAGGAATACTCGTTATTTTCTCTTTCCCCTGCTGCCTTTCTCTTTACTTCTCTGACACTAAATGCAGCTAAATCTTCCATTCCTTTCGGCCGCATCAAACGCCCTCCTAAAGCTTGGTGGTTCGCTGAAGTGGAAGAAGCGGCTAATGAAAGACGTAAGGTTTTCGCTGCCGCTCACAGAAGTGACAAAGATCGCAAGGCTTACATCTCCGCTTCCCGACCTGCTTCGTCTGTCATCACCAAAGCCAAGACTGAGGCATGGCAGACGACTTGCTCTTCTCTCTCGCTCAAATGTACCCTAAATCTGTATACTCTCTCCTTCGTTCTGTTGCTGACTCTTCTTCTTCATCTTCTTCCTCTCCTAACTTTTCCAACTGTTCCTCTTCCAGGGAATCGGCTTCGGTCTTTGCCGATTCCTTGAGATCCCACTATTTTGTCTCCCAGCCACAGACTCTGCGTAGCAGAGCCAGAGGCTACCTCTCCGAGCTCTGCAGAGCCACGTGCACTGTGGAGTCTCACTCGTCCTTCTGCTTTCCTTTCTCTCCCGCTGAATTTCTTGCGGCTGACCCTAACCTCTCTCTGTCCACTGCCACTGGCCCAGACAAAGTCGCCTATCCCATGCTAAAGCATCTCCCTCGCTCTGGCATGAATTTTCTTCTTCACATCTTCAATCTCTCCTGGGCTTCGCATTTCTTTCCTTCCATCTGGAAGACATCTTCGATTATTCCCATACACAAGATCGGAAAGCCTTTCAACTCTCTTGCTTCCTTCCGGCCAATCTCTATTACCTCCTGCGTATCAAAGCTTTTTGAACGCATCATTCTATCCCGTCTACTCTTCTTTCTGGAGTCTAATTCCATTCCCTCTCCCCGCCGAGCTGGTTTTCGCCCTGGACGGTCTATCTAGATCAAATTCTGTTTCTTTCTCAACCCATTTTGGATGGGTTTAACAAACCCAGGCCGGGCTCTCGGACGTTTCTCTCTACTAATGATTTCTCGAAAGCTTTCAACTCTATCTGGCACCCCGCCCTTTTCCGCAAACTGATTTCGGCTGGCCTCCCTCCTTGCTTTGCTCGTTGGACTCAATCTTTCCTTTCTGATAGGCGCGCTTGCGTGGTTTATCAAAATCGCAAAAGTTGTTCCTTTCGAGTTCGTCGAGGTATTCCGCAAGGATCCGTTCTTGGTCCTGTACTTTTGTCTTTTTTCACCAACGATCTCCCTGCTTCTCTGCCTTCTTCCGTCAGCTGCTCTCTTTATGCTGACGATTTGGGTATTTGGTCCTCCTCCCCCTCGGCAGTGCAGGCCACACAAGAATCTCTGTTTCGATTGGAGCGCTGGTCTGAGTACTGGTGTCTTCCTCTCAATCCGAACGAATGTGAGGCCTCCTTCTTCTCAGTGGATCCCCACCAAGCTAACATCCAGCCCAACCTTTTCTTATTCAACTCCCGCCTCCTTTTCGACCCCACTCCAACTTTTCTTGAGGTCACCTACGACCGCACTTTTTCCTTTTCTAAACATGTATTTGTGCTAAAGGCCAAGTTTTTCCTTCGTCTAAAGGCCCTACGCTGTATCTCTGCTTCCTCATGAGACCCCTTTGAGAAGTCCCTCTCTCTTCTGTATAAAGCTTTTCTTCGGCCCCTTCTGATATATGTATTACCCGGATGGTTTCCGTTCCTAAGCGTTACCAATATCACCAAATTGGAACGCCTTCACCGAGCGGCTAGTCGCGCCATCTCCAGCTGCCTCTCGTTCTGCCATATCCCACTTCTCCTCTCGGAGGCTTCTCTTTCTCCCCTACGAGTCACCCTCACTCATTTCACTCTTTCATCTTACAAGCTGGCTCTTCGTCTCCTAACCTCCTTTCCCATTTCATGTTTGGCCAGACTTGGAGTAAAACCAAGACTCTGCAGATCGTCCTGGAGAGCTTTTGCGTCCACTCATCTGCTCATGCTTCCTTCTACTTTCCCTAGGGATGCTTTCCTTGCTTGCCCTCTCGCACCTTCTTGAAACCTGCCTTTTTTCACAGTGAAGTCCACCCTTTCCTCTCCATGCTCCCGCTCTGATCCCCTTTTCTCTTCCCAAGGTGCGGCTCTCCCACCTTAAGATCTGGTGCTTTAGATAGACGGCTCTTTTCCTTTTGGCAAAGGCAGCTCTGACGTACTTGCCAACTGCTCTCTCTGTAGCACTGAGGCCACTCTTTCGTTTTCAGCACAACTAGTAGGCTCAAGTTTTTCCTCTGAAGCCTGCGCTATTTTGCATGATCTTTGCTGGTCTCGGCAGCACCAACAAATCTGCGGTTTCTCTTCTCTTCTCCTTCTATCTGACTCTCGCTCTGTCCTCACCCACCCTGTTCTCTTATCTATCTTTCTTTTTACCTCAATATCTCTGGCAGATCTGACAGGAACTGTCTTCTCTCTCCTCGTGTTCTATCAGGCTACAATGGTTCCCCAGACACTAGTTTCTCCAGGGGAACGACGTGGCTGATAAGCTGGCCAGACGGGGAGCGCTACTCACGCCCTCTGCAATCTCTTGTAGTCTCTCTTTCTTATCTCTCGCATTCACTCTTGTCTTTTCTCGGACTGGAGGCGTACTGTCTCATCTAAATTCTTCGACACACAGGTTTCCTCGATTTCCACCGAGGAACTTGTGCTCTCGACATGTTCGCTGTTTTCTCTCTCGTCTTCGCTGCAACGGATACAGCCTTCTCTTAAGCTCTTATCTCTCTAGAATTGGCAGAATCCAGAATCCTTTATGCAGCGCCTGCGGACACTCGTCCCAGGACACTTCTCAACTCATTCTGCACTGTCCAGCTACGGACTCTTTGAGCCGCTCACTCTTTGGCAACTCTCTGTCTCTTTACGACCTCTGGTCCAGGTCATGGGGAGTTGCCCGGCTTCTGGAGCTCCATGGTCTTCCGCCATGTCCCCATCCGTTGGAAGGGGTCGGGTAACAAAAACAACGACAATTCGAAGCCATGAAAACTCCACACATCATGCGGAGGCGTGTGTCATATATAAGCAATGGAGAAACATGGGATGATAAAAGAAGCGTTGCACGAGTCTTTGCTGGAAAAACAAACTTTTGGCAAAATATTTTGAAAAGACTAGTGAATGTTACGTTGATGTTAGTAAAGTGCAATTTACCTTTTCGCGGATCCAGTGAAGAACTTTCGAAGGAAAGCATGGGCAATTTTATCTCTATCACACAGCTTTTTACCAAATACGACACTGTTTTAGACAAACTTTTACAACCACCTGAAGGTTCTCCAAAATATTTAAGTCCTTTGATACAAAATGAACCAATATCAGTACAAGCTAAAAAAGTTCTCCGTGACATAAAAAGCGAACTACAAATCGCCCCTTTTTTTGCCATTATTCTTGATACCACTCATGATGTCAGCAAAAAAGACCAGTTAAGTGAAGTATTTTGTTACGTCAAAATCAATTATCACGATGATGGAACGCCATCAGAACTGAAAGTTGAAGCGTTTACCTCATTTATCGAAGTTGAGGATTCATCTGCTATTGGATTGCACAAACTCACAACAAATTGCATTCAGCGAAAGGGGCTTGACATAAAAAATTGCCGTGGACAAGGATATGATGGCTTTACAGTGATGAGCGGAAAGTACTCCGGCTTGCATAAGAAGATCCAAGATGTGGCTCCACATCCTTACTATGTGCATTGTGCTTCCCAGAATTTATATTTAATGTTAAAAGATGCCACGGAAGCCGTGACTGAGACCCGTCAATTTGCGACATCACTGAGTCGGTATATAATTTTTTCGGACATAGTATTGCACGGTGGCAAAAGCTTCAAAATGTCCATGATTGTTCTTGCCCAAATCCAACGTTAGAAGCGTTAAATCCAATCCGGTGGTCTAGTCGATATGATGCTGTCTACGCTTTGAAAGAAAGATTTTGTGACGATATAAAATGCTTGACTCACATAATACTTACCAGCACGAAGCCAAAGGAAAGAGATGAAGCTATGGCAATAAAGAAACAGAAAGAAAGCTTTTACTTTGCATGCATGCTGGTTGTGTAATGTAAGATTTTGCAGATCGTTAACATTCCTTTGAAAGCTATGCAGTGTAAAACAATTGACTTGATTCCTGCCCATAAGCTTTTGCAAACTGCTGCTGATGACATTGTTCAACTCAGAAGGAGTTTTGACGCAGTGCTCAACGAAGCTTCCACTATTGCTTCTACATGGGGTTTGCGAAAACAGTTTTTAAACAAAAGAGCAAAGAAAACAAAAGCATATTTTGATGAAATATCCGAAGGAATAACGTTAAGCGATCCTAAGAAACGATTTTGCGTAACCGTATTTCTTCCAATGATGGGCATACTTTCTAGCCGACTATTTAATCGCTTTGAAGGAATGAAATCAGTGGTGACACCATATCAAGTTTTCAAACCAAGTTTTCTATCAAATGCTTCTCATCTAAATCTTGAGGTTGAAGCAAGATTATTTTCCAAGAAATTTTCTGATAACGTCTCTCCGTTGTTTCGTAGCCAAATGCTTTCCATCAAAACGTCGTTTAGAAAAAAGATTGCCCATTTAAAATGTGCTTTAAAAATGACTTCTTTTTTAATTGTTAAAAATGCATTACTTGCCACAACTTATCCTGGCGTTTGTACGGCATACACGGTGTATAAAACAGTAACTGTAACAGTTGCTACAGCAGAGTGTTTTTTTTCTAAACTCATACTAATCAAAAACTTTCTTCGAACATGTGCCAAGAGAGACTTAGCGGTTTGGTTCTGCTATCGATAAAAAATGAACGAGCAAAAAATTTAGATTTTAGAAAAGTTATCCAGCAGTTCACTTGTGCAAAAGCAAGGCTGAAAAATTACAAGTTTCCAACTACCCGCAAGTAAATTACGGTAGCCTACTTGATTGGTCTCAACGTATTGTGTTTTATTAGTTTGTGTCTTTTGCGGTGATGTCAGTGACATGCGCGTTAATTCTTTTGGGTTAAGCAATTTCTCCGCATTGCATAGCACATCTCTATTTTGCTGAAATATCGGTAATAGTGCTCACAAAGCACGTTGCCTCAAAACGTTGCACATGATTTTTTTTGTCACGATAAAACGATTTTGGTTTGCGACGTTTATTTGATTAAACTTTTATTAAACAATCAAAAAATTGTTGTTGCAGCCTGCCCCCACGAAATCCTTGCTACGCCATTATTTCGATTTGAATGCACTGCAATCACAAAAATCATGTTGAACCGAGCAGCCTAGGTGAAATTTTATTTTAATTAAAGCCTATCATTTGCAGGCACAGTAAACTTAACTTTTGCCCCTTTTACCTGTTCAGCTCAGTGCTCTTTTGTCTCATTATTTTAATTGGAAAGTCTTTCTATAACGCGGAGTCGTCAATGATTCCTGTGTTGAGAAAAGTAGCTCAATTGAATATTAAATACAGATAAAAATGGGGGCCTCATAATCAGAGTTAGATCAATTACGATTGCAATACACTGTAGTAATTGAATGTAATTAATTACAATTTTTCACGTAATTGTAATTATAATTGTAATTTCAACTTTTTGGCCTTGTGTAACTGTAATTGTAATTTTCAAAAATTTTCGGCCAAATTACCGTTGCTTTTGCTTTTTGAAAAATTTGAACATAAACGGAACAAAAATTTATACAATTTTATCAACTTTAATTAAAGTACAGTAGTTGGTAAGACAAAATCAATCATCAAAAGTAGCCGATAATTTTTGAATTAATCAAGTGGAACTTGTTTGCGCGAATACGCAGTTTATTTCATGGCCACTCTCTTTAAAAAAGTAAGAACGTAAAATTTTCTTTTTGTTTGCAAGACGTATGTGTTAACAAGCAGGCGAGTTGCAAAAGCAGCTTCAACTGAACCATTTTATATCTTTGGTTTTAGTTACTGTCAAAGCAGAAGCATCCCGCCGGTTCAAAAAGTGAGATCTTGGTTGTTCTTTTCTTTATGTCTGCTTTTGTTCTATCAAATATTTTCATGTGCATTTTGAGTTTTGTGTACTTATTTTTCTCTATTGGTTTGTTCGTCCAATTCGGTGACGTCTGAGTTGTACACGTCTATTGCTTTGTCACAACTTTCTAGAAGTTACTTTAGAATGTACAGTAATTCATCTTTAACAAAATAGTAAGTGATGATTGAGCTTGAACCTGTCTTGATAGTTTAATGCATATTTGGAAACATTTAAAGTATTTGTATGTATCGCTTTTAATTTTTGCTTTGGTATTAAACAAATCTGATATGCAACTATTTGATTAGAACTTTAAAAACTAATTGCAATTGTAATTATAATTTGTAATTAAATTACAAGTTTAAGAGTAATTATAATTGTGATTGTAATTGCAATTGATCTGTAATGAAGTAATTGATCCAACTCTGCTCATAATAGATGTTTGCACCGGGGCTCACCTGACGAAGTTACGGCCCTGACTGAGTGGTAGTGAAAAAACATCCAGGGAGAAAATAGACTTTTGTTTGTCACGATGTCCTCAATATTTGCCTTTAACGTAAACCAAGTTTTGCGGTTGGCGCCCCTTTCTTGAACCTGGCTACGTCAATCGAGACTAACGTTACTTGATTTCCCGAAACTGCTCGTGACTAGAGTTGCCAAGTTAAAAAATGCAAAAATCTCAACGAATCCTGCAAAAATTTCCAAAATCGCTATTTTTGCGTAAAAATTTCCAAGATTCCGAAGTGGTTTGGCTCATCCTAAATTTCAGATTGATCTAGAAAGGTTTTTTCGCAAATTTATGAATAGTAACTAATCTCAAAAAAATGATCCTCTCCCAAAACTTATTAATAAATTTCATGAATTACAATTAATCTTCAAAAACTAAAAAAGCATAAAGTCTTCTCTTAAAAATTATTTATAAATTCCATGAATAGCAGTTGAACTCTAAAACAAGGTTTTTTCAAAAAACATGGCCAAAAAATTTTAACAAATTTATTTTCTATGTATGCTGATTTGGGCAAAAATAAAATGATTGATTGATTGAAGATTTTCAAAAATCCCAAAATTTTTCCTTACACATTTTACAAAATGAAAATTCCCAAGAAAATTCTAAAGTGACCGAGAAAATTTTCAAGATCTTGTAATAAATTTCCGAGCTTGGCAACTATGCACCTGATATTTCAAATTTTTGTCTAAATACTCACTATCGGAGTTTTCAATCAACACATATCTCTGCAATCTGCAGCTCCTATTTATTCTGCATTCCGCAAAGCTGCAATGACAATGATAGCAAATTTGCCATTAGTCATATCTGTTATTACATTTTGTAGACAAGTAAGCAGTGAAACAGTCTAGCGTAGGTGAAGTTGGCTAAGTGAGGCAAAAGAAAGGTACTGTCTAATTGTGCTCTTAATGGCAACTAGCTTGCGCTGCGAGTTGGCTAGCAAAACGCATTCAGGATTTGGTAAGGCATTGAATATGACAAGTAAAATGGATAGGCCTGGTCTGGGATTGTAGTAAACTGGCAAATATTTATCAAGAAAGGATTGCCAGTAAATTCGTCAAACAAGTTTCTAGAGTCTAAAAGCTGCATTAAATGTCAACTTACATCAGTGCCATCATGAAGAGAGTTAGTTTTAGGGTTGGGTTATCAGTATTGTACATAGTGGCAATTTGCCATAGATGGTGAAATAGACCCACAGGCTATTTTGCCGTACACTATTAGTGTGTCTTTAAATAAGCACATTTGCTATGTGGCACTCAGCATTACAGTGGCGTAATTGTTTGTATTGCTGCATTTTAATGCAACAATTAAGTGATCCATTCTTTGCATTATTATTTTTTTGGAGATGGGGTTGACAGTAATTCTCCAGAGGTTGTATAGCAATGTATTTTTTGTTTTTTTCGCAAACTATGTAACAGCAGTGTACACAAGAAGGGCACAGGCAGGTATATAAAATGTAAGGGGGTTATACTGTTATACACTGAGGATTAAATTTTTGACTAGTCACTTTTGTAGTAGTTCATACAACAGTAGAAATTGACCAATCACAAGCAACTAAAACTTTTAAAGCCTTGAAAATTTGTCCAATCAAAAATGGCCAAGGGTAAATAAATGTCAGTGGTAAAATGTGGTTGACCACTGCCGTACCTTTAACATTGAGGTTATGGTTAGTATTAGCTGTAATGTTGGGATTGGTTTTAGAGTAAAGGTTAAGAATTGGGTTAAAGTCATAATCAAAGTTAAGTAAAAGAACAACTTTTGACCAAAAGTTATCATGTGACAAACTTAACATTTGAAATATTGCAGTACTTAGATAATTAGACTTCCATAAACCAACATTGCCAGTTGGTTTATGGAAGTCTAAAAACATTTTTCTGCATTGCATGATAAAATTGGTAGCAACCTAAAGAGGATACTGGGATACCCATAGCTTATTTATTTAATTGTTGCAAGCTTCAAATGTAAATGACCTATTGTTACAGCATTTGTAGGATTTATTGTTTGTTTGATGTGACAATAGAAAATATTCTTGCATTCAGTTATTTAATTGTGATTGTGTAGGAAACACATGAGGAGTTTAATGCTCAAAACTACTTTGATTCAAGGACTTAAAACAGGAAGATATCTTTATAGCAACTTGAATGCTCATCTTTTAAGCAGTGAGAGGTACGGCTGTGCCTAGACGAATTCATCTAGCTTGTATATTACATGATCATCCGCAATTGTAGCTGATGGCTGTAAGTAGTTATTGTTAATATTTGACCACTTGGACTGAATGATTGATGATCATATGGTCGTTGTTTCCTCTTAGTTGAGTAATCTTTCATATGTATTTATGTTTTCTATTACTCATTAAGGCAGTGGTTTTCAAGCTTTTTTCAATGCAACACGTTTGAAAAAACTTGCTTCACTTGCAATGCACTAGACAGTATCCTGAGGTTTTGGTTCACTGTTCTGCTAGGTAAATGTGATCCAAAATCTTGATAACTGACATTATACTTCCGAAATTTTGTATTAAGTCAGTAATCTGCTTTAAATTCATAAGATGTTGTTTTAAGTCTGTCATCTTCCATTGTAAAGTTACACTTTGTAACTTTCCTGTTTTTGTCCATTTTACAACTAATTGCTTTTGTTTTCATTTGCTTTTGCATCACTTTAAGTTGAAGTTGTGAAAAGTGATTGTTAAGTGACCAGTCAATAATAAGAAAAGTATATTTGCAACACTTTTGTTCGTGTGGCATTGATTATATGTGTTTGCAGAATGTAAACAGAAATTTATGCTCAGAACTCCTTTGGAATACAAGCAAGAATTATTGGCATAAAACCAGATGCTTTTGGAAATTTAGACATAATGCACTAGAACATTGCACAGTTTAAGAACCACTGCTTTAAGATATTACTAGATAAAAAAGATAAAATATGAAACTAGCTGCATTTAGCCAAATTGGTATGGTGATTTGTAATAAGTAGCCCTATTTTGATCTAACAATGTTTGGGTTATGCTGTTTGGATTATGCTGTATGGGCTGTGCCTGTAGATGTAAACAAATTAGGCTGGTGGCAACTGATTAAATTAACCATGTGGTCTTTTTGCTTTCTCTTTGTCAAATTGCCAGTTTGCAACAGAATAAAGTGATAAACTTAAATGTAGCTCTATTCATTTTGTATTGCCATTAAATAATTAGCAGTGTTCTTCGTTCAGATTGTGAGTTTAGGACAATTAGCTCCACTCCAAGAAACCTAGACAACTTGATGAAAGTTAAGTTTACAGAGTTTTTAATTCTTACTAATTTATGATACTTTTAAAAAGTGGCCGTAAGTAGTCATTACTTTTCCGAGGGCAAATTTTAGACATCATTAGACACCATATTCCAGGTATGTTTGAAAACATCAATTGTCAGTGTTAGATCAGCACAATAATTCAATTTGGTAAAAAAATAATAAATATCAGTAGATATCAAATTGCTCAGTCGATGATGTTATGTTCAGCAAGAGAGGTGATTGAAGACCAAGAGTCATAGCTGAAAAAAGTCAGGCACAGTAGTCAAGTCAGCAGTCTCTCTGTTACATGAGTACGTGAAAAAAGAGCATACACATATAGCCTATGTGTCAGAGGTGGATGAGTTATCAATTTTAGGGTCCGAGTCCAATCCTGATCCAAATACACAACTTTTGAATACTGAGCCAGCTCGTGTATGTGCAAAAAATTAAATCCTGATTCTGGTCCAACTCCTAAAAGCTATTGAGCAAAAATGTTTTTCTATTTTTGATGTAACTACTTAGCGAAATGTTTCACTCCTGTTCTACACCTAATTCTCTTATTTTTGAAAAATTGGAGATCTGTCCCACTCTCTAATTTGAAATTTTCCTCAAATCCTGCTGGATCTGACTCCTGAAATCCTAATTTTGGCCATCTTTGCTCTAAGTGAGCTATACAAACAAGCAATGATCGTTTGAATCAACTTAAACAGTTTTGGAAACCTTCAATAATGTATTATGAAGTGTTATATCAAACCAGGTGGGAAAATATACCTTGATTGCAGACAGCCAATAATAACAATGCATATGATGGACTTGTGTAACTGATATATTATCTTAGAATTCTACATGCTAGAGTGAGCCAACAGGAATGACAAAGGGAGCCAATTTCAACAAGTTTCAAATCATTTTCGGCATTACCTTGGATTATAGCTGTACAAATTTTGTATGCATAGTACTGGTCAGAGTCAAGTTCTTTAGCAGTACATGGAGCAAGGGTTGAAAAAGTAGGATTTGGAGTTTTTTTGAACTGAGCTATACCCCATTCTGACACAAACCGACTCAACTGTTTGCCAATGCTTCCACTAAAAGTATTTGGCCCACTTGTGTTGCCATGTAGCATCTGAAAGACATGTCGCAAGGATAGCATGTTGAGATGAAGCAGGCATACAACCCATTTTAGAGGTTGTCCAAACAGTTATATAAATGTTGTTACCCACTCTTTTTTACTGCCTGTCATCACTGCTGTTTCATCTGATCCCCAAACCTTTAGTTTCTCTTCTAATGGAGTGTCTTTAATAATTCCAAATATTTTTTCATCAATACTCTTTCCTGCCCCATCTTGTGGTGTGACATGGGAAAGATAAAACTCTCCAGGTTTACCAACCATCACATAATGGTTTTCAATTAATGTTGCCGGTAATATTTTTTATTTTTTTTAACCATGTTTAGTATTGCGTTGTTTTTTCTATCTACAACAATACCTTGAACAAGTTCAAACATATTTTTCTTTCTTAGTTCTTCTCTGCACTTACACTTCTCACTTTTGAGTTTACTTCTATGGCATTTTCTGTATTTGATCCACTCACAATTCCACATGCTTTTAGAGCAACATCGGCAGCAGCAGCACCTGCAAGATCTGGTAGGCTAATCCTGTCGCTTGCTATTGCTATTTCATGCAAATCACCTTGATTTAGAGTTTTCAGTTTCTCTAGTGGGGGATGTTCATGTTCATAATCTGAAGAAGAAGAAAATGCCAACCTTGTCATCGATTCAGTGTTTGATGATAGGCAATCAAGAGAACTGAAAGCAGTACTAATGGATCATGATGGCACATCACTGATTTTTACTTTACATGAAACTGTTTTTAAAAATTCAATGTCAGCTTATTCAAACTTTCCTACTATATCCAAACATTTTCAAACTATGGGTCCATTTTGATCTTCATACAGTTGGCAATCGATTTGCTGCATTCTTACTTTGTACTTTTTCTCTAATTTTCTTGTAGAAGTGTCTTTACAAAAAATATCAAAAAGCTGATCCATGTCTTTTAGGAAACTTTCCACTATGTTTTTAAATGCACAATAATTCTTCTCTTTCTTGGATAACTTCATATTTTCAAATTTTTAATCAACTTCTCAATTTTGTTTATGGCCCTATCAAGCTCTGGGGAGTACACATTGCTGTGAGTCCATTGGTCAACCAATTCCTTTCCAACAACGTTCACGGCTTGCTATGTTCTTCAATTGCTTTCATGAATTAGTCACTCCAAGACGTATCTTTTTATTGGAAGCGCACCTTTAGGAAGGCAATCCTTACTTGCAAAAGAATATACTTCTTTTTGATCATATTTTTTTTAATTTTTGCATGTCAACATTTTTTCAACTTTTTTTGATCAAGTTTTGCCACTACAACAAAACCTACAGTATAAATATAATTAAATCTAGCATTTAATATGATCATGAGTATTACTTTATTCAGTTGCATCAGGCCGAGTGAATACAGGCTACATCACATGAAAACAATAAATAGAATTGATTTAAATTAAGAAAATTTGTTTTAATTCTCCTATTTTTGGCATATTTACTATTAGCCTTACAAATAAATGTAAATTAACATTTTGTTGTTTTTGTTAGATTATTGTTAACATTAGCACAAACTTTCCTCTTAAAGCCTATATAAACTTGGTCATTGTCAATCGTTTAAGTCATTTACTAAATTTTCTATCAGCTTTAGATCAGGAGATATGGCATTTTGGCCTTTTTTAACTCCCCAAAAACGCTGGGGGAGTGTGCCTCCTCCGTAGTGAAGGCACGTGCATCTAGCCTTTCCAAACAGTCATTGTGCATAATTGTGCAGCACAAAATGAAAGCAGTAAATTGATTTTAGAAACGAATTTTTCACTCCACCCTATTGGTTAATATTGTATAGCACAGTAAAATATTATACTTATGCAATAACCTTGGCTGCAAATCATGTTTTAATGGATTTTTTCACTTTTTGTCACTCTTTGTGATCTTCAATGATATAATTCGCACATCTGTTTTAACCCTCTACAATCTCTTTCTAATGCTAAAACTATCGTATTTGTGCTTCACCAAATGACAATAATGAAGCTGCTCACCCAGCATATCATAAGAGGCGACTTTTGGGCACAGACCAATGGCAGTCTGCCTTGTTGGTGGTAGATCTACTGGTCTGCATTTTGTATCTTATGATTGATTCAAAGTAGACTGTTGCTGTGTCCTATCTTAATTTTCTTTGATAAATTTTGCAATTTAAACTGAAATATGACTGGTTTATGCTACGTCTTCATCCCAAAAAAGAGAAGGAGGAAATGCATATACAACTCCAAAACTATCAAACTTCATATTTTTTTCACTGATTTACTTGAAAACATGAAACAAGGTACCAAATGACACACTGTCGCGTTTTAATAGAGCTTTGAATCTATCTAATTTATTTCTTAGAATTGACGCGACTTGCAGTATTGATCAAATAATTAAGTTTGGTTGCAACTTAATAGCCAGGAAAAGATTGGCTTCCACTAAGATACTTTAACCCATGCACTTTTCGATCAAGAACAGAACAATATATTCACAAACCACTTCCAACTTTGAATTCCTTCGCTTGCCAAAACACAGAACTAAAGCACTTCAATAAATAAATATTAGAGACTAAACTAAAAACCACCAAAATAATCGATTAATTCCTGTTACAACAATCACCACAGCTTAACGCTTTTTTACTACACTCTGCTATCTTTCTCTGAACTACACTTTCTCTGAATGAATAAAATCTCGCCGCCTTATATATATGCAACGGAAAATAATCTAGAAATTGCTAGAACATCACATGACTCAAAAAAAACACCGTTTTTTGAAAACAGGTAACAAGTTAGGGCTACAAGCAAATTAGATTTACAAATAAAAAAATCACAGCAAATCAAACAGATTAAAACTCTATACATATGTAAAAATATTCTTTAGCGCAAATTTACTTATTCGTGACACACACTGTAGGTCCTTCCAACAGCTTTCTTAGTTTTAGGAACAGCTGAAAAAGTTTGATTTACATAAAGTTGGGTCTTTAAACTATTATATTGCTATTTAGGCATTGTATAGTTAGAAAAAAACTGGTTACATGTACTTAATCCAAAAATAACAGCCAAACAACTTGTTAAAAACATATCACGAACGTTTCGGCCCTCAACTGGTGCCATTTTCAATGCAAATAATGTACAACAAACAGGTTGACTAGCAACTACGCCATACTGACACAAAAAAGTGTCAGTATGGCATAGTTGTTTTTAGTGTATTTTTTTATTGTCAGTATGGCGTAGTTGCTAGTCAACCTGTTTGTCGTACATTATTTGCATTGAAAATGACACCAGTTGACGTGCAGTACGTTTTTAACAAGTTGTTTGGCTGTTATTTTTGAATTATATTGCAATTGATCACTACATTGCCGATGACGTTGCTATTTTGTAGCAATCAGTTTTTATACTCAAGACAGTTTGTTATGATAATTCACGCTTTTTCTGCGTTTCAGTTTGCTCTTGCAAAGCACTGCGTTTTTGATGTTTCTCGAGTGCATTGCATCGCACTGTAAATAAAATGTTTGCTGAAAAAATGGCGGCAAACGATTTTGTAGCTACGTGGTTATTCAATGGTCACAGTTTTAAGTTCTTTTGCAGGCAGTGCATCCATTCTGCAATGAGTCGAAGTTTTTCAAATGGGAAAAAGATACTTGTCAACAATACAAGCATGTACTACGAGCAAGTTGGAAGTGGAAATCATGTGGTCGTTTTGATTCCTGGTGCTCTTGGTCAGTTGTAGTCTACATCTGATTTAAACTATGCTTAATGCTTAATTCAAATTGTAAGTTGTTCATTTGAAATGCTTAGAATCATCCAAAGTAGCTTTGCGTTTTTTAGGTTTTGTTTAGTAAGCTTACATGATTTGTTGATGAGTGTAATAAATCCAGTTTTCTGCTACAATGACTGTAATATATGCGGCTTCGGACTTTGAAGAATATATGATTATTTCTGCCTTTTCCTTGTCGATTGCGACATCTGCACTATTTCATTTAAGAAATATTACTGTATGCTGTTTAGGAATATTACACAAATGATTGAATTGATTGCTGAGTAATCATAATTATCTTACTGCACAGCTCTCTACCGAATACAGTGAATTATTTGATTTTTGTTTATTTGTTAAGATATGGACAATTGTTTTTTTGTCACCAACCAAATATGATTTTGATGAGTGCTGGCTGTCTTAGTGCAAAGATTATGTAAAATAATGGAGAAAAACTGTGTGGCTCATGAGTTCATTCATTCAGCAGTGCCACGCTTGTTTCAAATGTTGACGATTATGGGATATTACTGTTTTTGATAGTAGCCAGTTTGAATTAGCGTTGCAAAGTAGTTGTGATTGGGTGCCAACCATCTTCTCCAGCTAGTTCGGATTAAGCCTGAGTGATGAGTTACAATCTGTAAAATGTGTGTTTTTTCCATGTAGTAAATGATCTTGGTAGGTCTGAGTGATTAATTGTTGATTGGGAAATATCAAACATAATCAAGCCGCTAACTGGTCTTACTTTGATTAAAGTTACTTTTGCATTACTGATTTTAGGATCAGTCAAGACTGACTTTGCAAAACAGATGCAAAAGATGAATCGAGATAAATTCACTCTTGTTGGGGTTGATTGTAGAGGGTATGGCCAGTCAAGACCCCCTGGAAAAACTTTTACTGCCAACTTTCTTCGTGAAGATGCTGAAGATGTTGTCGAGTTGATGAAAGTATGTCTTGTTGAAAACTGAAGGAAAATATCTATTAAGCAATCAAAGGAATATCTTGAAAATTTGATTTAAGTGCAAGCTGTTGCATTTGATTTGCACCGCATGATTTCTTGTAAAGGCGATTGTGTTTTCTCAATGCTTAAGTTTAAGGAATTATTTAGAGTAAATACTACCAAAAGGCTAAGCCTAAATAGAGAGCCTCACGATTAAATCTTGGACGACAAAAGTATATACAGGGTGTCCCAAAAGTCTTGGGCACATTTTGACGTTGAATATGTCAAAAACTATTAAGGAAATAACAATGCATCTGATATATTCTGAAAGCTTGCAGTCTCAAGTTTTTTGTAGAATGTTCAAAGATGTTCAATGTGAACACCGTTAGTCATACGCCACACATCAAGCCGATAATCAAATCCTTGCTAAAATGCGTTCCAGCATTGTGTTGTCTATGGTCGCGAGTTGCAACAACTTCCGTTATTCGGCCTTGAGATCAGCTACATCTTTTGGAAGGGGGAGGCGTATAGACCAGTGCTTTCACGAAACCCACAAAAAGAAGTCGCAGGGTGTGACATCTGGAGACCTAGGATATCAGGGCAAGAGAACGCGATCATCAAGTGTCGCTGAATCAGTTTTTGAAAGTTCAAGGACACAAAACGCTTTTTCTGGTTGAGTGAAAGCCATTGGTGGATCTAGGTTATTTTAGTTATTTAAGCTACATGAAAATATATGCAAAAATTATCAGCATGACAAAAAAAACTCAATGAATTTAGCATTAAAATGACAACAGTTTCATTCAACTACCATTCATAGATCAGCAGAAACGAGGACTTGAAATGTGCCCAAGACTTTTGGGACACCCTGTATTTTAGCTTACATAGTTTATCATTAAGTAAAGACCGATGGCCAATATCTTTGATGCTAAAAAAGAGTGCTTAGTTAATGCAGTCACTGCAAATCTTTTACCCTAGTATTTTTTGGTCATTTAACACAAAACTAGTTGTGAGCAATGGAGTACATTAAGTGAAGTAACTTTGCCTTTTCTCGCAGGCATTAGGTCATTCTTCTTATTCTATTCTTGGATGGAGTGATGGATCAAGCATTGCTTGTATGATCGCAGCAAAGTATTCTTCTAGAATTCGAAAACTTGTGATTTGGGGTGGAAACAGCTATGTTTCTCCTGAAGAGCTTCAAATATATTCAAGTATTTTTGTTACTACATTTAGATCCTGTTCAGATTTTGCATTCATTTCATTTTTAGCATGGAGGAGGCATGCTTCTTTATGATTAGAAAAATGGGATTTGTTATTAAATGCTTGGTGCTGCGTCATGTTAAATCATGCAGATTTTTGGCACTGAATTTGAGTTGGTTGAGGTACCATTTTATTCTTGCGATAACCGCATGTTGTACATCAATCGTCGTCATGGTTTTGTTGTCATATCTTTGTGGAAAACACTTTACGACGGTATTCTTTGCTCAGTTGCCCTTGCACTCACCCAATAGAACTGACCACTCTGAGACTGGTCTAAACATGTACTTGTGTGTTTTGAAGATTTATGTTAAAATGTGAAAACTTTTTCCGCCAGTTGATTTAGTTGGTTCCTATACAGTATATACGAGGGTGAGTTAAAAAGTAATTTAATTTTTTTTGTTCCATCAAAAATGCGGAACATCACAAAACATATCATACATTAAATTTAAGCTGCATTTCAGAGGGTGACATCGCTACTTCTCAACGTAGCCACCACCTCGTTCAATAGTTGTGTTTCATTTCAAATGAGGGCGTATATTCCACCTTTGTAAAGCTCAAATGGTTGCTCACAAAGCCATTTTCTGACAGCAGTTATTACTTCTTCATCGTTGCCATTCTGTTTGCTTCTCAGTGTTTCTTTCATTGCATCATAGAAATGGTTATCTGAAGACGTTAAATCAGGTGACTATGTAGGAGGATGCGGCAGCGTTGTCCACTCAACAGAAGTGATTGCTTCTCTTCTTCTGGTGCTCGTATCTGGTCGGGTGTTGTTATGTTGAAGCAAAACTTTATTCAGCTCCGAATTGGGTGCTACTCGTCGGATTTTTGCTCTTAGTTTTTGAAGGGTCTCAATACATGCCTCAGAGTTGATTCTCCTCTAGGTAAGAAATCGACAAGAATAAGTTCTTGGGCATCCCAGAAAATAGTAGCCATGGTTTTTCAGCAAACTTCAGTGTCTTGAATTATTTGGTTTTAGAAGCATTGGGTGGCGGCGTTCCACTGATTGCCTTTTGGACTGTGGTTCATAATAATGAACCCCAGTTTCATCGCCAGTAATTAATTAGCCTGCCGAAGATTATTCTGTCTTTTTCACTGAGTTCACGGATTACTTGCAGCAGTTAGCCTTTTAAGTTTTGTGCTGATCTGTCAGCAGCCTTGGAAACCAGCAAGCACATACTTTCGAAAAACCGAGAGACACAACAATGCTGTGAGCACTATCGAGGCTTAACCCGAGCTGTGATGCCAACCAATCGAGGGTTGTACACTTATCGCCTCTGATTGAAGCGACTGCTTTCGTTTTCTAGGCAGGGTTAAGAGTAGTGGATGGGCAGCCAGCGCGAGGAAAGTCTAAAAAGCTTGCATTTCCCAATTTTGGAGAATTTTTCGCATGTTTCATCGGACGTTGGGGCCGACTCCACAGAAATTGCTGTAGTGTAAGGCGTCATCTTTGTGAACAGTTAGCAGTTTTTTGTAAATGTTAACAGGAGTTTTTCTTTCCGCAACGAGGAATCCCATTACTGCCCTTCGGTTCATGCGGACTTCTAAAGAAGATGCTATTCTGCGATTAGCTCTGCCAAACACATATGCTTAGCTATATATGAAAAAAAAAACATGTGAATCACGTAAATGTATGCGCCTTAATATTTATACCGAATTTTAAAAAAATTATCAAAAAAATGTGTTTCCTGTGATAAAAACTGCGTTACTTTTTTACTCCACCTCGTACAATTGCAGTTATGTAGCAAAAAGAATTTTGATGTTATTTCATTTGGAATTGCATTTCTTGTAGAGTAGAGATAAAATTTGATTGAGTGTTATTGCTACAGACATAAGAGATATTTCAAATTGGAGCGCAGCAATGAAGCAGCCTATGATTGATGTTTATGGAGAGAAAACTTTTGAGAGCTTGTGGCATGCTTGGGTTGATGTTTTTTTGGGAATGCCGAAAGATGAAAAGGGAAATGTCGACTTGTACACAAACGTAAGCAATTGTGATGACTAGATTTAAATGCTTCTTGCTAAGACTTTAGCGAAGTCTCTTGCATCTGCCTGGCAAAAATAATGTAAGTTGTGTTACAAATACTAGGTTGCGTGAATTGCGATAATGCTTACGGATGGCTTAAGACTTATTTTGCAGTTTCCAAGACTTCGTTCATCTTGTGTTTATATTAGTTCAGAAAGTACTGGTACCGCACGGTAGTATTTTTTATGCGACCTGAAAGAACTTTGATTATCTTTTCAGGATTTAAATAAAATCAGATCTGAAACTTTAATTATTCATGGAGATAAGGATCCACTGGTGCCGAAGTTTCATCCTGAATATTTACTTAAGAACATTAAAGACTCAAGGTAACGGATTGCACAGTTTGGCACACCATTGTTCTCATATTTGTAAACCCGAATACGTTTATTCACCGCCGAATTCTGAGGCCGTATATTGAATTGAAAAAGACTATAATTTTTAATTAAGGTACTGCAAATACAGGGAACATTTTGTTGTCGATTGGGAATTAGCACTAGACGAGCTGGGCTATTAAATGCAATATCCTGTAAGGATGTTTGCAATAAGATTAGTACCATTATTCCCGTTCAGTGCTGGGTGTGCTTGTTGAAGTACTATTCTGTATTGGAAACTTTGAAAAGCGTATGTACTTTACAAGAATGCTAATTGAGAGATAGCTGCTGACTATAAGAGTACAAAATAAAGGTTGTTAATTTGGTTTTTGCTCATTACAAACCCATCATTGTTACAGTCTCGAGTTTTCTATGCTTGCGTAATACACTTAAATGTTTTTCTGCAGACTTGTGTGCTGGGATGATGGAAAACACAATATACATATAAAATATGATGACCGGTTTCATTCACTTGTGGAAGACTTTTTGTTAAATTGATATGTTCACATGCATTTCATTATCCGCGAGTGTGCTTTCGCTAGCTTTCCTTTGCTTTTTTTCGCGGGGGTACTATAGCTAGCTTTTTTGTTTTCAATATTCGTTCCAGAGCAACGATAAAGCAGCAATTGTATTTTGAAGTGATTGCCACTGAATAACTTCTGTACTGTTCTACAGCATGAAGGTTTATTGTTTGTTTTCAAAGTAAATATTCTTTGCCTGGCACTCTATTAGCTGTACTTTTGATATTAACCAACGAGAAGTTGAAATAATTTCTTTCGTTGATGTTTATGCTTTTTGTGTGTCTAGTGCTTTCATTAGTAAAGTTGCGCTTCAGATTTTTGCCAATCATGTGCTTCTTTGCTTTCTACGATATTTATATGCAATTGCATTGAAATTAATTGGAGCCAACGCATGTGTATTGAAATAGGTAATTTTTCTCTGCAAAATCATTGTGCTATATGTTTACAACGTATTGCTGATAAAATGTTTTTGACTGTTATTTCCGATAGCAGTTTAAAAGTTTCATTGATTAAAAAGCGTTGCAGTTGTATTTGGTGATGACCGTCACTACTTTTTCTCTGAGGTCACGTTGCTAATGCCTTCAAAGTAGTTTTTAAAAATGATACTTAGCAAACATCATTTCAGGTATCACTTATCTGGAGCAGCGTTGCGTTCACATCACATGCGATGAAACTCGTGCTTGTGACTAGTCTTCATTCACAACAATACAGTTCCGAGTACTTCTTCGCCTATTGAAAGAAATTTTATTTTAGAGCGAAATTGCAGTGGGTAAACCCTATTTTGACTTGGCAGGTCTCATCAGGGCGGTTGGTGACCACCGATTGGCTAGAGGCTTTCCACGTTTTTAAAAACAAAAAAATGAGCCTAGAGATAAAACTATATCATAAAAAGCTTTTTAGCAAAGCATCTTGTTTTGAAAGATCTTTACCACTAACAAATAATTATTTGATTTTAAGGTACATACTTTATTTATTGGAATATAGCAAGCAAAAGTAAATTATTGTTAGAGGGGTTACCTACAAAATGAGTATGGTTGGTCAGAAAGTGCTTGTGAAGGCATTACAGCTGTATTTTTGCTGCTACGTCCTGATGCTTTAGTTAAGTTGAGAATTAAAGAGTCGACTTTTGTAGAGCTGTATTTTTGCACAGTAATTGATAATATGTACCGGGTTTTATTGCTTTTATCGTTGACAAACGGTTGAATTAATGGTTTTTGATTTATTTGGCTCTGGCGCCTACTATGAATTAATCGCTTAAGTTAAAGTAAAGAATTTAATTTTTAATGAGATGTAAACTACTGCATGTGTACTTTTTGATGTTTGCCTTAAGAGAAAAGAGACATTATTCGACTTGAGTGTCCGTTCGCAAGGCTATGGTGATGTTTTGAGAAGAGCGTTGGACTTTGAATTGGCGGGAAGAAGAGGGCGTGGGCGACCGAATATGAGGTGGAAAAGACAAGTAGAAGAACATACCGGTCAGATTGGATTGAAAAAAGAGGATGCCTTGGACAGAGCAAAGTGGCGTGATGGTGTTACGAACTATCAAAAAACCAAAGGTGAATCTGGCCACCTGCGTTAACGTTGGCAAAACCGGATTTAAAAAAGTGGATCTCTCATACCTTAATTTTGTTCATTGCCATTTTACCGCAATATTTCATCGGTATCCCTAAAAACAACGTCAGTAAAGGTGGGTCGTGAACTGAAAAATGTCAGGAAGCACTGTTTTAAGCAGTATTGTATGCATTATTGTGTGCGGTGCTAGTTTTTGACACGTCGTATATGATAAAATTATGCAATTTCAGCATTTTTTTCAACGAAATGTGAAACATTAAAGAGTTCTTTGTATATCTGCACACAAAGGAGTAATCAAGGAGGACTAAGGGAGCTTAACCTCTCTTTATTTTCTCCTTTTAGAGGCCCCCATCACCTTTGCCATAACAAAGTAAATCTTTGTAGTTTCGGCTAGTTCCCTACTCCCTCATTAGAAACCTTGGTTTTCTCCTCTCCGCTGTGCTTGCATGAGTTCTACGTAGCTGCGCTTTTAGGAAAGTTGTGCCGGAACGCATTGTGCCGGAAGCTCTTTCAACTCCGAACCAGGTTGGGGCCCAGGTTCGTTGTTGTGTGATCGAAAAGATTTCTGAAGAGATGGTATTTGATCCAGTGACGAGAAAATCATTGAAGATATGTGATTATATTTGTATTCTATCATGTTCGTGCCCTTGTTTTTAAACTTAATGGTTAAACTTTTTCTTCGAATTGTTGTGGTGCCGGTATCTCAGATGCCAGTTGTGTGGTACTAGAACCACGTGCTTGATATCTCAACTGTCTTAAAAGCAAACACTAAGCGATATCAACATGTATGAGGCCGCAGTAGCTGCTTGGTGAAAAGACGAATGTGATATTCTTTGAACAGCGTTATGAAGTCAAGCAGCAAAGTTGCGTTTATAACTTCCATTAGATTTTCATGTTTTCAGAAATGTAAGGTAGTGCTCAATGTTTTTAATGACTGTGAAGTTGCCATGAGAGGTCAAAAGGTTTTAGTAAATGGCGTAAAACTCTATTATGAAAGAGTTGGCGGTGGACCACACGTTGTTTTGCTGTGCCCTGGGATTCTAGGTAAGCTAAAAGCGTATTTTGTTTAGTAACATAGTTATTGACACAATTATACTGTATATTCTCAACATTAAGCAAATTGCAGAAAACACGTTTATTGTTAAACGTCTTAAGACTTACTTTGTCCTCTTCAAAATTTTATTCTTTTGAAGCGTATCTTGCTTTATTTAAAACGTGTGATTATTTTGGCTGCATTGTGATAAAAGTGTGCAAACCAGTGTCTGCTCTTTCGCTAGCGATTGCATGGTGCTGCCAGAAAGTCCAACCCTAGTGGTGCAGGTGAGTATTCTTTGGCTGGCCTAAGGGACCTAACAGGGCCCTTAGTCCCCCATCTTGTCCTGCAAACTAAAGTGATGAGAACCTTTTTGGTGATCACCGATGAAAGAAGTCCCATATTTTAAGAAAAAGTTGGTCTCCATCAATATTTTTCCTGCCACTCCCTTGAGGCTTAAAAACCGCGATGGATGGTCACGCAATACTGCTTTCAGTTGGTGTTTGTGTGGTTACTTCGGAAGCATTACGCTAATCAATTCTAGCGCCATGCAGTGTCCAATCATTCTTCGTGATTCAAAAAAATTTGAAAACTTGTAATTTTGATTAATTTTTTTTTGCCGAAGTGTTTTAACTCAAAAAAAGCTTGATGATGCTGCAGTTGGAGAGAACCATTAGACAAACTCAAAAAAAATTCTTTTCTACTCCTATTTTTTTGTGTAACTTTATTGCCAAGGTGTATGCTAAGTGGGACTTCGAGGGGCATTTTTCGGCTTCTAGCAGAGAGGTGGATAGAAGCTCTGCTGCAAACATCAAACGCCAGAAAGTACAAATTGTTGAAGAAAATCTTGCTTCATTTTGCCGTCCCTTGTTTCTTTGCGGTAACCCCTCCTCTTCCTCGGGATGAAGGTACGGCATGAACGGCAATTCAGGTTCATGCCGTCAAACTAATTTAGATTAGGCTAGGAGAAAGATGGCAGCCCATTTCGAACCAGTCTTGAGTGACGGGTAGTCCCACCGCCAACAAGGCAGATTGCCACTGGTGGGTACCCAAGAGTCGTCTGACATGCTGGGTTAGCAACTTCACAATTGTAATCCGGTAAAGTACGGGAGGGCCACCTGTCTGCCACATAAAGGTGGAGGCGTCCCGTTAAGTGCCTTGCCCAAGGACACAACAAGCAAGCTTGTTCTCCACACTATCTCTTTTTTATGCTGAGCGCCAAGCAAAGAAAGCAGCAGCCGTCCTTCATTAGTGGAGCCTTGTAGTTGACCTGAATCGAGTGGGATTGTTCTTCATCCTCTTACGTACTGCGGCAATGACGTAACTACAGCTTGATTGCTTTAGGAAGCACGAAAAGCGACTTTTGTCACCAAATCAACGGATTAAGCCGCAAACTCTTTACCATCACAGCTTGGGATCCACCAGGATTCGGCCAGTCTCGCCCGCCTGAACGCCGGTTTACCGAAGATGACATATACACTGATGCTGAATATGCCGCTGCTCTGATGAAAGTAAAGAGTGTATTGTGCTGGGTTAAGATTGGCTTCGAGTTGCGTGCTGCGGCAGTGTACATGCTGCAATCCTAGTTCGGTGCATTGAGGTTGTAATCGAGATGATGAAAAGGTATTTACATCGTCGAACACAAGATGAACGGAGAGTTTGGGAAATGCAAAATAACCTTGCGGTTTTGAAGTTCGCAGTCAATCGTGTGATTGCTGTCAGCGCAAGCGATATTTTGAACTCGAAGCTAATCGTTCATTATGGCCTTGTAGTTTGTTGTCTTGGAAACGTCACTTTCATTTTACGGCAATTTTCCTATGTGGCAGACATGCGCTCTGCTAGCTAAACTGACCGATGCAAAGCGGGTCTACATCTGCATACCAGCTATTTGTACCACCTCATATAAATTTTCATATAATTTTAGGAGCTTGGATATTCCAAGTATTCTTTAATTGGTTGGAGCTTTGGCGGTTTAAGTTCCATTGTCCTGGCTGCCAAGTATCCAGATAGAGTGCGCAAGCTTGTGGTTTGGGGCTGCAGGACTTTCAGCACTCCAAAAGAAGTTGCGTTTTATAAAAGTAAGAGCTTTTATCTCTAGATTTTGGCGAGTAGTCTGCCCAATACACGCGAATGTCTTCCAATATCCGTGTCATTGGCGTTTCCATTGCCACCCCACCTTGTTTGTTCACAACAATTTGGTTCATTCTAGTACCTTTGCTTTGTTATTTATTCTAAAGCCTTTAGCTGTTTCTTCTTCGTGTCATTTTAATCTGTTTTTGTTGTTGCCCCGGCTCCCTCCTTGGGGTGGTAGCATGGATAAGAGGAAATTCCCACGTCTTCATTTGAGGTTATGTAAAGAGAAAAGTTTTCTGAGAAAAGGAAAGAGGAGAAAGAAGTTAGCTCCTGCCGCATGTGCCAGAGAGAATGTGGAAGATACATGGAATGACCGAAAACAGGAAAGTATAGCTGTGACTCAGCGAGAATCTGAGAGCAGTAGAAGGGAGGAGGTCCAATAATACGGAAAGGATAACCTCATTGCTACAGTGTGATCAGGCGGCAAGGATGTCTGAGTCTTTTTTGGTAAAAGGACAATGGGTAAAGCCATTATTCCAATCACAAGATTTTGATTTGAAAGAGAGACAAGGTGGGCAATAGCATCACCGACGCTAGAAAAAGAAAGAAACCGAGAGCATGAAGCTAAAAAAGTGAACTTCACGCCGAAAAATGGCAGAACGGTTTTGTCATCTCATATTGGTCTAAAAATAGTATAATCGTGAAGCTGATTGGAATGTTTATGGATAGAGTTTGACTTCTCCATAAAGTCGAAGGTACGTCCATTGTAGAGGACAAAAATGCAAAACGTACTGTGAATCAACGGCAGTGGGAACTCTTATGGCTGTTATTGGCAAGCATTTGTAATTGCTTTTTGTTTCCATTTTTTTGTCAAACTTTCATGAAACTGTCATGGCAAAACGTGCGGTAACTCCTGAACGATACCCTCAGAAGCCATTGTAGGAGCAAGAGTGCCAAGTTTCATGTTGGTGGGGATAAAAATTATACAGCAAGAGTAGATCTTTGATAAACATTTTCAATCTAGAGGCGGTTAAACCGGCCTGATCAGCCCGAAGGCGAGGATGAGAGTTATATTTCATCCCGCCGATGTTTTTTGCTTTTTTGTGCCGCTTGGACGATAAGTGATTATCTGCATTGTGGAAATTATAAATGGTTGGTTGATTTTGATTTGTTCGGCGGTGGTTCGCAATCACAAAGTTGCGAGTTCAGTACCCACAGTGTTGCTGCATTGTGCTTTTGCAAAACGCACTTTTATCACAACTCTACCACCATTAATGGGTGTGGTGGATATTTACTAGGTTAACAGTAAGTTGCTTGCAATTTTGATGGCTACCGCAAACCGATTCGTTGCAGGCATTCCCTCCGTAAGACTGCAAGGTAGGCGATAGAATTCCCAGGTTTGGATCCACTGCCACCCTGCAATATAATTATGCTAATTAGCTTAGTTTCAGAAAGTAAGCACTGACGCAATCATATTTACGGATGTTTAGAAAACGGCGGTGCTTTACCAGCAAGTCTTGCGTCCTTTGCCGAGTACGTTGATGTGTACGGCGAAAAAAAATACCGGGACATGTGGCGCGAATTTATAGAGGCGTACGTTCAAAGATGTGAATCGGGGAAAACTGACATGTGCTCAAAGGTGCTTTGTAGCTAGCTGGAATTTTTGTTTTCAGCTAGAAGAAGGCGTTTTCTAGGGGTCTTCATGTTGTCTGCATTCACGTCAAGCGGTGTCCAACCAAGAGCATAGATTACAGTCTATTGCAGGGGATTTTAAACTTAGGGCCGTGGGAGTTTGCCATGGTGGGCGCGCGGCCACGGCTGCGAAGTTGATCTTAAAAAAGGTCTTCGTGTTTCCAGAGCAGATGTGCGTTAATGACCAGAAATCTGGCCGTCATTCAAAGAAAAAAAGATTGTCACAAATGAAATGGACGCGAGTTTTTGATGCTCTTGCCAAAGGGAATGAGTCTCAAAAAGTTTAATAGCCCCTGCGGTAGAGTCTAGACAATGGTCTGTACTACGTTAAACAACCCAGTAGTTATCAGATTTTGTTCTGGTTAATTAAGGGGGTCGACGACACGAAAAATTTTTCTATTCCCAGAATAGGTTGTTGTTATTACTATTAAAAGCTGGACGGGATTGATGGAGTGTCCGATTCGCATTCGGTAGACGTAGCTTGAATTTCCTTCTTGATTCGGACCAAAAAGACTTAAAAAATAGTAGTAACAGCTGCCGGCTTGACCCTCAGCACGAATTGGGTAATGTGGAAAAAGGACGGTTTGGTTGCTGTGCCCTTGGAAAAAGATTTTGGCGGGATTCCTCCAGCTTTGTGGGACAGACAGGTGATGGGGCTGAGCAATTTATTTGTCATGTTATCCAAGTCCGACTAGGATTTGCCAACAGAGCATGAGCTGACACGCATGAATGAATTAGAAACTTGTAATTAATCTTTCTAATTTTTCGTTTCCATTTTCATTTGGTCCTAGAATTGCCGAAAATTACGACGAGAGTTTTTGTTCATGAGATCATTTTTGCAGGCATTGAAATTGATCCAGTGCCCCACTCTAATTCTTCACGGTGAAAAGGATCGGGTCGTTCCTCAGTTCCACGCAGAATATAATCATAAGAATATTAAAAATTCAAGGTTTGAAAAACCAGACTAATCGCTTAGGTTACGTCTTGAATTAGGTGCTGAACACTTCATCAGATTTTTATTTTTAGAGGTGAAGCTCCCTTTTGCGGTAGAGACGGGCCTGATGCCGCATTTTTAGTTTTAAATATGGTGTGTATTATACCGTGATAAAGCAGGTATTTTCGTGGTGGCATAAAGGGTTCGTCTGCCTTATAATATCGGTTTGGTTGGGGTAAGCGCTCCAACCTCTGACAGGTGCATTTTTACCTGGTGGAAGGTCACATTTCTCTCCTGCGTATGGTGTTGTATTTACCTGACATGACATGTTGACATTACTTTACATGACACGCATTTATTCTAATGAAATTTTTGTAGGTTAGAGACATGGAAGGAAGGGAAGCACAACCTTCACATTGAGTTTCATCAACGGTTTAATAAACTAGTAGAAGAATTTTTTTGTAATGACGCACCTCACTTGTAGATCATATCTTTAACCCTGTAATTCTTACGTTTTTCTTATTGTTTACGATGCATTTCGGTCGGGTAATAAAAATTTAATGTTATTCCTAATGCAGTTTTATTCCCAAAATTATTTAGAAAAACGGTGTAAAGTACTAATCGCATTTAAATCGATCGTAAAATTGAGGTGAATCGGTACATCGGTGGAGCCATTTTTTTGCTGCTAAACTTCTTGAGATATTGCATCGTAGCGCTTCGATTACCCTTCTAAAGGCTGGTTTCCATTAGGCGTAAATTGCAGGCGTAGCGTGAAAAATTCTTTGTTTCTCCATTTGGCAAAAAAATTTTCACGCTACGCTTGCAATTCTCGCTTAATGGAAACCAGCCTTAACTCGAACCTGGCTTCGAAAGAGCGCGCTTCTTGCTGGCAACTAAGTGCTGCCACGACAGGCGGCTGCTTGCCAACGTGGAGTGGACTCTTGAAACCGGATTAAAGTCGGGTGCGCGACCACAGTGCAACGTCGCCTTCACTCGCTTATACACCAGTCAACCAACTATACATTAGTACTACCACTCGCTCGAGCATCTAGAAATGAGGTTATGTAAAAAAAAACTTTAGCTCCAAGAAATGTATTTACCAAAACAATCTAAAACCTTAAATAAAAAATCCCTAACTACTGGAGTAATTTCTAACCCCTATGGCTACTCACAAGAAATACCTTTACCGACAGGCCCAAAAAATTAACTCTAATACGGGTCATTTCGGGCATTCTTCAAACAGCAAAAAGAAATAGTTGATCGTGATAAGTCCAAATAGACTATATTTTTGATGATTTGTGCTTGGGTTAATTATATTGCAGTGACTGATGCTCCTCTGGTTCATTTGATTGTAATTGGTGCTGCTATTGTTAATTTAGTAGAAAAAGTATACCGTTGTTTTATTAGGCTACCAATAATGCAATATACCTACCAATAATGCAATAAATATAAAATGACTGTAAAAAATGTCTTTTGCAAATTGACCTGAAAAAAATCCTGCGCAAACAACCATAGGTAACCTATTGCGATTTTATAAGATTCGAACTTAGAATGTATTCAGGAATAGCGTATGAGTTGAAAGCAAATTTCTTTCCAAAGATTTGACAATTTCTCAACAGGTGAGCTGCCGTAAAGGTCTTCAACCATTATCATTGGAATCTACACTAAAGCATAAGTGCATAAAACGATTTTCCACGTCCGGGGCGCCATTGCAAAGATTATTCTGATTGAAAACCCACACCGATATACTTGTAATATTGAACCGGTTTGGTTTGTCGCATTGGACGATTTCGCAGCGAATAACCGCTGCTACAGCGCTCACAACATGAAGCATCGTTTGGTGTGACTTCGACTTTACGCGCCGATTTTTTGAAAACAAGCTTTAGCTGAGTTTGATTCAATTTTGATTTGAGCCAAAGCTTTTCGGTTATTACGGTTTATTAGAATTTCCGTTATGTTTTCTAATTTGAATAAAAACAACATTGAGAAACGTGTGACAAAAACTAAAAGTACACTTCTCAACTGTGAGCTTTATAAAAGGCTTTACACAAAAATGGTCGTAAGATTTTTACTATGAAGCTATACCAAAAACATGTGAATGCGCAACTGAGAGAAGTAAAATCCTACTTTTCCCCTTCTTGTAGTGCCGACACTGGTAACTGTAAGGTTTCTTTCGGTTAAAACAAAGTTTTGGGTGAATAACAATCGTGTAACTTATTTCCGTTTGGTCGAATTTTTTTGATTTTAGCAACAACTCAAAAATGAGTGTTCGTTTGGACCGGTCGTAAATTAGTCCACTTACGGTTACAACAAATCATTATCACAAAAAAAATGGTTGTTTGGCCAGACCTAAAAGTCTTCGTAGTTCTCTAATGTTTTTCACAAACATTTCAGGGCTGCTTTATATTTTATGCCTTCTTTCATTGGCTGTGTTTACAATTATACAAATTTGAGTAGTAGAAATACATTGAATCAGCACGTTTGAGCCTGCAAAAATGACGTAAAACCGACTTACTTTCTCTTTTTTTGCTTGCCTATGGGCGAGGATTCGGCAACCTGCATCTCTTTTTATTCTTGTATAGCTGCTCCTCGTTGCTTGGGAAAATTTATTTACTACTTGCCGGCGTCGCCCGCAAGTCCCCATCAGTAATGTCGTAGTTAAGAAGTCGGTTCGTTAAGCTTCACTCAATTGGTAGATTCTTTTTCTCATAGCCAATTGTCGCAACAAAATGAAAAGTGCCGGTTTTTGAAAAAATCTATCGAAAATCATGTAAATTGAGCATAGCGGCTATACTTTTCGCAAAGTTTCTGAAGTCCCTGGAAACGCCTTTTGAACTGTTTGCAGCACGCGCGTGCTTTAAAACTGAAGTTGCTTACAGTTCAAACACCCAACAATTTTACAAACCTTTACATTCATTTGATCTAGTGCATGAAATGCATAAATTCAAACTTCTGAGAAGACGCCAGTGTGCTTGATATGTATTTTCAGAAATAAAGTATTAAAAATCAGGCACATTACTAGCGACTTTTTCGTAATTTCCTGTGTATTTGTACAAAGCGTGAGTTTGCACATATCTTGGTTGATCGTGGCATAAGTGCAGCCAGGCAAAGAGCAAACTAACCCGAAGTCAAGCACTTACAGTTAAGTCATTGTAATCGTAGGGGCCCTTCAGTAATGTGGAGGTTAAAAACATCTCTTCAGCCGGCTGCACTGGCATTACTCAGTGGGTAATACTGAGAACAGAAATAAAAGAGTTAATGTTTTTTTCCCGTATCCAATTCTTATTCCAAAATCATCAGTACCGCTTTTTTGATTGTAATTTAGTGGAAAAACATTGGATGTGGTTGCGCCGTTACATGTTCCCTTAGGTTTAGAAGTCTTTAGAAACGTCTTGTTTGCCAAGTTCACAGCATAGGCGCACTTGAAAACTGGACTTCTAACAATTAAAGCAGTCAATAATTTCACAAAATTTTTTCCGTTCATCTCATCACCTGCGTGGAGCACAGAGTAGGCGATCGTAGAGTGCCTCATCAGCATTCTCTACTACCCTCAATCCACAACAGCATCTCAAATGACAGCCATCAATAGATTTCCACACACAATCAAATCTACTATTGCATATGATATAATAGGCTAGTCAATTTGCAGTGTTTCTCGCATAAAATTTAATGTGCCTTTCTGGGCAATTTTTAATCATGCCATTGATCTATTGCTGCTAAATAACTGCACGAAACAATGTTGCCCCGTATCGTTATTTTGTGTCATACTGACTGTAATATGCTGACATTGTACTCAGATGCTATCCCTGCGTGTTAATTCTAGCGCAATGCGGTTGAGACATGTGAAGTGCCTATGTTAGAGTTGCCATACGTCAGGATTTTCCCCGACATGTCCGGGATTTTAGTGTTACAATCTGTGTCAGGGAGAAATGCCAAAAAGTGCATAAATGTCAGAAATTTTAATGTTTAATCATCATAAGTGACCGGCCAAATCCGGCACGTTTGTTTGAACGGATTCAGTCAAGTTTAGCGCGAGTTGCACAATTGGTGACAGCAAGACGGGTGATTACCTTTTTTTTGTTGGAGAACACTTCTATTTGGGGTTGCACAACACGAGCTTCAACATTACCAACCGTTAGGCTATTTCAGGGCAATATTTACTTAAATTAGGCCCGAAATATATGTGAATTATCAAGTAAAATAGTGACAACTTTTGGTGGCGTCGTAACAAAAGAGACAAGTTTTAAACTTGCAAGCGAGAGGTAAAAATTGTTTACCAAAAGTTACAACTCTGGCAACCCTGCTGCCAATACTTAAAAGTGTGAATATGAGCGAAAAATGTGTACGGAATTTTGCCTCATTAGATATGGCAACCCTAGCCTATGTGATCTAGGTCAAAATCGTTGCCCTTGTATGAGGTTTTGCAGAAATGCTGCAATGGATCGATGGCGTGATCTAAAATTGTTCAGAAGAGCATATTTAAACTTTATACGGAAAACACGGCAGATTGGCTAGCCTACTGTTAAATATTTAATTTTGTGTGGGATATCTATAAATGGCTCGCATGTGAGATCCTGGTGTGGATTATGGGTAGTTGAAAACGCTGGTGAGGCATCACCATATTTAGAAATTTTTAGGAAAAGCTATTAAATATTAGATCTTATAATTACGATTTTTCATAATTCCAGGGCTATTTGTATGACATAAAACTTCTGGCTGCGCGAATGTTGCCTGGTCCTGGCATAATTGCAGCTAAGGAAAGAGAAAGCTCACCCAAATTCCAGCATCAATGAAGAGTTATTGCAATAGGATAGATTATGGTTTAAGAGCGTAATCCAGGGACCAGGTTTTTTTTGCTGAAGATGCGAAAAATTCTTTTAATTCCTGCAAGATTTTGCATTAAAATTGCCGATTTATTTAACTTTGCTGCACTTGACTAATTAGCTTTTGATTTGGATAGTAAGATTAGTCAGACTTGTGGCAAGACTGTACAAAGGTATTCCACCTTGCCATTGCATTACTAAAAAAACAGGTGTTTAGGCTTACGGGTATGTTTGTACTGTTATGCATCATTCTTTTTTATCAGGCAGCATATCAACTGTTCGCTTTTTAAATGACGGTGTATAACAACTTCAAGCGCAGCTGCTGCTCTGTTTTCACTTTAAATCAGGGGTGGGCAACCTTTTTGCATGTGTGGCAAATTAAAATATTAATATTGTTGAGGCGGGCCAGGCTGCAACAAGCTCATGTAGTAGCATCAAAGACAGACAAAGTTCCTGAAAAACAAGTGAATTGAGTCTGCTCAGTGAATAATATAACACAATGATGATAATACAACACCAGCTAAAACATAACCAGCGGTAACACAACCAGGGATGTGGAAGCGGTTATTTTTCAAACGCTTCCGCTTCCACACCTATCGCTTCCGCTTCCACCAACAAAAAACGAGAAAACGACCGTTGATAATTTTTTTTAACTTTTGTGTGTCTGTAGCCTGCCTTCTCCTAGACTTTATCATTTTGAGAAAACAAAAACCTTCATTTATTGCTATTACCGTACTTTACCTACTTCGCTTGAGCTTATTGTTTTGAACTACTCTGTGTTTCTTTTTCTTAGATATCAGAACTCGTGCTGAATGTAGAACAGTACTTTTCAATCTTTTTGTCATTGCGGAGCCCCTAATGTACTTTCGCGTTTGTCAAGGAGCTCCCACTAACAAAACTTTAGAAATCACAAATTGCTTGCAAGAAAATCAAATATTTCGTAACTACACTTCAAAAAATAATTAAACACTTCAACAAATAGACAGTTATTACAAGTTCCTTCACTACTTACAACTACTTTTACAGCAGTTAACCTAATGCTTCTCAGATCTAAATCGTATGACCACATATCACAGTGTGGCAACCCTGCCGTGACGCAATAACTGTACAGCTGTATTTCGCGCGCTTTTCTTTGTTCTTTGTTGACTTGCTAAGTAGTACGTAGAATAAACTGTATACAGGCTTTGCGTATCAATTGAGGAAAAGACAGATAGCGTATTACTAGTATAGCGTCGAAACTAAGTGCTAAATTGGTGACCCTAGTGAGAACACGCTTTTAGGCTATTGTCTACCTACTGGTCGTTTAATTGAGCAAGAAGGACTCAACACACCATGGCTTTATCAGACAGTGAAGCTTTGACTAGATTGACTGAGGCGATCACTAACCTTGGTGCTTCAACGTCGCCACCTAGTTCTCAATCGCCTGAAGGTTCAGTACACGCAGTCGCCATCAAGCTGCCGGACTTTTGGCCAGAGGACCCTGAAATATGGTTTGCCCGAATAGAAGCTCAGTTGAGATCGCGGTCAGTAACACAAGACCAAACAAAATTCGACTACATAGTGTCAGCGCTCGACAATACAACCGCGGCAGAAGTTAAATCAGTTCTTCTCAACCCTCCAGACCAAAACAAATATGAAAACCTAAAAACAGCGTTACTAGGTGCTTTTGGCAAAAGCCAAGCCCGGAAAGATGCCGAACTTCTTAATATCTCCGGTTTAGGCGATAGATCACCTTCGGCACTCCTGCGAAAACTTGAATCCCTTAACAATGACGCTGAAACGCTGCGCCGTGCCTTCTTCTTAGCACAACTGCCCGCCCAAGTTAGGTCCATATTAGCCCTGCAAGAGTTTCCTGACATACATGACCTAGCTAAAGCAGCTGATCGCATCGTGGAAGCAAACAATATTTCACAGACTGTAACTGCTGTTTCAGTTGACCGACCATCTGCTGCTAGCCAGCGGCATCACACTGCGTTTAAGTCAAACGAGAACTATATCTGCCATTACCATCAACGTTTTGGACTTAAGGCACGAAACTGCAAACCAGGTTGTCTTTTTTCCAAGCTGCTTTCGACTAACCCATCTTCCAATCGGCCCAGCCAGGGAAACGCTTCAGCCGGCCGCCAGTGACAACGGCGGTCGGCAGTCACTCTAAAAGTACCTTGTCAGTATGGGACCGTCAGACTGGTACCCAATTCTTAGTCGATACCGGCGCCGATGTCTGCGTTTTTCCGGCTTCAGCGTTAATTAGACGAACAAATTTCCCAACAGGAAGTTTGATGGCGGCTAATGGATCAAAAATCGACACTTGGGGCCATCGCACCTTAACATTAAAATTTGGCGACAAGCGTACCTATAGGCAAGACTTCTACCTGGCGGACGTTACCCGTCCTATCTTGGGAGCTAATTTCTTCACCGCCAATAATGTCGCAATAGATCTTCGGGGCCGTCGCCTTATAGACTTGAACAGTTGTTGTACTCTGTCCGCTGAGCTCGAGATGCAGTCAGTTACCCTTTCCGGCCTGACACTCAATACAGCTACAGAGTATGATCGACTCTTACTTTCCTTTCCTGATATCCTAGTACCCAGGTTCCATTCTTCCTCCAACAAGCACGGCGTTGAACATCACATCATCACACAGGGCCGTCCCACCACTTCACGTCCTCGCCGATTACCATCCGACAAGTTTGCAGCGGCTAAACACGAGTTTCAAAAAATGGAAGAAGCTGGTATCATTCGTCGCTCAAATTCTCCTTGGTCTTCACCATTGCACATTGTTCCCAAACAGTCTGGAGGCTGGAGGCCATGCGGCGATTACAGACGACTGAACGAAGCAACCACGGATGACAGGTACCCTCTTCCACATATACAGGACTTCAATTCACGCCTTACTGGGTCTTGTATCTTTTCCAAAATCGATCTGGTACGTGGATACCATCAGATCCCCATGGCCACTGAGTCAATCCCTAAGACGGCTATCGCTACCCCCTTCGGCCTTTGGGAATTCTTACGCATGCCTTTTGGGCTCAAAAATGCGGCTCAAACCTTTCAAAGACTTATGGATGGAATTCTTAAAGACTTGGATTTCGCGTTTGTGTATCTGGACGATATTTTAATAGCAAGCACGTCCAAACTCCAACATCTCGAGCACCTGCGACGCATTTTCGAACGACTTTCTTCCAATGGCCTTGTAATCAACAAGTCCAAATGTGTTTTTGGCGTCTCGGAGTTGGACTATTTGGGACACACGGTGACCTCTAATGGCATTCGTCCTCTTACTAGTCGTATTCAGGCAATCAAGGAATTCCCTATTCCTCAAACTCGCGGTGAACTCCAGCGATTCCTCGGTATGATTAATTATTATCACCGTTTCCTGCCCAGAATTGCTCCCAAGCTCGCCCCTCTGCACGCAGCTTCTGCTGGACGCGGAAAAAATATTTCTTGGACACCCCAGTGTCAAAGAGCATTTGAAGACGCCAAAAGTGCATTGTCTGACTGTACATTACTTTATCACCCACGGCCCGATGCAAAGACCAGCATTACTGTTGACGCATCTGATTCCGCCATTGGAGCGCAACTGGAACAATTACAAAGGGGTCGTTGGGTACCTATTGCTTTCTTCTCCAGGAAACTCTCTGCCACCGAGAAAAACTACAGTGCATTTGACCGCGAGTTACTGGGTTCCTATGAAGCCATTAAGCATTTCCGCCATTTTGTCGAAGCTAGGCCGTTTACCTTGTACACGGACCACAAACCCCTTACGTATGCATTACCTAGTGCATCGGAACGTTCCCCACGTCAAGCTCGACACCTTTCATTTATTGCTGAATTTACCTCTGACATCCAGTACATCCGCGGTAAACACAACGTGGTCGCAGATGCACTGTCGCGTATTCAGGCAGTGACAACGCCTGCCATTGATCTTTATCAATTGGCTGTGGACCAAACCAACTCCGAAGAAATTGAAGCATACCGTACCTCCATCACTGGTCTCGAATTGCAAGATGTACCCTTTCAGGAGGTCTCACTTCTATGTGACGTTTCTCTTGGCAAACCCCGCCCTGTCGTTCCACGCAGCTGGACTTACCGAATTTTTGAAGTCATACATTCTTTAGCACATCCAGGACCACGCCCTACACAACGAGCTGTAGCAGACCGATTTGTTTGGCATGGCCTTAAAAAAGATATCAGAAGATGGTGCAAGGAATGCAACGCCTGTCAAACTGCGAAGATCCATCGCCATACCAGAGCACCCCTTTCCTCCAGAACACCCCCGGCTAGCCGTTTCCTCAGCCTTCACGTGGATCTGGTTGGACCATTACCGCCAAGCGAAGGAATGACTTACCTATTCACTATAATTGATCGTTTTACCCGATGGCCGGAAGCTATTCCCATCCCGGACGCTAAGGCTTCAACATGTGCCAAAGCACTCACCCGCCACTGGATTGCACGTTTTGGAGTACCTCAAGATATCACTTCAGATCGCGGCGCGCAGTTCACATCCTCCCTGTGGAGTGAACTGGGTCACACTCTTGGAGTTCGAATGCAACAAACTACGGCATATCATCCCCAAGCCAACGGGATGATTGAACGACTACACCGCCAGCTCAAAGGTTCCCTCAGAGCAAGGACTACAGATCCTTATTGGATGGATCATCTGCCTATGGTGCTCCTTGGAATACGTACAGCTTGGCGCGAGGATCCCGATTGCTCCCCTGCTGAATTGGTCTACGGCTCTACTCTTCGACTCCCGGGAGAATTCGTGAAACCCACACCACCTCGAGAGCTACAGCCTTCTTCTGCATTCCTTCGACACCTTCAAAAGTCAATGCAAGACGCTCTCCCCCCACCGGTCAAATACCACTCCACACCTAAACCCTACCTCCCTCCCTCTCTCTCTTCAACTGGATTTGTCTATGTTCGCATTGATGGACACCGAAACCCTCTTCAACGACCATACAAAGGCCCTTTTCGGATCATCTCTACGTCAGACAAGTACTTCACTCTGGACATTAACGGTCGCCCAGACAATGTCTCGGTGGATAGATTGAAACCAGCCTATGTTGGCACCTCTGACCAAACAGAACCGCCCTCCCTCACAAACATCACACCCGAAGCAACAACACCGATACAGCAAGCCACCACAAGAAGCGGACGCATCACTCGTCCTCCAGGTCATCTCAAGGACTTTTGTACCGCACAGCATAGCAATTAGCTACGCTTGGCTGGCGGGGGGGAACTGTGGCAACCCTGCCGTGACGCAATAACTGTACAGCTGTATTTCGCGCGCTTTTCTTTGTTCTTTGTTGACTTGCTAAGTAGTACGTAGAATAAACTGTATACAGGCTTTGCGTATCAATTGAGGAAAAGACAGATAGCGTATTACTAGTATAGCGTCGAAACTAAGTGCTAAAACAGCTCTCGACAATAACCTGTCGTCACAACAACAAATTACACTGCATAGCGTTGATTTTCCCTCTTTATTCTCAACTAACTCTGACTTTGAGTTAACTTTAACTCTAATCATCATTACGGACTTTCTGTCCGTCCTCAAAACACGTATTGACTCCGATCTTTTTGGATAGTGAAGTGCGAAATTTTTGTCGTATATATAGTATGTACATGTAAAGCGAGCAAAATTGAACTGCACCAATCAACAGCCGCCTCAACGTGGTGGTGCGGTCCCCGACCCGTTTGGATTGGGTCAAAATGGCTGTTGGCCTTCCCGAGGGTCCCAGTTACCCTGGGCACTCCCCTCACACAAACCATTTTTTCGCCGTGCAGCCCCCTGAACGACCGCAGAAGGGTAGCACGCAGCCTCTTTAAAATTGGCCTGTCTTCTCTTTACTCCTGCCTTTCTCTTGCCCGTCTTCTCATTCTTCTCCTTCTCCTGATGAGTGGCAACGTTCATCCTAACCCTTGTCCTGTCTTTCCCAGTTTAGTGTGCGCTGGAAATGTGACCTGGCGGGTAGGTCAGTACAATGCTGCACATGCTCTAATTGAGTTCATTTAAAATGCTCACTACTCTCCTTTTCTAGATTCAGAACTTTTGGTAGCTCTCACTTCTGGAGCTGCCCTCCCTGCTTTTTTTTGGAGATTCTACACCTACCAGCAGGGTTGCCATATTGACTTTTTTTAAGGGCGTTTGGCTTGCAAAATTTTGTTTGGCTTTTTTTGAAACCAAACACAAGTAAAACAGGGGGTACGAGATGAGGCGTCAGAATAATGTTTTTTTTAAAATTACATTTAAAATTAAAAAACACATTACAAAATTACACTTTAAACTTCAGGGCAATGGTTCCCAAACTATTTTGTTCGCTGGCAAAGAAAAGTGCTTGATCACGTGTCGCGGCACACCGACCAGCCATATCTTGCTCAAGCGACATCGAATGGTATCACAGGCGTCCGCGAGATTGGTAATGACTTTTTTTTTTTTGGAGATCACCTCTGCAATGGTGAGGAAACTGCGGAAATCGCTTGATTCAGCCCGAAATGATGCCGATCTTCAAAAAAGGCAGCGTATTTTCACGTCGCACAGTTTGGGAAACACTGGTGTAAGGGTACAAAATTATTTCACAAAATTTTCAGGGGTACGAGCGCCAAAATGGTTAAGAAACACTGCTCTAGTATATACATAGTATGCTTATTCTACATACACTTACACGTAGTAATCCATACATAAACTCCCACAATATCTTTTGTAATTAAAATTATACTTATGACGTTATTAAAAATGTTTGGCTTTTTTTGATCACTAGAATCTGGCAACCCTGCCTATCAGCAGTGTGACTTCCTCCTCGGACTTCTCCAGCTGGTATACCTTCACTGCTCAATCTGGCGCTCTTCTGCTAATGCAGCACTCGCTTTCAAACTTCTTATCCCTTTTCCGCCCACTTTGTATCTTCTCCCTCTGCACCCTCACCACTGCTTCATGCTCATGGCTGTTTCTCTTTATCTCCTGCTTTCTCTTGCCCTCCATAACTCTCTTAAGGTTCTTCAATGGAATGCAGGGGGTCTCCAAGCCAGGAGCACTAAACTACTACACTTTATTTCGTCTCATCCCGTTGGCCTTATTTATATCCAGGAATCTAACCTTAATTTATCTTCCTCTTTCCGGATCCCTGGATTCTCTGCTCTGCAATCCCACGGCACCCACTCCCGATCTGGTATTTTTTCTACTGATGTCGCAGACGCTAGTGGCGGCGTCATCATTTCGTCAAGCAGGGCTTATTCTTCTCTGAGCTTTCTACCTCCTCTCTTTCTTTGCTTGGCCCCTACTCTGATTATGTAGAGGTCAACATCTCTCTAAACGACTCCTCCTCGCTCTCATTTCTTAATGTTTATGCTCCCCCTATTCGTTCTTCTACGAAGGATAGCAGAACCAATTTCTTTTCTTTCTCCATTCTTCCCTCCTATGTGGAAGCGGAAGCGGTGGATTTTTCGCGCTTCCGCTTCCACAGAAAAAGTACCGCTTCCGCATCCCTGAACACAACTCAATAATTATTATGACGTTGACAATATAACCTAGCCAAAACAACCCAGAAGAAAGTGGAGTACTTTTATGGCCATTAAGTCAGAAGCAATAGCTCGATCAGTGAGAAGTTTGATGCTGTTTGTTGCAGGATAACACCTCAACATTTGGGAACAGATTTGTTGATGATAGCAGCATTACGTCATCTAAGTGTGCGTCCGTCACTTTTGTTCTCAACTGATTCTTGCAGTGCTTCATTTTTGAAAATAACTGCTCGCATACGTACACGTGCTTCCGAATAGCGATGCCATGTTTTTTGAGTGCGGCACCAAGTTTGGAAATTTTTCTGATGGAAAGAGATATTTTCTGTAGAAGTCGATCAAAGACACATCATCCAAATTAAATTTGTTTTTTAAGAGCTCGTTGCATTGCCGCTCAACAAGTTCCATTTGCAAACTTTGTAGAACACTGCCAACGTCCACATTGAATGGAGTGGCAAATAAATTCAGGTCGCCTGAATACAGACGAAAGTCTGTAAAACGTGACGCGAATTCAACTTTCAGTTCACGAAGGATCGTAACGAAAGTAAACGGATCAGCTGGCTGCTTCTCTTGAAGATTAGGAAAATGAGCATAGTTGCACTGCTGAAGTTGATATTCCCACAAACAAAGTTTCCGTTCAAAAGCTGTAATGTGCCAATACATCTCATTGCACAACTGGTTTTTCCCTTGAAGTTTCAGACTTAATTCATTTAGATGAGTGGTAGGCCTAATGTCCACCAAAAATCCCAAGCTTGAAACTCAAAGTGGATCATGAAAATGTGGGACATTCTTGTTTTTGCTAATCAGGAACGTTGCTATTTCTTCACGCAAAGCATAAAATCGTTGTAACATTTTTTCACGACTAAGCCATCGAACGTTGCAGAAGTAGGTTAGGTCTCCAAATTCAGCTTGTGTCTCTAGCAAAAATTGCTGGAATTGGCAATGATTTAGTCCACGAGACAGAATTAAATTTACTGTTTTTCCACCACGTCCATTACTTCCTTCAGTTTGACAGATTTTGCGCACAGTGCCTCTTGATGAATGATGCAGTGAAGTTGTTTGATTTTGTGAGAAATCCCAAGGTCTTTTATGCGCCTTTCCAGCTGGGAAACCACGCCTTTTTCCTGTCCGGCCGTTGCTGTTGCACCATCCGTAGTAACACTGGTAAGTTTTGACAAATCAAGTTTTATGTCTGTCAGTACTCTCTGCAAGACAATGAAAATATCTTTTTCTGTAGTAGTATCGTTCATTGCCATTAACTGGACAAACTTTTCTACAATATTTAAATTCGGCATTACTCCTCGTATAAAGACAACCAGTTGTGCTGTATCTTTTAAATCTTTTCTTTCGACAAGAGCTACAGAAAAATAGTCCAATCCGGCACAGGTGTCTTTTAAGCTCCATCTCACATCTGCTGCTAAGTCTTTAATTCGTCTTGTGACTATTCTTCGAGAAAGACTGATGTTGGAGAATAACAACTTTTTCTCAGGACAAACTATGTCTACCACCGCCATCAAACATTCCTTCACGAATTCGTTTTCTGCCAAAGGCATCATCTTTTCTGCTATTAACTTTGACACTGCATAACTCGCCTGTGTATTTCTTTTACTTTCTCCCCTCTTCTTTGTAAAAAATAAAGACTGTTGCTGCAAAGATTTTGCCAGTCAAAAAGCTTCGTCTTTTCTAGACTGACCATTCAGTTTCATGAACTCGGCATGCTTAGTTTCGTAGTGTCGCTTGATATTGTACTCTTCGTTAACAGAAACAAAATCATGGAAGACGAGGCAAATAGGTTTCCCAAAGTGCTCTTTAAAGAAGTAATCTAAACTCCAAGTGTCCTGAAAACTTCTGGATTCTACATGAACCTTTCTGCGCTTAGCCGCCATTTTTTACAATCTTGCCATTTTCAAGCGTTGTCCAACGCAACTGTATAACGCAGTACATAATAATGCTAATTTACAGACTACTGTACAGTAATAATGGTAAATTCAAAAAGCACTTCTAGGTGTAAATTTAAGACAAACTACGTTAAGTCAATGTGGCCCTACGCACCTTGTACATAGAAGTGTTTTTTGAATTTACTTCTAAAGGCCTACGCGGGCCGGATAAAAGGGCCTGGCTGGCCGGATCCGGCCCGCGGGGCGTAGGTTGTCCACCCCTGCTTTAAATTGTACCAGACAGCATTATGACGTCATAGAGTTAATTTCAAGCGCTCAAGAAAAAAGCACACTTCGATTGGTTAAAAAAGCAATCGCTTGAAGTATCATTTCTGCGGAAGTCTTTATAAAATTGCTGTTATAGAAAGCGCCTTGTTATTGCGTACCGAAAAAGCTTTTGATCGCGTTTCTACGGTCAGCACTTTTTGAGAAAATAAACAGGACAAATTTTGCGATAAAGCGTCAATTGTGAAGTCATGCTACATCTCAAATGAATACAATACAGTGTTCCCTTGCTTATCGCGGTTAATGCGTTCCAGACCCTACCGCGATAAGTGAAAAACCGCGAAGTGGCGGTACTATAGAATTCCCGGCGCCTTTGGGCAAATACAGGTATACAGTACATGAACGCTTACTTTTCGACACATATTCATGCACATCAGTATTCATGAACGCTTACCCTTCTGAAAACTGAAGGATAAAGAACACGGAAAATCAGCCATGTTTTCCGTTTTGTTTATTCTGAACAAAATCCGATACTGTCATTGTAAGGGTTAACAGTACAGTACTGCAATCACAAATAAAGTACTGTACAACACTTACAACCAACGTTCCCTCTAAGCTGCGCGCGTGCGCGGCCGCGCAGTTGTTTTGACCCCTCCGCACAGTAAACACAACGCTCCGCGCAGTCCCCAACACGGGGAAAATGTTGAAATTCTGCACGCCAACGAGCAACGTGGGCTTCGAAGGACTTTACAGACGGAATTTCACCACAGCAATTCAGCGATGACCTTTTTTTTGGAGACCACTAAGTCCGCGCGTGATAATCTGTCCACCAGGGGAGAGTAGTCGGTATTCTACTGCTGAGCAACAAGCTTTTGTAGACTCTGCCTAGTAAATTTCTGATTCAGCGCACACGTTAGTTTTTCGGCGCGGCGTTATCAAAAATTAGAGGGAAGGTTGCTTACAACCCTAAGATACACGATACACAGTTAACAAGGTGAACGAGAAAGGCGTGATCATGCGCAGCCAATCAGCGATGTAATACGCTCAAAAAAATTATTTTAAAAAAAGATATCGCGGTGCACTGAAGCCGCGAAACTTGAACCGCGAAGTAGCGAGGAAACACTGTATTTGTAAGTTAGTAAGTCGGGGGCTGGCTTTCGTTTGAACAAAAAATCGTTTTTCTTTGTCAAAAATTTCAAATTAATAAATTATCTGATTATGACGTCGTGGTGACGTCACAAACCTCTCATGACACCCCCGGAAAGTGATAAATCGTGCCGAGTTTGATGTTTATAAGCCTAGTAGTTTCGGAGAAGTTAAAGAGCACGTTGGAAAGTATGTATGTCAGAATGCTTTAAACTTCTACGAAGAGACTGCTCGATGTCATGAAATGACAGAGCTTAGTACTATATCAATAAGGAGACTTAAAATTGCAACCTAAGTTTCATGTACACTTGTACAGTATTAATAGTCATCAGGCACTTTATTTACGTCTTATTCAGATAGAACCTAATAGATTAATTAGATTCTATCTCAAGAAACCTAAGGTTGCACTTTTAGTCTTCTAATTGGTATAGTACGTAGTTCATTCTGTGCGTTATTGCGTTCGCTTGAACACATCGGAAACTCAGAAGCGTACAAACAAGAAACCTGGCATGATTGATCACTGCGCATGGGTGAGTGTCAACGAGGGTTTGCAATGTTGGATCTTTTGTAGAAAGCCCCCGCCACCGCTCTTATCAAGTTAGAATTTTTATTCATTGATGGAATTCAGCGATATCAGCTAACATTTTGTCCTAACCCTAGCCCTAAAATCTGCCGTACCGGTACTTAAAACGTGGCGGGGGTGTTTTTCTCAAATCTCACATTTTAGCATTAGTGGCGTGGGCTTTTTACAAAAGATCCCCAATGTTTTGTTGAAGAGCCCCAATTAACTCTTTTGCTCCTGTACGTAAGGTGGCAGCACGAAAAACTGTCATAATCAATCATAATTAATCAAATTATGTACCTAAAGTTTGTTTGTAAATCATTACTCAGCTGTCTACTTCTACATTAAGTGTGATATATCGTTAAAATCTACATTTCTTGAGGATTTCAAATAGAAAAAAAACATTTTTTTGAATATGCAAATTAACCCCCCCAACTGGGGGGTAGTTGTATTCAAAATTAAAGAGGTACCCTCACCTCAAAGATCACTACAGATTTTATTTTCTACCAATTTTTTTAAAAAAGGTTGCAAAATGATGCTAAGGAAATAAGCTTTCAAGGTACATCAATCAAAACTTACCTAAAAGCCTAGGTTTTCTACAATTTGCAATTTTCTGAGACCCATGACCTTTTTTTGACCGGTACCGACCGGTACCAAATTTTGGTAGTTAAATTCAGTACCTAAAATACGATCAGTTATTATCTGCTACAGGTTAGCCTAAACCAGAGCTACTCAATTAATTTTAACGAAAGTCCAGCTCGATAACTTCAGTATTTCTAAAGGTCCAGTAAAATTTTTGATTTGCAAAGACAAAAAATAAACTATCATTATCAGAAATATAAAAAAATACTTGGATTTTCTCTTAGTCTACACACTCTACGCTAATCATCAAAACCAAAAATAAAATAGACTTATTGTAATTCATTCTGCTAACTTTGTGAAAAAAGCGCATTTCTTGTTTTTAGCCAGTTCTAAAAGCTTAGTCCATAGAAATAGCAGCAAATCAAAGGTGGTGGTGGGGTGTTTAGGCTTTGTACCATACAGCAGGCTATCGTGTGCGGCAGTAAGATCTGCCAATACAATGTCTGATTTATTCTCTTCAAAGCGATGTTCAACGTTATAGGTTAGTTTAAATACTCCATCAGTTATGCAATGGCTATCCCTGAAGCCAGCTCGTTTGCCAGGAAGTTGGTAGTCAAAAACAGGTTCTAGACCCCTTAAGAGTAACCGCTCAAAAAGCTTGTAAGAAACGCTCAACATCGATGTGGGCTGCAAGCTCAGTCATCAGCAGTTTTGCCAGGCTTTGGTACCGAGATACCTGTGGCAGGTTGCCATATTGTGGAGATTGTTTGATAGGTCACGCAGGCTTGTTTTGAAGCCATGTAACACATTTGGGGCCCGCAGTGCTTTAGAATAAATCTAACGGGATATTATCCGGGCTCTGAGCTTTACCACACTTGATCAGTTTAATTGCTGAGGCAAATTTGGTGGACGAAAGAGGCATGGATAGCAGACCTTCAGCACTGGAAGATAGGTTTTCTCCTGTTTTTCATGCTGATTGTGTTGTTTGTTAGCCCTTTTAAAAGTGCGGTTAGTCAATGTTAAGAATGTGCAGTTGCGCCAAAGGCGCGAAAATTTTTCTTCTTTTGTTTGAAAATAACTTAGTACTGAGAACAAGTCAACAAAGTTTGGTAAGATGGGTGTGAGTTTTTTTGCAACCTATGGCTGCACCTACTCTTACTTATCCTTGAGCTTGAGGTCCAGTTTCAATACTTAAAAGGTCCGGATTCGGACCGCGGTCCGCCAATTGAGTAGCCCTGGCCTAAACCATGTAACATTATGTATTTTTGAACAGAGAATTTCTTCAAGATTCAGAAAATATCAAGTTTAAATAGAATATGCTGTCATTGACAATGAAACAGCCGCTTGTTTACACCCTTCCCATTTCTTGAGAAACAAGGGGGATACAGCAAACTTTGATTTACGAAAGCCAAACTTCTGCTAGCTTTTAAACTTAAATTTCGCTTCTTGTCTCTTTGGAAACTTGATACAAAATGACGACTTTATTGGTGAAACATTTGCAATTTATTTTATGCTTTTATAGGATGTAGTTTTTCTAAAAATTATAATTTAGTGAAGGTAAGTCAAAAAATTTTGGGGGGTTTTGAACTGACATGATGTACGGTACTCATTTTTGATCAGTAAATATCATATACCACTTAGTCTAAACTATTTAAAGTTATATATTGCTGGAAATCAAATTTCCTAAGCTTTCAAATGATACCGGTATTTAGCAACATATCGTATTTTTTACGCACTAAATTTACTTTTATCTACTTACCATTCAAATTTGTTTGGGGGGGTTTTGAGACCCCTAAAAAATTTGGAAATTTAAAAAAGTAAAATTTATTATTATCGCTTGAAATTTTGTCAAATGATGCCCCAAAAGAGTAGTTTTCAGACTGTGTCAATGATAAAGGGTTTGGTATTGTGGTAAAGATGTAATCTCAATTTGATTTTAGCGTAGTTTGCACGTGCTGAGAATTTGGCCGATTTTGTCGTATGCAACTGGGCTCTTAGTCTTTTTAACCGTTTTTGGGTATAAAAATCCAATAATTAGGGAACAAATCATACATCTTCCGATGTGTGAGGAAATAAGCGTGATTTTTTGAAAATTTTATGAAAATCGGATGAAAAATAAAGTCACAAATCGATTTTTTAGTAAACTAATTTTGTAACTCAATTTAAAAAAATTTGAGGTAAACACTGAAAACACGAGATCATCAATCGATGATCGCGGGAGCGAAAGAGTTAATAAACGTTGTGTGAAGAGCTTCAGAAGCAGAAATCCCATTTACCAGATAAAATAAATATTTAGACAGATATTTTTGAACTAACGTGTTTATTTTTATTATTAATTGATTCAATGTTGTTTTCCAGTTAAGTTTTTTAATTCAGGCCAAGGCTAGTCTACACGCCTCGAAACCCCAAAGTTGATAAAAGGATGACTGCTCACCGCATTTTCATGCATTCATGCTCTATTGGTATGTTTTTGTCACACTATGCCACCACGACGGGTAGACTGCTTAGACTTCCACCTGTCCGCCACACAAAGATGGAGGATCCCATTAACCACCTTTTTCAAGGACACAACAAGCAAACTTGCTATCTCTTTCGCGCAGAGCACAAATCAAAAACCTATGAATACCTCCTTTTTAAAGTCTTTTGATTGACAAGGGTGTTGACCCTAAAGCCACCAGCAGAAAAGTGGATGCTCTAACTAATACACCGCCGCGCCAGCGGCCATACGGCATTTTTTGTTTGCTACACGGTTCATTTGTGTCTACCCTTTTAATTCATTTGAAACTTTCAACTCTGCATATTACTTTGAGCATTTTTTATTAGTTTAAAAGGAGTTCCCTAGATAAAAAAAATTCAATTTTCTTTGTACCTCTTCATGAATTTCATAATCAATACACTATAGGCTAGTTGCTTATACAAAGCGCAAAGGCAAAAAACCAATAGGCCTACATTCGGTGTTATCTTCGTTTCAGATGTCAAAAGGTATTTGTGGCACCCAGGATTTTTTACGTGGAAACCAGGTTTAAATGACTCTTTGGGTGTAAGAGGTTGCCGACCCCTGCCATAGACCTTATCTTGTGTATCGTGCTTTCTCAAAAAGAAACAGCCACCACCTATTTTTCAAGTCATTTCAGAACAAAATCCAAAAAATATCGCTCTCTGTCTAGTTTTATAATTTGTTAACCATTTTAGCGGTGGTCACTTTAGCCACAATTTCTACCCCTCCCTAACGCCTATATCTGGTCTTGTTCTTTCAATAGCAAGCAATTTCCTTTTGTGTGAATTGATCTCATAAAAAGCTACAAACGTTCTTTTGACATTTTTTTTGGAAACTTAACATTTTGCTCTCCTCGCTAACCCGGTAGCGTCGTCAGAATACGACGGATGTTTTAACTAATGTAACACCTTAGTAAACTGTAAAACTTAAAAATATCGAGATAATCGATATTATTAACGACTAAAAATTGTTACCGGTACTAAGAAAACAGGCAATTACGTAACCACGAAAACATTATGACATCACAGAACTAGAGCCTAGGGGTAAGCACAAGCACAATGTGTTATATATGGTACATATGACACATTAATTGGAGGCAAACGAAATATCACTAGCAGGAAAATTCGCACCATCATTACGATTAATCACATTTAGCAAACGAGCCTTTTGTTTTATCAAAAAACTTTGTGCAACGCGACGCCTGTATGCATGTGTCTCTGATTTCAGTATTCTATTATTATCCTAGTCTATTTTGTTTAACAATAATTTTACCTCTAACAGTTTGTTCGTTGATTGCCTAAAGTGGATTTAGCAAGCTCTTAGTAGCTCCTTTAAAAACCTAAATAAATTCTGAAAACTTGATTAGTTTGTTGCTAAGTTACATATTTTGATATTTGCCACAAGTCAGGGAAGTAAAAAGTTATTCGGTTGGATTGCAGGGTAAACAAAGATTGTGTTGAACTTTTGAAAGTCTAGAATTAACGGCTTTGTTGTTTCTTTGTAGATATTAAAGAAGCTATTGTGTTTTCGTTTGTGCTGTTGTCTTCAAATATGAATCCTAAACTTGGTGCTGCTCACTTGAAGGTACCAAAAGGGTTTCCTGATTTATTAGAAAACTTAGCCCTGGAAGTTTTACGGCATCAGCCTAAAGATATTATTCAGTTTGCATCCATTCACTTTGAAAAGCTGCTTGAAGCCCGTAAATCTACCAAAGCTAATCCTGAGCTCGCTGCATCCACTATTCAAAAACATTTTCGGGGTTATGTGGCCAGAAAGAAGCTTACGGAACAAAAACAAGCTGCTTCTGCTATCAAGAAGGGCTATCATGAACATTACCTTCGTCGCAGCCAATCTGCCGTCAAAATACAATCCTATTATCGTGGTTATCGATCGAGAAAGTCTACCAAAGATATTCGAGAAATCATGAGTACAACTGATAGATTTGGCTTAGAGACTTCAGCAACCAAACTCCAGGCTGCATTTCGGGGATACAAAGCTAGAAAGGAGTTAAGATCTGCTAGAATGAGTGAAGATCTATCTGATGAAAAAGAAGCTATAAAAAGAGCAGATGCCCTTGGTCTGGAAGCTTCTGCAACAAAAATTCAAGCGGCTTTTAGGGGTTACAGGACAAGAAAAAATCTCAATCAACCAAGTATTAGTGGCAATCATCCTAATGAAGAAGTTGTGAATTTTCTAGAAGACGTGACTGAAAAAGCTGCAGTTATTATTCAGAAAAATTACAAGGGATATATTACGAGAAAGAAATTACAGGACCAAGTTTAAACTAATTTGTAGGGTAAAATAGCTGGTTAAAAATTTTAGTGTATTAATGAAGTGGGCTTCTCCACATTTGCTCTTTCTGCATCATTCTAGAACTGATGTGAACCTGATTTTAATAAGTTTTCTGTTGAAGAGCAGTGAATTTTCTTTTGAAGGATGGTAACAATATTTGAAACATGATTGATGTTTTGTGTTACTCACCTCAGTCATGTTTTAAGTATTTTTGGTAGCCACCATCAGGTGTTATAAGTTCTTAAATAAGCTTTTGTTTGTGTCTCTCATTGTTTTGTGTTTAGTATACATTGAGTTAGAATATGGGTAATGGGATGAAAATGGTGTTAGCTTTACCTATTTTGGTGTTAGAAAATCGTTAGATACGATAAACCATTGTTAAATTTAATGGAATTTATATTTTATTTTAGCTTATATGAATTAAGTAAACAACTTGTTCTCTTTTTTAATCATGTTCTTTTTATTCAATAAATTTTGTAATAATCAGAATAATAGTAACTGCATAAACTTTAAAGTACTAATACGTGATTTAGTGGTATTAGTGTTATCATTGCTCTGTTGTAAATAAGTGTAATTTCAGCATGCAAACAAAAAGTAAAAGCTGCACATAAAACCGGTGCCTGTGCATTTTTGGCTTCATTTTTAAGTGCATTCAAGTTTTGTGTCAACTATTTTCTATAACTTTGTCTTACTGCTTAAAGTAGGTAGCTTTCAAGCAATTATAAAGAATAATTTAAAGTTTGTATTACCGATTGACATATCATTCTTTTGGCATGTTAGCGATTTCATAGCATTTGATTTCAATCTGTGTACTGTGTGTATGTCTCCTACTTAACGTAGCACATTAAAAAATTTTTTTTATGATACCTATCTTGGATTTTGGAAGATGTTGAGTGTTTACAGTGAGAATTGCTTTGATTATCGCATTTTTTGCTTTTGTGATAAAATCAGTCGTTAAGTTTCAAAGCTTGAGTTTTTGTTTGTAATCACAGGTGTAGCTGCTTTCACTTTTATTTTTGCAGTTTCTTTTTAGTTTTACCAATACTATAATTGCTTGATTTTTATGCAGTAGTTTTAGCGTTATTATGGCTGTGCTTATTGCTAAGGGACTACCTGTGCTATATTCCGATTACTCAACCACTTCCAAGTTACTATTAGTTGCTTTTTTGTATTTTGAAAGCTTGTAGTCACTTTGTAATCGCAGTAGAATTGTAATCATGCCCAGTTAAATACTGAATAGGCTTTAATTATTAGTAAAAAGAACAAAGCCAAAATGCTGGTAAACATTTTATTAAAGCGTTTTGTTTTTACACTAAAAGCATCATCAGTTAAATAAATGGTCACCTAAAGCTAGGCTAAAAGCTGTTTAGCCTAGCCTTAGGTTACCATTTATTTAACTGATGATGCTTTTAGTGTAAAAGCAAAACGCTTTAATATAATATTTACCAGCATTTTGGCTTTGTTCGTTTTGCTAAGAATTGCGAATAAATCCCATTTTTATGCTCCTAGTCTTCATTTAGTTTAAGCAAACGACTTGGCCTCCTGAGTGATTTCATGTTTTTTGCAAACACAACAAGCAGTAACTCGCCACGCCTTCACATAGTCAATTTGTAGTGGAAGCATTACTCTAGATTCTAGAATGTGTTTTAACATTTATTTTTGATACAATAGTTAATAAGTCGAAAAAGTTGTGGCATCAGCTCTTCTTAGTAGGTTATAACATCAAGTGGAAAGACTTTTATTCATTCTTGGTTGCATACATGACGTTAATATTGATGTGTGTAATATCACTACTGCTTTTTTACAGTTTGTGTCAAGTTAACAAGAAAAAGTAATGTATTGCATTGAATTACGTATTTTTTACTGTTTCCATGTCTGCAGTGATAAAAACTGCACCAATAAATACCTGTTCATCATGGTCTGTGAAAAATAACTGATCTTCCAACTGTTGTATGACGTGTGTTTGCTACTAAACTTAAATCCAGCTGCGTACAGTGTTGCCTGGCGATATTTTGCCTGTTGCTTGAGCACTGTTTTGCTTTTTTTGGTATGTACTGCGATGCTTTATACATGCAATAGGTTTTTGTAAGACCTCTGTCCGCATTTAGAATTTTATATTGCTTAGATCTTTCAAGCTTTGTGATTTAATTAGTTGGCAAATTGCCTCCACCGGAGACGATGTACTGCTCGCAGCAGATCAACATTCCTCCGGAATTGCCGGATCTGCTAAAACAGTTCACAAAAGCCGCAATTAGAACTCAACCGCAAGATGTGTTAGCTTGGTCATCCGCGTAAGTCGGTTTCGTTTGTTTTTGTAGTTGTCTGCATTGTCTGTTCTTCAACGTGTTGCATAACCCTGAAGATGCACTGAACGTAGCGACGCAAAGCGAAGCGACGTTGCCAGCGTAGCTCAGGGCGGTAAAGCGCTGGCTGGCGACCGCGAGATTGCGCGCTCAATGCCTGCACGGACTTTTTTGTTGTTCTACTCTTGGGAAAGGAACTTATGGGAATCTTTCCTCCTTTGCTGCAAGCTTGTGATGGAAATGTACTATGCTAATAATACTGGCAACTCCTTAGCGGGTCTGAACACACGTTCTATGCCTAACCGCAAAGGTTTTCCCGTGAGTGGAAGAAAAAAATATATTAAAATTTTTGGTAATAGGCATAAAATTGAAAATTGCTGATACGAAACCTACAAGAGTTTTGTTTTTCGCGTTTAATCTCAGTGGTCACATTTGCTAAGTCGTACTTTTAACAGCTATAGTGTATATGCTTCATATGGTCATCGTCACTAAAGTACTGTTATGAGTTGGAACTGTTGTTTTGCCCGTGAAGTGAGATGATAAGTCACTTTAGCTACGTTCTGTGTTGAAGTGCTCTTTTCTAGACTTGAAACGTTCCGGAAAACTACCTTAGCAAAAGCTGAACTCGTGGTCAACAGCTAATGGACGCTGAAAAGTTGTTTTATTTCACCTGACTGCATTTTTCTAAAGCTGATGATTTTGGCTTTCAGTTATTTCAACGCTCTTGCAATGGGTGAGCCTTTACCGGTGAAAAAACGCCTTGAATCTGGCGGATCCGGACTCACTCCTGGATTGCTGGATGTCATCCATCATCAATTGAAAGATCAGACCCGCGTAACTCTTTCAGTTCTCACTAAAAAATGGACCGATCTTGGTTTGCCGAAGGCGCAATTGATGGAAATATTCGCAGCTGGTGGATTTGCTCACGAATTTGAATTCATGAAGTTCTTCGCAGTAGCTTGCAGTCACTTAGGAGGCAATGTAAGTCCCATGCGATGTTTTCTTTTCTTTTCAGAGTTGTAGGAAAACCGGCGTGCTCGTTTTTTTAAGCCCGTTTTCCCACACTTAGTTTTCCTCGTAACGGTACTCAATTCCTACTTCGAATGATCTGCAGGTCAAAACTCCAGAAAAGCATCATCGATATTTGTCGGGAATTGCAACCGGAACTCGAAAGTGTTGCGTTTTTCCAGCTAAAGTCTGGTTCGAACCTACGTGTGTAGCGTCAGACGCACTCGATCAGCGCGTTACAGCTCTAGAAAAGCAACGAAAAAAAGGATGAGAAACCGAGCTAAGCTTGTTTAAACTCGAAAAAAAGGTACCGTACATACTTGTGTACAAGTCGAATTTTTGGGAGACAATTTAAAGGTAATATTTTTTGGGTCGACTTATACATAGGTAGTGTTTATAGAGATGCTGCTGAAGAGTCGTATGCAATGTGAATGTGAACAGAAAACTCCGTTATTACACGTATCATTTACAATATATGCCGACCTTTACAAACGCTCATATTATGATGCTTCACCTTTAAAAAATGCTCACATCTTGACATTACTTCACAAAATCATCAAATATCAGTGTAATTTATTTTAAGGTATGTGGAACTAACTTGAAATTTATACATTGCATTGAGACCTACTGCATCAAAGAAAAACTATATTTAATGACAAGTTTAGGCTATAGCTCGTGCAATGCATGCATTTACTTTATATTACGGTATGTTACAGTAAGCATACAATCTAGGCCCATGACAGTGCCAAACTGGTCTAAAAATAGTGACTGTGCCTGGAACGTACAGTCGACTTTTACACAGGTAATGTCTGAAATGACGCCATTTTTGATCTTAAAATGCCCATCGACTTACACACAAGTACATAAGGTAACTGGTTTTCGTAAGTTACCAAGCAAAAAATATCTTTTTAGAAAACAAAAGCGCTTACAACGACAACTGATTAACCTTATCAAACAACAGTTAATCGGACAGGTTAGGAGTTCTGAGTAATAAGCTTTGAGGTCTGAAAAATAAAACCTGTATGCACATCTGCGATTACATTGGATCAGCAGGCAGTACCGTGATTGTCCATACACACCCACTGCGACCAAGCAGGACAAGAGAATTACGGTTTGCTGATAGCAAAGGACATCCCGTAAACTCATTCTCGTCAACGCTTTTAGAACATCTCCGATGCAATGCGCATCATCTGCATGATTCTCACAGATGATCCTGATGGAGGTCCCAGTCGCATACCGTTTGATACATTCAAAACCTTGTATCAATATTTGGCTAATTTAAGTGAAGATATCGCTCAGGATAGCGTGGACGAAGTATTCAATTACCTTGCAGAGGAAGTGTGAGTAGATTTGTTTTGTCTTTTGAAAGATAGTGGTTCGTTAGCGCGTTTGCTTCACAGTCGTTACATCTGACTTTACTTTTCTTGTCGAATCTCACGGATTGAAAAGGTTTCAAAAGTGGTATTTACCGATCTGCTTGGCGCTTGGCAGGAGTCATATGAAGATGAGATACGAAAACCTTTGCAGTTCAAAAAAATAGCTAAAATTTTGGTTATATATTTTACTTGATGGCGGGATCCAAAAGTGCTAACATTGATTGTGATGTTTGAAGATTGGGTACGAACCTCAGGCGGTTATGCATACATTTTAATTCTTTTACTCTTGCTGATAAGCGCTCCTGCAAATATGTATTATTCATAATGTATTGCTATTTCTCAGTCTAAACTTCAGTTTTATGTGTTCTTTACGTCTGTGTTTGATTGGTAGCGTGGTTGTGATCAACTGGCTGCTGGAAAACCATATGTTTGTGCATTTAAAGACTGTGTGTTTCCTGATATATTTTGTCCATAGTAAATCACTACGTCAAGTTCATCAGCTTAGGTAGAAATTTAAGTAGAATCTGAATGGGATGAGGAAATACAGCTTTTAATGAGTGGGATCGTCGTTTGCTTTCAAGCTCACGTCGAGTATCCCTGCTTGTCGCTCAGCACAAAAGGGATAGTGTGGAGAAAAATCGGCAAGTTTCCTTGTTGCATCCTTGCGTAAGGCACTCAACAGGTTACCCCGTCTTTACGTGACAGACAGGTGGCGAAATCATGCAGTTTACCCGTCGCGGTTGCTTATTCTAACTGAAGACTTGCAAACAGAACACGATCTTGCTCATACGGAAGAAGGAAAGAAAGGTTTAACAAACTAAAGCTTGCGCCGATCATAACATCACGTGGTAGTAACTGCTGAATCGAAGGTCGCCATACCCTCTTTTCGCTTGACTGAATAAGTCCTCATCATTTCATTTTTGATGCAATAAAATTAGGAAGCTGAGATCCGTAACCCGCTGTTTCAGTGATATTTGTTTTTTTAGAAAAAAACAAGACGACTTGGTGATGCCCAGAAACTTCCTTCACCCAGATTGTCCGAAATTACACAAGGTTACGCCCGACTAAATGCTCTTTATTTTCATCTTTTTTATGCTGTGCTACCTTTGCTGGCCGAGATTTGTTGGATCAGTTGTTGCTGCTTTTTTACCTTTCATATGCAGACCTACGTTGTACGTTTCTGTGGTTTTTGAGTTTTTGATTGTTACTTCCAGTTTCGCAATATTTCGTTCACGCCCAATGCCGTGCATATTTGCAATACAATTTTTGGTTTTTATTAGTTTTTGAGCTGAATACTTCAACATTCAGTCGTGACAAGAAAGTGTTTTCCAGTATTTTGACCATAAACAGAACAACTTCAACTTGTGTTTAGACCTGTTTTAGTGCTACTGATAATTGTGCCACAAGATATTTCCCACACAATTTTCAACTTCTTAAGATATCTTGCAAGGGCACATCAGCCAATTAACTCCAAAAATTACATGCAAGTGAAATTTCTCGTCGAATTAGTTGCTTATTACGAGATGGAAAGCTGCCTGAAAAGATGTGTTTTGTTTTGATCTTCCTTTACCCAATTTCAGGTCGCAGTGTGTAAGTCGATTTTACGCCTTTTTTCCCGTGATTCACGGGCTCAGACGTTCTGATTTAGTGTATGTCTACCACTGCACACTCGCTAGAAGGTTTATTTTAAATCAACCATGAACGCAAGTTGCTGGCAGATATCCCCTCATCAAGGCTGACTTCCGTTAATTGGTAACCAACAGCCGCTTCTCACGATATGCTGGGCAAACATGAAGAAGAAGCGAAGCGAACCTGAACACGATTTGTTTCATGCGTATTGCCAACCGTCCACTAGCGCCATCTGCTGTAGTTTCTCGATCCCTTCCGAGGGATAAGGGTATGGCAGAAGACCATGGAGCCTTAGAAGCAGGGCTATTTCTCTAGGCCTGGATCAGAGGTCGTAGAGAAAAGGGAGTCGCAAAATGCGAGCGGCGCAGAGTCCGTAGCAGGATAGTGCAGAATGGCATGAAGGGTGTTCTGGGTCAGATGACCACAGGCGCTGCACCAATGATTCTTAATTCTGCCAACAGTAAAGAGATAAAGAGTTCAACAAAAGACTGCGTCCGTTGCTGCGAAGAGAAAAAGGAACACAACGAGGGAGCACCAGTTCCTCAGTGGATACTTAGGGTTGAAGAATTTACATGAGACAGTCCGACAAAAGAGAAGAGTGAATACGAAAGGTAAAAGGAGACACTACATCTAAACGGGACTGTAGATGACTGGAGCATGGCATCCCGCTTGGCCAACTCATTGATTGTGCCATTCCCCGGAAGAAATCAGAAACCTATTGCAGCCTGATAGTAGAGGAGGAGAAAAAAGATAGTTCTTGCCAGAGAGTGTGAGAGAAGGAGCGACCGTGACGAGAAAAGCTTATCAAGGACGGAGAGAGAGTCTGAGAAAGGAAGAGAAGTGGCAGTCTTGATGGTGCTGCCGAGACCAGCGAAGAGCTTGCAGAAAACACACTGGGCCTGGGGAGTAGGAAAGGATGGCCTCAGCGCCACAGACTAAGCAGTTGGCAAGGATGCCGAAGCCATCTTTTCCAAAAGGAATAGGAACAGATCCATTGGTCCAAATCACAAGGTCTTTTGAAGGGAAAAAGTCAATGTGGCGAGAGAGAGGTGAGAACAATAGCACGGAGTAGAAAGAGTGAGCTCCACGCTGAAGGAAGGTCGATTCCAGGGAGGGCAGCCGCAGAGAACCTCCTTGGAGGAAGTAAGATGAAACATGAGCGGGTGAGTGGATGCAAAGACTCTCCAAGAGGACCTGGAAAGTCTCGGTTTCACTCAAAGTCTGGTCAAACCTACAATGGGAAAAGAAGAAAAGCGAAGGGTCCGCTCATAAGATAACACAGCGAATCAGTCATAGTGAATTGTAAGGGAGGAAGGGCGCCTCTGACAAGAGACGAGAAATAGGGGAGAACTAGAGGCAGCCAGTGATGGCGCGACCGGCCGCTCGGTGAAGGCCTTCCTACTTAGCAATATTGGTAGCGCAAAGAAATGGAACATAAGAGAGAACGGTTTGGAGAAAAGCTTTGTAAAGAAGAGCAATGAACTCCTAGGAGGGGTCTCATGAGAAAGCAGAGATATAGCGCAAGACCTTGAATTAATGGAAGCACTTGGCCTTAAGCGAAGACACATATGCAGAAAAGGAAAAGAGTGTGGTCAAAGGTGACCTTCAAGAAAAGTGATTGTGGGATTGAAGCGGAGAAGTGAGTTGAACAAGAATTTGGGCTGGAGTTTAGTTTGATGGGAATCAACCGAGAAGGAGGTTTCACATTTGCTCCAATTGAGAAAGTCACCAGTACTCAGACCAGCGCTCCAGTCAAATCAGAGCTCATTGTGTGGCCTCCACAGCAACAGGAACCAAGGAAGAGAGAACCAGATGGCCAGGTTGTCAGCATAAGAAGAGCAGCTGACGAAAGTAGGGAGATCGTTAATGAAAAAAAAACAGGGCCTAGAACGAATTCTTGCGGAACACCTCGGCCGACTCAAAAGAAGCGGTTTTTGTGATCTTGAAAAACACGCAAGCGCGCATGTCAGAAAGAAAAGACTGGGTTCATCGAACAAAGTGAGAAAGGAAGCCAGGCGAAATAAGTTTGTGGAAAAGAGCAGGATGCGCGACAAAGTCAAAAGCCTTTAGAGAAGTTGATGGTAGCAAGGATTGTCTGGGAGCTCGGCTTGGGTTTGTTAAACTCATCCGAAATGGATTGAGAAAGATAAATATTTAATTCAAGTAGACCAATTCAACGTAGAAACCGGCCTGGCGGGGAGAGAGAATGGAGGTTGATTTCAGAAAGAAGAGTAGACGCATAGAGTGATGCGCTCAAACAGTTTTGAGACGCAGGAGGGGAGAAAGATAGGCCGGAAGGAACAGGTAAATGAGACTATCCCACCGCGTGCATGGAAATAGTAGATAAAGACTGTCAGATGGAAGGAAAGAAATGCAAGGACTTGGAGAGATTGAAGATTTGAAAGCGATCTATGCCAGAGCGAGGGAGGTGCTTCAGCGTGGGATAGGCAACTATGTCTGGGCCAGTAGTGGTGAAAGATGAGAGGTTGGCAGCAACCGCAGCAAATTCGCTGGAGGTGAGCGGAGAGCAGAAAGAGAAATGAGACTCTTTGGAACATGAGGCCCGACTGAGCTCGGACAAGTAGCCTTTGGCTCTGCTTCACCAAGTCCTTGGCTGAGAGACAGAAAAATGAGATCTCAGGTAGTTGGAAAAAACCCATGCGGTCTCCCTCGGAGAGGAGCAGTTGAGGAAGTTTGTGGAGAAGGAGGAAGAAGTAAAAACAGCAACGGAGGAAAGGGTAAAATAGACTGATTTAAAATTCGATTTAGGGGAGGAAAACGAGCAAGTCTCATGCCATACCCCAGCCTTGGTTTTGGCAATGACCGAAGAGGCATGCGGAGAGGCTGAAAAGTAAGCCTGGCGCTCTTTGTCACTTCTGTAAGCTCAATACTCAACCAATCAATCAACCAATTCCACATCAATCAACCAATTCCGCATCAACCAACAACAGCCTCGACGAAGTGGTGCGGTCTCCAACCCCTTCGGGCAAAATGGCTATTGGACTCCCTGTAGGTCATAGGCAACCCGGGCTATCCCCAAAGTTGCGCCACCTCGCGGTTACTAACATGGATCACGAAATGTCGCTAAAGCGTATTATTGCAGTAGAAAGATTAGTTTTTGACAAAATATATTAAAAAAAGTAACGTTATCAAATCGACAATGAAAATATGCTGAACGGCATAGAAAACAAATATGCTGCATTTGAAACAACGTAGTGGCGAAACAAAACAAATTGAGTTAATGACAAGCTGCACATTTGTGTAGATTGTAACACGTAAACATTATGCCTAGCCGTATCAAAAGTTGAATGATTTTCAGCGGGTTACAAAAGAAAAATTTCCACAGATTTACTTGCACGCAACGAAGCAAAGGCTGGTAATTGTAAAAGTTAACTTCTCTAGATTATGTCGTTGATTTTAGTGGCGTATTTTGAGATAGCCGTACAAAGTTTGATTTGTGATAGAAAAAAGCTCTTTTTCATTGCCCCCTTCTTGGGGTACAAGATAACCGTTTTAGTAATCGCGCTTTTTAGAGGTAGATAAAACGTTAAACACACATTATGCTGAACAATGCTATAATAGAGTAATTTTGCACAATAACAAGTGATACAAAAATGAATTTTCGAATTGTGTAGACCTACCTAATTTTACTTCAAGCAAACGATTTTAAAAAGCAAGCAAATCTTTAATTTCTTGCGGTCTCACGTTTTGTTATTCACATCCGCTAGAGCTAAGCCTAGAGCGTTTGGCAGATCAGTGAATGGTATAACCACGTGGTCTGGTTTGAAGTGTTACTGTAGCCAGAATGCAAGAAAAACCTGATCCGACTCGCAATCGATACAGCCAAAATCGTGTTTCTCCAAAGGTGGTAAAATGCTGCAAACTCTGCCTACATGTAAAATGAACACAAAAATCTCAAGACATAATAGAATATCGGCCAATAAATAAATTGGATACGTCTGAAGCAGGGTATAATGTAATCTGATTGTTTTACTTTGCTTGAAACATAGAAATAGTAAAACAAAATTTGTAAAAAGTATAAAAACGCACAAAGAAAAGCTAACAAACCCAAGCCAGCTCGGGCTAAATAAATAATTTGGAAAAAATTGTCTAAAATCTGCCCTGAGGATCAGCAAAAAATCGACTTCAATATGTAATGATTTTGTATAATTTTGACATTTCTCCAAGTGGATTAGCCTGAGCAATATAGTGTTCGCCATCAATCAGCATGTAGTCGAAATCAGAACAAACTCCAACCGGAAAAGAATGGACTTTGACAAACTTTTCAATTCCTTGCCACCTGTACAGAATAAAATCCTATAAATCACATATTTTGTATTCCATTTATTCATTCATGCGTATGAGGTCCTTCTCTGTTGCCGGGTCATTTGTCATAGCCAACTGAGTCGCCTAAACGTAGATTACTCGGCCTTTCCACCTGACTGCCAAGCAACGGTTTAAAAATCTTCTTAACTGCTTTTCCCAAGGACACAGCAAGCGAACTCGCCGTTTTTTCTCCGTACTACCCTTTCTTGCTAAGCGCCGGCAGCGAAGCTGTAACTATCAATCCAAAGAAATCTTTGACATGACCCAGTCCAAGTTTGAACCCAAAACGTACTGCATTAGAAGTGGACGCCGTATCCACTACACCACCGAGAAAGTTACCGGGGACAAAACATTTTAAGTTGCAAACGAAATAATTTGAGCTCAAATCCCCTTTTTAGCTACCAGCGATGAAGCTTCCGTCATCAAAGCTGCAGGCACCAAGAAGAAGTGACATTACGAAACTTTCTAAAAAGAGGCCAACGCTTGAATCATACGGATTCCAATCCCTGAGAACTCTCGATTGTAAATCCAACAGTTTGCGATCTTGAACCGCTGCTACTAATCTACTAATCTTGAACCGCTGTCTAGGCGAGACGTTCATGATATTTTTTCATGGTAGAAATGATAACAAAAAAAAATGGCGCATACGTTCAAAATAAAATGAGGAAAACCTGAGTTAGCTGAGGAATATTGCTCTACCCCTGCGAGAGTGGGAGACCATGTGTCAAAATATTGCTCTTATTCGCAAGATGAAACGGCAAAATATGCGCGCAGCCGGTAGACACGGATTTTATCACCGTGTCATGCGATATGAAAAAAACTTTTAAACAGGTGTAATTGCACAGACCATTCTTGCCTGATCGAAACAAATCAACAACAGGCGATGTGAAAAAAGAAATAATGAAACAGCAAAAACTTTTGGCACAAAGCTGAAAAATGTTGCAGCCAAAGTATATCTAAAAACAGTTCATATTTTTATTTTCTCCATCCTCAGTCGCTTGAAAACGGTGGCTTTCTATAATTCAGTTTTTACACGTGCAGTTGGTGTGCTTCAAAAGCACGCCGATACGCACCACTTGACACAACCCCAAATGTTTCCTAGATATTATCCTACTTCGCAGCCCACCTGAAGAGTTCACTTGTTGATGCTTCCGTGTTAGCCACCAAGAGGAAATGCTGCTTGCCAATTTGAAAGTACTCCCAATCGTTAGCACTGTAAACGAAAATGTTACTTTTGTAACAATAAAGATCAGTTCTACCCTCATGGGCGGAGAGAAGAAATGGATCATTGCCTCACTTAACGGGGAAGAAATCAGAAGTAGAAGAAGCAAATTTACCAAACATGCATGTCCCTAGACCTTTATATATGTTTATGCATACACATATTTCCATTATACAGCTACAGAATTGACATTAAAACGTTAAAACCACAACATTCTGTTTTGCCTAGAGACTCATCAGGTGGTGCGTCTGCAAAATACATATAAAACACTATAAAACGCTATAAAAACCAGCATAAAATTTTTAAAATTAACCGATAGATGCAATACTTTTGAAAATTCAGCAACTAATGCGACTCGTCTCAGAAGTTAGGAAACGTATCAATTAAGCCGCCGTTTTCAGCACTGTTTTCGATCCCGTCCCTCTCTAGAGCTTCGAGTTTGGCAATTAACCCTTGCCAAAAGTTGTATCACCCAGTACCACTGGCGGCTTTATTGATACGTTTGCTAACTTCTGAGACGAGTCGCATTAGTTGCTGAATTTTCAAAGGCATTATATCTATCGGTTAATTTTTAAATTTCTATATTTCTATGCTGGTTTTTATAGCGTTTTATAGTGTTTTATATGTATTTTGCAGACGCACCACCTGATGAGCCTCTAAGCGAAACAGACTGTTGTGGTTTCAACGTTTTAATGTCAATTCTGTAGCTGTATAATAGAAATATATTACGATTCCGGCAAGCTTGCTGCGGAGCACTGTGAAGCTAAGTGACTATTTTATATATATTGCTAGCTCCAAGTGGTTACGATCGATAGAGGGCGTCTTGTAAGCGATATATATATATATATATTTATATACAGGGTGGTCCAAAAGTAGGTGGACAGTAGTCAAAATTGGCTTATACCTAAATTAGGTGAATATTAGTAAAAAAAAGATTATTTGTTGGTTATAAATAATACTATACCTGTACATGTATACTACACTATACCATACCATACAACACGACAAATAATCTTTTTTTTACTAATATTCACCTAATTTAGCTATAAGCCAATTTTGACTACTGTCCACCTACTTTTGGACCACCCTGTATAATGCCAACTAAATAAAACTTGGCTGGGCCAGGGGTTGACTGTAGGCAAGTTTGCGGTCCGTTTTCGAGGTTGCAGCCAGTTGCAGTTGTGAGAGACAACTGAGGGATATTAACACTGATGCTATCAAGCTTCACCTCATTGCCCTTTTTCTTGTCGGCTAATATTAATATTTCCAGGCATAATTTTATCACCGTTTAAATTCCTTCGATTTAAAAAATCTTGCATTGCATTTCGCTCTCAATTAAAATTATCACCGATATTTTACTTACCCGTAGGTCTCGATTTCCTGGTACAAGAGAAACTGTGCATCACGCAAGTTCAGTTCATAGATACTCGAGTTCAAGAGCCGTGTCGGTTGGTTGAAGGAATTTGCGACTGCCAGAAAATAGCGATCTTCAAACTGGAAAAACTCCCAATCTACAGCACCCACTGTCTGCAAATAACGAATAAATTAGCACTTTCATTACTCGTTCATTCATTCGTGCGTATGAGCTCATGTCTGTTTTGAAGCCTTTAGTCAGACGGAGCTATCATGGCAAGAAGACTGCTCACCGATTTGTCTGCGAGGTAACAGTACAAGGAATTTCTTTAAACGCTTTTCCCAAAGACACAATTAGCAAACTTCCCTGCTTTTTTTCCACGCGACCACCCCTGTTTGTGCTGAGCGCTGAGCAGGAAAGCTGTGCTCGGCGTTTTTAAGAAGTTTTTGGTGTGACCCATAGAAGGTTTGAACCAGCAATCTATCGCATGCATCATATTCATTACGCACTTCGTAGCCAACTCTATCGAGGAAAGCGGCGGTTTGGTCGAAAGAATTTTCTAACGTTTTCATCATTTTCGGCATTGCGTAAAATGGAACAAAGCGAAAACTTGAGTGCACGACCCCTCTTCTTGCCAAGGTCAACGTGGCTGTCAGTCCTTCCGAGGGTTTCAGCCACCTCAGGTTCTCACCAATCGAACTTCGCTTTTTTCTTTAGCCAAATCAAATCTAAACGCTCCGCTGTTTATACCTGGCGGTGTGCGACAATTATTCAAAAGTGCTCAAATTTACCACTCAAAGCGAATTGAGTCTTGAGCCAGGCAAGAGCTGGTTGGAAGGGGAAAGAGATTTCAAAATTTGTTTTGGGAAAGCCCAAAATCTCACAAAAATTAAAAGTTGTTCTTTGTCTCCTTTCACGAGAAGTCTCTTATTCCACTTTTCCTTTCCTGAACACGTTACGACGAAAAATGCTGAGACAATCAACTCTGGTCTGGGTCGTCGGGATTTTCCCGACAACTGGGCTCCATGCCATTGTCTCGAGATAGGAGTCGGATAACAAGACGAGTATCCCTCTCCAGCTCCTCGCGGTAAAAACCAGGTACCACGAAAAATCCTTACCTGTATCCTTTGGGCTTCTTCAAATTGTCTATTTTTGCTGCTGAACTCCCAACAGTAAATAACTGACTCCACAAGACTTGTGACACCATTAAATGAATTGGCGACCACCAAGCAGTTGAAGATGACTTTAGGGTTGAAAGAAATTCTAAAAAATGTGCCGTCGGTTGCTCCCGATGTTTTTATCCATTGGTAAAACGTGAACCTCCTCAAATCAGGGTCCCACCGATATATCATGGAAGGTCCAGGATGTTGCGGGTTCGAGACCTTACCTAAAAATGTCTGTGTGACAAAGATTGCTTTATTGGTCATGTCTTCTTCTCACAGAACATCTTGCGCAATGGACCCATCGCTGCTAGTTGTTGGGTGAGTCCTTGACGACCTATCGCAACTTTTCCACCGTGTGGTGGTTAACACGCGCTGCGCTATTAGCGCAGATAACTCCGAAGCAGGTTTGAACGCAACGCTGTTCTATTTTGATCAGCAAAGTTTTTCTGAGAACACGAAACAAAAACTATACAACGCTCACGCTGCCAGCCACACCTATTGCCAGGAAAAGGGGGAGGAAAAAGTCCCAAGCCCCTCCCTTTTTTGAAATGTTTGCAGGCGGTAGAGGTGAGAACCCTATTAAAAGTGATCAAGCGTGGACAAATTTGTCACGTATTTCCACGAAAAGTTTCCTCAACGACCTCAAACACCAAAAAAACTGGCACCGTCCTTGCTGGCAACGCAATTGTTTCTTTTGAAACGCGACTTGCACTGCAAAAACAAATGCTCAATTGCCGCAATACAATTGCCGAGGCAATGCAGCTTTGAAGTCCTAAGTTTAACCTTGACCGCTAGCGATTATTTGGGTCGCTAATCTCCAATAAACTTAGGTCTTAACCGAAGCAGCAACCGTCCAACGACACAGAGCTTTAAGTAACGTGGGAACACGACAAGGACCAACTTTGGACTACTACGGTATTTTGCATCGTGTCTCAAAGAGTTAATGTTACTCGAATTTGTAAATAAGGTCGAGCAAAACGTGACTATCAATAAAAATAAACAGTAGCATCATGGGAAATAAGCAATAACTCACCCAAGTCTAATTGATTGGCAGCAAATAAAAAATTGTCGTCATCGATAGAAAAATATTCAATGCTGCGGCATTTCGACGTTTGTAAAATCTGATGTTGCTTGAACTCCTTTTTTCTAAAAGACCAACGGTAGATGATGCTGTTGGCTTGGGCCTCATTGTAATTTCCAGAATTCGCAACTGCCAGGAAATACTAAAAAAAACACTCAAAATAAGCTGACAGCTTTGTGAAGGTACAAAAGATCAAAATCGGTATGATCTTAGCCCGAGATAATGCAATCGTGAGTACGATAAACGAGTAATTTCTGCTTTGCTATGCTTTTCGAAAAGGTTTTCCTTAGTTTGGATGCAGTGACTGTGACGAAAACGCACTACGCTGGCTGTACTAGTTACTCTAAAGCAGGTCTGAACACAACGATGTTCTGTGTATAACAGTAGAGGTTCAAAATAAAAATATGAATAACTGAAGGCAAGTGCAGAAGTTCTCTTTCCAATCCTAAAAAGCACGATTTTATCAAGACAGTAAAACATCTTTGTGATTCTGTCACGGAAGATAAACGGCTAGGGTTGAAGCAGAGAACAATCTTCGCTGCTTGACAATACGCGCATTACATTTGGGTCGCGCTAGCTCAAAAGGTTTAGTATCTTAACGTAGTTTCGAATGACGCAAGCGCATAAAATTACATGTAATCGCACTTTGGCGGGCAAGCAAAATTTTTGCAGGGAGCTGCTGCCTCTTAAGACCCCTGGCGACGCTCAAACCAAGATTGGACCGGGGGGGTGTTAACTTTTTTGTAGGAGGGCCAAATCCTCTCAATCGGATGATACTCCGATCAGGTGCGGATCCTTTACAAGACGAGGACGAAAACCTTTAAACAAACGCCTTTTCTCTTTTATGTGATCAATATGTCGTGGCGGGCCAAAGGCCACATCCTTCCGCGGCCCGTACAATTTTACCCCGCGGGACGCCCTTGGCCCGCAGGTTGTATACCCATGGGTTGAAACAAAGAACATGAGCTGGAGATACTAGATTTTCCATATCTTGCATTGCCGTTTTACCTCCGAATCGATCTGGAAAAACTTCCACATGGCGGCAGAGTGCGTTCCAATGTCTTGGTACCTCACAAATCGCTTTCCGTTCCACTTGAAGATGTGCGACTTGTTTTTTTTTAAATCGTCGTTGTTGGCTGTAGCAAGAAATGTACCTTCCCCGGGAATTGTAAATTTTTCAATGCCAACGCTCTCACTGTTTGTTAGGATGTCCTCGAAATCAACCACGTAATCCAACCGTTCGTGACCTGTTTAACAACCAAGGTTTTCGTTAACTCACAATGGCCGGCAGCCTGGAGGGTAATAGAATAGAAGAAAGATCATTTCCTTCCCTCAAAAAGAAATGCCAAATGTTATGAATTTTCGCACGGCTCCATGGCACCAACGCGCAGTTGTTAGTCACCTTTTGCCTAAAGGCTGGTTTCCATTAGGCGTAGATTGCAGGTGTAGCGGAAAAATTTTTTGTTTCACTACTTAGTTTTGTGCGCGGAACAAAAATTTTTTCCCGTTACGCTTGCAATCTACGCCTATTGGAAACCAACCTTTAGGCTCAAAGCAGTGACTTCAACGAGTAGATACTTCTGATAGAGAATTCGGAGGAATATTCGGCGGGAAATCTTGGTAGCTGGGTACCCAAACAAAAAACGTTTTCAGACTAATGAGGTCAAATTCGTCACCTTATAGTCTGCTGCGACTCAAGCTATCGCAAGAACACGATAACAACTCGTGTCGCAGACGATGAAACCTCGTAGGCCCAAATAATGCTGTCAACAGCTGTCATTTTTTGTTTTGATCAAAGTACGCTCACGTTAATGGCAAAATAAAAAAAAACATTCCAGCTAGTAAAGAGCCGAAACGCAAACCAGATTTTAGACTATGTTTAGTAGGATGAAGCCAACTCACCTCCTCTAACATCCTTAAACGCTTCGCCATTGCATACTTGCAGTGTCATGTCACTGGTGTACTTCAAGGCTCCTTTATTAATCGAAGAACAAGTTTGTGATACCAGTTTGTCTTCGAATATCAGACTCGGCACTGAAATCAGATTGCTTCAGTGTAGAAGTGCATCGATAATTTAGTTGCTGGTTAGTAAAAAGGTTGCAAGTTCAACACTCGCCTTGGTTCTGCATTATCATCTTTTCAACAAAGGCACTTTACGGCAAATTCTGATGTTGTTTGAAGTTCTTGTGGTTGAGACGTCCTATGAGCAATTGCACATGCTTTACCTGAGATCAGAAAATAAAGGCAACCAAATAGCTAACATCCAAATGGACAGTCAGCAAGAAAAATTGTTCGACAAAAGTACAAGGGATACTACAAGAAAAGTGTTGTCGCATGTGACTGGACTTCCACATAGTAAGTGCACAGTAAAAATATAACATTTGAGCTTTCATTACACAATTATGGTAAACTACAATATCGTTTGAATAGTTAGTAAGTACACCAAATCGTCACAAAGAAATTGAAGGGAGCGGCTCAATTTCGTAGATACCATCTAAAAGAAGTTCTCTTTTCTACAAAAACTGGAAGCCCCTTTCTAATTCTAATTCTGTCTTCCCCTTTTCCATTTGGGTTAAGCCTGTGATACCTACAAAAAGGTATTTTCAGCTGATAGCACCGAGGAGCAGGAAGGCAGACAAAGAGCAACGATCAATCACGATGTATTGGTGCAGCGAGGTCCGAATCGTTACAGCCGCAAAATATCTTCACAAAGGTAGTGCTCGGTGTTGCTGCGCATTACTGCCCCATCTGTAGTTCGAACCCAACTTACTCGTGCTCGGATTAGAAGCGACGTTGAGTTGGTCGTTGAGGTTGGCGAGAGAGGGGCTGTTGGACGGGCAGATTTTGGTCGCAGCATCGGCCCCTGGGAGAAGTACCAGTTGTCTAATCAAACCCTGAAAACGTATTAGTGCTTCAACATAAAACTGAAATCGATAAGAAAGGGTTCAATGCCTGTGTCGAGCCAATTATTTTGAGGCCGATAAGTTATCCATTTAAAATGATGGACTTGAATTTACGAATCAAACAATGAAACGTATTTCTCATCAGCATAATTAGACCTCACTACAGAGTTGCAATTGAAAGAGATCAAATATCATGAAGAGCCAGAATACTTTTTAGCTGCAACTGTATTTGAACCCTCAGCACATATGTTGATCAAGACAGAGCAAATTCGGTTTTATTTCATTCTCCGTGTGGCTGAGCGTCAACCTGAACTCCGAACAATTTTGTACCTTTTGGCATAGTTCGACAAAAGAATTAAACCCATGTCCACCAAATGCAAAACGGAGACTAAAACCAACGAAAAAGTTTCTTGGAAATAGCAGTCAAGCGGGCAATAATTGCGTTAATGAAATAACACCCAAACTTTCACGTGTAGAAAATATTCGGAGACGCATGACAGAAGTGTCTTCATCGTCGAGGATGGTCACCAGTCGGTTGTTTTAAATTAAGTCCAATATGAACAAGAGGTGCCTAGTCCTATATATGGCATACGCTTAAAAATGCAACTTGCACACATTTCAGGGAGTTGAGCAAGCCCTATCAATGTGGAATTGCTGCCTGTCATTGCTGGCTTGAATCAGGTAGCAATTATGCTCGACTTCAAAACGTTCAGTTAATGATGAGTGTTACAATCTGAGACTGATCAAGACAAGGCTTTGATGTGTAACAAGTAAAAGATTAAAAGACCACCTTGTAATCTGATTAAGATTGCCCAGTCATTTGCAATCAATAACATCGCTTTTAAAAATATAACCATATCGAGATGTATACACATACACCTGATTTTTTTCAGTTGTATATAACGTTACCTGGCAATAGATTCAGCAATAGGTTTGGGGGTTAGAATTCGATGAGGTGGTCAATTGCATTTGGGCCCTCAAAAAAGTCTAGATATTGCTTTTTTTTCACTTTTTTCGCTTAAAAAGCAGCATTTTGGGGCATTTGAGGCCACTGCCCCATAAACTCCGACCTTTTCTGTACTCGAAGATACAACGTATCTCCAAGCTACCAGCGCTTTGTGTTTCTTTCTAAAACCGATAGGTTTTTGTTTTTCTCTTACCGTATATCGCCTCCATTTTGATCTCCTGCTTGCTACATGAATTTTCGTCTTTCTGATGTTCAAATTCTTGGGAAATTTGGTTTGTAATTTTCTAAAAACCAACAAATCAGATAATCAGGGTGCCAGACGTAAACAGATCAAACTTTTCTGCCACAAGGCGACACGTTGTGTCGCTGAATGTGTGAAAAATGGCTTATTTTGTTAAAGCTGTACATTGCCGTATTAACCAAACACACACAACGCAAAAAAAATATTTTGGCGATAACGATTTTTTTCAAATTTTCTGCCATTTTCGGCTCCTTCAAAACAGAATTGCGGTAGATGCATTGCATTAAGAACCGGCGTGTAGTGCATGGGTAGAAAGGAAAAAAGTTCATTTTGGCGTGGAGTTCGAAACTCCATTAAAGCACCATTGGGGTTTGTTAGAAAAAGTCGGCAATTTAAAGTGCTGCATCGCTCCAAAAAAACCGTGGTTCGAAAGCTAATGGACAGTGACTGACAAGCACTGAACCAGCAGGTTTAAGCTCTGCAAAAACAGGAAAAAAGTTGTAAATTAAAGCCTTTTCGGCAAGATAGTAACGGTTCAAGCAAAAAACGAGTCAGTCGCGTTTGGAATTCAAGTTTTGAGGTTGGAGGGCATGCGTGAAATTGAAAGCTGCAAACGACCGTAGCGTAAATAACAAGAAAGGCTGATGTGTATTACGTAATTCAAGGTGGGCTGCTATCGTCTGGTGAGGCCATGCGACACAATGACTTCACAACTGACCCTGATCTGACCTCAAACGCCGAACGAAAGCACTCATGCATTACTGGTCACGGATCTATGACTGAAGCAGTCATAGCTCGCTAACCTTCATGTGAAAATTACTCCTAATATTGACATTTGGAATTATATTTGTGTCGAGAAAATAACATTTTTCAACAAAATGTAAACAAATTATCACAAATATAAAGCAATCATTCAAACAAGTTTGCTAAACTTTTGCTCAGCACGTTGCTCATCCAGACTCGTAAGATAGCGACAAGTACCTAAACATGGGACAAATGTCGAAAATAGGTTAGAAAATTCGAAAATTTATCTCGAAAATTCATGCATTTTTTTGAGCTAATGTAGACCCCAACCTACACGGGGTCAAGACGATTACAGCGTTACGCTTCGGCAAAGCAAAGGTAAATTACCTTGGCCTTGGCTTAATTCTACCAAATTACTGTAAAATATTTATTTGAAAGCAAGGCGGAGATATGCGTACAAGTTTAGTTTGCTTAAAGGAAAAGGTGAACAAAAGTGTGAATTCATCGACATTGTAAATTGATTTAAAATTGTGAAATAAAATTGATCAGACGACAATAAACCTGTAGCGTGGAAAACCGATTGTATGTGGACTTTCTCCATTACGGAACATCGTAATTCCCCTAAATACGAATGGCTCCCTGGTTTGCTTCTAGATATTTAAAACGTGCTCGCCTTTTCATCACTCCACTACCAGTTCTGCTGTTTAGCCTTGGAAAAAAAAGACACTTTACGGTATCTTTCCGCGCTCGGTTCAGCTTTGCACTCAACTAGTAACTCCGAAGCAAGTCTTAAGACGAGTACCGATGAATAAACGACAAAAGCCTGTCGTTCGCGTCGAAGGATTAGAGAGCTCTTCAAGCAGCAGATGGTTGAAAATGAGCATCTGCAATTGCTCGTTGCCTGAATGGCATCTGCATTTTTGAAAACTATCTGTCATTGACTTTATTATCTCGTCCAATCCAACATCAGAGAACCGCCGAGTGAATTACTCAACGCTATTTCTTTTAACGATTCGCCAAAAAGCGATTTTTTTTCGCCCAGACAAAAACCATACTTCTGTTGGTTTTACGAACCAAGTAAAATACTCGACCCATTACTAATGCCATGGCAAGGCGCCACGTTAGCAGCCACTGCTCGTTAGACGGCAGGACCACCACCGCAATTACGGGGGGCATTTAAAATCTTATATGGGCGCAGCGCACTGAAAAATTTTTTGAAAAGTCATTCGTCAGAAAGAAAAGAGTGGAGGGGTTGGCTCTTGCTGAGGTGTTGAGAGAAGTCAACGTGGTGCCCGTTGATAGATACTTTTTGTGTTTGAATAAGATCGCTTGCTTTACAAAGAAAAACAACTAAATCAATGTTAATTTGCTTCTTTGTGGATCTAAAAGAATCACTCATGGGCTCATGTTACACTATCGATGGTCCGTTGCAAAGGCATCGCCTAGCAGCATGAAATGCATCATTAGCATTTACGCCGCTTTTGCCATTGAAGTTGAACAAGACACGAAGAGTTAAATAGTCCAGCAAGGTTGTAACCTCATCACAACAGGTTCTTACGCTAAAAAATCGAGAAGCATCTTGAAAATTAGCGCATGAAAATGTCGGAAAAACGACGGTTCAACGCTTAGTTAGGTCTCAACAAAATAGTTATGCATTCTCAGCTATTTATACCACAACTGACACAGTAGATCACTGAAAAGCGAACCGTTCTGCACAGCCAAGCGGAAAAATGACTTCAATAATTTTAATTTATTTGATTGCGAGCAAAATGAAATAAGATGCTGTTTTTAGAGCTTTTCCAACTGCAACGACTTGTTAGCGCCAGAACATATTTTAATCACAGTGAGTAAATTCGGATAACTATTTCGTTCTTCACATTACTGGGTTTTCTGAGCCCCAAGCTGGAGATCTGTGAATCTTTGATGTGACTCAACAAGGGAATCGAATTAAAGTCCACGGACTGCGTTAGCGAGCGTCTTATCAATTTTGCCAGTTGCGTTGGAGAGTACTACGTACTTTTCCTATGACCCACTTATGGTTCCAACCTCTGCCTTCCCATATTTCGTCCGTGAGAAAAGGAAAGCTCGAAGTCAAGTAGCTAGGAGCGCCGGTATTTATGGTGACAAAGATCGTGCGTTCAAACCTCACGATGACCGAGTCGTTGTGCTTCCGAGAAAGGCACTTTACAATAATTTCTGCAGCTTGACGAGCTCTGACAAACGGCAAATAATTGAAAATAAGGCCAAGCAATTCAAGCGGAATCTTTCGACTTAAAAATTTCGAAGCAAGTCTGGATGATTGTCCTATCGAGCTTGGAGTAGAAAAACCCCAAGTGAAAAATAAGTTTATTCGCAATCCGCCGACACAATGCTTGCGCTTCTATTCTAAGTACTAAAAACCGATATTTGATGTTGCAGTAATAGTAAAATCACGTAAAGCCTAAATTTGTGGCATTTTTTTGTTTAACGCAAGTCAGCAAATTAGTCGACAACGGGCCGGTGATTTTGAAGTCAATAGTAAATTGCACGCGTGCCGTGGTAAACCACAGCGTACGTTGCTGTCAACATTAAGACTCAATTGAAAGTAAATCAAAACGGAATTGCGTAGCCTAAAGATCTGAGAAGTGCTCCCTATCACAATAATGAAAATCGAGAAAAATGGGAGACATCTGTGCCAACTGATGGTAGCTTGAGCATCTAATTATACAACATATCGCAAGATTAGCGTTAAACTTGCAGCCGTATCCTCAATTTGCCACTTGAGGACGCTGGGTACTAGCATGATCGCCTGGTGTGTTGTCATTTTGCTAAATCATTAAAATAGGGGATACCAAACTTTTTACCCCTCAATGTCCCAGTTATAAGTAGCGCACACATTTCTCACACCTTCCACATCCACAAACATTTTTTCAAGACAACTTTTCATTTGTTTCAGTGATGGAACACGCAGATGGAAACAGAAAGCTACGCAAGAGCTAATGTTGAGAATTTTTAGGAGGGTGCCAGCAAAATCACATGGGTCAAAAGCTCCTCAATTTCAAATTGTAGTATCGATCCAAAGCATTTTAAGTGCTCCCTAACCACCATCGGTGGCTCGAGCAAAGCAATTCGAGGAACACTGTATTAGGAGGGTACAACCAGTGGCGTACAGAGGGGGTCCTGCGCGCGCCCTCACCCTCAGGAAAACATTAAATGTTATTTTAAGTCATTTGCTTGAAACGGTAGCAAACAAATGATTTGACATGGATCTCCAAGAAAAAAGGTCTTTACCGCTATTTTACATGAAAACTGAAAACAAGATGGGTTACGAACTTTAGCCGACCCGTGAAATTTTCAAAAAGTCATTTTCGCCTTTCCCTCAAAAAATTTCTGCGTACGTTCTTGAGTACAGCTAAGCCATCCAATAAAACTAAAAGATTGTTTGCTTTTTTTCGGTTGTACTTTAGGCCTACTAGGGTTGGAAAAAGCAAAACTCGGCAAATTTTCAATCGTTTTAGCCGATCGTTTCTTCACAGATCCCAAAAAACGCAATTTTACAGTTCTGCACTCGACACTAGTCACGCAACGAGTCTGACGCAAAATTGTGTAAATGGTTTGGTTGAAAAGCGGCGATTTTGCGCAGTGGTATATTACATCAAGTGCTGGGCTATGTAGTTGCCGCCAAATGAAAACAGGAGAAAGGCGAATTAATTTTGTCTGGCTCCGCTGCGAATGCCATAAATTATTTAACTTGATTTAAATTACATTGAAGAAGTCCATTAAGACTGTGGAGTATTGCAAACAAAAAGATTGGCATACCGTAAGCATCGTAGCTACAAACCGACGTCTCTTATATAGACCCAAAAGGCCGCTACTAATCGACAATTCGGTACTATACACCTGCGGCTAAAGTTAGTAGGCAAAATGTAAACTAAGTTTTTTAGGAATCCCTCTTTAGAGCACTCAACACAGATCTATATTCTACAGACAGCACAGCCTGGATATACTGAAAGTGGGGCGCCATTATTTTAGAGATCTGGGATCATGATACACAAAAATTTATTTTGCTTTATCATTATGAGTGTTGTCTTAAATCATTACCACGAAGTAAAAAGTGGGTCTTCTGATCTTCCTGATTTTGTTAAGCTTTTAGCCCACCATTAATACTCGAAAGTATTGCCCTTGTAAGCTGTATCCAGAATTAAAGCTTCAGTCAACTTTAGCATAACTCAGGATAACATTCGTAACATTAGCATTCGCAAGTTCATGTTGGACGAAAAGCAATTTTTCAGGTAAATAACATTGAGCTGCAAACTTGTGTGTTGCGCTTCACAAAATTGACAAAACAACATTTTTCATTTTTACCGTAAGTTTCCTGCCAACAATAAACCGAGAATATCTTGGCTGTCAAACACTTATTTGACAATACAGTACAATTTTCACAACAAAATATCAGGCAGTTTTTTAGCTCTGTTGTAAAGATAGCGATTTTTTAGGACTAGGGTAGATTGCAATCACGGTTGAGTAAATTTTGCTTGGTATTTCTTCTATTCTGCGCATTACTCCAATTTATGGACGTAGCTTGCTAAGAAATTTTGTAGGGAACAAACTTATGTCATATGCATACCAACCATGTAAAATGAGTTCAAAATGTCTGAAAGTTGAGAGGATGTCCCCCGTCTTCCTCTGAAAATAGGTCCCTGCTCCTATGGCTGAAGATTGGGCAGAAAATTTATAAATACCATTTTTTAAATCCTTGATATGACTCGACAAGAGAATTGAACCCTGGTCTACCGACTGCGAAGCAGACGTTCTGTCCATTACACCACTGCCAAGGGAAGCAAAGTGGGCGATCGCCATCTCCGGAATATTCATCAAAGCTCATTTTTGCCTGAACTTCTAAAGCTTGCACGGCAGCTAAAACAAGGTCATCGCCAACATTTGAACCCTTCACAATTTCTGGCTGACCGCGTTGCTGCACCGGTTAACTTCCAGAAATTAAATTTATTTTCCGGGTTTGCCTACCTGAGCCTGAGGGCTCAGTTTGGGCAGAGCGGCGTCTTTCAAGACATTGTGTACTGCGTAATGTAATTAAATAGAGATTACACAGACAAAAGTCAGTTTCGCAGCCTATTCCAGCACGTTTATAAACCGTTCTTGTTTGGCCAGCTTGGGAATCGGAAGCATTTTAAGACGAAATCGGCGGATCAAAAAATCTGCTTTTATATGTCTACGCGACGAGCAACTTATCCTAAGGTTTATGGTGCCGTTAGTCGGGATATCAAAAGACCAAACCCTATAATCTGCAACTATTTTGATAATATTTAATCAGCAATATACTTGGCAGTTTAACAAATATCGTAAGCTACTTTGAAGTCTTCTAAACGATTCCAGTTGCTGCTTGGTCTACTAAATAAAGAAAATATGGCTCGTATTTTGGATGAAATGAGCATTTAAAACATTTTGAATAACTAATGTGGCTCCGTTAGGTCTAAGATCCAACAAAATTACTAGCTGTTCGATTATTAGCCTTTAGCTACAACGGTTTGTTTTCTTTGATGACAACAATAGCAACAGTAAACGAAAACATTGCAGTTTCACCGTCCGTGAAGCAGAGGTCCCGACCCAGGGGTCTTGAAGAAGAGCATGGCAATACGTTGGTGAGGTGCATAGCAAAAACATAACCTATTCAACAAAAAAAATAGCCACCAGCCCTAAATGGGATTCCCCCTAATTGGTCTAAAATAACAAAGTAAGTCTTCACTTGGGCCCAGTTATTGTGGACCGTGGGGCGTACAGCTCTTTTTGATTCCGTCGTGGAGAGCGACGCGAAGCAGGTTAAGACGCGATGCTTCGACTAATGCGTCACTGTCAACTAATCAACGCAATCGAAATTTAAAACGCCACAAACGAAAAATACTGCAAAAAAATGCTTTTTGCTCAGTTATTACAAGGGCGTTTACTATACGATGAAACTACAAAAAGATTGCAGCGTGTCTTGAAACAGCATATCAAAAGTATACTTGAAAAATACTGATGTTATCACTCATAAGAAAAGAATAGCACAATTGTATGTATCCAAGCATAGCACCAGTTAGACAACATAGTTGGTGCTTGTTCAAAAGCAATGACCTAAATGACAAGTTGAACACAATGCTTTTGACTCCGAGACTTACATGTTTTTAAAACAAGCAAAAAAGGTAGGCCTAGGTTTAATTAACCTGATCCGTTAAGCTATCGACGCGTGATTTTAGCTCTTACAACGCTAATTACGCTCAAATTTGCCTCCTACAATCGACTTAAGCCTTAACCTAATTCAATAATAGCACTCATCAAGCTGACCAACTTTGCAGATTATAACAAGCAGGCGTGGGAAAGGTTGCAGAACACGCTGAAAATCCCAATATCAACATGCAAAGGCACTTTCACATCAAAAACGACAGTTTCTGCTATCAAGCATCAATCCAGAGCACGTGACAAAAACGACTTTAAAATGGCCACCGCAATGGCAGTGCAGCTCAAGTCTTGGATTGCTTTAGGGCGCAATAGCATCATCGCCCTTTATTACTTCATCGGTTTCGTTTTAACTTGTTCCAGCAAAAGTACAGCAGAAGATAAATATATGAGACTAGCTCTGTATTTGCTTGGTTGGCGAGGTTGAAAGATAACTTACCACCGCCCACAGCTGCATCTTGGGGAGCTTAGAAAAGCAAGAAAAACAACATAACCCAACTAAGATATCTTTGGCAATTTTTTGGCAGTAAACAATTTTTCTTCTACATATTTTGGCTTGACATTGCTGTACTGTTGTTGCATTTACCGCTCCTCTACCTTGAAGCAGGAAGCGGTCGTATTCGGGTCCACCACAATCACGATCAGTGTAAAAGAAAGCGTCAGTCTACTTCACTCCAGTCGTAAATACAAATTTCAAACTAATAGCCCCGCCGGCAACAAGGCGGACCGGCAGTGATCAGTGTTCAAAAGTTGCATCTAACCACCTTCTGGGTGAAGCATGGATAGTGTACTTTGTTTGGAGTAGGAACTGTCAAGAAACTTTTCCAGTTTGATTAAGTCACCTGCATCGAGCATTCATCACCAGCTAGCGGTTCGAAAAACAGGCGAAAGTCAGAGCGGATGTCTCGATGTTGTTCCAATGTTTGGATTTATTTTGAAACCATAAACGGTTCACGTGTGATTCTATCGTTCTTTGACCCCAACTTTTCGTAATGAAAACAAGCGATTTCCTTGAGCAAATGAGAGAGTGGTTGCTACTCAAAAAATATTGTCTAACCGTAAATATCTCGTGACCAAATGGCAGATCGCAGTAGCAGTTTTGTGGGCGGTATAACACATAATTTTTGCCCCAACTTCAAAAAACCGTGTCATGGATGGCCGACTGTAGACAAAAAGCGTATACGCACTGGCCCATTGGGTCATGATGACCCATTAATACATGCTTTTCAAGACTGAAAAAGGCCGCGGATTTAATGCTAGTTTAAATGAACCTATGTGTGTGGCTTAGATGGGTCTTTTAACATTAAAACGTGCTAAAAACGGCTTTTAACTTGGACTGTACTTAAATAGCTTTTTGTCTTGAGAAAAGTAATAGTATCTGGTGAAAGCTATCCTATTTCAATACATTAACCAGACAAACGTATCGGTGTTTATAACTCGTCAAACGCAATTAAGATAACCAAGCTCTTCTTATATATGGCCTCCTGATGACATCATGCCCGTAATTAAAATAAATGACAACCTAAAGCGCTTTGATGGAAAAAGACAATGGCAGCCAAAAAATATTTCAATCTTGAAACTCTCTACGCCAGATATCGCACTCAGAAACGAGTAAGGGCCGGTGGTGAGCGATTTGAATGTAGGCACTAAGTAATGCTGCAATTGTTGCAGATTTTCCATTTCTCCTAGGCAGTGGCGCAATTTCTTAGGGAATGGGGAGAACAAGACGTCAATTTCTCAGCAAAGTTAAGATCATTTACCAGTTTGCTTGGAAAACGAAAATAACTCATTTACTGCTGACAACTTTTCAAAAATGGTGTCCCCGAAAGTTTTGATGGATTTACGAGCTTGCTTGCAGCGCCTAGTAAAGAGGAGTCTCCTCACTACCACATTCAAAGCCGCAACCAAGAACCCAAACCGGGCAACAGAATATTAGTTTCTACTGCGTTATTTAGAGAAATGACTTCAACGGAGAAGAAGTGTACCGGCGTTGGCAGACACGTAGTTTTCTTGAAAAGAACGGATTTCCTGCTCACTAACCTAACTACAAGCGCAGACCCAAGCCATTTGCCACCCTCCATCGTATCAGAAGGAGCAACTTGGAGTCAAAGAAAACAGGAATACCACGCAAAAGTCAAGTTAAATTGAGTTAGTCACACGCTCATTCGTATGAACTCATGCTCCGTTTGCTAGTCTTTGGTCGGACTGGGCCATTATAGAGGGTAAACTGCTCGGTTCCACTATCTGTAAGCCACGTAAAAATGGAACAATCTCCCGAGAAAAACAGCAAGCAAACTTACCGGTCGTTCTTTTTTTTCTTTCTAACCGACTATTTCTTTGGCATAGTGAAACTGCGAATACCATTTTTGAAGAAGTCTTTGGTATGACCGGTCGAGGCTTGAACCAACAACCTACTGCATTCAAGTGAGATATAGACTACCAACGGTATATGTTATTATTCGGTAACGGAAAAACACAGAAACCAAGCGTTGAGACACCTGGTTTATCGGAGACGCTAAATACATTTAATATACGAGGTTAATTTGACCTTCTCCTAGGTATTCATTTAAGCTACTATTTTTAAAAAAGGCAAATTCCGACTCGCATAATAATGCATTTTGGCTAAGTGTTCTGGTCCAAGAAGAGCTCTACAGCTGATTTTCGTTGTTTTGTTTTCAATTTAAGCCCCGACCGATAGTTAAGCGACATATGCACCTGTGTGGCTTGTCATTAAATTCAAAGCTAATCGTCAAATGAATGAAAACTGATGTTGAAAGAAGAGCGTCATGGCTTTTAAACAAATACCCCATTGCTATACTAAGCACCTTGGCTGGCAAAATGATAATCTGCTTGTTAAATGCAGTCTTCCAGCAAAGTGCCGTTGAGCGTCAATTTTCGTATTGCGCAAAAGCATGTCAGTCTTTGATAATATAGCGGACAAAGTATGTAGACATTTAGAGGGGTCGCAAGCTCACTCAGGGGAGGAACAAGCGGAAGCAAGACCTCGGGGGAATCGTAACGGTGAGTCCCAAAATATGCCAATTAATAAGATCAGATCAAGGAGTTGGTTTTGCAAGAGGAAGAGCAAAATAAAAGTGCGTCCTCCGAAAAAAATTCCGCAGGTGGTTTTAGAGCGAAAATGGATCTAAAAGAAAGAGTATTCTTTCAAAAAGAGTCATCAGAGATTTCAGGGGGAGGAGCAGAAAGAGCTGAGAACAATAGATAGATATGGTATAAAGACATCAGTCCACCATTTTTCATCTATTTTGACAAAAAGCCTAGAGGTCCGAGGACTTGCTCAGTAATTAACCCAACGCTAGGTACGGCCGCCAAAAATGGATGGCACCAAGCATTTCACAATTCCAATCTCCGTCAAACATTTCAAAACCTTGTTCTTTGGATGAATTTTCTTCCAATTAGTTCAATTTCTCCCAACCACCGTTCAAAAATACGACCTTGCTCACAACAACTTTATGAATAAAAGAGTTAAAACTTTCTGAAAAATAGTGTAGCCTAACATCAATGATTCCTACCTTTTTTGTGGTAAGCCACAATCCAGTGTAAACGTAATATAATTAGAAGACACAGTGACGACCACAGTATGCCACGTGCCATCGGAAAGCGCGTCGTTTTTGAAGCTGGACGATATTTTTGATGCCGTAGTCGGCGTTACGAAGTCGAAAAAAAGGCGATTGCGCTGCAAGCGTAGGGCCACAAGAACAGACCGCCTGTCCTGAAAATGCATTGTATAAAGCATGCTTGCAAAGTGAAACTTCAAAATAACGTGTATAGCACGCAACAACCGACGCGATGGCGTAGTGGTTACAGCGTCCACTTTACAGTCGGTAGACTCGAGGTTCGATCCCCTTGTCGAGTCATACCAAAAGACTTTTAAAAATGGTATCCACAGCTTCCCTGCTTGGCGCTCGGCATTTAGGGAAGGTTGTGGAGAACAAGCCGGCAAGTTCGCTTGTCGTGTTCCTGGGCAAGGCACCTAACGGGACGCCCCCATCTATATGTGGAATACAGGTGGCCCAGACATCTCGGAAACGGCAACTTCCAAGCGAATGCGGACGTCCCGTCCAAAATATAGCGATACAATTTGCTTTTTCGTGAATGGATAATAATATGGCAAATAAAAAACAATTTAGCGCATTTCTTTGGGGGGGGGGGGGAAGAGGGAGTAGATGTGTATGTGTAGAGGGAATGGAGCCGGTCTGCGAAGATGGAAAAATATTTCAATAAAATTAGTAGGTTTCAAGCGTGCGTTTCAGGCCTATGTTTCAGCCTATTGCATCTTTTCTACTGTGATTGGTATCAGGATGGTTTTGAATGCCCCTTACAGGTTCCTTCTTCATATGTTATCGAGGACTTTTTAGTACACCCAAAGTATTTTGAGCAGATGATTAAGCAATACACTGTAAATATATACTCTCGATCAGTCCTCTTACTTGAGCCAGTAAGGTCATTATAAACTGGTTTGTTTCTCGCTTTGTGTGATGTTGAAAAGTTAACACGATTGAAAACTCAAAAGGAAAACGATTGCACAAAGGAAATATATCTCCGCTTTCAACTCCCAGTAACCGGGCCGAAGGATCAAATCTAAAACACAGGCTTTGTAACTCTGGTGAAACAAAATCAAACCCACGATACCAAAACTATATAGTGAGCCACAGTTGATAATCTTTTTGTGATACAAATAGGAAGATAAAAGTTACTCACATCAAAAGTAGGCAATGACATATTTAATTGTTAATGCAAATTACGAGCTACTTGTACTAACCACGGAATAGTGCAAAAAAACAGTTGATTCTAGTGAGATGCGAACTATCGGTCTTCTAATTGCCAGACAGATGCCCATCTACTTGAGCTATAAATTATCAAGCCAAAGAGGTCATGAGTGTAAATCCTACCAAAACCGTTGCAATCTTCTGCTCGGCCCCACAGTGCAGTTAAGTGACTCGCAATGTTCTGTTCGACTTTGCATGAATAGAATTACTGTGCAAGTCTTCATCGAGAGCGTTACTAGGGTATCAGAAGGAGGGAGCTTAACGAAATTATATTTGTTTTTTTGCAACAAAGTTGTTGAGTTTCTCTAAAAAAAGGTCTTCGCCTTTTCGATACCAGCTGCCATGGCTACAATCAGGGATACAACCGGAGGGGGAAAGGGGACTTGTCAAAACCTGTTCGACTGGCTGTGTTGTACTCCGGACTGATCAGTAATCACTAGAAAGTAATCAAATTTTTTTTCGATAGAGAAGAAAATTATAGTATTTACTAGAAGCAATCAAACGGAACCTGGAAATTTACTTAAACATGTAGGGATAAAACGTTATATGTTTAACACCAAGGTCATAGAGGTATCGAGGGGAATGTCAGACTACCAAAGGAAAAAAAACTTAAGTTTTGACACCTTATGGCCGTTTTTATTTAAAATCGCCTTTGATCTGGCCGTGCGCCTCCACAAAGCAACTGATTGTTTTGGGTAAGAAAGGGACCTATCTTATCAACCCCCTTCTTTTTCGAAACTTATTCCTAAATACGAACCATGCTTGGCCCACCACCATTCTACGGCCCTGGAAAGTGCAGCTGTACTACAGGAGAAAGACCCAACAGGGGTAAGCTAACGCTGTTAATTGCAAGAAAGTGCAACAGCTCCTGAGCAAAGTTTGAACAAATGACCTTTGGTCCATGACCTACACTGTGAAGTGACATGGAAGTGACGTCAAAAACACTGCTGGCTATAAATCAAGAGATAAAAGCTTTGGACTTTTTTCTAAACAGATTATTGCTACTGACTTAGTTTGTTCCAAATAAATCGACAAAAACCTATATAACGATAGGCTATAAATTGGCAATTCACAAGTATAGCGTACAATGCATTAAAGTGAAAAGCCAAGTTTGCAAAATGTGGCCTGGGGTTTAGCCTATCTTGTTGGCCTCCATACCTATTTTACTGCGAGCTGAAACAAATTCAATTCAAAATTGTTTGCTTAGCATCGTACTTACGAGGGAGAAAAGGAAGTAAATATTTTTGTGTTTGCTGTCTTTAAGCTCTTGAACTTGGGAAAACTCCCGCAGCTGTACTATACAAGGATGTCGTTACGTGGCTGTTTCTAGCGTACATTAATAGCTTGTGCCCAGCATGATTTTTACTAGTTTAAAGGTGGATTACCAATTATGTACTTTAATTACAGAAACAGACTCAACACGTTGTCACAAAAATAAAGCCATTAGCATCATAAAAAGCAATTGGGCGAGAATAATTGCGGTAATTTTCGGTTCGTTGAAGTTAATTTTTAAGTTAATATTTAAGTCCAAAGTAGTCAACTTTTGAATATACCGGTTTTTTGTCGCGTGGCGCTAAACGTAGTCTGCGGAAGAATCTTAGGATTTCCCGCGCAAGGCCTACGCGACTATATACTGTTTAGCGTGCGTATAAAAAGATTCGGATGGTTGTGTGCCAAAAAGTTCAATTTTTTGCTATTTATTCATTATTAGATGCAAAAGGTAGGCAAAGAGTAAATTTATGTCTAGTATTAAGATTGGTATACTGATTGAAAAATGAAAGCAGTGGCGCCACTGCGGGGAAAGGGGTTGAGCGGGGGCCAATCTTGAGTGACACTAGCAACTTCTCTCTAAAAGTAAAGTTTTTGGGGGTTTCTGAAAACTGTTTTCATGAAACTACGGTGGTGACATTTTACGCCTACCTCAAATGTCAATTAATATACTAGCGCCAATGCGCGAAAGCAGTGGAGCAATCGAAAATGTTGGTGCTGTCGTGAGTTCAGTCTTGCAATAGTCAATAAAACCTTTGCGGGAAGGAGCTTATTTTAAAAGTTCTTTGTCACCACCTTAATCCACTTGGTCAGAAGATGATTTCTATTGTTTTTCTGAACGAGGAGACAAAAGTGCTAAAAAGTTACTACTTTTTCAAAAACGCCAAATTTGTAGATGATGGGAAGAATAACTGATGCAATCAAAGCGGCCCGGGCTTTTTTCCAGCTTCGCCCTTTGCTTCAGAGCAAACAAGCTTTAATCACAGCTCATACCTGTATCCTTTAACATTGTCAGCGTCGCTGACAACTTCAACCCCAGTCGGAATGTTTATTGAATTGCTCAGAGCTTCAGCGAGTAAGTCGATCGGCCGTGGCTCTACAACAATACGTCATAATAAAACAAACAAATCAAACATTGAGGCCTTTGCTGAAAAACATTATATGCCGAATGTCATTATTAAAAAACCACTAACCTATAGCGACTAATGTCACCTACTTAAAACCACCAACGAATGTGCACCACCCTTAGAACCCTCTGAAATGTGTTATTTTCAACCCAAAGTGATAACAAAATTTTTAAAATCTTTTGAGTATGACCGCTAAACCGGCAATCGCCTCCTCCAAGTTAAATTTGAATATAAGCTCCTATTTAAAAGTACATCGCTGGCATTTCTCATTAACACTATGGAAGAAATGAAAATGCCACTTTCCTCAATAGGTTGGGTATTGCCAACTGGCGGACTGTAGTTTGATGCAACCCTGAAAATTTTAAAACTGATTTTTTCTATGAGCGTTGCAGTTGGATAGCATGATTTGCAAGTGCCACGCGCAAGCTCGACCAGCAGCGCTCACGTGAAGAAAGCCTGTCGCTATGCGCGCTGCGGTCTGCTCAAGCTAAATCCCGTAACGTGAATGCATTGAAGACGTCAAAAATTCAGTTCTCCAAAGCAATCGATTTCGCATTTCTTTCAAATACAGTCCGATAATTTCAAGTAATTTAAAGGGTAGGGAAATTATTGAAACAACTTTAAACGACAATCTAAAAAAACACCCTAGATATCGTCAATATTCACTCACGAACTAAACAAGAAGCAATATTTTGCAAAGTTTCGTATAGTTGAAGTCACTTGATCTATTGAAAATTATTAGGTAATGGAAAGGGTTGTCCCGCATTAATTACATCATTGTCAGTGTTGTGTTTACCGCTGCTCTTGCTTTGCAGGCAAGCGCGACTTAAAATGGAAGTCCAATCTAATTGAGAGTTAGTTGAATGAAAGTGACAGTTCATTTCGAACCAGTTACCAATACAAACTGCAAACTGGCAGCAACGCCGTTAACAAGGCGGATTGTTACTGGTGGCTGCCCCCAAAGTCGCCTCCTACGACGTGCTATAGTTCGTTCCATTTGACGCCACAGCACTACTAATGAGTGAGTTACAAAGAGCTCACCAGAGAATATTGTTTTTTTATTCTGCTCTACAAACAAGTTATTAATATTGATGTCACATCGACGAAAGCGGTAAAATAATTAGGTTTCCTTTTGCCAGGCGGTTTGAAGACAAAGCCGTCGGCAAAATATCGAAAACCCATCGATATAAGATCAAATAGACTTGGTACAATAAAAAAAAATGTTGAACAAATATAAGAATTAAAGGTCACACTGATTCACACAATTCATGAACGGTTATCAAAAGAAAGATCGTACTGATACTCGCCCTGGTCAATGCAAAGATGCGCACAATCACCACTGCGCAACAGTAAATAAAATTTCTTCAATCAAACTAAAAACTGCTTTTTATGACAGTGAATAAGGCGGTAATACGTAACGTAATGTTGTCGAGGCTTCACAAGATTTTTTACAACGTTACAGAAATGCAACCCTGGTTTTTATGAGCTTTGACGCATTAAAAACAGGTTTCATTGACTTGCACCGTGAAAATTTACACATTTCTCAACCTATTTAGTTCCTTGAGTATGTGCATTCGAGTTCAAATAAACACGGCATTAATAATCATAACCCAATCAATAAATCGAACACGACATGAATGAAGTGATTGGGTAACTGCACAACGATCTCATGGATTTCGAGGCAGCAGTAACCTTGCGCGTCGTTGTGGGTAGGCGCGAGCAACTCTAAGCGTTCGCTTAAAGGCAAACAACGATTCCTCAAGGCCATACCACATGCAATGTCACGCTTTGAGCGTTGAACTCGCAGTCTTTTGCCAGCAGACTTGAAGACGCCGATGGCTGCAGCAAAGCCTAATTTGCGTCAGTTACGTTCGTACAGGCACGTCATCGCCCGACCAAAGTCACGCCTGTTCACAGAGTGGACGCAAATTACGTCAAAGCTACTTACTCCTGATAAGTTAAGCTCAAGTGATATTGCGAAGCTATTAAGGTGCTTGAAGATAATCTAAATAGCACCGTAATGGCTCGGCAAATAAAAAAACCCAGAGGAATGTACCGTCCGCTTTTCGATCAAAATAAGAGCTCTGCGTCAGGTAAATGATCATGCTGTAACCGGCAAATCAGCGCTGCAGAACAATAGATGTCATTCCTAATTACAATCTTACTCTGTGTGTGGCTCTCATAGTCAAGCGCCACGTTGTAGACGATGTCCACCCTTCTATGGTTAAAGTGACTTTCGAAAAAAAGCAATATGAAGGCGTAAAAACGGTCTGTGCGGAAAGGCGAAACCTGGATATAGTTAAGGAGAGAACCAGTCTGTGTGTGGGAGGAGCATAGCTAAACATACCCTTCCGTAACGCAGCCGCTTTATATCTAACCTGCGCTACTGTTCTACGACAGATAATCTCCGGTAGGGCCCGTAAACCACAGAGCATTATTTTCAACAAATAAACGTTAATTTTGAAAACTTGCAAGCTTTCTTTTTTTACGTCAAATTAAATATACTTTTGGATTTTGAACTTGATCAAGTCGCTTCAGAGTTATTTCCCACGATCACATGATTCGACGGCGCCCGTTTTGAATGCAAAGAATGCACGTGCGCATAACAGGTACAGCGTACCAGATAAAATTGCGTATCGAGTTCAAAACAAATACCATTGACCTTTGCCGTATTCTTTTACTTATCTCTTTCTGAATTATCAAGTGGTCTACGTTAAATCAGTCCTAATATGGCAAGCAGGCTGACTTTCGTCAAGTAAAGCGCGCTGCTTTGCCACCAAAAGATAGACATTTCGCAGGGCTTTCAATAAAAGCGTCCAACTTGCTAAACACAACGCATGGCCGATCAGCTGAATAACTGAACCACAATGCCCAAGTTCATTCAACTCAAACAAAAACAAACAAACAAAAATGTTCGGTTAATGCCGAAAAGTTGATATGTAAGCTTATTATGGTTTTTGGTGTTTCCAATAAAAGTTATAAGAAATAATAAATGTGTAATAACTCTACGAGCATAGGCTACTGATATTTTCGATTTTTATTGCTTTTGAAAGAATGATTGAATTTTAGAATACTGATGAATAACGTCTTGTACAAAAAAAAGCTGACTGTGTGACATCATTTGTAAAAAAATGAAGCAAAACAAAAACGAAGATATGGCAGCAAAATATTATTGGGGCATATGCCTCGTGCCATTAAGAATGTTTATCTTTTCTCTCTGTCTATACACATGCACACAGGTAGTTTCAAATTAAGCTGCTTTTGAATTCATAAATTGCCGGATCTTCAGCGACTTTTTCAAAGAAATCGCGAAAGACTTTCAACGTTAACCGGTGAAATGCGATGACGTCACTAAGACGGGTGCCGACAAAAACAAATTTCAAGAAAATTGCTGGCGATTGTACCGAAAACACAAGAAGTAATAATTGATGGTTAAAAAACGGCTCGGACGGGTTGCATCAAGAGACATAAAACATGGGAAACAAACAACTTGCTTTGCAGGCCAAGCGCCACTGAGACTAAGCGAGTAAATTAGAAATATGGACACAATTACAGGTGTAGGATTGAAAACCGTTAAAGGATACTTGAAAAATTACCTAGAAGTCGTAATATTTAGAAGATGTGCAAGGTAACAACAAAAATGCATTAAAAGACACAACAAACAAGAACCTACAAACAGCCAGGGAGGAAACCTTTTCAAACTGGAGCCCTTTGAGTGCGTCTTTTTCACAGTGTGCGTGTGCTTGTCGAGAAGAGCCTGGGGCTAGTTTCAAGCACACCACACAGCAACAGGTAATGACAACTCGTACATTATATGGGCCAAAACTAATTGATACCGATCACGGAAGCGGAAACATTTACAGTGCAAAAACATCTTTGTTGACGAGGTGAAGTCTTTTTGCAAAATACGTTTTTTTTATTCATTCGGCTTTCAAAATGGAGTAGCTCGTACCAACCAAAAATTGAGAAAAGAACAAGGGCAAGATGTTCAGATTTTTCTTCATTATTCCACCACTTACGTTTACAATAAAAAACCAGACAGGTTTGCTGATAAGAGTAGAGATGAACTCGGTACAAATGAGATCGCCTTCTACCTGTTATCACATGAAGCAGTCCAGCAAATAATAACACCTAAGATTCAATTACAAGAGAGCAACCTCACTGTCAAAAATCGGAATTTGTATGACGAAGTTCTGAACTCTAGCTTCATTTTCACATTTCGCTTTCATAGATTTGAAACCCTTGGAGCCATCAACAATAATTTTTGCAACTACGTCTCTGCTTTTGCTAGTTTATTTAAAATAAAAAGAAACAAAGCGAGTACAGCTATCCTCAACTTAAAATCCCTCGAGTGATATTGTGAACGAGCTTGTTAAATAATTTTTCAATTTCTCTTTTGTTACAATTCAACTATGACGCAATAGAGTGTATTTTGATGTCATGAAGTAATTAGAAAGCTGAGTTCTAAAAATACCTAAGTCGCATTTTGACCTAAATGCAGTTGACTCCTTTTGGACAGCTTCCGGCAAAATACTAGCTAGTGAAAAAGTGCCTACGTCCTGTTTTGCGGATGTGCTTATCACTCGGTGATCAGAATTTTCATTTTAAAAGCACTCAAATTTTGTGTCAACTGCATTAAGGTCAAAATGTGACTAGGTACTTTTAGAACTCAGCTTTTCAATTGTAAATTAAGATCTTATTTTGCCAACGGGGTCTTGGATGTGTGAATCAAGCTAGTCGCGAAGTTGACAAAACTTTCAAAACATCACAAATTGTCAAGTTAAAACTGGCGATTTTGTATTTTCTAAATAAACTATCACTATGTAGCAGATAATCCATTTGAAATTCAACAATATCCAAGACGTATCCGTCCCAATTATTAATTAAAAAAGTATCAAGAGTGCGGCGCACTTCTTGTAGCGGTTAATTGTAGCCACTTACGAGCTTACAAGAATATAGGATTAATTTGTAACTGGTCAAATAACCGCTGGTGGCAAAGCAAACGTCATTTTTGAAAAATGCCACCTACAGCATAAAAGCGCCGCCAGTATAATATGCTTTCAGCGGGTATAAGTACCCACTTACCCAAAGTTCAAAGTGGTTGTAACTCTGTGCACTATATAATATTCAAAACCCAATTTTCTTAAGGCCGAAGAGAGATCGAGCAATTACCTCGCTTTGATGGCCGAAAATAGGTGCAGCGAAGTTGCTTTCGCTTTGGAACAACAAAAAAATAATTGCTTGATGACATATCGACCAGTTACGCTTACGTTGCAAAGAGCTGGCTAAAAAGCTTTACTCGTTCGGGCACTCAGAAAATATGCCACAAGTTAGTCATGAAGAGGTAGAAAGTCATTAAGCGTAAAAATTACGAGCTCCAAACCTAAACAACATGCCTTTATCTACATAGTGACACGTTTCAAAACGCCGCTATATTACAGCATTCGTTATGTAATGGAGCTGAAACGCTTCTTGTAATATGAGAAATAGCACTTTCGAATGGTTGAAAACCTTAATTTTAAAGAACTACCCCGTTTATTGCTTCACCCTCTCTCCTCTTTCCAAACAAGCGACCATGGTCAAGGTGCTGATATCATATTGCGATTTGCACATGAGATTTAGAAAAAATTATCGGCAAATTTTTGAGGCTTGGGGCACTCGGTTGAAAATAATTTAGGATCAATAAAAATAACAAAGCAGAAGCCGCAACTCGCTTAACCTTGTTAGCATTGGCTGACGAAGGCCAATAAAATTTTGTCATAAGATTGACAGCCAAGCGTTTATCTTATTATAGTCAAGGCAGTTAAAAGTCCAGGCGCTTGAAAGCCAACCTCACCAATCCTTTAATTAAATTGTCTCCTATTTATTGACAGTACAACTGTTAAGGGAAACAGCTATACCTGTTCACCATGAGGAATTTTATTAGAGATTCATGAGGGAGGAGAGGGTGTTAAGCGGAGACACCCCTAAACGCCATATGACTGATTTACACAGGTAAAACTGCGGATATGAGAAGGCATTCGATAATTGGCGCAATAGTTAAACCGAAGGCGCACAGATCGCCAAGTGTTAGGAGATTTTAACTTTAAATCTTCTGCTAGTGAACGTTAAGGGCAATATTGCCTATTTACTGTTAGCAACAACCAATTTAAAGATTATATTGAAAGCCTTACTCTCAAATTAATTTTAAGAGTATGCGCTACACCGAACAAAATTTCTAAACAAACCTGGCCCATTTTTCTATGACCAAAACTGAGTCATTTTTGATAATTTTGCTTATCAGATTGCTTTAAAATTAAATTGTCTGTAATGCTAACTTTGCTTCCGGTGGCATGAAACCGAGGGTTGAAAGACACTATTGAAAAAGCTTTAAATGACAAGAGCAGCAATTATCGCTTCCGAAACGTCTAGTCCAGCATTGGAAATCATGTTTTTGTTAGCCGGCAGAATCGTTTTGAACCTTGTTCATGGGATTGCAACCTGTTAGGAAAAATAGCGAAGTTGAAAGCAATTATTTTACCGACACTAAGCATTTAATTAGTACTTCTAAACTTAGTCGAAACTTTGGGACAAAAGTCTAAGATCGGAACGAGAGATTCTGCATAACACCACAATTTATCCGTATCGCAAATGCATCAAGATATTTACATTGGATCTACTTATAGTTTTTATTCTTCTAATTTCCCAAGCAGCTAACTTCACTACTGGACTGAAACCCACGGACAAATGAAACGCGTTCCATACTTAGTGAATGACCATTGTTTGGAAGTGTTGAGAATGAGAACAGGGTCCAAGGGGTACACTGTGAGCCCGGGTTATTTAGGCGCACAAAGTTATTTTAGGATCCAGATTTTCCTGAAATGCCGCTCATCGATTCGAAGTTCGGCAATCAACAACGCTTGAATTCAAAGCGTGTGGTCTTTTATAATTTTTGGACACATCATAAAAAGATCAACTTAATTTTTAAACAAAAATGCCTGTATTTTGATAAAATTCTACAACATTGGCCGAATTTCTAACTTCTAAAAAAGCGATCGCGTTGTTGAGTAGGTAAACACGCAGCAATGACTCTGTCAATTCCCTTCAAAACCAAGAGCGGAGACAGAAACAACCTCTCAATAAACTTGCCATTTTGCGACTAGCTAAAACCGACGTGTATTTAAATCTTACTCCCAGCTTTGCTTTTAACATGTTTGGAGTAATAAAACCCAGAGGTAAATTTAATTATTGTCATAAAATTCTGATGTAAAACCAATTTTTATCAATCTTCATGATGCATTGATCATTCTAAAGGAAAACTATTACAATTTTTGTTGAAAGTGTTTTTAAAGTACAAATAGGTCAACTTGCGCATAAAACATCGAGCGTGGTTCAATTGTCCATTTTTGAGCCGACTTTACAATGCTATTAATCAAAAGGGTGGAAAGCATAAATCTAATTTGGGTTTAATGTCGCCGAAGAGTCTTCGGGTGTGTAGTAACCAGATGATTGCAAATAATTTGTTCTGTTTGACTTGAAATTTCGCTGTAAACTAAAGGCCTACGCCAGTGCGCAATCAGCACTAAATTTTTTACTGTCCAACCTCAGCAACATCTCTTGCCCAGCAACGTCGCATGCGTCAATGTCGCATTGTGACGTTGACAAGCAAAAGGGACGTTCAATTGCCTAAAAACGCTCTACAACTACAAAAATAGAACTACGGGAACGCCTAGCAAAAACTTCAATTTTTAACATTTTTGTAAGTAATAAATTTTAAATTAATTGCAAGTGAACTTTGTAGAGATGACAAAAATTTGATTTTGAAGAGTGATACTTTGCCTTTAGACATCATAATGATATTTTAGATTGACTGTAATGCTTATCATGAAACTAAGAGCTTTTCTAGAAATTTCTCGTCAATTTTAAGCTTATAATTACACTTGGCTAAAAATTGTAAACCATTTCTATATCTAGGCTAATAAGTTGTTTTTATAATTGAAATGCTTAGAATAATTAAATGAAATAACTAAGAAATAGGCTCATATATTTAATATGTATACACACACACAAACATAGATGTGTATTTATAGAGTCTAGGGCTGTGCTTGCCAACCGAGTATGTATTGCACCTCAAGGTACACCAGAATTTTACTAGGGCGTACCAACGTTATGGGTAAGACTAGTTATTAAAGTGAAGACCTTTTCCTTTTTTTGAAAATCAACTTGAAAAGAACGGTTAGGTGAAGACATTTTTTGAAGATCAACACCAAAACGAGTAGTGGCCATCTTATAAAATACTCTGCTTTTCAAACTTCCCTTTACGTTTTCATTTAATTTAAACATGATTTAGGCAAACATATTTCTCAGACAGTGAATTGGGGTGCCCTACTACAAAAAAAGGCTGACAAGCATTGATACAAGGTCACTAGAATAAAACACATAAGCAGATGCACTCGACACTCGACAGTTGGATTGTTTCGCGCTTACTGGAAATACCGGTAAGATAAATAAAAGCATACGAATAGCAAAACAATGTCAACAAGCTCTTGCATTCGAAACATAGTCATATTGAAGGCGGGGAAGGTTTACCTTTACCCCGTTCCTGAAGTGTACAATAGCCTTATTTTTTCAAAGATTTGTGTTTTTCTGGAGACCACTACAGGAAATATGTTTTTTTGTAGCACAAATTTCGGCCGGAAAACAACATCGTTGATAGCCAGAGCTATTTTCTAACCGTTTTACAAAATTGTGTGGATGCTGATAAAAAAGATTACAAAGAAATAAAAACAAAAGGTCAATATTTGTCGGTGGGGAGCTTACCCAGCCTCCGCCATAGTTGATTCGGAGCATCAAACTATATCTTACCTGAACATAGTTTTGGAAGTGCTGATACGCTGCCTAGTAAAAGAGGAAAGATGATGAAAAAGAACTTGATTTGTTTATTGACGTTTCTTGCTTTGTGAACGAGATAGTGCAGAATAGTCAAAAATTGTCTAAACGTTCTTAGTTGGAAAAAAATATTAGTAAAATCGGTCATGAACATACACCGTCGCCAACTTTCCAAAGTATTTCGTCTTCGATAAGAACAAACCGCTTGTTTTTTCATTAGGCAGTATTTTTTACATGTATTTTTTAACGGCGAATCTGCCATGTCCATTGAAGAAAGCTCCCTTTGTTTGCACATTTTCTTCAGTTCTGCTACAAACATTTAAGATCTCAACCAGCAACATTTATTTAACACAGTTTTACTACTTAAGATTGCCGTAACTCGCCGGCGCTGAAAAAATTTACCTGAAAACACAACAGCTCATTTACAGAAACAACCTCATAATAATAGACTTCAAGAAGCCAAGCAGGTGTTCACTATAACTCCGACTTCCCTGTACTACCATCGTTTAAGTAATGATTCAGACAGATCTAGTTTATTACGGCAACAGCAATGCATAAACAATTTTGATCAAGAAGAATTAAATCTAAGTGAGCTCATAAATCTGACTCCCTAAACGACATCTTTTCCAGAGGAAAGAATAGGCAAAAACACTGGCGCAAACACATGTAGCATTGGCCAAAAAGATTGGCCGACACACAGCTTAAAAATCCAAAGGCTTGCAGAATGTTGAATACAAATCGTACTTCGACCCCATGCCAAATTATCCCAAAACAAGTTTATATACCCACCAATGGGTATATAAAGACGAGTTTAAAGCAGTGGTACCCAAAAGTGCTGCCTACAAACAGCCTTGTATGCGGTGGCGTATTTAGGGGATAAAGGGCGATGGCCCTCTCAAAACCGTTGAAGAAAAAAATGTAAAGGTGACATCATTTTGGAGTCAAAATTCCAAAAAAGGTCTTCTTGTTTCGGAGATCGAATGGGCAAAATTCTCACTTTTAAATAGTTAATTTCAGAAAAAATTTTTTGCGTTCCGTCTAGACTTCAGATTAATAATACCTAGCTCTTGCCGTAAAAACTTTGAACATTCCTAATTTAAAGCGAAAGTTTAATACATTGTATTTTTGAAATCCTGTAACACAATTAGTTTTCAATGTGCCGCTGCGCCTGTAGTGAGCGCTTAAAACAACATTATTAAACAGACAAATCATTTTATGACGTTGTAGATAAGTGTATTTTGATAAGTTGTATTGCACTGGCTATTTAGTTTATCTCATGTAAAAACAATCATCTTAGCTAATTCACACATTAGTTTAGAAATAGACTACAATTGGCGACTCGAAGAAAGACAATAATTGCATTGGCTAGTATTCTACATCTTTACTCAAAGCTTCCACTGCTAAATAAGTCTATTTTGTACTGGCTAAGGTATTACTGCTATAACGACCAATAGTCTATTCTTATCTGTCATAAAATTCTCGCATTACGACCAACTGTTACGAGTGAAAAGAACTTTGTGTAATCACAAAGAAATGCACAATTCAAACAAAAACGTCTTGCTAAATCTTTGCAATAAAAAGTACGAAATCGCTGAAAAAAAGCGCTTTGTAACTGCCTAACCACAACTGTTGGTATATATTTTTCGGTTGTAAATGTGAAATTGCGAAAACATTTGTATCAAAGAGATGGGCAAGTCAGATAACCTGCGTGTGACCGTCTTGAAGTAAAAAAGGGAAAAGTATTAAAAAAGCGTTCAAATTATGTTTGTTTAGTTAAACGTTTATCAACATGGCTGAGCGTAAAATAATTTAAGCTGTCCGCAAAATTGCTAATAGTTTTCTTACCTAATGGACATAGTAGAGCGAAAGATCAAAAACTGGTTCATTACAAAGGTCATAACTCAAAACATGACCCCACCAAATTAACATCAAAAAACAGATAAGGAATGAATCACTAAAAAATATCTTTCATCCCCAAAGCCCACTCAACATTTGATGTAGTCTGGCCAAATATCTAAAACGGGTATTGTTATTATTGGCATAGCACATTTACCATATCTACCACTAACACTTTGATCAAGTAAAGAAAGCTGCTGTAAAGTGTCTTTTCCAAGGGTAGAATAACAGAAATCATGGGGCATTGGCTTAAATTTGATGCTACCCGACAGTTCGCTCACACGAATACTATCTTATCCATTACAAAATGCCATCATGCCTGCTTGTATCTATGAGATGAGCTCAAGAAAATAGACTGTCTCCTAACTCTGGTCGGATGGGCAAGGTATATAATATCAACAGCTTATCCCTTTTTGAGAATCACGTGATTCTTGTGCATTAAACCCAATTTGCAAAAAAATGCTTTCTATTTATGGTACGTGGATAAAAGCAATGGGGAAAAGTTATTGTTTCATTTAGCGTAATGTTCTTTACAAGCAGTTAAGTTACCGTAAAAGAGCTCTGAATTCAAGGTGTGTCTTCGCGCGAAATTAAGTCAATCTCAAAGTACTGATATCTATTATCTAGCAAACCATATTTAAACCAGGAAACCAAACAACTACCTTTAAATCTACAATTATATGTTACCAATTTCTTTCTCTTCAACAAAGCAGCCGCCATATTACACAAGAAATGCATTAAAGCACTGCTGTAACAGCTAAAAACCATGGACAAGTAACCCATTATCGCAAGCAAATTATGTTTATTAGTCTTTCATGGTACAAAGGAGAGTAAAATAGGTTCTGAAGTCGTACCGTAAACATCTCTATGGTCATTATATTCACCATTGATTGCGTAGTTAAGCCTAGCCAATTTGAGTCGCTTTTCGAAGAGAAAGAAACCCTAATCCGCTCAGTTTAGAACTATTGAAGGTGCGGTATCAATCAATCAATTTAGCGTTTAAAAAAGAGAATAAAAGCGATCGAATGACCTTTAAAAACAAACGATTGTAGTATCTACCACACGTTTACATAAGATTAAATTTATACCTGCAGTACTTTTTAGAGAACCGTATTTAGATAATGCTTGTTGAAGAGAGAAAGATGGAGATATCGAAAACAAATAATAAAATTGGAGCATAGCAAAAAACTTCAGGAGTATGATTTGAGTTTCCGCACAACGAGATGATGTCATCAGACCTATTGTTACAAGACCAATAGTTCGGAGAAGACAGCGGCTCTCATCTCCCCCCTCCCCCCTCCCCGGTTACGTCACTGACAAAAGACGTTATGTGCATAGGAAAAGCAATTACAAATTTCGGGATATTTCCTTCTTCCCGTTTTACAAAACTCCTCTATGATTTGTCTTCTCACTAAACCTGCTGAATATTTAGACTAAAATTTCTCTTATAATTTGCTAAAAGACACCGGGAGGGAAGTTATGGAGGTTTTCCTTTTTACGAAGGGTCAACTTTTTCTCGGAGGACATGTACATAAAAACATTGTCGGCGTTTCTACATAAATAATTTCTGGCTTCACCACTGATGCTAATTTAAACACATGATCTTATCATTACCGGTATCTGTCACTTTTTTCACGGGGCCGTTGCCAACCTTATCATTCAATCGCCGCAGTAACCAGCGTAACGCATATACTATTGGTCAAAATTATCGAAGTCATGACGAACATTGGTCAGGCCAAAAAAGCGGCCCATTTAATACAAAAAAAAGACCATTACAACCACCTACGCTTTAAAATATGCTCGATGCTTCGTATTTACTTTTGCCTGCTTTGAGCTGAAATTTCTCGGCAAGAGCGTTGTGAATAACCCGATCTCGAAAAGTTAAACTTTTTTCTTTTTCGTGATTTTAAAACGCTTTTTTCTCATCGAGTTACTACAACGTTCATAGAGCAAATTGACAAAAACTACCAAAAACGCGCAGCTGTCACTGGAAACAATCTTGGAATACTTAGTTCCAAGAAATTAAATTGATTTCATTTGTTACAACCAGTGTTGCCAGTTCCGCGGTTTTCTCGCGAAATTGGGCTAGTTTTGATGAGGCGTGGTGGAAAAAATTTAGCAGTCGCGGGTTGCGGTTTTTTGGGCTATTTTTTGCCATCCCGTTCCGCTATTTTGGGCTAGTTTTTGAAGTAACAACAAGTGTAAAAGTTCAAGGCAACTGTGTGCGATATGGAGGTTGTTACTGTCGCCTGCATATTTTCGTAAGAAAAACAGGTCGAAAATAGGCTCAACTGGCACTACATCGCTATATTTTCCAAAAACTAGGATGATTTGACACCACCTGGTAGGTCATGACCGTTTTTTTTTTGGAGATCACCGTTTCACCGGGGAAAAATTACCAAAGCGATCACGGCAACAGCAGCGTTGGCCTGTCTTTTTGGAAATCGTGCTGAAGCACAGGCTGACTTGTCCATGGCTATCGATGGGAAACCAAATACCGTGCTGATGCCGGGCCTGGACTGTTCTCCCAACGGTCCTGTATGGGCTAACTTTGCAAATTTTTGGCTATTTTTCAACAGACAAGCGTTGGGCTAGTTTTTAGGTACCATTTCCGCGGGAAACTTGAAGAAAATCTTGCAGCACTGGTTACAACATAGCTAGCCGTAGCAGTGGCAAATAATCCTGCTCAGGGTTCGTAGAAATTTTTAGTAGCAACAGCAAATGCAAAAAATGTCATTGCCTTCATGGTAGGGATGTGTTCTTTTTTCGAAGCAAACTTCTGTTTGTAATCATTTCCTGCCTTTTTTTGAGTTAATCATCATTTTTATTCTTTTGGGATCACATCACAACGCCAAGTCCTCTTTTAACCCTTTGAACGTTAAAGTACTCAATTGAGTCAAAGACTTGTTTGTCGACTGAACGTTAAAGTACTCATTTGAGGCGCTTGCCTGTTGACGCAACAAAATAAAGTACTCAGTTGAAACGCTTACCTGTTGATTTGGTTTTCTTTCATTGACCAAATGAAAGAGAAAATGTTATTTTAAGGGTAGAACTTAAAAAAATTTCAATTTTACATGATATAAGACTATTTCCACAGATTCCTTGAAAAAATAACTAACGCTCAAAGGGTTAAATGCGCTGCTGATTGTAACCGTGATTAAGTTTAGCCTATAAAAAACAACCCAATGAAAAAGTAGCTTGCTTAAAGCAGTTCGATCACACAAATGACAAAAGCCCTTTTTACAGGTGCAATGGCGTATGAAGTCAGCGAGTCCACTTCGCAGTCGGTACACTTGTGAACCACACAAATGTTACATTTTCAAATCTCCCCTTGTTACACAGCAATAGCATTAGGGTAATGTGGAGAATTAAACAGTGTGCAAATTATACTCGATCACGAATAAGAATATCTTGGCGCTACAAAACTCGTTGCAAATGACAAGCGCCAAAAACTGCAAAAAGTTTCATTAAAGTTCTTTCTATCCTGCTTTACGCTGCTGAAAATGACTTGGAATTTACTATCGAAGATGTATATAGTCACAATTTTGTAATGGTATCTTGTCAATCACAAATGTGCTCTTACGATGAAATTGTTTTTTATAGTGGATTTAATAACGTAAATTATGAGTCAGTGCATAAAATGCTTTCATATGCTGATTAAATACAATGATCAAAGCGTCTCCGCCAACTATTTGGCAAGTTTATTACTGCTAAATGTCATCTCTTGGCTCTGGCCCTTCGATTAGTAAACTGCGACCACCAATACTTCTATCAAGACGGCGAAATAAATACAATTGCTTTGAGACTGTTGCTCGGTAAAATCATGAAAAGCAGTGCAACAATGGTGTAACATGGTCCAGTTATCAGGGCCGTTGAGAGGGAGGGCAAGGAGGTACAGAGTATCCAGGCCCAGGATTCCTTAGGGGCCCCGCGCTGTTGTCAAACGGAATCCTGATTGGTTTTGGTTGTCACGTGTTTTGTATTGGTTTTGGTATTTAGACCTGCTCAGGAAATTTCCCATCAATACGAAGATCGGAATCAGCAAGTGATTGAGTTTGATCTCAAAAAAAAAAAATCATCGCCCCCTAATCGCTGCGTCGATGGATACTTTGCCTCACGGTGCAGGCAATTTCAGCCACGATCCTTCTCTGGGAAAATTTTCAGACTTTTTCAGAATTTTCAGACTACCAGATCCTTGTTAAAGGGGGCCCGGAATTAATGCTGGTACCAGGACCGGACTGTTCTCTCAATGGCCCTGGCAGTTATTTTTAAGCACCAGTACGTATTTCAAATCATCACAACCAAATTTTGTTGCTGCTGCTGAGTTTTCCACGGGAGATGTGTGAATACTAAGTCTGAAGTCAGTTAATCTAGCACAATCGATTTTAAAGTGGACGCTATACACTTAAAGTTATTAAGTTGGGAGGACCCATAGGGGCATGTAAGGTTTGTAAGGGGGGCGCAGGGACACATTGCCATGACCGCGTCAATGATTCCGTTTGCACAAAAATTTATCAAAATCAGCTCTTTAAATAAGTTGATCTGCCGAAGAAAGGTCTTCACGTATTAAGGAGGCCGCAGTTTTTTTTAACCTTGTCAAAGGGGTGCGACCCAAAAAGTTTAAGAATCCCTGCTTTAAACCATGTGATTCTCAAACCATTTAGACTGGCAGATCCAATTTTTTTTCTTTTGACTCAATAGAGAACTGCCGTCATTTTGCTCCTTTTTTATGGACACTAGCTTGTGTTAGGGGCCTTACAAGTTAGTTTATAACTCAAAAACTTAAGATTGTTGCTGACTTCTTTAAAATTCTTTGTAGATGAAACAAAGTTTGAGAAGCGCAGCTTTAACTGCTTCAAGGTTTGTTAAGTTTCGGTGCCTGTTGAATACACCATTTTCAAATGACAAAATCTTTGCCTATATTGTGTGAAGGGTAAAGACAATTTTCATCTTCAATTGGTTATAATCGGAGCTAGAAAAAGGGGATGTCACAAGGTGCGCGAACGCCAGGGTCCGAGATAAAAAAAGGGTGGCCGTGAAATCAAGATGAAACCTTTTTTTTGGAGAATACCTCACTATTTGGGCAAATTGTGATGCGCACTTAAAAGTCGGGCATTTCAAGAAAAGCACACCATGGTTCCAACTACTTTTGATTCGGCTTGTTGTATCACTTTCCATAAAGGAAATTTACATTGTTATTTGCACAGCTAGTGATCTACACGCGGTGGTTTCAATCGACTTAAAGTTGTTCACAGCCACTAGAAGTTGACTTACAGGCAATAAACTTTGACCGCTTTTTGCTTAAAATTTGCTAATAATTTTGTAATGGCCCTCGGCAAACTCTGCTGCGGGGCTTCGGGTATATGAGAACAACAAAATATTTGCCGGTGGCATCACAGCCAATCAAAGATCTGATCTCGCCATCCTATGCTTTGGGGACTTGACGTCTCAAGATAACGCTTGTGACAGTTTCCAGCCAGCAACAGGTTATTGTTTTTTTCACTTTCTGAAAAAGCAAAGGTGAAACCTTTCATTAAGAAAACGATCTGGAGGCTTGAGGCAAAAAAAACCTTTGGAAATAGGAAAAAAATTTCGCACTTTATTTGTCATGATCCTATCATAATTCAGTACTTATGTAAGTCAAAAAGTTGAGAAAAGGGCGGCGATGTCTCGCCCCACCTGGTTTTACCGCTGATGTTCCACGATTTTTTAAACCTACCCGACTCCTTCCCTATTCGAAATACAATGGTCCGTCCCTGAGCATGTCCAACTTTGCATGATCGCTGCTGATGTTTTTATTTAGCTTGTTTGCAAACAATTTCAAATCGTTTTGTGTTAATTTATTATTGTTTGGTCACAATACATAAACAAGTGAGTTTGCTTAACAAATAGACCTGTCTTACTTATAAACAATGGCATTGTAATGAGATAATTCAGCCCAAATCACCACGAATGGGCGAATGGAGATATTAATTTGCTGTCAATTCCAATTAACGTAAACTGTTCGTAAACCAAAGGTCATTCGTCTTGGCACAATTTAAGTGATTTTGATAAACTGTTGCCACAGCTATTTGAAGTATCGTCAAACCAAGGAATTATTGCCACCATGCCACGGTCAGTCATCTTGATCCAGGGACGCTGGTTCCAATCTCACGACGGCTACGTTGTGGTGACTTCGAAAAGGCACTTTACCGCATTAATTTTTGCTTGGATGCACTATCCATGTCAGAAAAGCGCTGTGCCAGAATTATCGTGCGGTGCAGCTTGAACACAACGTTGTTGTAACGTAGTACAGGAGGTCTATAGGCCAACCGACAAAATATTTTCTGGTGATTGAAGGAAAGTCAATGCCGGTGCCAGCTTTGCGACTTGTAGCTTCGCTTTAAAGCAGGGGTGTACTCTGCGCTACGTGCGGTCTATGAAAAGATGTGGAATGGTGCTTGAACCCCAGGCTTAATCTCGCAAAAAACAAAGAAAATTCTTTAGAGTGAAAACTACGCCTATTCATAGTAGATTTCCAAAAACAGGACTTCACTTCGAAAAGCTTGTGCACCTTACAGCGGTAGAAAAGAGTGAATTTGGCTCCCCAGCTCACAAACTTGCACACCCTTGCTTTAAACACTGGTGGGGTGACTGCACCCATGCTATGAAAGCAAAAATGACTTGTGCATCATCACAACTATTTTAAGCAAATATTAAACCGTGAATTTGAGTGTGACAGCGTAGAAAATCTGCTAGTCAGAAGAAATCGAAAAGGCACTTAACGTTTTCGGTGGGTGCAATAATTTACTCTCATTCACCAGAACATAAAAAATGCAGGTCGGTCGTTCATCCAAGAAATCGCTCATGAACGCAGGCCTGCTATTTGTTGAAAAATGAATTTCGTGTACGCACGTTCATCTGCATTTTTTCAAAATTGTATTGTACTTTACGTGAAGACATTTAGCTTTTAATGTAAGACGTTCAACTTACTTGTCTGCTGATTTTCGCAACTGTTTGCTAATTTACAGTTCGGTAGCGGAAAGCGGAAACTAGCTTTCAGATTGGCTACCTCGCTCGTAGGAATACCGGTAGTTTTAATGTTGCCATTTTTTGTGTTATATCTTTATCTTCAACAACGGCAAAAATTTTATCCACATAGAACACAGTTGAGTTCAAACCAGCGTCGGAACTACCAGCACCGCTGCTACAGTGTTTCTACCACCAGCCTCCAGCAAAGCAGGGGATATTGCCGTGAAGTTTCTTTCCCATGAGCGCAACGACGCAAGGCCCGTACGTGCGGGTATTCAACTCACAATCTCACAATTACGAGCGAGGCTCTATCGTACCGAGCAAACCTGCCAACATGAAAATGGAATTGAGTGCAACGTGCTTGCTTTCAAGAAGAGAATTCCGAAAAGCTCCAAACTGGAAATGTTCTAACACGGAAAAACCCCAAAATGGAACAAAGGGACATCTTTTGTCGTATGTTCGTTGCTCATGCCTCTCCGCACAACTCTGCGACATCCGAGTAGCATAAAGAGGGGAACGTAAGCAGTTACGTAGGCACGGTAGGAGAGCAGCGACACCCTCTCCGTTCAAATATTAGATTTGCGTCGGAATTGAGCGCGTGATGACGTCATCGCCATTTCATTTACGCGCATGAGCTCATGGTCTGTTTGCTAATCGGCAGTCACGCTGAGTCACGGCAAAAGGTAGACCGCTCGGCCCCACCACCTGTCTACCACGCAAAGGTGGAGGGACCACGCTAAGTGCCTTTCCCTGGGACGCAACAAGCTCACTCGAAGGTTATTTTGACTAGCAAAGGATTAAAGTTTGCTTCTTCCAACCTTTATTTTCTGCTTCGTACCTCAAAGAAGAGGATCCAAAAAATGAAAACTGGGGCGTGTTTCTAAATCATCGAGGGCCACGTGTTTGGCCATAACATAAGCTTAAAAGAAATAGTTTTCGGAGATTAGTTTGCTGCCGAATGTTGCCAGTAATCGGTTGTTTTATGCTTTTGACCCTTTGGCCAGATGTGATTGTGCTATAAAATATCCGCATTGGTCTCCGATCGTCGGTCATTTTGGCATGGATTACAAGTTTTCAGCAGTAGGGATTAGCACAACATGATGTGGTCTGTTACACTTGCTTGTTTTTAGTTCAAAAGTGATTTGACTAATTATTGTGGCGTGCGCTCTGTCTTGTAAGCTTGCTTCTTAACGCAAACAAAGCGAAAAAACAGATCTCTTTGATCAACCGCCATTGCGACAAAACTGTCTTTGTAAGAGACCAGAAAAACCTGAAACGGAAATACCATTGCCAGAAAATGAGACCAAATTCTTTGCCACTTTAAAACCTGTTATAACCGAGCTTACGTATTGCTAAGCAAGCATAAGCCGAATCTCAAAACATAAACAAATCCAAAAATAGCAAAAGGTTTTTCAGCATAATCGTCCTGAATCTAAGACACTCACTGTACAACAAAATAGCGAAAGGATTTTGTAACCTGGTGTTTTTCAACCCTTCAAAGATGAGCTTACTATTTTAATAACTTGGTATTTTAACACTCTTGAAGTGCACGGTGTTTCAAAACAATGATGATCACCTGCGACTTTTGGTTGCATTGATACTTAAACTAACAACAAAATTATGCATAGAAAATAAATTAAGCTTTTGGTCCTTTAGCGACACTTAGCGACCAATTATTGTATTCAAGTATTTTATGCGTCTTTGTCCTCGATGTAGCCGGATATACCGACGCGATGGTGTAGTGGTTAGAGTGTCCGCTTCGCAGTCGGAAGACCTGGGGTTCATTCTCTAGGTCGAGTCATGCCAAAAGGCTTTAAAATTGGTATTCACAGTTTCCCTGCTTGGCGCTCAGCATAAAAAAGGGAAAGTGTGGATAACAAGCCGGCAAGCTTGCTTGTTGAGTCCTTGGACAAGGCAAACAAACTTAACGGGATGCCTCCATCTTTATGTCGCTGACAGATGGCGTACTCGTACTTCACCGGGTTGCAATTGTGAAGTTTCTCACACAGCATGTCGCAAGAGACGGCTCTTGGGTACCCGCCAATGGTAGTTTGCCTTGATGGTGGTGGGGCTACCAGTCACTCATGACTGGTCCCAAATGGGCTGCCATTTTTCCCCTAGCCTAATTTCAATTAGGTTGACGGCATGAACCTGAAGTGCCGTTCGTGCCGTACCTTCATCGAGGAAGAGGAGGGGTAATCACAACAACAACGCCATGAAGCCGGATGTAGTTTTAACTAAAAGTTGAATTTTGTGATTCGTTTCTGGATATCGCTGTCCACAATCCGTTTCTATCTTCTATTTATTTAGCAGATGGGACTGTGTTATCTCAGAGACGTTGAGAAATGAAAAGGGACGATAAAAGGAACATCATCTCCATTAATTTTTCCTGGTTCAGCATTTTGCGATTCAAAGTATTGAAAATTGAGAAAGGCTTGCAAATCGTTTTCAGAAATATCCTTGATGTTGGAAAAGCCTTTTCAAATTCTTGCGACGCTCAATTACAAAGCAATGTAAGCATCTGCTCAAAATAAAACTTTGCACAGCTTGTTTTGTGTATGTTTCAGTAGCACCTTTCGGCTTCCTCTTCCTATCAAAATCCGAACTATGCTCCTGGTCGGTATAGTTGTAGGGCGACGCAAACCAAGAACAAACCTGTCTGACTTTCTTTCTACAAAAATGTTTTTTCTTAGTAAAGAAGTTGTAAATTTTAAGTATTTTTGAAGCATTTAAACCTTTCGCAACGCTCCAGTATAGAGTACAACCACCTCCTCAAACACAAATTACAAATCTTCATAGCAGGCGGTCTCTCGTTGCTGATTGGTAGGATGCAAATGAGTAACACTAATTATTTTCTCCGATGTTACAAATTAGCAACAAAGGCTTATAGGTTTAAAATAAGTATAGCTAGACGTGAGGATTTTCTGAAGTGGGAAGGTTCGATTTCTTTCCACAAGAAGTTTAAAGTGACGTCTCTTTTTGATGCTGTTCTCAGTTTTTCCAGGCACCTTAAATTTTGAAGACTATGTTTTAGAATAACTTCTACCCCTCCCAGATTCTCTCCAGAACACAGTTCATAAACATGGACTTATGTATAGAAATTTATTTTCTGAAGCTAATTATACTTTTCGCAGAAGATGAAATTTTCGTTGTTCGCTTAGATATCAATCAATATAAAGGTGTTTACAATGCTTTGAAGCAAGATAATCGTGTAAATAGTCATTTATCTTTAAATCTTCAATTAAAGCTTACATGTTCACAGACAGATTATGGCAAGCATCGGCAAAAGACCGTCATATTTACAAACAGCTTTTCACACCTTTGCACAGCAAAGTGGTTTCCTTTCGTATTTACGAGTGAATAGCGTTGCCAGCTGATTTTTCAAAGTAAAGGCTGCGCTTTCTTGAAGGCAGTAAAGCTTTTGGGCCATTTGTTTGCCCACATTCGCCGGGACTCGAGGAGCACCGTCCGATCTTTTTCGCCCAAGTCTTCTCTTTCGTTACAAAGTGCCAGCAGCGATATCTCAACGCAATGAGGAGCTGGAACTGCAATTGATAGGCGGCGGGCACCAAGACGGCTTAGATTCCGCGTTGTTGTTGCCATTGTTAAAAAAGCATTTTGGGTTCATTTCCGTGTTTGCCTGTAGTGTGTTTCGATAGATACGCAGTCGCTGCCGTGGAGGCCCGAGAACTTAGTAATTAAGGGTGTAACCAGAAAAATTATTTTTCGGAAAGAAGGAAACAAAATTTTTCAGCAATTTTAAATGGGAAAAATTGACTCAAATCATACTATTTTTATTTAAATTGTTTAGTTGATAAATTTCGTCTCTTGAGTTGCATGAAATGGCTTGGACTGCAACTTGCAGTTGAGTTCACATCAGTAAAGTTAATGAAATCTAAAGTGTGAAAAAAAATCACCCGCTTCTTGCCCCTACTTCCAAAATGGGTATGGACCAGGGGAGAATTAACTATACTCGAGTCGCAGCAGCACCTTTATTGAAAAGGTCCCAAATTGCTAGTACGCTCCACAATTTTCTCAAATTGTAAGGTGTTGTTCTATAAACAAAAAATTTTTATCTGCCGGTCAAGGGAGATCTCCGCCTTAAATCTGGAACTGGTTTGTGTGCAAGCTGTTTCCTGCATGATCGGGCAGACTCTTCTTGACCGGAGAAAAAAACGCCGTTATTTGATTGCGGATGCAATTAGTGTTAATGTTTATTTTAAAACTAATGAAATAATTTTATGTAATATATGCTGGAATTACTTCATCAAGACTATAGTAAATACGGCAGCTCATTAAATTCAATTGGGTACCGCATTGCAAACAGTAAATCAGAGTTTAAACCAGCCAACAGTGCATTCCAATACTTTTTGAACTGCAGGATGTAAAGCAAATCAATGGTTTTTCTGAATAGATTAGAGGCGGAATGGTTATGTAGATATCGTTCTTTAAATCATCTTAAATTTGATGCAAGAATAACGGTTAAAAACAAAGATTTTTAAAGGGATTTTCCGTAAAAAATTTTCGTTGCTATGGCGAAGTCATAAACACAGTTGAGAAGTCAAGTCAGGTTTTCTCAAATTTTCGATAACTTCTTTTGCACGTGACTCATCTATCATGTGATCTCCGAAACAAAAGTTCCTCATCTCTTTCCCCTTGCAGCGTCCAAATAAAATTAGGGAGGGCATGGCCTTTTTTGTCATCATTCCCGGCGAGATTAATGCGTCAGTTTATGAGTCGAAGAGAGCTACATATCTTGTACCATGTACAGAACCGTAGATCCACCTTGTACAGAACAGCTTGTTTGTACATGTGTTGTAGTTTCTAGTGCAACTATCGTCACCGGTGCAACCTGCCAAGCATGATTGCTAAACCTCATGACTACCTGCCAGCGCCTTAAAGCGTTAAGCCACCTTAAAGGCTGCTGCGGAAATCTCCCACGAACAATGCATTTGAGACTTTGAGAAAAAATCATCTTTCTCTTTCGGTTTTCAGGTTGTCCGTAAAAATATTGAAGGGTATTTGCAAATTCTTTTTGCCTAAATATCTGACAGACCAGCCAATGTTTGTATTGGCAAAGTGGCTTATTTGTTCCAGGTACTGGTGTAAGGCGGCAAACATCGTACGCTTGAGAGTTCGAACCTCACAATAATAGCATAGTCATTGTTTCTTGCGAAAAGACACATTTAAGACATTTTCTCCAACTTGGTTGTACCGCTCGCGGTAGAAATGTGCGGTGGCAATAGTACTGGCAACTCGGAAACTGATCTCGACATGGAACGTTTGCTCGATGCCGAAGAACAAAAGTATAGAACTCAAATGAAAACCCATTGTTGGTTATTTTCTAGACTAATGTTTCGAAAATCCGCGATCGATTAAGCCCTATATTAATCCTAAAACAAGATTCAAGTACACCAATCAGCCAAACGTGGGGTTAAAGGGAATCCCACTGCCACTCCGTTGACCTGTTTATGATATTGATCGGAATATCACTACCGTGAAAACACAATCTTATGCTATAAAGCAAGAATTTTTCTTTTTTCTTTGTGTGCTTACTCCTCCAAAACTGCTGGGTATACAAACATCAAATTGGGCATGACTAATCACTACTGTGGGCTGAAAGTCATAAGGGGGTTGGTGACTTCATGATGACGTCAAATGTAATATATATAAAGCAGTGTTTAGTCTTTACGTTCGTACATACGTACTTGCATTTTGACTGCTGCGAAACCGCTGGGCGTACAAAAGTAAAACTGACAAAGCGCGATTGATCACTGACACCAGGTTAGTGTCATTTAATTGTTGATGACGTCATTGTGATGTCCTATTAAAGGTAGCTTTCTATAATTTGCATTTCTACGGAGGAAAATGTTTCTTTCCTCAAACAAAAAGAAAACCCCCAACTTATCAACTTGCTGAAATTTTACTTCTTTTAGATGCAAGATCACGTCACAATTAAAGGTTGATTACACATTTTTTTCATTTTCTCGAAAAGTACTGATCGTAGGAACGCGATAAGAGCTTTTTCGTTAGATATTACCAAGGTACTTTCAATGACAAATTCTAGAACTATTGGTGCTGCATTAACGATACAACAAGATATTCTCATTTTAAGCATTACAAGCATGCTTTTTTTTCTTAAACGCTTCAAAATGCTGTCTGTTTTGTTGTAATGTTGTCTACTAACATTTTAGTAAAAACAGCAGCGTGCTGCATAAATGCATTCTTGGAAATTTATCCCAACATCTCAAAAATTTTCAAGGTCACTTGGGATTTTCTTGGAATTTTTCTAAATTTATGGGAAATCGGTTGTATGGCAGAACTCAAACATATGACCTGCCAAAACATTTCTGAATGCTGGGATTTTTTACTCAAAAATTGCCTTTTTTGGACCCCTTTTTTGGGATTTTTGCATATTGTAGTTGGGAACTATGGCAGGCAGCAGTAGCACTTAAAGATATCAACTACTATCATTTCAACAGCAAATAACTGATAAGCTGCCTGTTAAAAAACAACGATAGAAAACAGTATAAGCATGCTGGTAGGCCAAAAAACCCTGTTTTTTAATAATGCAGTGACAAGTCATAAAAGCTTTGTACAGTTGTGTCGCAAACCTGACCAATCTTAATCTCTAAGACATATTAATCAAGCGCATCAAACTCGAACAGATGGGTGATTTTTGACGTGAAATCTTGCAGGACTCATAAAAAACTATCCGCATCTTTAGCAGAAAAGGCTGATCGATAGATTGTGCTCTTAAACACAACCTAACCTATTGCAATGATTGCAGGTGCTTGACTTCGAGTTAGTATGCTCTTGCACTAGTTGCGATTGTGTCAGGACTAAGCAACAAACGCGCGGTCAGAGGCTTCGAGCCATATAAATAGGCCTACAATTACAAAAAGCCCTAAGTAGTGAGCCTAATATCTATTAACTGATTCTCGCAAACACAAATCAATCACCTCGGCGCTCTTCCCACAACTTCTTCTTTCGTATGAAAAGCAGTAATGTGATGTTGTTTAAGTTACAACTTCAAGTCTTTGAAGCCAGGAGGCGGTTTTCTCATCGGTGATGTTGAGCTCCAGCGCTCGAGATGGTCGATTAGTGGATCAAAACTTTGAATTTACGCTTCCAAGCACTTGCCAAATTAAAAGGATAAAAGTTTGCAAATTATTGGTTGTTTCAATTGTGAGTAAATTCGGTCTTTAAGTATGCCTGTGCAGGAAACAAGACAAACAAGACATTGCCAGGGACTTCAAAAACGTTTGGAAAAATATTGCAGTTATGCGCAAATCCCTGATGTTTTTTGCTCGATTTCTTTTCAAAAATTGAAGGTAGAAATTTTGGAACGAGAATTGGCGATGGCAAAGAAATATTAACTTTCATTATGGTTTTCATTTCTACCCATCGGGTGAAGCCAGCGTAGCCGACTAAATCAGCTAAATATTGGCATTACTGATAGGGAGGCCTGCAATTGTAATAATTCAACTGTAACTGCTTTACTTCCGATTAGTTTACTTTTCCCTTGGCTGTGTTGCTGCCGGACCATGCACCATATGCACAGCCACAGGCTTTAGGCCATACAAACAAACCGTTATGCTTTCATGCACTCGACAAAATAAACGGTTGAAAGTTTGTAAAATTATTGGCCGTTTTGATTTTAATCAGGTCTAATCTTTAAGTACGCTGCTGCTGGAAACGGGGCAAGCAAGTCGCTGTCAGGGACTCCAGAAATTTTGGGAAAAAACTTTGGGAAAATACGGTGGTCCGCGCAATCCCATAATATGTTTTTACTCAATTCTCTTTTAAAAAACGATGCGTTTAATCAAAAATCATGAATATTTTTACCGTTCTCTCAACCATGCATTGGGTGAAGCCGGTGCAGCCGGCTGAATTGGTGTTCTTGACTCCATCATTACTGATGGGAGCCCTGCGGTCAGCGCCGGCACAGCCGGCTGGTAACCGATAAAGCTCAATAAAAATAAATGCCGTCTCATCTTCCCCACGATTTAATTAATTTGTTCCTTGTATCATTTTTTGCTTTACAGAGAAGCAAAAAAATTAAAACACGAATTATTACATGGCCTTGCATCAGTGCAGTATTTGGAATTGGTTCTGAGTTCATGGAAAGAGACTATTCACCCAAGGTGATTGTATAAAATGGATGAAAACTACGGCGGATTGAGCTGAAGTAGGGTCTGATGCTGCGATGCAAAAAGCTCTGTCATTTGGAAATGGGATTCACTACAAGTAATTCGTAGAAGAGTTTTTTTAAAGCAGCGGTGCAAAAAAATAAAAACAATAAACAAATGAATCAATAGCACTCGCCTTAAATGCATTCCTGTAAACAACAACAGACAGCCTTCTATAAATGTTGATATTTTACTTCATGCACATTCGCATATATCAGAGTGCTTATGCTCACCAAAAAGCAGTGCGAAAAGTTCCGTGGCAAGACCAGTGATCTCATGATATGTAAATGCGCATAAATCGAAAAAAGCAAGGTTTTAGCACGTATTAGAGGCGTAAAGGGTTCCACTTCTTTCTTACCACATAAAGCTAAATTTCAGTGATTCGCTATTTAATTCTGAATGGGGATCATTGTTATCGGACAATTTGCATGTTTAACACACTTCGCCCGAAAAACTTGCCTGCAGTCAAAGAATCTTAATGGCCTGGCTATCTGGGAATAATTGGATTGAATTTCTTTCTGGTTACTTGTAGAAGCTAAACCAGGAGTCATGAAATTCATCGCCCTGCTGTTAAGTTTTGGACTTCATCAGTGCTAAATATTGACGACCTTATGATGATAAAAAAAGAATCACGCTTTGCCCTTCCCCCTTCCAAAACTTTTTCCTGACGATCGCAAGTGCCTTCTGGTTTGTGACGGTATATTTCATAATTTGCTTTGGCTCCGTAATAGGCTATCTGGAATCAATTAAAGCAAACCATTTTTTTTCATCATGCCCGGCTCATTCAGTAATAGGAAAGAAATTAGCATATTTTTTATTGTTCGTTAGATGGCAGCAAAGAATATCTTTTTTGTGTGAAGTCAAAGTTTTACTTTCTTCCGCAAGATGTCCCAATTAAGCTATAACCGTAGATTTTCTCGCAGCGCCAACAACAGCACCAACGTGTTTCTTCGGAGAAAAGAAAAGTTTTTTGCTATTCCTGGACCACAGCTCTGTGCCAAAACTGTTTTTGTTAATTACACACTGCTTGTGGGAAAAGATTATGTGCAACAGCGGTGATCCCTAATTTTCGAGAAATAATTAGGCGAACAACACGTTAAAGGTACTTGCGCGTTCCCGTGCTTTGCAAGATTAGAATAGTGACGCTGCACAAACAAAATAGCGCAAGAGGCAATTTTGGGTGCCACTAACAGCAGTTCGCTATTGGTACAAAGTGGACAGCAGTTTTTTCTTAGTCTGATCTCGATTAAATTTGTGCTGTAGACCTGAACTATCGTTTTAAGCTGTCCCTCTTGCGAGGAAGAAAAGGGTAAAAACAATGATCTCTTTATCAGGAGCAATGTTGTCCTTAGAAGGTGCGAGCCCCATAATGATATATCAAAAAGGCGAAGGATAAAAGGCAATAGCATACCCAAAAATGTAAAAAAGGTTTTCAGTATGAATCAAGACTAAACTAATTGCAATTCTTACATTTGAAAAGTTGATATCCAAAAAGAAAGTTGTCATGACCGTTTGGAAAGTAAAATGCGCAAAATTCTAGCGTTCAAAAAGTTGATCACAAAAATATTGTTTCTAAATATGCCAGTGAGTGTGCAGTCTTGCAGTGAAATGTAAGTTCTCATAACAATCAATATTTTGATCTAACTGTTCCGTTTGAAGGAAGTTAAAACAGAAAGTAAAGTATGCCTTCTGAACACTTTGTGGAGTTTTCCTAACAAATCCAATAACAAACTTTTGATTAATCGTGCAGTGGAGATAATCTCAAGAATAATAAATGCCACCGAATATGCCTACGATTGGATGTCAAGAAAAATCTACCAAGGGGCATACGTGGCAATTGGGTAGAAGAAAGGGGGTTGTCAATGATGGAGCGAGAGGTGTTCCCCACATTTTTTGGTTACAGCAATTTTCACTGATGATGACATCATGCCCTGTGAAGAGTAAAAACCTTGCCTTCCCCAATTTTTTTCTTTTTGCTCAACTGTTTTTACCGTCTTTTGTTAGACAAGCACAATACTCCTCAATACGACACTTTTTCATTTATACGTATAAGCTCATATTATCTTTACTTGCGTTTTTTCATATTGAGTCGCGGCATTAAGTAAACAGCTCGATACCATCGCCTTTCTGCTCTAAAATAGGCATATATCACGGTATGTGTCTTTCCTAGGAGCACCACGTGCAAACGGGCCGTCTTTTCTTCACGCTCTTACCGTCGGGCTGAAAGTCAAGCAGGAAAGCTATGAATGCCGTTTGGAAGAAGGGTCTTTGTCGTGATACTGGAGAGGTTTGAACCTGCAATCTACTGCTTTTGAAGCGGGCGCTCTGACCGCTACACCTGGAAGCGTGGTAGCGATGAGCTGAGGACAACTGCTCCGTCTTGACTTTATTTACATTTTTGCGATTATCATTTAATCGGCGCCAATTGCTCAAATCAAGCAGGCCGAACGGTCCAAGTACAAAGGAAGTTATCATTTTATCCTATAAAAAATGTTCAATATCTTTACTTACCTTTGATTTTCAAAAGAAATTTGTGACAAGACTGCACAGTCAGAGCTTAGTGACTTGAGTTCAAAAAGTGTTTTCTATAAAAAGCAAATAATTGTTTATTCTTTGTGTAAATGCCTAAGTAAACAAACATCAATTACATTCCAGAGATAAAAAAAACTTAAAAAGAACTTGATGGTTTTTAGAATCGATCTGAATAAACTAACCGAAAGCCAAACACCACTTTTTACACAATAAGGAAAAGGATTGAGAGAGAGCAGCCAAATATGTTGGTCAAAAATGAGCTCAGGGTATTGTACTCATCACTACCGTGATTCTTATCACTCCTCCCGACCAGATTAGTGGTCAACATACTTTTACATATTTGAAAAAAACACGTTCTAGGGACAATTTGCTTGCTTGTTTCTATGTTTACAACTAGTCTTGTTGTTTTTATCTTGCGAAGAATTTACATCTTGTTAGGCCCTATATCAACTCAAACTCAGTTGAAATTTGAACCAAAAGTGCAAAATTCGTCACATTTTACCTTCTAACTTTTTATTGCTTCCGTAACATTTTGTAATGAAAAATACTAATGCCAAAATGGAAGACAATTAGAAATTTTTAGCGGCCTTTAAAGAAAAATAATAGAGGTAGCCTTTACTAAATAAGTTTGAGACTTTTATTCAGTATAGGCGTGGAACCTTTCGCGCAAACGGTTTAACTTCCCTCAGTTTTTAATGATCGGTAAATACCGCTCCACAGCACGGTGCCCAATCCTTCCGAGATGAAGATCTTTTATTTCTGATGGGTGGGGGAGGGATCAACCCGTGGGCGTAGGCCAGAAGCCACATCGTTCGCGGGCCGTAGTTTTCACACCACTGATAAAAGATTTTCACATCCTATAAAGTGGAAGTTCTTCTTTTTGCGCTTATTTCAGACACGTGTGTTTCAAAAACGTCTTTTCAAAAGGTGCTATAGCGTATGGCAATCCAAACGGGAACATAGTAAAGCAAGGTACCATTCAGAAATTACTTTCAAGAGCGAGGGACTTGTGCAAACGGAAGGTCAGCTCTTCAAACAAAAGACTATGTAGTGCTGGAACGATTAAAGAAGAAGAAGCGAAGTCTTTGTTCAAATTTAGAGCCAGACAAGAGCAAAACCAGGAAAGCCCAAAGAGGTTAAAGCCTGCCCTTAGTCACGACGTCATTTGCATGAAAAATGATGACAAGCTGTTTTTAGGATTACCCTACAACTTTGCTACTTAAAAGAACATGGCACAACCTTGGTTGCCCTCACTCTCTCCTTACAAAACTCCGGGTAGTGCACTTGCGATTGGATACCCTCAAACAAGAGCCTGGTGCTCAAAGCTAGGTCTGAGCTAGGGGGAAAAGCTGGAATTGCAGATGAGGAATTAGAAATCATCTTAAGACAGAGGTTCCCAAACGGAGCGTCGTTTTGAGACTGCAAGACATTGCAAATCGCAAGCTTACATCTACAGTTTGATGCCTCACTTTTGGAAATCAACTTCTGTGGATTTGATGGCCTTTGTCTGGGTGGGGGAGGTAGAGATCTCTGTTTTTCCTATTTCTGACTTAATGACCTTTTTTTGGAGGTCAATAAGTGTATGGAGCTCTTTGTCCCTACTTTAGGCTTGATGAACCTTTCTTGGAGATCAACTTATGCAGTGAGTCATCGGTTTTTACACGTGAATTGAACACGTGGCTGAACTGGTAAAAATAGTTCAAATCGATCGGGATTGTGACCCAGTCAAGGTTGAAGGTGGGTAAAAAAAGGTTGCGAACCCTGATGAAAGGTGATCACGTAATGAGAGCTTTCGATTGAACCGGTTTTTGCAAAGCCATCTTCAAAGTTTTGTATCACCAAGAAATCAAAAACTTTTCACAAAAATTTGAACGAATTTGTAAAGCAACTGTTACATGAAACAAGTTTATTTTAATATTCGAAAGTTATTTTCTATGCCTGTTGCCAAAACATACACAAAAACGTCAAGAAGATCTTTTGTGCGAACTCTACATCCGCAAAAGTTGTTATTTTTGGGCATGCTTAACAAAACTTGGTTTACAATTCAAAGACCAAATCTCTTGCTTAAATATACAACCACCTAATACCTTGTAGACGTTAAAATGTTTTCAATATTTGCGAATCAATTTTTATCTGTTGTCAAAAGCTTTATTGTAATTTAGCTCATGCTGTCGCGTCCGCACTGCTAGTCTATACCATTGCGGCATGGATCAAAGGCATTTAAATCGTTTACTTTGATATCCACCGGTTACTTTTAACAGGGGACAGTTGTAAAAGTTGTAATGCCACAGAGCAAATTTCAAGAAAACATAAAAACGAATGGCTTTTATCAACAAAGATGCGATTTAAAACAGGCAATGAAGTAATATCCGTTTGCATTGGGTTCAGTTCTTGTTGTGACCAGTAAACACCTTTAATAAATTTCCTTTTCTTCAAAATCTTACCATCTGGTGCTTTACTTAATTTTGTGACGTAAGGGATTTGCTACGTGAAGGATTCGAGCCAGCAAAAAGTTCTCCATAAAAATCTTTTCAGGCAACTGCCTGAGTGGTACAAATCTGAAAAAACATAGCTAGTAGAAATTTTGAGGCGACTCAAGGGAGAACGCAACAAAAAATAACGCAGGCAGAAACCTAAAAGTGGGCAAAAGTCACCATCGTATAATTGCGCAACTGGGAGATATCTGAGAATGGCACGGACTTATGTTACAAACAATGTGTTCTCGTCAATATGACCTTCAACAAAGAGCCCATCACACACACGATCGAGATAAAACTTGTGCAGACTTCTTCGGGAGACTCCTGGCACTGCAATTCTTCAACTCACTTGCGAACCTCTAAAACCTTTAAGTGGATCTCCAAGAGCTCCTCGGACCCCAAATGAATGTTGCTGACTTAGGAAAACAGATGGGTCGCAAACGACTTGAAACTGAAGTTTAAAATAAAAGAAAAACTTGTTCTCTTTTTTTAGTAAAACCATAACAAGAGCTGATTTTTTTACAGTCATTTGGAATCGTCTTCTGGGGCTGCTTTAAAAGTTCACAATCTAGTAAGGAGAATTTAAAAAATGTCAATAAAGCCCATAATCATCTTCATCTTGGTTTGAAGAGGTTAATAAAGTAACGTGGCTTTAATGTATTTTGTCCAAAGTTTAATTATCCTAACTCGTAAAAGTCTTTACTCATAATTTTAATGTGTTTTTACCAGGTGGTGTCTTACTTTTAATGTTTTGTGAAAGCGATTGAGTTTTATTAAACACGTGTTTTTAGCTTCAATGAACACAAATAAATCAAAACCTCTTTCTTTCCCCTATCTATAGTAAATACTGTAGAACCAGCGATGAAAGGTTTGAAACTAATTTGTTCGCAATCTTCTCTAAACCGGCGCGATAGCGTTGTAGTTCGAGCGTCCGCTTCGACGAGGTTCACTTCCCAAGTCAAATCATACCAAATGACTTTAAAAAATAGTATTTGCAGCTTTCCTCAGCACCAAAGGGATAGTGTGGACACAAAAGTTACGGAAATTTATTCTAAAGAGGTATCATGGACTTAAGGAAATGCGGAAAAACCGTTAACTAAAGAAGTATTGAAATGGCAGAAATTCGGAAGTGTACGGAAGTTGATAAAAACAAAAAGTATAAACACTCAATTGGATAAAATTAGATAATTGAGTTGAGTAGGCCTATGTAAGTAAACTAAATAGACCCATATATTTACGTAATTTAATTGATGTTTTTTCCGTATTTCCGTAAGAGTTTCTGCTTTTTCGTAATTCCTATTTTATTGTTGTCCTGTTTTATTTACTGTTGTTTTCTTATTTTTGAAAATTAGCAAATTCAAACAGACCTGTATTTCCTAGTTCGGAATATATCCTTTCAAGTTCATCGCTCGTTGAGTTTTTGTTTTAGAAACGGTAGATTGCATCATTGATATAAAGGCATAAATAGTTTAAAATATTTGAAGTTGGAAAATATTCGTTGAAAAAGACCAAAAATATGGCCTCGTTGGGCGGCACTGGCTCGTATCAGCACCGCTTACTCGATTGTGCTCAAGAAAAAGTTTTATTGATAAAATCAATTTTGTAGTAAAACGTCAAACGTCGAAACGTAACGTAACTCCTTTTTTCTTGAAACCGAATCGGCCTAAACTCAAATATCGTCTGCAGCCATCTACTTCGGTACTTAGCAGCAATTGCGGTCAGATAGATATTTCCTTAGCTTATAGCTGTGACAAGAAAATCTGATTGTCTATTGCGTCGTCATATGTTTGTAACAATTATAATCCAGATGAGCAAACAATGTAGAACTGAATGAATTTAAAAATAAGCTACCTCGAAATCGCAAAACAATTTCACCGGCTTTTGAAAATATTGTTTCGGCGTTGATTTCAAATCTTGTTTGGCGTGACAGTTAAGACACGTTTTTTCGAGTCCGGTGAATTTGCGGATTAGAATTGCGAGCGCTAAGCTGGATTAGATGGTAATTGCATAATTGGGCAAACTTTTTCTTTGTCTCACAAAGTTTGGCACAACTTTTATGAATGCGACAGATTTAAAGATGCACAAGCTGTCAATTAGCATTTGGCGAAGCAAGACGATTTTCAGCCTTTAATTGCTGCTGATGCCCTCTACCGTAGATTGCCCATCATTATCATGCAACTCGTCGCCTAACCAAATCAGCCAGCGACGACATTGCTATTAGATAGCGAGCGTAGCCGAAAATTTATCATCGTTGAATGAAGTCGCGTCAAATTTTAAAAGGACAGTCTTTAAGCCTTCACATCAAAACTGGTTGAGAGTTTTCAGAAAAAGATAAATGAGGCTTAGATGTGAGCTAAATCAACATGGAGTCCAGGAAAAACATTTCAAGCTATTTGTAGGTCTAACTTAAAAGTTCAAAAGTTAAGTAGCGATGGCAAAGAGTTTATATTTAAAATACCGTATATCTATGCCTATTTTTCCCTCCAATTTCGACATCTGTGCCTTTGTGTTTTTAACCTGGCTCTGTTTGAAATTGATAGACTTCTGAGATTTGTTCATATTTTAAAGCGACGGCCTTCATGCTGCCGAACAGTTTGATTTTGATTGACAGTTATTAGACTGGGCGTCGTACTTGCCCATCTTGATCAAGCATAAAGTACTTGAAAACGTTATTCTTGTGGCAGTCTTGATTTAACTGTGCTCAAAACCGTTTTTTTGAAATCTGATAGCTTTTCGTCATTCCTCTAATTGTGTTACAGTAATCTAAATGAAGCAATAATAAGGACGGCTAATCGTTTTCCACTAAAGTAGGCAGCGGTCACGGTAATCGCTTTACTGAAGTAGGCTAGTCTGTAATAACTAAAGTTAAATCAAAAGTTTTTCAAAATGTTAATCTAAGAGGCATTTGTCTATGGGCAGGCCCAGGGCATTCTTTGGCAAAAGCCTGGAAAAACATTTTTGGGGAGTGCATTGGACTAAAATCTTATAAAGTGATAAAGTTTCTTTAAGTGACAACTGCTCTTTTTAATACATTTTGGTTTCCATTTCTGTTTTGTGAAATGAAATTCTATCATTAGAATTCATTGCTTGACACAAGTACTACACGTGTTAAACGTTGTAAGCGAATCGTTCTTTTGTGAGAAAATAAAGCTAAGGGGAAAACTATAGTGACATCAACTTTCCCAAATGTAACAGAATGTTGTGATAATTTCAGGCTTGAAGTTAAGTTGTTAAGAAAAAGTGCATTTTTATCAAATATGTTAAACAACAATTTGGATGTAGGGAACCAAGGGTACCAAGAAATATCTACGAATTGCATTTTTTGAATAACATTTAGCTATGACGTCACTACTTAAGAACAATTTTGCCTCCTTTGCTAACAAATTTAAGCAACATGCAATGTTTTGTGAACGGAAAGTCGAACGTCATTAATTTTTGCGCTTAAAAATTGTTTCTTGCTCAGTTTAGTTGGGTTAGAATCAGATCAAGTAACTATTCAAATTACTACGTTTCAAACCAACCAAACTATAAGCATTTCGCTTTACCATAAATGTCACACTGCACCTACAACGTTTTTGGCAGATAAATGATGAGCGATTCTACCAAAAGTGTAGCTAGGGAAGGGAGCAATTGCGTAACTAGGGAGAAATTTCAGTTATCACTTCACCTCAAAAAATGTGAGTAATTGCCTTTTTGTTTCCAGAAAGTTCCAACTTTTCCAAAAAATGCCATGTTCCCCCTCTTTTCCACAAAAAATCTAGTTGTACCCCTGTATTTACACTACACATTTTTTTTTCGACGATTGGCTCACCGGTTGCTTATTACTTGATTTTGTCGAGAAATTTGCTTGAAAGTGATATTTCAGGCTCTAGTTTAAGTGGTTACAGTAGGTGTTTGTTGTACTAAACAAACAACATATTTATCTTGTTTGATACAGCCCTGACCTATTCCAATATAGAGTTTCGAATTTTACTTGGCTTGTTTTTGAGATTTGCTTGTTTTAGTTCAACGTTAGCTGAGTGTGGAAGCGCAATTTTGCTTAGGGACAAGTTTGTCTTTTCGAGCATTGCTAAAGGCACGGCGGTATGAAGTCGATTTTACAACCGAGCAGACGAGCTATGGAGTTGGCGCGCTTCCGAAAATTGGACAAGCAACTGTTCCGAAAGATAAACGTCATCACAATAAGCGTCAAATGTTGCGTCCCCTGATTTTTTGCCTGCTTTGCGCTGCCAGAGGCGAAGTGAAGTGATCTTCCCTGTGAAATCTTACCTGCAAAAATTTCTCGTAGAAAATATTTTTTAAATTTCTTTTGAAGGCGAGAGACTCCTGAAAATTCATCGTTTTCTAAATTTTTATCATTCAAAATGCTAAATTTCAACGCACGGGAGAGGAAAATGATTGCTCACCTTTTTTGCGCTGTAATAGTTAAACATAAGTTTTCGTTACTGAGTAATACTTGGTAAAATTTTTGATATTTGTTTGCTAATTATACAGCTTGCTGCATACCATTTAAATGTATTTTAGAATTTATTATGAGTTGATGTTATTGATAGGGGTATCGCTCGACAAATTACCGTGACCCAGTAGAATTACAACGATATTGAAAGACCGAAACGTATCAAAAACAATAATTTAAAAATCTGTCGCATAATATTGATCAGCAGAAACCGTTTCGTCTTATGCAGTGTTAGGTGAAGTAGATTCTATTAGAAAAAGATAACTTAAAACCAGTAATGTTGTCATGCGCTGGCACAAAATCGATTCAGTAATATATATTTTGAGACAGATTTTGTAATGCTGGTGGTAAAATATACCTTAAACATTATTAATATATATTTGTAGATTACAATATTTCCAACAATCAGATGAGGTAAAGATAGGCTGTGCTTTTGGTTTTGGTATTTTTGTGATTACATCATCAATGCAACGTCATCGACCGTTACGTTGTAAATGATGCGTGTGACGTCACAGCTATTGCTGGCCATCATCTTGAGGTTGTTCTTCTCGCCGATGACGTCATCAAAGCCCCTTTTACCTCCCTGCACCGGTAAGTCTTGTTATTTGGGGTGAATTGATTATTTCTGGTGGAGGCGCATGGACACTCCCCTAAGTTTTTTTAAGTATGAAAGGTGTTTACTACTTCGATAAAAGTGTTTTGGAGATGTCGACATGTCATTTTATTCGATGCTTAAGTCAAATTTCCTGAAAAATGTTTTTGGTTAATTCACAGGCGTAACTGAAAAAGGTGTTTAGAGTATACTGTCATCTTCCACTGAGATCGATAAACGTTTTTTGGGTCTGACGGCCATATCTGCTGTTATTTGTTAATTGAACGGCTGAATTTTCATCAATTTAATGTATCTTTATCAGTTTGCTGTCCTAAATTTATCCGGAATTTCTTGTTTTTGAGTTATTCTTATGGCATTGACACTGAAAGTGGCGAATAAACGACATATTTCCAAGGCCATTGCATCTCATATTTCCCGTCAGTGGACAGTATAAAAATGATTTATATCAGTATTTTGGCAAATTATGATCTCAAATGACAACGTTGTTCTTTTACTTAGTCAAAGGGATCAAAATACCTCAAGATTACTTTCGTAGTAATGAAATGTAATTTCAACTAACAATATATCATATTCGCATGCCCTTCGACCTATAACGACTCAAAGTAAAAATTATTCTACTATAGTTTCCAATTTTTATTTTCAAAATTGGATAACAAGTTGCGATAATAATTTAACTTTGTTGTTTCGTCGTATTTATTGTTCAAACACCGTTTTTGTAGTTCCAAGGTCCGGTTCCCGCATCCACAAGTGGGATAGAGGAATCTAGGGGGTCGCACCACGCTAGAAAAGTTTGAATCCTTTCAATTTAGCCAAATCTGCTAATAACTTTCTGATCGGGTTAAGAAGAGCAATATTGGCGTATTTTTGATAGCCAAAACGCCTCCTTGGATCCCTTAGCCCTCTTTCGTTTGAGACAAAAGACTGACTAACGACCGTCTGTTATGGTTACTGCTCCACTAGACAAACGTGGGCATTATGTTGTCAAAAATGTGCTAAATGTAGGGGGTAAAGCTTTTTGGCAAAAAAACAGCAAGTTTGTGGCGCGCACCGGCACGGTGGTGCAGTGATTAAGTGGCTGCTGCTGTGCTGTCAATAACCTCGAATCCAATTCTTTTGTCGACTCGTACCAAATTTGAAATGGTATTCGTAGATTTCTTGCTTGGTTCTCAGCAATAAGAGTGATGTGGAGGTTGAAAGGTGAACTCGAGTTTAGTTAGTTGCGATTAACGTATGTCGTGGCGCTAGGTGATCGTGTCACTTGCAAAGCGCCAAGAAACTGCTTGACATTTTATCTCTGGCGTACGCATTAGCATCGGTAAATGCGAGAAACCGATTCTTCGATCCTGTTTATTTGTTTGCGAGGCGCACTGTTGACTTTGTAAAGTTGTGCTTTTCATCTGGTGAAGGCTTCAACACCTGCTACGCTATAAAATCTTAGCTGTAAAAAGCAGTAAAAAATTGGGAGTTATCTATGGTACGTACTTCCAAATCTCTTTCTTGGCACTAAGGGCAGGAGAACACAAGATGGTTACTACTTGCGTACGTATATTTAGTTGCTTATCAAAAAGCGCTGGTTATCATGGTATATTTTTAACAAAATTACTGAAACAACAAAGCCATTTGCTTATTTGACGCATTGCGCAAGGCTAACTCGGTCGTTTCACTTTAAGTTTTTTGACCTCAAAGCGGTGATAAACTGAAGGTGAACTTCAAGAACAATTTTTCAACTAATAAATTCAATTAGCATTCTTGAAATAGAAATGTTTATCTTTCTAAAAGGTCATTTTTTATAGCGTGAGGAGTCTTCCTGTTTCGAAGCATTGTGAAGGATTCAAATAGCTGATACCGCACTCAAACAGAAAGCAATTTGTCTTGCGCAAAACCAATGGCGCTGGCGATAGAAATGTTAGACGAAATATTTTCGACGCTCAGCGAATTAATACCCGACTTTTATCACGTCAAAGTTACGTGAGAAGCTACTTGTAACGAGAAACGAATACAAATGCGATCAAAAGCAAGGATGGGCCCCGTAGATTGGATTTGTATTTGTCTCTTGTAAGTTCATGCTTGCAGCTGCCCTGATTGAGATAGAGCGACATCTCTTTGAAACATCAATGTTAAACGGTTTTAAGATTTTTCGTCAGCAAAGCTGTTGTTTCCTTAGAATAACTATCTGCCTGACAGCTGCAAATACTAATTTTTTCGGTTGGCTCTGCGTCGTAAATTAAACGTCCGTGCTGAGCTCCGAACACATAACCTTGTGATTTAATCTCAACTTGTAATGATTGAAGAAACTTTGATCACTTTGAAATTCTAGCCACTTGAGGAGATGAACAAACTAACGTACAGTTGTCAATTTACGTCAATAAACGTTTGTTTTTGCTTTCAAATCAATGCACCTAATTTCAAGACGATTGCAAAGGACCCTTCGTCCCTTGCCCCTAAAATCGTCCACTGTTCACTAGTCGCTTTTAGTCATTTTATGTTCTAGACCCCATTTATGTAATTAAGTTGGATATCGAGACATTGATATTTTGGTTTCCGAGCAGATAATGGCATTTGATAATTTGAGATTCCTGGTGTGATACCTCGTATCACAGCAACGGTGTTAGCGCTATTGCTATTTGTATTGACTATTCTTCCTAATAGGGTCGGCAGGTTAACTTGATTGAGTTCTTCGGGCTGCTTTTCATTTCAACATTCTTTGAACGTACCCTGAAGTACGCCAGCATATGCTTGTAGAGTGGACAAAGATAAGGTAGTTGTACTGGTCAAGAAAGTTTCTTAAACTTATTTTGGTTTTAAATGAGTTACGTACGGTAACGAATTCAAACATTTTAGACGGGGCTCGTTTTTTGAGTATTTAATGCGCCCCTTCCAAAAAAAACTTTTTCCGTTTTTACCGCGCTACTAAAAAAATTTTGGTCGTTTTCTCTATTTTCCTATCTAAATTTCTGACACCCAATCTGGATTGACCTCCTCTGAATCCTTTAATGACTCTGTTCGGCAGCTCCTAACGCTATTTTTGCCATTACGTTATTAGACTTTTCCTTTAATCTTGTTGGTTAATTGCCCGATTTAACCAATGTAGGCGACTGGACTGTAGGACGCAATCTGAACACGCACTTAGCAATTAACTACTTTGATGTTTGTACTGTAATTGTATTCAGTTCTTCCTAACATATTGGTGCTTTATAAGCAGCTGAAAATTTATTTCGGATTTTTTGACGACTTTTGTTTAATTTGATTACTCATAAAGTTGTATAATTATCACAAAAACATGGTTTTCGCAAAATCGTAAAATTTATACAGCTAAATGATGTCAATAAATTGACCAATTTTGTTAATTCTGTAACACTCGCTGCTTTCGCAAGTTTGGCTAAACAAATTTTCGTTAAATAGGGTTGGCTAATTATTTCCAATCAACGTGTATTGCCTTGTTTTCTTAACACATCCGCCACAAGTCTGCTAAGTACTACCACAAAGTACAATTATCGTTATCTTACGCGTGGGGATAATTATGATAAACAGACAGCGCATGGTGTAATTAAACTAGCCTTTTGCTCGTTTATTAACTATTTAGATTTGAATCAGCTTCAGTTTTGCCAGCTTGGTTTTACTCTCATGCCGATTTGTACCCGAGGCTGCAGCTGCTCTGTGGCTGCTTTTTTGGCAAAACTGAAGCTACTGTCAAAGGGCGGTTTACTTGAGTTTAAAGAAGTGACATTCACCGATCTCTTGCTTGGCGCACCGCAATAAGGGTGATATCAAGAATGAAATATAAAACTGGCCCTGATTAATATAAACCTTGTCGCTGAAACCACGTTGCAGTTTAGAGCACCGAAAAAACGACGTGATATATTTCATTTCACAATACAATTAAATTTTCGGCAGCTGGGGTTTTCTCTTTCGCGGAAGTGAGCTTATTTTTATACAAATAGCATGTAAATCTAGCTGCAAATCAAAGTCAATGTGCGAGCGACTTTCGGTCACCCACCTATGGCTGTCCGCCTTGTTATGTCGGGGCTAGCAGTCTGCATTTTGTATTCATGACTGGTTCGAAATGGATTGTCGCTTTCCTCTAACAGTTTGGGGGTGTGAAGCTAGAAAACCGTTTCATGTCGTGCCTCCATATCAAGGAAGAAAAGGGGTCATGCAACTCTAAACATGTGCAGTGGTACGTTCCCTTGAAACCTGTTTCCGTGAGCACTTTGTCAAAATATGCGCTGGAGTGTTAAGGCTGGTTTCCATTAGGCATAGATTGCAGGCGTGGCGCGAAAAATTCTTTGTTTCTCTATTTAGTTTAGCGAGCGTGCTCCATGCATAAAACCAAATAGAGAAACAAAAAAATGGTTCACGCTACGCCTGCATTCTACGCCTAATGGAAACCAGCCTTTATTTGTTAATTTGTGAAAATTATTTTTACTCCAGCTCTCGCGCTTCTTGCCACATATTCTGACGCATGCTTGCAGAGCGTGCGCATGAAAGTCAGTCTTACGTCAATGGTTGCAAACGTGTGATGCCCGCAATCCTTGGAGGGGGAAAGCAAATAGCATTTCATGGTATACGGGTAGCCAGATTTTTCAGACAGCGCCTCTGATATCGCCCAGGCGTTGATATTTTATGTCGGTGTGCGATCTGCTGAAGGCTTTTTGGAACGCTCAAGCAAAATTTATTGACCCGGCTCGCACGCGGGTTCAGTTCACATTCCACTTGTCTATGGAGGAAAGTTATCATCAAAGCCTGAAACCCACTGAGCTTGAAGCGCACTTGTGAGCAGAATATTTAAAAATCAATATTAATCAAGCGCTCAATCAACTTACCCTTGAAACTTTACTTGAACATTTCTCAGACCAAAGTTCAACGGAATTAATATGAATGATAAGCGAATAAAAGCAAGAAAGCAAGAGATTAACACCACAGGAACAATAATGGTCTTGACAGGAAAAGTCTGTTGACTTATAGCTTTTAAATAGCCGAGCATGGGAAACCCAATAAAGTTGATAAGTAATCAAATTTCCTACTGTGTCGCTATTGTGTTAAATTTGTATTAGCAATGGAACATGCTTCAGTAATTCTAAATTTGTCCTCCCACAAGGCTGTAGACATTACGACATTTTTCACCCATTGCTAAAGTCATTACCGGACTAACTTTTTATTTAATTTTGTTTTTGAAGTAAAGCAAAGCTATAAAACAGTCTTAGAGAAATCAGGTGCAAACTATTTGTTTGATTTCCGTACAATCTTGAACGCCGAGATAGATCTGGTGTTTAAATCCATTTTACATTTCCTATAAGTCTGCCGTGACCATGCTGGCTGCTACAAATAAATTGGGACCTAGGGGTGAATATTTTGTTGGCTGGGGGAAAGAGTTCTTTTAAAATGCCTGCAGTGGTCGCTTGTGGAAAATGTTAAGGGCTTTTGCTGGTTACACCTCGTAACCACGCTTCAATTCCACAAAACTCATTACAAGGGGTATTGATCAAGGCCCAAAATCTGGGCTTTGAAATGCTTTTTGTAATCCATAAATTGGTAGTTTGAATCCAGTTTGCGCTCGCTACGCTGAGCGTACTTTCAACAAAATAAAACTAACAAAAATACTACAACGTGTGCTTGTATATCGTACAGATGGGGCTTTTAGTGAAAAAGTATTGCAACCAGGGGAGGAAAAGTGAGCTGAAGCCTCTTCCCTGGTCATGACCCTGCTTTGAAAAAGAATGAAGGATCTTTTTAAGAAACATCCAACTTCCTTGTCATAAAAACGACCAACACTGTTATTAGCTCTCCTCCTCTACAATAGCTACTATTTTAATAGCGTCCATTACTAAATTGTGTAAACAAAGCTTTTGAATTGAAAATGATTGATTCCAAGTTTATGTTCACTTTAGTTATTATAAAAGATCAAAGTCAATTCGTTTTCATAATTTTCTAATCTGTCTTCAAAACTCATTATTGTTTAGCTATTAGTATAGGTAAGCGTTGTTTAATCATTAAGCAACCTGAACCACGATTTGGTAACGGATATAAAATTAATCCAAAGTCAAATTTTATTTTGTCCTGGCTTTAAATGGTTGTACCTCACCAATCTTTTGGTATTGTGTATTTTTACATAGAAACTTTCATAAAAATAATTGGTATTATATAACGCGCTTTCTCCAATGAAGATGTGAAAATCGATTGAAACTATTCTGGCTTATTCGTTGCTTGAGCTTTCAATAAATTTGAGGAAACTCATTTACGAAAATTAACTGAAGATTTTTCATCCAAGTTTATTGAGGAGATTCTGTGGGCAACAGAACTGAAAATTGGGCGTCCATCAGTCCGTTTCAGTCCATCTCAGCGGCGTGTTGGTGGTCGTAGTGCTGTGGTGTAAGCATCGCGGTAGGCATGTTTGTGGTTCCATTCCAAGCCATGTCATACCATCGACTTGAAAAATTTTGCCCTTCCACCTTTCTTGCCTGGCAGATTGTATGCTGTTTGTCTGTTCGTCTCAACTTTTGCTGTGACTATTTTTAAAGTTTCAACATGTTTGCAAATGCCTGCGCCAGTAAATCTCAATTTTTTTGATGCGACGCAATTGAAAAAAACTTTCTAGCCTTGCGACGCACCAAACGGTATTCTGTGAGGTTTTAGTTCGTCGTTCCGCAAGATAAATGTAACCCAATATGTAAAAAACTGTCGTACTACTAACGTATTTTAAGTCTGTGATCTTCAATCGTAAAATCACGTACTTTTTTCTGAGGTTGTAGCTCATCTTTCCTGTTTTTGTCCATTTTGCAACAGACTGTCTCAGTCTTAATTTACTTTGCATCATGTTAAGTTAAAATTGTACAAATTGATTCTTAAGTAGCCAGTCAACAATAATTGCAACAGTGTATGAATAACGCTTTTGTAAAAATGTAATTGATTGTGCGTTTTAGAAGAAATAAAAGGGAATCTACGTTCAGAGATTTTTGACGGAATAAAAGCGAGATATCTTGGCGCAAAACTGAATTATCGTGTGACCCCTTTGCAAAATTAAAACGACGCACAGTTTGAGAACCACTGGCCTACGCAATGAGTAATGGCCCCAAGGTCTCACCGCTGGCTCGCAATATATGTATCGGCCAAGTCCTTCATGCGATAATGAAGTGTTGAGGCTTTAGAAACAAGCCTTTCAAGGCAATGTTTTCACCTTGAAGGCTAGTGATTAGTAAGTGATCTTATATTAAAATTTTATTCGAATTTTGTAAAGATGTAAATTGCGTAAAATGATGACATAATCATTTTTCTGCTCTATGGAACTTAGCAATAACCGAGTTCATTGGTGCTGTTTATGCTGCTCATGAGGCGGCGCCACGTGAGAAAAAATGTAAATCGCTTTAAATGTTCAACTTTTGAATTTATTTTCAAGTGCCAATGACAGTCATTGAAAGTGTCAAAAAGAAAACTGCGATTAGGCTCACTTGTGGCCTCTTAATGGCGCCAAGCTTGTTGCGATCTCAAGATACCGCCTCTTTATCGTAAAATTTTGCCCAATTCTCGCTTCTGGAAGCTCACGTCTCAGTCTAGCTGTTCACATAGCCGGATTCAATTCTAATGAAAACGCTTTTGCGGTTGCGAATTACTGAAGTCAAGTGTTTAGTTATGTTGCACCATTTTCGTTCTTTAATTTGATTACAAACAAAGCGCCTTGCATCGAAAACTGGCGTTTTTTTACATTTTCCACAGCTAAAAAAGTGCATTGCGACTTCGTCCCTTATGTAGCATTGACTACTGCAACCATTTGCTAAAACACATCCATGTCAAGATGTTGCACTAAAAAAGGAGACTTATAAGCTTTAGAGTGTAAAGCTTGCTTTCGCTGATATGCTGAATCTTGGAGTGCGTGAAAAATCCTTTGTGTAGCTGATAAACGCTTTCTTCCAGGTGTTTTGCGTTTGCACATCTTTTCAAGTGCTTCTATTTTTGATAACCAGTTAGACCAGCTGAGCTGAATAAACAAGGCTATGGGTCAACCGGTATTTTGCAATTAGGCCGGTTTGGTTTTATTTTACCGCTTTTTTGCGAGTTTTTGTTACGTCATGTTGGCTTCTCCTGTTTTGTTGACATCAAATGCCATTAAGGTACAGTGCTAACGTGTTTCAACTATGACGTAATAATTAGTTTATCCAGCCACAACGTTTGCTATAATTAAAGCTATTATTCTATAACAAATATTGAAATTAAGATGACGTAATGTAAATTGAAAAATTGCGCCAATGATATCAGTATCAAATATTTTTAAAAAGTGAGTTTTAAAACCATTTGAAGTTTTCTGGTCGTGTTTTGAAGCCTTGGCATGGCATAAGTTATCGCTAGTTTTGTCTGAAATAGTTGGACAGCTCAATAGATTAACCTAATACCAAAGTTAGTAAATAGTTGATACAGTAATTCGAAATCACTAATCCAATATTACTAAAGTCATGAATAATAAACAGCTTACTTAAGCATTTTTATTTTACGTAAACAAAATTGTCTTGACCACCTTGAGAAAGTGAATAAAACAGCATATTTTCAAACTAGAATCTTTTTTATAATGAGTTTAAGAACGTGCGTTTTCCCCCTCCGAAAAGATAATTTAGCAACATTAGCATTACAATTCAACCATTTCTGAATGTGTCTCGAAGCGTGCGAAAAAGTAAAGCTTGTTGCTTTTTGTTTTTCGCTTAAAACAAAGTTCAGATACGTTTTGGTTTCCCCACTTGTTCTTCCCACCAGTTATGTGTATTGGATAGAGTTAGGTGTGTTAATACCTAATATTTGTCGACTTTTCGCTGTTTACATAACACCAGTCTCTCTTGTAAGTGCCTGATGCTGACTGACGTTAGAGCACGCTTTTAAAAACGCATTTGTTTGACCTCAATGATTATTTCGATCCCATGTTACCGGTTTAGTGATTGGATCACCGGTAGGGTAGGGCTGCTAACCGATTAGCACATTTAAGATAGATTTCAATGCTGGTAGATTGGAGTTCGATCTAAAATAGGGTCAAAATGTCTTCGTTGAAATGCTCTTCTGTTATGTGTAACTGATAGAAATCACGAAAAGTTAGTATTGCAGTACTACAAGAAAGCTATTTTACACTCTGCCGACGGCAGTGAAATCAAAAAATACGAAGCTGTTTGTTGGCAATTTCAATTGCAATCACTTTATAGAGCCAGGTCATATTTAATTCACGACCTTGTAAGTTTTGCATTGTTTATATTTCACAACCCTGAAGGGGAATACCGAGCAGGGTACCTGTGTTTGTCTTTGATATGACCAGAAAAGGAAAATGAATCCCAGATCTGCCAACATCGATGCGAACGTTTTGACCGCTACAATACCGCGGGAACCTGGCGTGCTGCTGCAAAAAAATGAGTCGCATTATTTCGCAATTTTCAATTGCTTTTTGCGAATCAACTTATTTTACTGCTAGTGGATGCGTGTAAGATCCGAGTAACCAATTTTTTGCAAGTGGGTGCGTGTAAGAGCCAGCAACAAGGCATGCTGCTGCTGCTTGGATACATGATTCACGTATTTGGATTTCTTTTGTTTGTTTCACATTATTTTGCCAACACACGTTTGGTGACGTAAAAAGTGAGCAAAATAGTATAATAGAACTGGACACTTGCTGTAAAGTTCTTTGATATTGTGATAATATTGAATTGCGGTCATTATTTCGCCAGACTGCGAGACAATTGGCAATTGCTTTCCCATGAAAGTTCTTTAAGCCCTGACTCGTGTTCGAAATTGGCGTTCTCAAAAATTAGCCGAAAAAAGCCACTTCCTTAGTAACTCAAAACCTGTTTTTGAATTTAGATCGTAAACGTTCTAGCCTTATAGTGGCTGTCGAAATTCATTACGATTAACGATATTTCTAATTGGTGCCTGGCGACTTTCAATAGACACTTTTCACACCCGCTTCTCCACATGACAGCAAGTTAACTCAAGTATTAACTACTAGCAACCTTTGGGCTAAAAAGTTTGCTAAAAACTTTCCACATGGCTGGTTTAATTGTGATCAAAATTTGTCCACCGTTTAGTTAGTGCATAACGAGGGTGAAGTATTTGCTCTGAAAACCTTTTAGTTGGAATCTTAGTGTGAGCCAAATTCACGTCAGTTTATGGGGACGCAAGTTGCCCCCGCCTGGTTTAGATGGTGTGGAAAAATGAGGGTGAATCGATTTCTCTGTATTCGGCGCTAGGGTATGACAGCTACTTTTGGCCTGCAGTGTTGAACGTTAGTCTTATGCAGTATGCTTGCCGGTTGAAATTAATGCCTTAGATATATTTGGGTTACCAAAAGACGTTTTCCCACTTTCAAATCCGTTACCAACAAAAGTCGCTGACTATTGTAACTGGAAAGATTAGCGCCAGAGTTTTTTTTATCAGATGAATATTTTATATTTTCGGTATGACTCGACGAGAGAATTGAATCTACATTTATTGATTAAAAAGTGGACACTCTAACTACAACACCACGGTATCGTTGCATCACTTACAGTTTAGTCTGCATTCGAAGTCCTGGAATTTGTGTTATTTTGGGTAGTAATGACTATTTTGTGGTGTTGTGTTTCACTGCAAGTTTTGCTTGCTCCTTGAGATTTTAGTTCTAAAGCAAGAATTAAATCTCGCTCTTTGTTGAATTTCGATGCAATGTGATCTCGGTTTTGAGATGTTGGTGGGAGGTGTGTTTTACAGCAAAACAAGGTAGTTTGTAGTTTGTTTGACCCTGAAGTGTTTTGATTTAAAAGTAAGGGCGTCACTGCAGTTCGAAAGTAATCTAAAGGTCAGATTTAGTGATGGCTTGTGAAGCGAGCGTGAACATGTGAAAACCTGTTACTATTACGTTGCTCGTCCTGACAATCCAAGCAGTCGAAAAGTGCGAATGAAACTTTCTGACGTTTGGTTCTTGCGCAAATGGACAACTAAGCCGTGCTTATTTCACAAAATTTACAAGTTGTAGAATACCAAAAGCGCGTAAAAAAGTATTGTTTGGTAGATAAGGTGGGAGAGCGAAAAAGCCCGCTAATAATTCTGACAGATTTGCAAACCACTTAATGTTTGTTACTTTCACGACTGAAGTTCATGTTAGCCACTCCCGATCAAGGACATAAGTAAGAAGCGGGGGGGGGGGGGGGGCTGGAGGACAGTCCTCTTCGGAATTGTCAGGCATCAGTGTTCAATATAGCGATGGAAGACTTTTTGTAAGACATTGTGCATCCTTTTAGAATTTCGATACGACATTTCTCGTCCCAGTTCTGGGTGCCGCGAACCCGAGCGTTGGCGCTGCTCAAGGTTTATATTTCGTGTCAACAATTTTTCGTTTTCCCCCTGTACCAAAACCCAGGCAACGCTCGTAGTTCCTGCTTTAATTAGCCGCGATAAAAGCTCATCTCCGCTTGCTCACTCTATATTAGAGGGTTTTTAGCATTGTAACTGGGTGGGCAATTGCCCATCTAATGAACTTTTTTGCCCACCTAATGAAGTGTATTTTGGAGCATTTCGTGGGCAAAGTTCGTAGTTTGTTTGATAAATCGAAATAAACTTGCAACTTTTGAAGTGAATTTATGAAACAGAAAATAGATAATTAATAAACTTTCGAGCAACCTGGTACATCTGACCTCACCTCAGTGACCTAAAGTTTATATCTGCTGCAAGCCGCTCACGTCATAATCATCTATAGACGAGTATTGTGTCACCATGACTTAAATGACAATACAGATAAATTCATACAGATGGCGATTCATTCAACAGACTTAATGCAGGTTAAGAAGTCATATCACAAGTCGAAGAGCAGTGTTGCTAAAATTAGAAAAAGGGCAGTTTTCGAGTTAAATAAACCTAAAGTGTTGTTATAAGCAGGTTAGTGAATGTCATAGCCTATTAGGAAAAGTACTGCCATATTTCATTTAAGACAAGCTGTAAGTAATATTTAATTTTGGAAAAAAACGGAAAATATAAGGCTACTGGGCGCGCATTCTTAGTCTTAAGTCCAGTGCACTACTGGGTGTACATTAAGCGACTAAAAACGCCTGCACTGCAAGATGGCCTGCAGTAGTTCAAAAAATAAGAAAGGCCAAAGTTCTAAATGCGTCAGGGGCCAAAGTCATCTAGACCAGGGGTCGGCAACCTTTTACGGCCGAAGAGCCATTTCAGCCCGAATCCGACAATTAAGAGAGCAACGAGAGCCATATAGTCTATTAGGATATGTGTATTCAAAAAATAAAAAGGTCTTGCAAAACGTCGCCCTTAAGGTGGTGACCCCTTTTTTTTTTATTTTGGAGGACCCCCCCCGATTTGCAAGCCGTTGATCTAAGTGCGGCTGAGCCGAAGTAATGCCAAGGTGTGCTCCATAGGCAGGCTTGCTGGCCTGACGCGTCCAGTATTTTAATCAAGGAAATATGGTAAGCCTAGCAAAAGAGCCGCAGGTTGCCGACCCCTGATCTAGACAAATTACAAACTGGTCTGATGTGGGGCTTGAATACCATGATGCTTTGGGCGAAAGTTTGATCTATTACATTTTATCATGACTCAAATTCTTGTGGATTTATAACTCTAAAGAAAAACAACTACAATTGGCATGTGCATTGCTTTCTATCGATTTCTTAAACAGTCGCGCGGTTGCGCTTTAAGACCGACCACAATTTATTGGAAACCAAAATTTATAAAATCGGAACGTTTTTTATTCGTTTTTTTCATCTCATTATAAAATTGCCCAACCAGTGAAATTTCGATAAAAATGCTCTGCTCTATATGTGTACGTTGTAGTACTCTGTGTACTCTACTGGCGTACGCTGCAGTATTTTGCTTCGACCAAAACCTTGTTCGGCTTTAGCGATCGTACTGTTATCCATACAACATGCATCAGCAAATTGACGTGATTACGGTTCGTGATCCTCTCCCACCGGCTGGTCTCAAAAAGCCTCCCCAAATTCCCCAATTTAGAAAAGTTTCAAATCGCTTTTTAAAGGAAAATTGCTAGAGTGACTCCCCTGAAATAGTTTTGAGCGAATCCCCGAGGTGACCCTCTACTTTCCAGCATACTCCTACAGAGTCTGCGACTGAAAACTGGCCTTTAACCTCAGCAGTGATCTTGTAATTTATAAAAGCATTTAACTGGAAACGGTTTAGTCATTTGATAATGAAAATACTGATAGATGTCTTTCTTTGATTCTATTAATCAAGGCGATTTGTCATGTTGAAGTTTTATTTGCACTAAGAACAATATTTTGTTACTGACGCCTTTTCTCCTTTATTTTATTTAGCAACAAACTACAAAACAAGTAGAGTGCATTTAAGTCGATACCAACCATGGAGTAGTACTGCAGGGTGAAACAAACCAAGTTCGAATTGCATCCCAATGGCTTCAGCTTTTCGTGCTCTTGCTACAGTGACCGCTTGTGAAGAGGGCATTTTAGGATATTTTTAAAGGGGGGAGGGTCGCTCATCAAAAATACGTTTTTTGGACCTAAGTTGTTGGAAGTCTCTAGAAAAGTCTTCACTCTTTTGAAGCAAAGCGACGTCCTTGGGGTCTCCAGCCTTTAATCCTGTGGTTGTTTCCCTGTCTTTTTACGAAGGAAAGTATATCATGAACTCATGTGTAAAATTTATTTCTTTGTGAGCATTCTAAACATTCAAGTAAGAAACAAAAAGCCTAAATTCGATTCCTAGTTTGGCTTTAAAATCAGTTTTCACAATTCTTGCGACCACGCCATGGTTACCTAATGCAATTGTTGCTGTGCCCACAATGTTAAGTCTGTGCGGCCAATGGCATAGTCTAGGGTTGGTGGGGGGCAAGAGCTTTGCCCCAGTTCCAAATTTTGGACTTACAACAGTTCAAAGACACGATGACGTCATTGTGGCCAAAAATCGCATCTTGTCAGTGGGATTATCAGATGGGCGAGATAAAGGGCGATGCTACCCCAAGCAATATGACAGAAGCAAAGATGTACAAAAACGAAATTCGCGAAGTCGTAGTCAATCTGAAAAAAGAGTTTTCATGTTGTTTTGAAGTAAAAATCTCGCCTTCAAAAAGTTGATATCCAATAAAAAGAAAAAAAGTGATTCTGATTTGGACACCAAAATAGGCAAAATTCTCACTTTCGAAGGGTTGCGCTGCTGCCAAAGAAAATTGAGCTCTCTTGTTTCATAACATCGTTTGATATAATTGAGCTTACTTGATGCTCAGCCCTCCTAAAAAACAAATTGTGACTAAATGCGCCGCTGTATCTCCCCCCCCCCCTTTTCCAAATGTTTGCGGTTGCGCAACTGTATGCAGCGGATATAAAAAAAAGCAATCGGTCTTCAACGCTTTAATTGAGTTATTAAAGCGAAAAAAATTTAGCCGTTTTGACAGTATTTTTCTACGGTTTCAAAAAACTTTTTTTTCAGTAGAATTTCACTGAGTCTGCTTGTCTGTTTCAACAGTGTCTTTTCTTTTGACGCATCATTTAGTTTTGCAACATTGCTTTTTATTTGCTTTGATCAAGGTATCATTTTCCGTTGACCGACCTTGTTTTGCTTCTCTTTAAGTTGTACAATCAAAAGAGTTACGACTTTCTGTAACGGTATCGTGCTCAATTGTGAAGTAAATGCACCACAAACAAGAGAATGGTCTTCCCAGGCTCATTTGCAACCGAAAATCTCTAGCTATTTTGTGACACATAGCCTTTTGGGCGAACGTTCGACTGCTTTTTGACGAAATTGGTGTCGACAAACCTGTTTACTTGCGATATAGCAATATGTTTTTCGCCATAGGCGCTAAAATCAGATAGATGGTGTCTATTGGAGTGGCTTTTGACCTTCGCCAACACGTCGATCTCCTGTTGTAATCTCCAATCTAACTTTCATCCGACCAAAGGATGCTGTAACAGGTGTTGAAAGCCTGACCTAGACTCGGTACCAAAGTTAGGAGGGCTGTTGTACACTTTTTATGCCTTATTTTGATTTGGAAATAACCTTCAAAAATTGATCTTTTCCTTCTTTGTTAACTCAGGTTAAGAACCACTGGTCTGTTCTACAGTTTTTTGAAAAAAAGTCAGGTCTTTTGTAGAAGTGATTAATCAAAAATACTAGTTTAAGGAACGTATCTCAGCTTCCTCAAAAATAGGTTGTATGTCCATTTGTAGATTGTGGCTGCAGTAATTTTTTCGAGCCAGTAAAGCCCCATGAATAAGCAAAATAAAGCTGTCATTGTCCATGTCCGATCAAACTGGATTTAGTCATTTTTATTTAGTTCGATCTTTGCCCTTAATCTAAATTCTTGTAATTCAATGACTTGAGGAGAAATTTGAAAGTAATAATAAATGGTTATAGATCGATGTTGTTTTACACACAGTTATAGACAAACTTGTTGTCCTTATCAATGGCTGTTGCTACTCTCCTGTTGATTTGGTAACAGCTTTCAGACATTTTCCATGTTTTCAGCTCTGTTTTCGCCACCGAGAGGGATTAGTATCTTTGCATTTTTAGGAAATCATCTTTTTACTTTACATGGCGTGAATTTTATGTTGTTTTAACTTCAATTAAGAAGAGAAAAGAAATGCGTCGTTTATTCTAATCATGCCATAAAGAGAGCAGCAAAGTCATAAAAGTTTCGCTCTTTCAAGTTTGTTTTTGCAATTTTTAAGAGCTGGGGTAAACGGCAGAATGATTAACCAAAATTGAGTCATCTTTTGAGGAAGGAGTACTGTATTAAAAACCTTCCGCTAGTGAAGCCAATAGATATGTAAAAAAAACTAACATCTTTTCCACATACGTTTACTGTGGCGTGTTAATTTTGCAGTTTTGTGTTCACTGAATTTAACATCAGTGCAGTTATAACAGTGTAGAAAATATTGGCCTACCATCATTATTCGTATGCGAATTGTGTGTGAATATGCACCGTGGAGGGTTGAACAAAAAAGAAGGCAATCTAAAAGCATCTCGGTGTGTCTGTGCGGTTTTTATTTATTTCATCGGATAAGCTCTTATTTCATTTTTTAATCAGCAGCAAGTTATCGATACTCTGTGATTTTTTTTCTTTTTTAGATTCGAATTCTCTCGATCTTTTGGCCCTGTCGCTTTCTGAATCCGTTCAATTCCCAGATAGTGTTGAACTGATAAAAGAAGAAGGCATTTACGGATACAGGTGATAAGTCACCTCATTAATCACGCGTGAAAAACCGGTAGATTAAATTAGATCACTAAAAAGCAATCAAAGTTGGCTCTTTAACCACAAACGTTCCATTTATGATGTTTATAGAACAAAATAACAAGTTGTCAGATTAAAATTATTGATTTATTCCGCTTGTAATCGCAAAAGCCCAATCTGAATTTAGATTTCACTACACTGGCCAGCAATGTCTGTAGTTGACGGATGGATAAGGCTTTGCTAGCTAGTGAGACATGCGGCATAACAACCTTTACCTTCCAAAAAGGGTTAATTTTGAATTCTTCTTTTCAGTGAGGAGAAGGTGCGTCCCTGATCTTCTGCCTGTGTTAATTTGGGATTTTTCACGTTTACGCTTAAAGTTATGACCGTCGTCGGGGCCTTTTGGACGCTACGGAACCCTATCAACAAAAATAGATCATAATCTTTTTGTGAAATTGATTTTTTGTTAATTCAAATGTTCTAGGTTTTTTCCTGAAGCCAAAATTCTCGGTGTACCGGCTTCTCAAATCATGGTCAAATGCGATCACTTTCCGCAAGAGTTTTCTGTGGTCATAACATTTAAAAGGGAAATTCCCAGAAATGAGAACGAATTTGTTTTGACGTTGATAGGACCGGTAAGTGTAAATTGATTTTTCAACTTCAGTAGCCGGCTGAAGACAACCCATTTGTGGTTAAACGTAAAGCAACTTGTGTTCAGACTCGTTTTTGGAGTTGTCATTTGGGGCTTTTTGCCAGCACGCTGCTTTCTGTCATACGTCTGAAACTTGTTTTTTCATTCGGTGAGTATGAATGTGGGATCAAATCCTGCTGCCAGCCTTGTTTTTGACTTACTAAGATCTCTATCATCTAGAGCAGGGGTGGGCAAACTGCGGCCCGCGAAAGCCTCAAGCAAATAATTAAAAAAAGTTAATTGATTTAGATTTTAGAAGAACGTGAGTGGGTGCATTTTTCTCATTAATAGACTTTGAAAATTAAATGTGCTTGCATTTGCAATTGAATAAAACTACTTTGATTCATTTGTCTAATAATTGCTGGTTTTTAATGGTATACCAAATTTAAAATGCAGATCATTTAGAATAATATACCAATGCGTTCGTTAAAAAGTGCGGCCCTCAGCTAGCTTCCGTGACCGCGATGCGGCCCGCAGGCCAAAACAATTGCCCACCTCTGATCTGGAGGTAGATCCCAACTTTGTGAGATAGATAAATTGTGATCACTTCGATTAAGCATCGCATGTTGATCTGCCAGTATAACGACATGGCGACATTAGCACACTTCACAGAAGTAGTGACAATTGATCTATAGTACAGGCGATCGATTCAGTAACCGCAGCAAAGTTAGCATTATTGTAACGTATTTGCATGTTAAGGACAGACATACAGTGCATTTTGGTATCAGTTTGCAAAGAAGTAAAATCCATGTCGATTTTGTGCGGAAAAATTCGGAGAAGAGGCACGCAGTCAATTTTGAAGATCAGCGATTGATCGACGGAGAATGGCATACCGTTACAATAGCTATTGCACGAAACAACGTCAAAATGAATCTAGATTGTCTTCACACTTACGAGAAGTACGTAAAATTTCAATTTAATTTGTTTAATCTTAAAGCGAAAAAATCAATTAAAGTAATCATTTTCAAAAAAGGGTCACTTTTCCTCTTCAGAATGAATCAGCAAAATCTTTACGAATAAAAGTTTTTGTTAGATATTTGCAAAAAAAGACAAATACAAAACGTCAGAGCTGTTTGTCCCTTGTTTTTCCCCTCATTTTTTAAAAGTTTTCAAGATCAAACCCCCCCCACTGGAACTTGGTCCCAACAATTTTATGAAAATTTACACAATTACGAAGCGTCTAAAATGACTATAAACTGATAAAAATCAATTGTAACTTGATCGCCTGAATAAATTCCATTTTGTGCAACGGTTCAACAAAAATTTGTTCAGAATCAAACAGCAAACTTTCGCTATAACTTCAAGTAGATACTGATGCAAACAAATTTTTTTCTTTCTTCAACGGAAGTTCTTAAAAAGTTTTAGATGCTAAGTGTTCTACAGAAGTGGAGGTAGTGCTTGACGAAATCTTTGGGAAGACTGCTTTAATACTGCATGGGTTTTTTCCTCTTTTTTTCTTTTAAATGAAGGAACTGCATGAACGGCAGGTTAGGTTCACGTCATGAACTAATCAAAATCAGGCCAAGAGAAAGTGTCAGTCTATTTCGAACTAGCCATAAATACAGACTGATAACCCCATTACTGAGGCGGTCTGCCATTGGGGTTCGAGTGACCAAGAATCGCCTGTTACGACATACTAGGTGGTAGCTTCACTTTTCTAATCCTGTGAAGCCCGGGAATAAAAAAAATCGTATCACAAAAAGAGGAGCAAAAAAATGCCATCACAAATTGCACTCCAAAAAAAGATCATCATCGTCAAACGAGGGACAAACTAATGGGTTCCTCCATTATTTTAGTTAGGCAAAAAGGGTCTACCAGTTAAAAAAGTTTTTGAGAAGCACTATTCTACTACAAACGCCAAAAGGATTCTCAATGACTGGAGGAAAAACACTGAAATTGTAACTCGTGAGGGGTATTTTTTCCTGGTCTCTGCTAGGCTCCATCCCGAGGAGGGAGTAGAACATAAACAACAGCGTGACCTGAAACGGCGTTTATACAGCAAACGTGAAGTGGCAGCAGCAGTATTTACTTTGAAACGGGGGCTAAGCACAAGATGTTCTATGCATTATCGACAAAAAACTTTCCGGTGAATGGACTCAAAATTTTGTAAATATTTTCAAAGACAAATTGGGCTTAAAATCTGTCATTAGTTGTTGCCAACTCAACTGAAATGCTAACATCCGTTGTATGTGGCTTCGCTTTATTCTTGATCCCAGTTAATGCGCTAAGACGTCTTAAGATCTTTATCCTGCATAGCTTAAACGTGTTTGAAGTTCTAATTACATATAGAAGCGGAAATGTCTATAGCGATCTTAGCCGAAACTCGATAGCATCTTTGGAAATCTGAGGCAAAAGGCCGGGTTTTTTTTCCGATGCCGCATTTTTTCGACGTTAAAAATCATTATCGATTCGCTTTCACGAATCGACCCAGAAATTTGAGATTTTTGTTTGGTTTGTGGAAACGAAAACCAGCAGACGAAAAGGCGCATCTTTTGGTTTGCGTCGCAGACCACTACACAGCAAAATCGCTGCTGGTTAAAAAAACGCACTACTGTAGCGCAGGCCATCTCAAACTGTTTCGTTTTGCAGCCCTTTCAAAAAAGGAATTTTCAACCCTTTCGTTGACAAAGCAGAGTCAACGCCAAAAAAGTTGAAATGTTTCCATTTTCTCGTAAAATTCGCTCTATGTGTTAATTCCTGGTACTTGTGTAAGCTTTAAAACTTAAGTTTTTGCGATCCCAAATGCGGTGGCCACCTTTAGTTTGAGAAGCGCTGCGTAACGCATTAGCATTTTTGTGTAGAAAGTAGAAGTAGGGCAGAGCAATGCTTCAACCATACTTTGCGCACTTGGGCGTAGACCCCTGTAGACACTCGCAACGCAAGGAAGAGCCTAGAATTTCAGAAGTCTTGCATTTAGAAAGGCAATTGCCATTCCGTGTTCTCGAAACCTTATGAAAGTGTGCTTTAACAGAACAGATTTACAGCCTAGGCGTAACAGTTTGTTTTGTGGGATTGGTGGGGGACTGACGACATAATTGTCTCGAGATAAAGGTGAAGATCTGGTTTTGGTGTTCAACTTTTTGAAAATGAACACTATGACTAGTTTCTGAAATTTATGGGATGAATTGGGGGCTGAAAACGGTCAGGTGGTTGCAAACCTCAAGTCTGACGTAGTTTATGTCTATGGTCCACATTTATCTTTGAAATCATCTTTTTCATTTCTTCGAAGTTTCAAAGGTTTATGTTTTGTATTTTTTGTAAGGTTTTAAAATTGCTTTTCGACTACAACAGCGGTACAACGAAGGAATTTTAGGATTTACCGATTTCTTTACTATCTTTGTTGAGATCTGGCTTTTTGTGACATAAGTGATCTATTGGCTTACAGCATCTGTTTTGTTATGAGTCGCCAGCATCAAAAGGTTTTTTCAATTACTACTACTAAATTTGTCCACATGTGGTAATGACGTTTTATCAGCGAAAGAACCTTTTTAATTCCGAAAGTATAATGGTTCTTTATCGTATATGTCGTTACAGGGACAGTTGCCAGAAATTGAGGGAGAAAACTAGTGTTGATTTGATGATGTCTTTACCTTTATTTAGCGTCGTTTGTAATGAGACGGTTCACGTCTAAGTTCCGCACTCCAAAATTCAAAAACCAACTGGAGGCTGCTTTACGCTTGCTCTTTCAAAAAATCATCGCGTGGAAGCATTATTTGAAAAAAATTTTCTGCCGCTGTTGACAGTAGTAAACGTATTTTTCACAAGAGAAACAAAATAATTCGGGTTCCGTTTATGGAAACCGGACTTACCGGCAAGACCTGCTTTAAATCTTTCTAACATGATTGTTTAAAAGTACTCATCGGGAGATGGGGAGAGGATCAACGAAAAGGGAGTTTTGTTTAGAGCTTCATGTATACGGTGGAGAACGAGAGGGGTGGAAGACTCATTTGCTGTATAATTTTGGCAATGATCATTCAACTTGTTCTATATGAATGAAAACAATATAAGAATTCGATCATATGAGGATTCGGGAGAAAAATGTTCTCATTTTAGATAAAAAGTTTCGAAAACTCTTCAATTTTTTCAGTGACACTGTGAAAACGAGTTGAAAAGCTGCGCTTTCAAATCGCTCAAAAACCGATCCCACCGGCGATAATATGAATCCCAATAAAGCTGGCTATGATGTGATTAAGGCTAAAGGGTATGATTTCTTCAAACTTTCAACCAGCTATTAGCAGTTGTAAATAACACCAGCAGTTGTAGCATCTGAACCTATCAACGTCTTTCGTCAGTTCTTTTGTAAATCGTTGGGATGATAAAAACCAACATTAAGTACATATCAAAAGCAGATAAGAATTGGTTACAAAGTCGATGCGGTTTCCCACGTAATGTACAGGCAAATAAACTGATGGCATTCAATTAACAGTTGCCAAATACACTGCAGTTCTATTGACTAATGAAGCTTCAGCCTGGAGTTAAACATAAAAAGTTTTGTTTTCTAGCGACGTTACAATTGCTTATGTTTTGATGGGCAAAGCAAATGATGTCGATTTGATTTACATGGCTTTTTTGATTCTATGCTTTGTATTGTGTAGCCATTTATCAAGCTGAAGCACCATGAGGCCATTTGTGTATTTGTCAAGCACATTGGCACTTGGCAGTAAAGTGCGTTTCATGTTATGTAGGTTTGCGCAAACATGTAATTTTCTTTGATCAACTTGAGTTTGAAAGATGATAAATTGAGTTTTTGAAAAAGTGACGACGCGGTCCTTAATCGACGTTCATAGGTCACTGATAAGGGTTACGGATTGACGGCTGTGGGTGTGGACCCAGTGGGACACCTCGCCCTTGAACTGACAGCATTTGATGAGAGGGTATCGATCAATGTTCCTCGTAAAGGCTTGGCTTCTTGGATATGTCTCTACGTAGACTCCTACATTTATTACCGTTTACTTAAATTACTTTCTTGAATCAAGACGTCATTTTTAAAGGATGCGTAATCTTTATTTTTGTTTTTTTCGCAAATATATCGCGTTGTCGCGAAAACAACACGCCCTTGTGTCAATTGGCTCGTGGGACGTGCTTTTTGCTTCTCCAAATGACTGTATACACTTTAACTATTTGCTGTAAACTTCGAAATAGTTTTAAATTCTCAATTTCAAATTGCCGCGTTTTCGAGCAAAGCAATCACGCTGTTATCATTCGAGTTCAGAACACATCAATCTCTCTGCAAACAAGATGTCGACATTAATAAAGTTTTAATGTGACAGCATTTTCCGACTTCAATTACGCCAGTATAACGGACACTAAACAGCTCTGAAAGCTGAGATAGGATCTCCTTTCATTTTGATTTGATGCTGCCATACAGTAGTAAACTACGCTGTCAATGCTGTAGTTTTTTCGATTTTGATAAAGGTTGTACTGGAGCAGTATAAACGCGCATAAAAACTGTAGCTTATTTTTTGATTTATTTCTATTGATCCCGAGCAACCATCGAATTCGCACTTTTAGACACTCGCCGATTGAACGTATACAAGTTTGTGTTACACAATAAACCTACGCTTTGTTTTCTAAGAGGTGTAAATGCTTAATGTCAGTAAAATATTTCCATATTCGATGAGCTCTGGCTGCCAAGTTGGGAACACCATGGTTTCACAGAGTTGCAAACGTTTGGTTTATGCGAGTCAGCAAACAAGAGGGTTGACTGCATTTCTATAACTTGAATTTTACAAAAGATCGGCTAGAAAATTACAGTAGATGGTTTGTTTTTCCCATTATATTGTTAGCGCGACGCAAAAATCACACCCAATGCACGTAAAAAAGTGCGAAAGATCCGAATCATCGAAAAAATGGCTGTGATAAGTTTGGTCTAGATGAGATTGATTTATATATTTCTAACACAAAATTTATCCACTCCTAATCTTGCGACGAAAATTGGATAAAGTGCAATTCATATACTATATGCTAGACTACATATATACCTTCGATATTCGTTTGCTCCACGCTGTGAGGGAGGAGCTGCCTTTGCAGCAATTGCTACACCAGCCATGTAGACCAAACGTAAAGCGTGCTGCTGCGAAAAAAACGCCGTTGAAAACCAATTTATTGAAAAAAAAACTTTGAATTCGCATTTGAAAAATTTACGAGTATCAAACCAATGTTTTCTCTCATTTTTCAGCCACAAACTGTGCTGTGCGCAAGAATTGATCTCCACGGACTCCAGGCACGAAAATAACACAAACGCTGATTATACATGTATTTTTTAAACTTCAATTTCGTAAATTTGTACATGAAATTTGTTGAAAAATTTTTTTTTCGGAGATCGGCATATTGTAGTTGTTATATCTGAAAAATCCTTCATTACTTGATGGGATTTAATCACTTTGAGGGCCATGAACTGTGGCTAAGCTTGCGGGCTCATTCGTGTCTGCCGATTGAATTAGTAAACACTTTTCGTCTTACGATCTCAAATAGCAATCAGCGTAATTGAGGTCTCGGCATGTACTGAACTTACATCGACATTTTTAAAAGCTCTCTTCACTTACAATAGAATTAAGTGTAAGTCCTATCTTTACAGAACCGCTTTGTTTAACGCGTTTGTCTAAACAATCAACTTGAACTATGGAAATCTTACACCGAAGCAGTCTTCTATTAACGTGAGATTGCAAAAGAACGAAAGATTATTTAAGATAAAGGAATTTGCGTTCCATCGTTAGCAGTTTTTAATGGCATGGCCATTTCGGTAAAAGAATATGTGTGTTGTGGTAGAAATACAGATTAAGTGTTACTTTGTGTGTGTGTGCATGAAGTGTAAGGGGGGCTTTTGAAAGTTTAACTGCATGTATATTTTAATAATAAATTTTTATTCCTTTTTGTGCGGGGGCTGGGAAAGCGAAAGCTTTTTTTTTGTTGTTCCAAGTTTCCAGCCTTTTACGCTGGGTTGACAGGTTTGTTTTGTTTCTGTGATGGTCACTGTTTCCAAGATGGCGACATCAGTCAAGAATTTCGCCAGCTAGCATAGTGACCAGGAATGTCGTGATGCCGCCGAGGTTTAAATTCCACATCGGAAACAGCAATTGACGTCATAAAACTAACTCATTTTGCTGATTAATTTTCAAATGAAAATGACGTCATGCAGGTAATTTTTAGTCCAGAAATCGAAAGAATTTTTTTTGCACCAGTGACACATGACACCTTAGTCGCAAACTTGCCAATTTATTTTGAGTCAGGGTGTAGTGGTGTATTCTCCTAATTCTTAATCAGAATTGCAGTATTAAAACAAGTTATTCAAAAATATTTTGGTAACGCTATTTAGAGCGCAACGTTTCCTGCATTGCGTTTCACCCAAAGTTAAGATTTGAATTGCATTTTTGTTATCCTCTATGCTTGGGTAACTTTGTTGGTTATGCTGAAGTAGCTCGCGTTCAGATCTGCGTCGGAATTACCAACACCGAACGACACGGAGCATTTCTCCCGCGATTGCCTCTCGCAGGTACACAGCAGCGTAGCGCTCGTGGGGTTTGAGCGTCGCTGGCGTGAGACGCCGCTTCAACTCGCTCGATCACGTTGCCGATTTGACTAAGGCCTCGCGCAGCGGCGCGACTTTTTCGCGTTTCTGGCTGATACAGTGAATCATATACAGACAGGCTGGTTTGTAATGGATTTGTGTGCGTTAAGTCTGGCCTGCTTTCAACCACCTACAACAATTGTTATTTGATTACCGAAAGCAGATTGCTTTATTGCTCTTACACCAAAGCTATATAACGCGTATAAGAAAATTTGATCCCCAAAATGACTGGCTTAGTCAGAAATTGTTAATCCCTTCAAATAGCCTTTGATTTATAGTCTGGATGAGCCGTAAGCTGCGATGCCGAAAATGCGGGTCATGCGGAAAACGTTGGTAATGAGAAATGTCTCTTGTCAAGCCCGCACAACCAAATTTGAGTTTTTTTCAGTTTACTTGTGGCTTTTAATAACTCTTTTGCGACATCAGGCGATCCCATAATGCTGTGAAATTCAATAGAGTTTTACTTTTGCTTTGTAGCTTAACAAAAAACTGTTTTTGCGTGGCATCAAATATTTTAGGTTGTGCTGTCTAAAGAACTTACACACGGTGCATGTGCGAATTTAAATTGTGGTTTAACCTATTGGTAAGAAGTTTTGGTGGCAAGATAGATTAAAACAACATTTCGCCCGAAATATTTATCCTTAAATTTTAGGCGAGTTTAATTGCAGAAAGCCATTAATTAACTCAAGGTGTGCTAAGTTTAAGATGTACAATTAATGAGGTTTTTAAAGCTGTTTTATTTTCTGATTGATCACTTTTATTTAGCAGGTGGTTTTCATTTTGAAATATCCGTTATTAATCTCCCACGACACATCTGATAAACAAAGCTAACGCCTACTTGTCTTGTGGCTTTAGGACAAATATTTTGCTCTAGCTTGTGTTTGAAAACTGTGCAATTATCATCAAAGTGAGAAATGTCTGTGCTCATGGGTGGCACGCAGAAAATTGACTTAAAAAGCTCAAGTTTTACGCACTTTTACACTTTACGTTTTGCTATTCTGACTTGGGATGCCGACAGGCCTGTTTTGATCTACAAGATATCTTGTAGAAACAACTGTCTTCTACCTCTAGCCGACTAAAAAGGCCATATTAGATTTGCTGCTCCCAACTTGGGCCTGGAAAGCCCAGGCTTAACGGCGTTGTTAAGTCGCTGTATCGCCTGTTGTAGTAAAACAAAATGATATTCGAATTGCGTATTGCTACAACCATAGGCGCCGAGTTTGTGATTTTACCGGGCATGCGCAAACTTTATGACGTCAAAATTAAAACATTACCGTTTGATTGTCTATGACAGGGGGTGTCAAACATACGGCCCGTGTAAGGATTTCGTGCCACAGTGCGAGCGCCTGGTCTCCGAAGTTGGTCTGCGAAATTTACGTGAAAATGTTTGTAAAGTAATGGCCGACAATCTCCAGAAGTTGCGGCAGGCATGACGGGTTGCGGTGAGAGAGGCGATGACCTTTTTTTTTGGAGATCAGCATTTCGGGCTACATCCCATAACTTCCGGAGATCGTTTGATCAAAGTTTGGGGACCATTGATATACACTCTTGCCTGCTTATGTTGTTTTTCAACTGACTCTAGCTTGTATCTGACCTCCATGTGTTGAGTGTAGTCAAATGTGCGGGCATGCGTGGCATGCCCGCATGCCCGTAGTCGGCGCCCCTGGCTACAACATTACCCAACTTTGTAACAGTTCCAAAACGCTGTGTCGACACTCGCTGATAGGATGGACGGTATGGCGTCAAATGGAAAAATCTGGAACAAATTTCAAGGTTAACTTATGCCTTTTTATCTTCAACGCGATCTCTCAATACCAGTTTCGGGCAGAAAAGTGTTTTCAATTTCCACTAAGCCTTAATTTTATGTTTGCTCTGATTTACAGAAAATTATCGGAGCCCTTTCCGCGTAAATTAAACACAAGAGGGAGCAGATTTCACATAGCAAGTCGACGGCGTATCAGAAACAGATTTACAGTACGTATTGAGCAACGTTTAGACTTGTGAAAGAGATAAATATTTTTTGAGTTATCAGTTACAAACGTGCTCTATCGCAGCTGTTTAACTTCTACAGAACAACTTTTGCCCAAACCGGCTTCGCAGTTTACCGGTGCTGTTGGCACAGTGCGTTTCTGCCACGAGGAGGGGTGAATTTCGTGTTGAGCCTTTCAAAACTTGCGTTCTTGATCTCCACTTTTGCACGCTCGGTCGTGAGTCTTCGTTGTGTGTCTGTCACTACCCACTCGCTTTCGTGCCGCTATTGGAGCAATGCATCTCTATTCAATAGCGGATGCTCTCCTTGAGAAGCACCAATGTTGTTATGACGAGTGAACCCGTGGAGGAACTGAACTAACTACTCTACAGTCATGAACCGGTGCCTTATAGCACTGACCCATGTCGCCGGCAAAAAGTAGCTCGCCGCAGTCGAGATCGGATCAATTTGTTTCTTTTGTCATAACACTACGGTGACGTACTAATCTACGTCATGTATAAAAACAAGTAAAGCGATCCAATTTCAACTGCGTCAAACTAGCACTGTCCAACTCACTGCCACTGAAACAGTTGTTCTTTGACACTATTCTAAGTAATTGACTACTCTCTGTTTTTGTGTTAAAATTGGTGCGAATTTCATACAAAGTAAAAAAGAAGTACCAAATCGTTTCACGATACTCAACCCTCAGTCCTGCGGCAAGCACAGTCTGCCTCTTTTTTTGAATTCTTTTGCAAATTCTGACCCAACAGCTGAACTAGAGCTCCAGTATAGCACCAAAAATTCAAAGCTCTCTTGCACCGCTTAAAGTGCAATACATACATGGGTTAATCGATGAGCAAGTGCTGAGCTGGCTTTCAGGCTTAACTGTTTTCCTGGCGATTACTGGCTCAGTGTTTCGTAAACATGACGATGGTTCGTTATTGAAAGTTTTCTTTTTGTTGGCAGGGAATGCTTCGGCAGGTAAAGCTTTTTCCAGGCACGGACGCATCTGTAGATTTATGTTCTGCAAATCCGAATATCGACAATGGAATATTTAAACCTGCAAGTAAGCTGGTAGTGAAACATCTCTTTTTCTATCTGCGTGAGGTTGTTGCATATGCGGTTAGATATCAGGACACGCTTCGAGCAGCCTCAGCAATGGTTTTCCGTTTAGAATAGAGATTTCTCAAGACAAAAAGTAGTCAACTCACGAGTAGCGAGTGTCCGACACCTTTTTTCGGCGAATCCGTGTGCTATAACCTATAACCGTAACGTCTAAGCGAATCCTTTAACGTCTATTTAGTTTGCCACAACCGATTATTAGAAATTCTTCTGAGCTCGCAGGCCAGCCATGACTTGGGAAACGATTGCCGGCAATCGGTACAACATTGTGACGGGCAGACTGCAGCTTTATAGCAACAGCCAACAGTAGAAGTAAATAATGCAATGGTAGATTTACATATGCATTAATACTCGTTGAGCATTATACCAAGTCGTAGTTGTGAAAAAGAAACCGTAATGTTCGGCCGCGTATTCGAACTCTGCACATGCCATGTTCAGAACCGAAGACCTGTCATATAGGGCAGGGATATATGCCAGGGTGATGAAACGATAGTACTGAAGTGCAACTTGTGAAGTGCGGTTTATTCCCATGCTCTACTCTTGCACTTCGCCGATGCTGACAAGTCTTACGCAGACATAATGGTTTCAAATCCGCGATTCAAAAATTTTTTCTGTTTGTTTTTTTTAGAAAGCTCACCTGGCAACGCCGTACTTATTGATGACGCCAGCGACGACGCGTCAATGACGTGCGATTCGGACAAAAAAGGAATGTTGATGTACAGGAAAGAGAGCGGAAACTTGGAAATGTGCGAAGGACTGAAATGGATGAGGCTGGCCACTTGTGAGTGTGTGAAGTTGAACCATATTCTACTTGGATTTGGTTAATAGAAGAGATCGTTGAATATAAGCTATAGGTATAGAATATCGTAACTTCTTGAAAATGGCATTCATTGGTTCTCCGATTGGCGCTCAGCATAAAAGTTATCGAAGAAGAGCGCTCAACGGAATACCTCCATCTTGACGAGGCAGACAGGAGAGGTCCAGCAATCAACTGGTCTTTGTGACTCAGCTTTGACTACCGACTAGCATACAGAGCAGGAACAAATGAAGTCCATGATAAGAACTTCTTCAACTCATTGAACGTGAAAGGAAGGAGAGTTTTTTGAGCTGGAAAGTGATCTCGTGGCCTTCGAGTCGACTGGGTCTCCATACGTGCCATTGCGATCGGCGAAATCTGTAGTTTAAAAGTAAAACGTGAGGTTGAAAGCAAGCGACGATTTCACTCATCAGCTACTTTGCATTATCTTATTTAGATTCGATTTGAACTTTTACCGCAAGCAGGTGAAATTGACCTGAAGTGATTTTCAGTGGGCATTATTAGGAAGCACTCGAGCACTGAACGCGCTACCTTTTGATCCTAAACTGGACTACCGTTTTCCACGATGCTAAGAGACGTGGCAAACGTGATTCTACATTTTTTATGCTTCACTGGTTGGAATAACAACGTTTCTCGCCCAGCATGTCGTAATAGGCGACTTTTGGGTACCCCACCCCCACGTAACGCCAGTGGTGGAAAAACCGGTGCGTATTTAGTATTCAAGACTGGTTCAAACAGACTGCTGGTTTTCTTAGCCTAAATCTAGATGGTTTTATGGTGTGGTCTGAAATGTAGTAACGTTTCATGTTGTGCCTTCATCTTAAGGAAAAGAAAAGGTAAACAACAATAAAACCGATTCTCGTGTATTATTTTTATATATTGCAGCTAACGAAAGGTTAGACTACGTTATCGACTTTAAAATCTTGATGACCAAGAGCAAAACTCACGATATTGAAATATTTCGCGTTCCTGGAGAAGGTTTGTTTCTTGCCTCTGCTAATCAGGGCAGGGATCGTTCCATGGACTCCACGATCTTTAAATGGAATAAAAAAAGAAAAACATTTGTTACCTATCAAAATATCTCGACAGACGTCGCCAGAGATTGGGAATATTTTTCGATTGAAAACGAGGTAAGAAAGCTGTATTTTTAACCTAAAATCATAGAGAAATTCGTGCAGTTTTGTGTAGATGGACTTGTGTTCTTGGACTTCTGCTAATACTTTGCTCCTATAACTGAAAAAACCTTTCTAAAGCAGTAGCAAGTTCCGATGCAGTGGTGTGGTAATGATGATTAGGGCTTTCGCTGTGCAGTTGGTAGGCCTGGGTTCAATACCCTTGTAGAGTCAGGCCGAAGGATTTATAAACGGCATTAATGTATCTTCTTCTTGACGCTCAGCAATTGGACAACGTGGAGGATGAAGTATGAAATAGTGTCTGCTGAGTCATTATATGAGTGCGGGGTGCAATGGGCATCAAATAGCCTGAACAAATAGCCACTGTTGGTGCCACAACGATAACAAAAAGCAGCATCAACGTAAATCGTGCTTAATGCGACACAATAGTGTAGTCGTGGAAGCGACGATTATGTGTTCGGTAGACCCAAGTTCGATTCCTTTGACGAGGTTTGCCTAGGATTTTGAAAACGGTATGCACTGATCTCCAGCTTGACGTCCATGAATAGAAAAGACGGTAACAGTGATTTCAAGTATTTTTTTTGAAGCATTTTCTTGCCGTAGCCAACCAAGGCTCGGATGAGAACAGCGTCGAAGCGCAAAGCGTCATCTATCGGTGGGATCGTAGGCGTAGAATGTTTGTAGTGCTGCAGTATATCCCCACTTTTGTCGCCCGAAGCTGGGAGAGCTTTGTAATAGACGGAAAGCATTACCTGGTGGTCGCAAATCACCGCGACAGTAAGTTGGATTCGTTTTTTCATTGTCTTATGCCATAGAAAAATCTTCAGTATAGCTTTGAAAAGAGTTGCTTTGCCAGAAGGTTTTTGTGACGCTAAATGCGATACCGCCACTGACCAGAGCGCCACGAAAAACTTGTGACACAATAGCTTTTACAAAGCTGTATTTTTCAAAGTTCCGTACAACCGACAAATTGTTTTGTGAAGTCTTTTCGCGATTCTAATTGTTTAACTGACAACGAGAATGATGAAGTGCGATTTCTCTTCTTGTAAAAGAAAAAATTTAAAGTGTGACGTGATATTTCATTGCCAACGATAAAATATGCTCGCGAGAGAAAATAAACGCATTCACACACACACGTAGTATTTTTAACTCGCTCTAACGCTTGGGAAAGCCGCTGGGCCACAGCATGGAAGTTCGCTACAAAGCCCAGGATTTTCGGCGACGTCCGCTAACTCAGCTGGTTCAGTTCCAACCCCGTTACTGGTAAAGACTCGGTCATCGCTATGCTCCCTTACTACCGCAAGGTGTTGTTTGTGGTATGCGGTGCTCTTTGCAATCAACCCGTGGGCTTTCATTTAATGGTTGGTGCAGAGGTGACTGGCATCTCGCGGCACCACCCTAAAAGTTCGTCTTCGGACTTTCTCCTTTTTACCAGTAGCAGCGGTAGAGCTGAGAACAATACTTTCAACTTCCCGTGTGTCCTCATGGGAAGCCGAAACAGTCTAGTAACGTCACAGCTCGAACACGCGGTTTTCACTGGCACGGCAGTAAAGGCAGTTTACCGATATGAAATATTTTCCAGAAACTGGACACAAACTGAAAAGCTGCATCTATATCTGGAAACCAGATCGTCGCAGATTCGTCAAATTTCAGGTAAATTTTACATCCAAGGGAATAATTAAAAGAAAGATGTTGTTGATGGTATTGTTTGAAAAGGTTATCCAGATTTACACCGCGAGATACGAGGTTAGTAGAAAGGGGCAACCTACAATATTTCGAACTACTCACAAATACAAGCTTTACACTAGTAGCCCCACTACCAACACGGCAGATTATCATTGCTGGGAACCCATAAGTCTTCGACTTCATAACAAGAAGTCTTAGCGCTACTGATCACATAAGTTACGTCATACAATGAAAAGAAAATAAGGTGAGCAGAAGCGCAACCGCACAACCGAGTTCACTGGACCACCTAATGTACGTACTCTTCTTACGGAATTTTTATAAAAAATTTCCGGTGACCGAAGGATGGAGAAAATCAACTTGGTACAGATTTAGCCTAAACTTTTGTAAGAAAGATAGTCAGTCCTCGATTAGACGGTTTGGGTTTTTTGTCGCAAAATGTTGATAATCGGTGAATGACAGGTACACGAAGCAAAAACAAAAGATCATGAATGATATTGCATAAAGTGAAAAGGCAACGGTGAAACAAATTGTCACAGCTCCCTAGTTTAAAGTTGAAATTAGCTACATGTCGCATACTTCCACCCGACTGAAATAGTGTAGCTGTTTTATGCTCACCAGCATGACGCAGGAGGCGATTTTTAGGCATCCACCAATGGCAGTGCGCCATGTTGATGACGGTGCTGCCAATTGCTATTTCATTTACGACCAGATAAAATGGGCTGTCATTTTCCCTGAATCTGATCTTAGACAGGTTGCGGTGTGAACAAAATTCATGTCTTGCCTCCAACCCCAAAAAACAGTGAGGAATATACAGCAACAACAGTAGTTGGCAATTGTGTAAAAACGAGACGTACATGTCCTCTTTGATGGCAGAAAAAAACTCACGAACTATATTTTTAGTCGATTGATACTATTGGTGGGTACGACTTCGAATATTTTAAAATTGAAGACAAGCACTACCTCGCTGTAGCTAATTCGTTCGACGGAGTCAAAACAAAAATGGACAGTGTGTTGTATCAGTGGCGTCTATCGAGTTTTGTACCTTTGCAGTATTTTGAGGTAAACAATTCTATTTAAAATTTTTTTTGATGTTAGCAACTAGGTGTTACATTACAACAACATTTCGTGCTTCTTGTTGCCGAAGTTAGTGTCCGAAAGTAGAAAATTGTTGCACTAAGAGACCTTGGTGTAGATTAAACGCAAGAATGGAAAAGTTTGAGGCGAGTAAAAGTTTCACCTTTTTAGGGACATGCCTGTTACTAGCATCCAATGACCTTTCGCGTGTAAATATAGCCCCTCATCTGTAAGCTTCAAACACGCTCGTGATAAAAACTTAAGCTCACCTCTTTGCTTGTACTGTATTGTTTTATCAACGCTAAAATTCGAAACTAAATAGCTTAGGAAGCATTTTAATTGTGTGCCTCCTTCTTTAGGGAGAGGGCTGAGCTTCCTCTCCCTTGAACAAGACCTTGCTCAGTGTTCTTCTGATGCCATTTTTTGCGGTCTCACGCTATACCGTTACAGACCTACGGAGCCACCGACTGGGAGTACTTTGCAATATCAGGGAAGCACTTTATCGCTGTGGCAAATTATTACGATAACTCGCCTGAACGAAACACCTATGCCGTCGATTCGTACGTTTTCGAATATTTGCCAAAGTCGAATCGGTTCACAAAAATACAAGATATACAAACTCACGGGTAAGATTTTGTGAATGAAGATAGGTTCCTGTATGCTTTATTTATGCGTGGTTTGTTTTTATGAGCCCACGGCAACTCTATGATTTTTCCCACGATCGTTTAACCATTGATTAATTCGAGACTATACCCCCTGGTTTCTTAAATAGCAATGCGTTCAGGCAAAAATTTCTGTTTCAAATCGCTTTGAAGAAATTCAACGCAGTGGGGCGGTGGAGTGTCCAGTTCGCAGTTTTTAAACCTAGGTTCAATTCCCATGCCAAGTCATACTAAAGGCTAATGGTATTCACAAATCTGTCTGGCGCTCAGCTATAGGAGCAACAAGAAGAATGGAATATGTAACAGAATTTACTCGGTCGCGAATATAAAATGTCTTGGGGTTAGAAAATCTTATGTTAAAAAACGTCAAAAATAAGTTTATTTCAGATTCTATTCGGAGATCGGGTTTGAAATATCCAATCCTAAAACAGAGTAGCAGTTACAAGCACCTATTGTGTCGCAAAGTGCATTCCTGGTCAGCAAAGTTCATTTACGATTTCACAATGCGTTGGACACATATGTTTAAACTTGATCCTATTGCAATTTTTTCTTCTGATTTTGAGAGGCATCTTTTATTTGATGCTTACATTGTTTTAGAGCGCTTGATATCGAATTTTTCACTGTTGGAAAAGATTCCTACCTCATCGGATCTAATTCGGACGATGATGACACAGACCGTTTGACTAGTGTTATTTACAGGTGACTTAACATATAGTAGCAGTGCCTTATTGACATAGCGACATTTTACTTGGACAACATCGATTTCGGACTAGGATCGAACTCTAGTAGATACTGCTGGCGCACTGCATTTCCACCAGGACCGCAATGCAACAAAGTAAGATAAAATGCCTTTCCCAAGGGCGCAACAACGAACTTTGCAACGCGCAAAAACGATTCGATATTTCACTTTTGATTTTATCTCCAACTGCATGTAAGAGCATAGCTTTGTAAGATAAGTCTTGAGTGCGCTGACAAGCCTATAGACCAAGTTGGTTTAGATGAAAAATATTTCTGTAAAATTCTTTTCGCAGGTGGCAAGGCATGGAGCATTTTGTTCCTGTTCACAATTTTTCCACCAGCCCGTGCGCGGATTGGGAGGCATTTGAAACGGATGATGGAAAGCATTATCTTGTATCTGCCAATGTGAAGTCAAGAGAAAGCAGAATATTGGAAATGGTTACGTATTAAATCTACTTCTAGTAAAGGTAAAAACAACAAAAATGCCCGTGCGACATCTCAGCAACTCGGCTTTGCAAATGCGTCTTCAGATTTCGTTTTTACATTTCTTAACTCACTGTTGCGTGGAGGCTCACTTGATTTTGCGTGATTTTTCCTTCAACTTGAAGAACAGCGGCAGTGGCGCCTAAATCTGGACAACTGTCCAGATCTGCATCGGAGATGCCACGTTTTAACATTCCGCCTCGATTGCTAGGTTTTACTCTATATAAATTTACCATTACTATGTGTTAGCGAGCATCTAGCAGAGAAAATCACCCTAAATTGCTTTTTCCAACACTCATCCCTTGAAAGGTTTAAACCCACCACCGTTCAAAAATTGTTGGCGTAGAATAATGGCGCCTTTGTGAAAGCAACAACGCTAAGGTCTCGCGATCTTCGGCCACAATTTTCAACACCCCACCTATTCTATCCCTGATCTTGCTTCAGCCCAAACATTTTTGGAGCAGCAATGTGGAAAAGGCCTCGAGTTGAATAGCGAATTGCCTATGTAAAGTTAACGTTCAAGCATTGATTTTTATCCCGAAATTATTTGGATTTTATTGATCTCAAACGTTTCTATCACACCACAATAAAAAACCCTATCTAAGCAAACCATAAAGTGGATAAACAAGCCGTAAGCGACTCGGTTTGAACAACACGTGGCACTGATTAAGTGCAGATAATGTAGAAAAGTTAGGAATGGGCAGGGTAGATCTATTCGAAGAACTATAGCTTGCGCCATCCTTCAAACTAGTGAATTTAAAGATGCTAGCACTACATTATAGTATCAATGAAAGCATCCGATTCACAGGTTGCTCCAGCGTTCGAAGGCGGGTTCCTTCAGCAGATCCAGGTTTCGCAGCGCTAAAGATCGAGAGAATTGGGTGGTGGCGATGCTATGCAAGCAAAGACAAAAGTATAATACTGCAAGCTTCTGGAGGTTGGACAAAGCTTGATGTTTTATTAACGTTTTTATCGCCTGACCAAGTAAAACCAAAGTGTCAGTATTTTCGTTAAACTTGAAACTTTGTTCTAATTCAAGCCTGCCGCAAGATGTCGATACGTGAGTTGCGTTACTGCAAAAGATAGTTTTTTTTTTAATTTTAAGTCTTTTTTGTGTAATTAATGCCGCAAATATTCTCATAGTTCAATTTTGTGTAGTTTTAATTTTTTTTTCATCAATAGTATTTATATTTTCATTTTTTATATCGTTCTTTTACTTGCCACCGTCAATGTATTTTTATCGTTCTCAGCATATTGTTCATTCAGCATAAAGAAATGTAGCCAAAAACTACTCGGGGAATATTCTGTTATGTACTTAATTGACATGAAGGTGATGACCTATTTAGATTTTCGTGGGGGGGGTGGGGATTACGGGGATAAGCTTACGAGGGCAAGTGCTCCCAAAGTCAAAAAATCGTGGAGGAAAAAGAAAGTTTCAAGGCGTTTGCCACTATAACAGCACTGGATTAGCGGAAATTTTTGAGCAACTTTATCTTCATTGTTTTTGGCCCAAGTCTGGCACAAATTCGCATAAGCCAATGATTTCCTAAAAGTCAGTTTACAGTTTCGGAAACGATATTGCACCAGCTCAGCAAGCATACCGCAAAGTAATAAAACAACTCAAATGCACTACCCGACTTACATTTGGAAGACCTCGAGTTCGATTACCTGCTCGCTGAATAAATGGCTTTTACATTTCTACTCCAAAGGCTGCGGCCGCAAATTCCAGCTTGTGTCTGTATCAAGTTGGTTTGCTTGGTATAAAAGAAAGACTATATTTATTGAAAATCCGAACAAGGCTGCACTTTGGCGCGCTATAATTTTAATTGCAAGCTGTTAGTCACTACTTTAAGCTTGGCAAACTTTCTCCACGTTAAATCCAACTCGAAACCAAATGGAGTTCTGTCTTGCGCATCATTCTTTGAAGCTTTAGCTCTCAAACTTTTTGAGCTTTTGCTTGTTTCGATTAATCAACAAGCCCCGTCCTCCCGTTTGCTTCATTTTGCATGGTGATGAGCTTTTTTTTGGAGGAGAACTAGTGACGGGACCAATTTGTTTATTTTACGATTTTTTGTGGTTGAGGGGGGCAGCAGTTAGTCTACAACAAGGGGTTGACAAACTACGTACCGCCCACCGATTTCTATAACCTATCGCATGATTCTTTGAACAATTAAATTGTGCATGATTTTGATAATACGCTTGTTTGTAAGGGGCGTGTGTATTTACGAGAGATGTCATCGAAATCGGTTAACGTCGTTGCGGCGTAAATTTTCACTTGGCACCAACAGACTAAAAAAAGGGTCATCGCCTTGCATTACTGGAAATGTCCGCTTTTCACACACAAGAAGACTATACGTGCAATTAATCCGGCTCGACGAGATTTTTCAGGTTGAATCTGGGCCCGTGGCCACTAATAAATCGCCGACCCCTGGTCTATAATTTTAAAAAGTTGTTGCGCACCTTTTGAAAAGTCATTGGGGAACCTTTGAAGGTTTCATCATTTATTTGAAAATCAGTACTAGTACTGGGTGTCAGGTGTTTTACTGCTGATTAAATACAATGTTATATCTCTTAAATGCTTTTGATTATAGCAAGTGATAAGTTTAAGGTATTACTTGCATCGTAAATTTTTTCCTATCACGACTATATTATAAACAGCGTCGTTTTGCATTTGTCAAAGACATGTTTACGATATCATGAAAAGTGAGGGAACTTCAATCTGGATTATGCGTTCTGTGAAATTCCATTATCACCATCTTAAAGACGAAAAGGCAAGGATTGTTGCAGCAGATAATGTCATTACCAAAGGAGAGCAGTGAGGGTAGCAAGTTGAAACCACAGTTTTGCGTGAACAGGAAGCACGATTTCAAATCTTACAATGCAAATTTGATATTTCGGAAAAAGTGCTTTACGATGACTTTCACTGGAAGCGGATTCAATCAAGAAGTGAATTCATCGAAAGCATCACCAAGCAATCTCCGAGAAATGTTGGAAATACAAAACCCCGAAGCAAAGGTGGATTGTTGACTCATTGCATGCTTGGCTCCACTGTTGCGAACTTAACCTTTAATTACTCATCTCAATAAGCAAATAAAAAACTTATTTAAAAATCATGTGGAAGTTAGAGTTATTGTTGGTTAGTCAAAGCTTGGGTACGTGCAGTAACTCCATTTTGCAAAAGATGTCCGTTTAGCTTTCTGGTATATGGATGCATAGCTTGGCAAAAAAGTTAGTATCTGTGCCGCAAGTTTTAAAATTTGAAAATGCAATTGGTTTTTCTGATCACAGAGTTTGCACAACTTTTGTTGCTTGATAATGTAACTTACTTTGCTACAGCTTATGCTATAAATGGTTGTTTTTCGAGAATTACATAACTTTACATGTACTTTGAAAAAATTCCAGTAAAAATAACTTTAGTAGTGATATGTTTGGGTGAACATCGAAAAATTTGAGTCAAAACATGCATTAATTTAAATTTTAAATGACTTTCGTGACTCTTTAAAATTCCGTCCACAACCCACCAGTGGGTCGTGGTTTAAGGTTTAACCCATAGTTTCGGATCCATTGATTTGAGCTATAAGATTTGTGTTAAGTCACAAGATCCCATTTTATAATGGCTTGATATAAGCCATGCGTTTACACTGCACGATAATGTCACCAGCCTGTTAGCATCTTTGACAAAAAAAAGTATCTGATAACTCCACACAATATCACTTGCAAAACTATGTATTGAAGCCTGCCTTATCATCTAATAATCTAGGCTTAAAATTGTTCCTTAAGCTGTAAGCTACTTTTACTGCTTTCAAAAGTCAAGTCATACTATGACTGGTGAGTTGTCGGGGAAGAGGCAGCACTTTCTCATATCCTTGCAGTGGGCTTATGAGAGCTTAACGGCGCCCATCCACACCCCAAGCTCGTTGTCCACCTGTCTAACAGGATGGGAATATCCCGTTAAGTGTCGTGCCCACGGACACAACAAGCAAGCTTGCCGACTTTTTTTCCACCCTATTCCTTTTGTACTGAGCGCCAAGCAGGGAAGCTGTGAATATCATTTTTTAAAGTTATTTCGTGTGACTCGACTTGGGAAATGAACAACAGGTCTACCAGGCGAAGTGCACGCTCTGACCACTACACCATCGCGCCGGTGCTACCAACTACTTTACATTGCTACCAAAATACCTAATTTGAGCACAGCAAATAGTATGCCCCCAGTATTTCCAAAGAAGTTTGATCTACTTTATTCAAATCTGGAATCCGACCAGGAATTAGATACAAATAAGCCTACTGTTAGCCCTGTACAGTTAGACTAGCCTAATTGCCATTTTTAAATTCATTTTATAACGTCACCAGTCGGCACCGCCAGACAGAGCTACCAGTCAGTAACGTGTAGTTAAAAATATTGGTTCAGCCGGCTGAGCCGGTTTCACCCAGATAGCATTTCTGAGAGCAGTACCGACAAGTTGGTGTAAATGGGGGTGTCTACCTTGTATCCCTAATCCCGATCATCAAACTTTAAATAAAGATTGGTTTTATAAAACTCTCTATCATATTACAAGTTCTATCAGTCCTTTCATTAAGCACAGCAGCACGGAGTCAAAGTTGTAGATGGCCACTGTAATGGTTTTTGTTTCACCATCACAAAAATAAATTATTTGGAGGTAGACTAATTTCCCTCGTATTAATATTTCTGACTACAAGTTCCTTGTGTGCCCCTATTTCCCGTAGTCTCGGAATAAAGCATAAGGTCTATACCTTTCGCCAAATGTGTTGCATCCGATCACCGGGCTGGCATAATAACCCATATTAACCCATAATTTCTGCCGCACGAGCTGAGAAGAGAAGACTGGAGAAGGCTTGGCATAGCTCCTTCACAAGAATTGAGGCGTGACAGGCTTGGTGGTCAGGGATATTTTTTGTGAGAACTGTGAGAAAGTAAGGACTTTGCCAAGCTTCAGTGAAGGTAACTGTAAATTTTGTTACAATGTTGGCACTATCTAATCTGAAGTCTTTTGCATAGCCCGTGCGTGAGTTGAACTCACGTTGTGTCTTTGCTGTTTGTTGCACTTGCAGTATCGTTGATCATCAGTAATTAGTCGTTGGATTTGGCAAGGTTGACCCTCAAGCGATGCAGTAGTATCTGCCTTCTTATCACACTTTTGCACCATTCTCGAGTAGATGTAGCAGGAATGAACGTATACTTTAATCTCATTCAGCCCAAGCGGGGTAATAATAGCCCGAGCAATTTTCTCTTAAGTACGCCTTTATCCACGATGGCCCTACAATATCAAGATCTCATGACTTTTCCTAAAAATAATTCCCTTTGTTTTTGACAAAATTTGAGTTGACTGTTGGTCGTAGACCAAAAGTTTTAGCAAATTTATACACATGACTAAAATATCCACACACATAGCTTAAAGATAAAAAAGATAGTAACCTCACTCTGCGCTCGTTCTAGCAGCCTGAGAGCGAAACGGGCAGTCGTAAACAAGAAGTAACTAAAGTTCAAACAACTATTTAGGGTCAATTGCCATTGATAGTATGTGCATTCCCCAGACAAAGTAAGTTATTGCTTTGGCTGTGACTTGAGAAAATAGATGAAACGCATTTTTTGCGAATAGAGAACGCATTTGTTCTTGAATTGTATTACAACCAAAGTGACTGTTGATGAGTAAAGAGCAATATCACTTTTCCATCGCATTGCCAACTTTATAGAGTAAATTTTTGCCATACATAATTACAATTCCATACACGTATTGTTATCGGTACTATTTCTACCGCGCAGCTACACAGATATAAAAGTATCGTTGTTTTTATGTAGTTTTTAGGAAAAACGTCACGCACCAATGGATTGTCAAACATTCGGAAACCCATTCTGCGCAACGCTTTGAAAAATAAATGCCCCCATGAAAATATACACAGTAACAAAGGCAACAAAGGAGAAAAAAGCCTGTTCGGTGATTTGAAACCATAACAAAAGTTTTTACATTGTGACCAACATTTGTGGCTCCATATAATTTTCCCGGACTTAATTAAGAAATAATATTTAAAGTGTTTAAAAAGGGAGAAAATTTTTCAGAAAGCTTTCTCTAGATCACAGAAGAGTTGGTACGCAATTTTGGCTTAATTATCATAAAATCTTCTCCACAATTATCCTAATTCTGGTTTCACGAAACCATAAACTACGGAAAAAAACTAAAGCGAAGTCAGTCGTATGTTTAGTGTAAACTGTGTAATGAATAATGATCAAACAATCAAGCCACTACGCCCTGTTTCGAAATGTAATGTTGCTTAAATTTGTTGCTGCAACGTATTTGCCATGATGTGGGTAGCCCTGCAGTTACGCTTTCTGTTAAAGCAGAGATTTTGCTAGTAATATTTGTTGGTAAAATGTTTCGTGGAAAAAGAACAAGCAAATTTAAAAAGAAGCTTGAATCGCAAATTCACGAGCCATTTTCAATGTTTCAGAAATATTCAGAATTGACGTTTTGTCAAATGAAATAAAATTTCGCGATGAATAAACAACGCAGCTCAAGGTCCCACTCGCGCGCGCAGTGGTCTTGCCGACAATTATATTAGCTAACTGTCGACATAGCGCTCCATGCTTCTTTTTGCACTGCATTATCCTATTTACTAATTTCATTGACTCAGCACTCAGTCTGGTAGTTCGTTTTGTTTTTAAATGCAAATATGTTGTCGAAAAGTTATTTTATTTCAGCATTGCATGAGCATAGGCCATCATGGATTGAATTATACTTGTGGCTTGCTTAAAAATAGTATAACGCCAAATGCTTATCTACGTATGCCAAATGCAGCAGCTCATGCAAACAACAAGCAGCCGAAAAACGAGACTCAATAAAAACGCAACACAAACCGCATTTCTTCCGTTAAGAATCACAAACAAAAATCCCGGTTTCACTAGCAAACTAATTATACCTTCCGCTAGGGTCCACTTGACGCAAACCACCAGCGCAACTACACCCAACGATCAAACACTCTGCATATAAACAGGGTCGAGCTAACTAATTAACTACAAACTTTCTTGTGTTGATCATTATATATTTTTTGTTGTGATCATCCTCCCATGCGCGAGAGCTCTGTACATGACACTCTATATTTTAGTCTACAAGTAAGGTTACCAATTTTCTGAGCTAAAAATATAGGACAAATAATATTAATGAAATATGCAAGTAAAACACAAATATGGGAGGGTCACCAGCTTGCCGAGAGCAGGGGGCCCAAGCTAAATCGGGGAGCTAATGCAAAAAGTTAGATTTGCATTCACCTAAACTTGCATGCCTGATGATGCCCAGCACATTCGTCAATCTGGATCACAAGCCGCTCTCCCCCCAAAAAAAGATCATCACTTTTCAGACACACAAAATTCCATAGTTTTCTTTTCAATCTGCAATAATTTTCTAAACTTTTCAGTGTGATCTCTAAAAAAAAGTCATCACTTTTCCACAGGCACAAATTTTCATCTCCGAGAATTCCTAAAATTCGTAGGATCGATTTCAAAATAAAGAATAAAAAGGACGAGGGCAAGGACAGAATTGAAAAATAAAGGACGGTTGCAACCCTACCTACAAGGCGAAGCAGAGATTTTTTGTAAAAAAATGTTTTGCTGGCTGACCTGTATCCTAAAACCTGAACTTTTGGAGTCAAAGTCGAAAACTGTCACAAAATAAGGTTGTAAGTAACAACGTAGATCAAGTTGGATAAGTTGTTTTCTTTTTGTTGATCGTCATCGTGGGGAAGCTGACGTAAAGAAGAAACACTTTGAGATTCGAATAGTTTGAAACCGCCAGCGACGCCGCCGCCCTTGCTCCGTTACGCTACGCCACTCCATCCGGTTTTAATATCAATTTTCAACGTTCATAGTTTCCATTTTTAGTTACTCTGAACCGTCAATAGAATTTTTATCAAAAAAATTTGTGCAAGAAAGGTCATGTAACGGCAGTGCGAGCGTTTCATCTATTTCACTCTTCGTCGATCAGCTTCACGGTGATCTGTCTCGGATTCGGAGACTACCCAAGAGTCTCTGTCCAACGAACTCGTTGCAGTAACCAATTGTCTCTATGTTAAGCAGCCTACCCTTTTCAGCAAAACTTGGCCTTTTACTCTAACACCTTTCGACCTTCCTGAGTGTTTAAATACATTAATTGGCATTACTTTGCTGAACAACTAAGCTAGGCTAAGCAATGCATGGATCAATGCTGAAACACAAATGTTCTACCAAATGCAACAAAAATAAATAATGTGGAACTCTTTACCGGTAAACAGTGATAAGTGGATACTCATCCCCTATAACAGTAAAATTCCTCCCGGAGAAGGAATTCCTCCCCGGTTAGAAACCACTGGCCTAAAAGCATAGATTCGAAGCTGTGGAAGGACGATGAAGTAATTGATGTATTTCTGAAATTAACCGATGAAGTAATTTGCCAACTTCTTACCTTTTCGTGATTGTAAGCGAAGTTAAAAATACTTAAAGCCTCTGGGAGCGCGCGTATGTTCCTTGTTTCCGTCATAAACGCAGACAGGAAAGGGCGAAACGAACTGGACTCCCGCATCTACAGTTTAGTTCTGGCTTAAGTTGATGACCCACCGACCAGCTTTTTGTACTACCGAAAAGGATGATGTTTTCTAAATCTTTCAAGATTTTACTCGTAAACTCATCCATTTTATTACACGTGATAAAAATGTGCCTTAGAGGTTAAGAGTAGGCCTACTCAGGTGAGCGCCATGACTTAGGGATATCTAGAACTACGGGATGCGAAGCTCAATTTTGCCTGTGACAATAGTAGGGCTAGTGTGCTTAAGCAAATTTATACAACGAAAATACGTTTAGGATTATGCTAATGATGCAACTGCATTATTCAGGCGTCTGTAGTGACGTCATCTTACTTGACGTCATGTATAGCGTCACACTTTAATTAGTAATGCAGCCTTTCTATTTGTCCACACTCACATTTGGTCCAACTACATTATTATTTGCCAAATTTCAAATCATTACGAAGCACATTTAAATACGAGGGTAGTGTCAAGCACTGGTTGGCCTACAGAAAAAATCAAGCACTAAAAATACTGATTAATTTTCCATTAACAGTTTGTAATTTACTTGCAGCATTCTTTCAAAGTTTTACTGCTTAGTTTTCGGATATTTCGAGCCATTTTCGCAGGTGGATCTCCTGATCTTGAATTTAATCTTTTTAGTTCATTTTTGGCAAAACAATTGTAAGCAGATTGCAAGATAAATTCGAAATTGCAGTGATTTTTAGCACATTTTTGGTTCAACAAATCTTCATAATCAGAAAACGCAATTACTTTTAAAATAGAGGAAACAAAAATCAAACGTTGGTTGCTTGATGATAAGAGTAGTTCTTTCATAGTATTATCAGAAGAAATAGCGATGTAACCTTGCACAAAAATAGCCGTTAAAGCAAAGCAAAATTCTCTCGGCATTGCAAGTGATGCGTGATCAGCATCATCGAAGAGTTTCATATAATCTTGAGGAACATAATTGCTGAGAAAAATCTTGTTATCACGGTCCAACAATAGTATATCTTTACATGTTGCACATTTTCGCCTACGACCAATACTGCGTCCAATGTATCCACTAACAAAAAACGTAACGTTTGCATCTGACTCGCACATTTCTTGCAAGTTATCAACCTCATGTTCCATGAAAAATGCATGAAGCATCCCGTAGTTCTAGATATCCCTGGCCATGACTGCATTACAAATATGTGCTAAGGTGAAGTCCACCTACAGTTCAGGTATCATAATTTTCGTTCTTGCCATTGCATTATAAAACAAATTTAAACTTCCTGTAGTGTGTTTTATTTTTATCGGAAGCAATTTGCTATTGTTAAGAAAGAAAATTTTCAATTGCGTTTCTACGGTAAGTTTGGAAAAATGAAGAAAACAAATTTTACAATTAATCGTTAATAATGACGTCGTCTTACTTTCTAAAAAGGTGAAATTTCTCAGATTTTGTAGTTGAGTGCTGGCTTTTCTTCAGGCAAAAAACTGCTCGCTTCTGTCAAGAATTTAAAGGAATATTTAAAATTGTGAAGTCATGATGACGTTACCGATTCCCTTGAGACTCAGTCAGAAGTGGAGATCAAATGCGCAAAGTTTTATACTTGTATGTCCAGCAGTTTTGGAGGAGTTAAAAAAGATTGAGAGGCAAACAGAATAGCGCTTTACAGTAGGGAGAGATTAAAAAAAGGATCTAACGTCTATTTGTCAATTGTGTATTTTACACATTTTGTTTTTGTAGAACTCTATCACTTCTGAACAATTCAATGCAAAAACCAGTCAACAGTCAATGGTCAACCCATTTTCTGAAAGCTAATTTTTATGACTTTAGAACCGATGTTACAAACTGTCTGGCACCCTGCCCTTTTCGATAAACTCATTTCGGCTGGCCTCTTTTCTTGCTTTGCTCGTTGGACTCAATCTTTCCTTTCTGACAGGCGCGCTTGTGTGGTTTATCAAAATCACAAAAGTCGTTTTTTTCGAATCGGTTGATGTTTTCCGCAAGGATCCGTTCTTGGCCCTGTACTTTTCTCTCTCTTCATCAACGATCTTCCTGCTTCTCTGCCTTCTTCCGTCAGCTGCTCCCTTTATGCTAACGATCTGGCCATTTTGTCTTTCTCCCCATCGGTCCCTACTGCGGTGGAGGCCATACAAGGAGCTAAGTTTCGATTGGAGGGCTGGTCTGAGTACTGGTGTCTTCCTTTCAATCTGAGCAAATGGGAGGCCTCCTTCTTTTCAGTGGGTCCAAGCAAAGCTAACCTCATCCCAACTTCCTTTTACTCAACTCCCGCCTCCGTTTCAATCCCACTCCAACTTTTCTTGGGGTCACCTTCGACCGCACTCTTTCCTTTCCTAAACATGTATCTTCGCTGAAAGCCAAGTTTTTCCCTCGCCTTAAGGCCTTACGCTGTATCTCTGCTTCCTCATGGGGCCCCTCTAAGGAGTCCCTCTCTCTTCGGCCCCTTCTCACATATGCGTCACCCGGATGGTTCCCTTTCTTAAGCGTTACCAATATCACCAAATTGGAAAGCTTTCACAGAGCGGCTAGTCGCCACCAACTCCGGTTGCCTCTCGTCCTCTCCTATCCCACTTCTTCTCTCCGAGGCTTCTTTACCTCTTCTACGAGTCACTCTGACTCATTTCACTTTTTCATCTTATGAGCGGGCTTTTCGTCTCCCTACCTCTTTTTCCATTTCAGGTTTGGCCAGACTTGGAGTGAAACCAAGACTCTGCAGATCGTCATGGAGAGCTTTTGCGTCCACTCACCCGCTCATGCTTCCTTCTGCCTCTCCTACGGATGCTGTCTTTGCTTGCCCTCCCTTTCCTCCTTGGAACCTGCCATCGTTCACTGTGGAGTCCACCTTTTTCCTCTCCATGCTCCCGCTCTGATCCCCCTCTCATTCGCCAAGGTGCGGCTCTCGCTCACCTTGACTCTCTCTCCATTACGATCTGGTGCTTTGGACTGACGGTTCTGTTCCTTTTCCTTTTAGCAAAGGCGGCTCTGAGGCCACTCTTTCCTTTTCAGCAGGCCCAGTATGTTCAAATTTTTCCGCTAAAGCCTGCGCCATTCTGCAAGCTCTTTGCTGGTCTCGGCAGCACCAACAAGTCTGCCACTTCTCTTCTCCTCCAATATGACTCTCGTTCTGTCCTCTCCTCCATCTTTCCTTTTACCTCAATCTCTCTGGCAGGAACCGTCTTTTCTCTCCTCCTGTTCTATCAAGCTACAATGGGTCCCCGGACACTCGTTTCTCCCGGGAAACAACGTGGCTGATGAACTGGCCAGACAGGGAGCGCTATTCGCGCCCTCTGCAATCTCTCTCCTTTAATCCCGGACTGGAAGCGTACTGTCTCATCGAAATTCTTTGACACACAGCTTCTCTCGATTTCCACCGAGGAACTTGTGCTCCCCCGTCACGCTCGCTGTGTTCTCTCTCGTCTTAGCTGCAACGGACACAGCCTTCTGTTAAGCTCCTATCTCTCTAGGATTGGCAGAATCGAGAATCCTTGTGCAGCGCCTGCGGACCTCTCGTCTCATTCTGCACTGTCCAGCTACGGACTCTTTGCGCCGCTCGCTCTTTGGCGACTCTCTATCTCTTTACGACCTCTGGTCCAGGCCCTAGGGAGTTGCCCGGCCTCTGGGGCTTCATTGTCTTCCGCAATGCCCCCATCCCTCCGCAGGGTTTGGGTAACAACAACAACAACATGTTACAAACTCTGCACTTGATCTTGTTGACAAGCTCTGCACTTGAAGAAGCTTGTTGACAGTTTATACTTTGCTACGACGTACTGCGCACAAGTAGAAGTCTTGTAGAAAAAAGTTGGATTAGCACCTTTAAGATAAATTCAGACAAACGAAGCGTTCAATAAATTTATTTCACAAGCGCCGTTCACTTTTTATGGAAATTGCACCCAATTCAAATAAAGATTGACAAGGTAAGATCCTATATAGGCATTGCAAAATTAACAAACAAAAGCATTCGTTGAGGCAATTTTTCACAATCAATAAACCTCACAGGTAAAGCGGCTCAAAACACGAGCACAACTTTTTCGAAATTTAACAAAATTTGATGGGAGAACAAAAATCAAAACCAAAAGTCTGCTGAATATGTTAGTACAGAATCAGTGAGTTACATGCACTCATGAAGTGCAAAGCCTGCATGACTATTGTACCCTCGACAAAGAAAGCTATACATGTCACCCCCGCAAGGCAAGACCAGCAACGACTGAGTGGAATTTGCAGTTTGCAGTGATATCTGCAGTTCTCACCAGTTTCATCGAGAAGGGAATTCAGGTTTTCGAAAACATATTCTGGCTTTGATTTTTAATCTAAAATTAGGAGAAAGATCCTAAACCTTTGATCTAAAACATGATCTTCAATGAAGTTTAACGTTAGGGTTTTTCACCAATTATAATAAGACATTGCTCGCTAGAAAGGCACTATCGAAACTACTAAGCAACAATCACAATAGCCCACGCTAAATACACCTATAAGCAAAAGATAAGTTTGACAGAATAAGACAAGCTTGACGTAAGACGGATAAAACGATTCCGCAGAGATCCAAGCTCATTTCGCCCCACTATTAGGCCAGAAGATTCTGCGAAGAGAGGGAAGTCGTCCTTCCCCAACACAAGCAACCAAACATTTGTTACTTCTACTTAATACCCCTTTAAGGAGAGTATAGCCTGCCACCAACTAAAAACAATTAGAATAATGCTGTCTCGTGATCAGATGAGCAAATTGAATACAGGAGCATTCAAAAAAGAGCTACAAGTTTAACTTGATCACACTACAATGCTAAATAGGATCTTAAATTCGTGGAAAACTCCCCCTTTTCAAAGCAGTGGTGTTAAAAGCTAAAGCTATCATTTGCAACTGGGTTCCATTTGCAAACTCCGCAAGCGTGCGCTAGAATACGCGAGCGTACACTGGAGTGCACAAACGCACACTTGAGAATGTATGCGAACGCTAGAGTGCGCAAGCGCATGCCAGAGTACACAAGCGTACGCTAGTTGGCAGCGTGCGCACGAACCTGTTTTTAACCGCAACTAGCTAAAAGCACACCTTTTAAGCACGAATCAAAACAAAACCAAAAATGCGCGCGGGCAGTAATAAAGCACACAATGCAAAAGCAGTCCCAGTTATGAAGCGCATCTTGGGGAATCAAGTCTATACATTTCTCTGGCGAACTGGCCCTTAAGCCAATGGCGTGATGCCGAAGCCAGAGCCGGTTCTAATTGCTTTATACACAGGATGAGCAAGTCATGCTGATGTGGTCCAAGAATTGATTTACATTTAAACTTGCTTCAAGAGCGGAAAAGTACAAAAAATTGACCTGAACCTTTTCAAAACCGATGTCTCTTGTTTTATTGGAGCTTCAATCTACAACAAATCCCAAAATAACGGGACTGCAAGCGGTATTGAACGCCGAAGTGGTTACAGAAGTAAACGCAGTAAATTAAGCGGACTTGGGATCACATTAAGCCGTATAAAACTAAAACATCTTTAGGTATGCTGGCTTAGTCCAGGAGAGCCTGGCAGTGGATTGAACACATCTGCAAGCTCGATGTAAACACGGCGTAATATTGTTCGAGCATGGATATCAGTTAAAGCACTTTGGACTTCACAAAATTCATTATTCAATAAGCAGTGGCAACACGCTACACGCAGCTAATGCACTACACAGCACGAGAACGCGATAGAACATTGTTGACTTGTTCTCCGAAAAGCTCGAACAGCAGCGAGGCTTATTTTCAATAAAATAGTACAAATACAACACCGTATACTTGTCGCAAGAAAAATATCTTCTAGTAACAGAAAAAAGATTATCAAAATATAGTCTAATAGAATACTGATGAAATAAATTATTATATGAAAAATGCTACACTAAACATTCATAGGGAGTAAAAGTAAACGGACCGAAAGGCTAAACCACTCTCAACTGTTGTCAGCCTTCCCCCCACATTTTAAAATGTTGACCCCCCCAAAAATTCTTCCGATTTGTTTTGTGACCAAAATAAACAAAATCACCACTTTTAGCGAGTTGATCTCAAAAAAAGATCTTTTACTTTGTTTTGTGGCCATACTAGGGGCAACAATCACTTTTAAAACATAAATCTCAAAATAGTCTTTCTTCCACCAGACCACCACCCCATAACATAGGGTGCTACGTCTGTGCAAGCACAATTACGTAAGCATTCGCGGCTACGAAGTTTCCGCAGTAACTAACAAGTTTGCTAAAAACGCATCAAATAAAAGCCTAATTTTAAATTGGATTTCTAAAAATAAACTTGGAATTCATAATAGTGAAAATATAGCCTCGATTCTATACACTTGCAATAACACGAGAGCAAGCCAAGATAGTTTCTAGGAAGGACCGATAAGTTTACGCCTCTAAAATAACAAAAACCACATTATACATTTGGAGTAATATTCCTTTATGCCATTTTCAGTTTGCTCAAAATCCCTCCCACAAAATGTAAAATGTTACCTAGATAAAACAATATTATTATCAAAGTTTTAAGTCACTCGAAAACAAAAGTTACCGTATTTTTTTTGTCATTAAGTCACTTTTTTGCATCCAAAATGCTTTGCAAAAGAGAAGAATTTAGAAATAAAAGGCTTAATTGCGAAAGCAGTACTTGTAGAAGGACAAATAAATAAAGATTTGAAAAAGCTTCGGCGAGATTGAAATTGGAGGATGGCATTTGGTCGCTTATTCCGGTTTCATTGCACCTGCATAACACATTGAATCAATACAACAGACCAGACATCATTTCCACCGGTTGGATCATTGTCAAGTCACGCACACTTTATATGCTGCACGCAGATTTCCTGCTGCCAAACTTTTTTTGGGTCGCCACAACGCTAGTCTTCGGCATCACCGGCACACATGTTCTAATTGGCTATTGTGCTGTTCGGTTGACAATAGTCGGTTGAAAGTTGCAACAGACGATTTTGAGGTTAAATTTCACTTTGGTCTTCATTCCTAAATAAATGACCACAGGGAAAACTCTACTTATGTAGAATACGCACCATTTGCGTTCACTAGAGATCAGTCCGCTCTGAGGTTCCCAGTACGGTCGATTAAACGCGTTTTTACCACCAGCATTCCAACCATACTAGGAAGATTGTCAAGTATTTTTTAAAACACAGAATCGCAAAACCCAACACGGATCAGAACCTACCACTTCTCTATTTCAAAATCAATGTCACATCGCCACGCTGACGTTGGTGCAAAGTCCAATTCCCTTTAATTGGTAACATAACTTAAATAACAAGTGATTAATTATTAACGGACTTGCCTTTGTCATTTGTTGGCGAACTTTAGGTTTGCTGCATTCCGTCTTCGTTTGGGGGATTTTTGCTTGCTTCCAAACGATTGGCTCTGTTATTCCTATTTCGCTTTGGCAATGGTGTCGAATCGTCTTCAGCGCGTGACGTAGGTCGATGGCTTTCCGATTGGTTTGGATTGGTTTTTGAAGCCTCGTTTCCGTTTTCTGCCGCATGTTTAGCTTGATTCGAACGTTCAGCGTGGTTTCGACTGTTCAGGTGCGTCCTAGCGTCGTTTGGGTAGCCACCCCTCTCGTTGCTGAACTTTTGAGCAGGGCCGTAAGATCTGCGATAGCCTCCTCTGGGAGCACCTCTGAACCCGCCTCGAAAGCCTCCACGACCACGAGGGTGATTAAAGCGATTTCCTCTCGGATAGTCCCCCCTGTCAAAAACCCTTGGTCTTTGCTCGTTGTTTTGCAAAGACGGCTTGTTTTCCTGGGGTGTTCTAGGAGGGTTAATTGCCCCTTCTTTGTGCTGGTTAGCTTGGGGACCTTTACCGTCTTTCGACAGCATTTTCGACGGAGCCGACTCTTCTGAAGCCTCCTACAAATGAGATTAAGTCAATACATCGAGCGAACAGCCACCGACGGGTATTAGGACTTCCGGGCCTAAACTTCTAATTTCGTAACCACCAGTGAGTGTAAATGCAATCAAAATGAAAGCAGGTGGCTGATGGCACTTACTGGCCAAACAACGTAAAAATATAAAGTCATGGAGTTTTAAATTCTATTCAGAAATGTCAAGGCTTTTCTACTATAGGTCGTAATCTAGCGTTAATCGTTGCGAACTTCGAAACGACAGGTGTGAAGTTCGAAACCCTTTAAAAGCACTGGTATTTGTAAGGTAGGGTATATGAAATTTAAACTGCAGCGTTGCACCAGCAAAAAACTTGTTTTATAAGCGGTGTGTATCGGTAGGCATACGAGTACATTGCATCAGCAAGACTAAGCTTGCAATAAGCCGGAGAAAAACAGGGTAAAATCAGCTTTTCCTAATGCGATGGCTTCACGCTGCTGATGTGGAATGTGTTGTTGGCTACCACATGCTTTTGCGTGACACATTGAGTCGCAAAGCTTTTCAATTACAGGACTTTATAACGTTGCAGAAAGATGGCGCTGTCGGCTGCCTACTGATACCTGAGTGATAAAAATTCAATTACTTCTACAGCGACACCGGCAGACCGCAAAACTTACTTTGTTGCTTGGATTTTTTGAATCGATTTTGTTTCCTCGACCTTTATTTTTCGGTTTGTTTCGCTCTCTGAGAAAACACATCAGTTTTTGAGTAAACTGGCAAAGTGCAATAAGCCGCGCTCGGCACCTCGTAGTCGCGGGAAAAGAACCTTGCGGAAATTTTCCGGTTTGCTGCAATACCTGCAGCGAAAATGCAATGTGCCAGCAGTACTTTTAGCTCCGAAGCAGTCTTAATGTAAGATTGTCCTAGGCAATAACTCTACCATCTCCTGCGAAGATTACAGATAGTTCGTTAAGTGTTACTGTACGGACGAGGGTTCAAATACTGCACACACTCTCATTTCCATGTTGTTAGAACACTGCACTCAAATGCACACACGATTTAAGATTCAAACAAACCTGGGTGGGGAATTTTTGTTTTTCGAGTCCTTGCTCGTAGCTGTTTGATCTGGCGAAACGAGAGGAGTGTCGGTTGCCCAAGGAGCCAAGGTTTCCTAAACAGTGTTGAGGTCATGCGATGAAGACGAGTATAAAATGCAGAAAGTACGTACCGACGCCGTATGAGAATCTTCGGATTCAGCCCAACTGATGCTCTCATGTCTGCTCGAAGGAGCGTCTTTGTCTGAGAAAAAGTTCAACGATATGATGAGTAAATGAGGTTTGAGTTCAACGATATGATGAGTAAATGAAGGTATCAATTGCATGCAATGATTCAAAAACTAACTTGCACACACAGGCAAACATGTAGAAAGCTTAAATGTATTGCACTGCAATATACTCGTTCTCTGATTGTGCTTCTGTTGTTGTAAACTTGTAATAAATGGTTTCATGTTGATTGTGCTAATTGTAAAAAAAAGGATTTGGATTATGGGTTCGGTTCAACTATTCTAGAATAGTACATTATTCTGAATTGTCCATCCCTAGTCTTGAACACAAAGCCTTTTGATTAAAAGTTCACAAATGCCTTATGCCTGGACACTCGTGAGAGCATTTCATAAAAAAACGGCAACACCTACTTGAAGCTGGCGGGGCCGGGGTCGCGGAAACGAGGGGGGGCGGATGGGAAGGTGGATTGCTTGCCCGGGGAGGGTCGGCGTGAGCAAGAGGGGCATCGGATGAAGCAGACTCGTATCGCTCTCGATGGCGGATGGCAAAGTTCTTGGAAGGCGCCACTGCAAGAAAATCAAGTGCTTTTTAAAACTGCTTTTGACATGGTTTGTAGCGCCCGAACAAGGATTCTTCTCGGATCGCTGCAAAGGTAACGAGCTCCGTGCGGCACTAAAATTACAAGCTGTTGTAAAACTGCCCACATACCCCATGCATTTAGCTCACAAAGTACAGCCTAAGAAAAAAACTGCAGTGAACAGAACTTTAAGGTAATTCTCGGTGTTTGGCTGCAGTGTTTGAGACAGATGCGCACTGCCAGCAGTACTGACAACTTCAAAAGGAATTTTTAACACGAGCTCTTTTACGCGTACCCGTGCTTCACCGGGTTAGAATAGTGAAGCTGCTCACCCAGCATGTCGTAAGAGGCGACTTTTAGGTACCCACCAATGGCAGTCCGCCTTGTTGGTGATGGGGCTACCAGTCTGTAATTTGCATTTACGACTGGTTCGAGATGGGCTGCCACTTTTCTCCTGGCCTAATTCAATTAGGTTGATGGCGTGAACCTGGATTGCTGTTCGCGCCATACCTCCATCCCAAGGAAGAGGAGAGGTAAACCAACAACAAGCTCTTTTACGCACGATAAGAGCGTCCACAGCTAAATGACAGCAACTGGCCGGCAGACTGCACCGCAGGACACTTACATTCGCCGAAGCTAGGGATATTTTCAAGCACTTTTGCATCGTACACGAACTGCACCCCTTTGCCCAGTTCTTCATCAAAGTGACGTTCGCTCACGAAATGCTTCACGTCGTTACGCAGTTGATTTAGCTGTTGGGGATTCATTGAAGCGGCTCTCTCAGTCTTCTTCCGCAACTCCGCAGCCTTCGCCTCTCGCTTCGAAAGCATCGACCCTGCGCAAGAAAAACATCACTCAACTGCAAGTATTCAGCGCAAGGACTGGAAGTCTGCGAAATCTCAAAATCGCTAAAAACGAGCAGGAGCGCGAGCACCTACTTGAAGCGAGAAATGTGTGCAAACCTCCGCACAGATTCGTACGAAGACCTTTTAAAACAACGGTGTCCTCTAACAGGCTTACCTAATACTTTTCATGACTGAAAGCAATTCCTAAAGCAAGGTTTAACCTACCCTTGACGTACCTATAAAACCGATGATTTGCATTGCCGTAGCTTTTTTCGTGTATTTTTTCATTAATCAAACACCAGCGCAAAATTAAATTTTAAGATTTATCTACTTACCCAAAGGTCGAGGTCGTGTTTTGATTGGATTATTAAGTGATCGAAACGACTGTCGCACATGGCCTTCGAACAGGACATGACAATATTATACTTGATACAGTGAAGAACACTTCAAAGTTGTTTATCTCTAAGCCGTATTGTAAAGCCGTAGCTGGTACCGGATACTTAAAAGCCTAGGATTTTCTACGCACGAAATTGCTAATTAGAACATTGGCATGCGATTAAACTTTTCTAAGCATTAGAACACTAAAACTGGTCACCCAGCACGACGTAGGATGATTGTGAAACTTCGCTATCCTCGGGCCTGATCTTGTTTAAGTCAGCAGTGGAAACCTGGATAACTGTATCCTGCTATGCCTTCGTCCCGAGAAAGTGCATAAAACATGACGTTGCTGTTCGATTGTAGCCTGCTAGTGACTTACGTGCTTCTTCTTTCTTGAGATCAAGAAGACGAAATAATTGCACCTCGCGATCCATTAACATGTTGGTAAGCTTCTCAAAAACCTACAACAAAAATAATCTTACAGGTGCCCTTTTCTTCAAATAAGTAGAATATTTTCATCTCTCAATGCTACGCGGGCCAGGAATCTTATCCAAGAATGCGCAAATTTTTCTGCAGCCCTGTCAATTTTACTTCACTGAAAGATTTCCTGGGCTAATTAGGCAGAGATTTTAATTGAATATTGTTTTTGGAAATCGGAATCAAATGCGGACCAAAAAAAATCAATGTTTAGACGCGGGCCAGAAGTTACATCCTTCTGCGAGCCACTGTTTTCACATTCCTAGTCTAACCCATCGGTGGGCAAACTAGAGCCCGTGGACATATCCAACACGTCAAATATTACCAAAAAGCGGTGCAATTTATTGTGGAAAGCATAGTTAAGCTTGTTTTCAATTCCTACTCTATGCATGAACAGTTCATCCAAAAATCAAATTTGCTGTAGTTTACTAGGCTAAACTATTGTCCCACAAAAACATCCACTCCGTGATCTCTTTGAGTTAAAGCGCAAGCAAATGCGATTTTAACTAACGTCACTCGTAGAGCTTCCACATAAAGTAAAAAACCATGCTTTTTATTCAGCGTCATACATCAAGTGCCAATTGCAAAATACACCATAAAGTAAAAATTTCGTGATGCCATATCATACTGTAAAAAAACTTTGTTTTTTTCACTAGGGCATAAATACCATACTGCCCCAAAAAAGTTTTTCTTTCCCAATAACATATCATGCAACAACGAAAACATCTTTCCTTTCCAAAGACATGTCATAGTGCAGCGAAAATTTTATTCCTCCTTAAAAAATATCAGACAGCAACGAAAACATTCTTTTTATAAGACATATCATAATGCAACGCAAACATTTTTCATTCCCTAAGACATATCATACCGCAATACGTTATTACTTACAGAAAACAAATCGCATTGAAACGAAAGAAACACTGCAAAATGCCGTTTGTAAAATACCGTTACTTGTGAAACATGTTCGAAAGCGTTCGTAATTATTCGGAAGCGGCGAAACTCAGTTTACTGCAACGCAAACCCTATGCCTACCTATACACAATCAGTACATTTTACACTTGTATTATATCTCTGTGCGAAGGAAAAATGCTTTTGTCGTAGCATGACATGTCTTCAAGAAGGAAAAAGTTGTTTTCATTGCAGTACAATAAGTCTTTGAGGAAAAACAAGGTTTTCTTTGCGGTTTGTATATCCTAATTATAACAAAAATTTTCTTTATCGCCTACTTTGCAATTGGCATTCCATAGCTACGAAGTCAACACGACTCAACACGAATACCAGTTAACTGATGCACGTCTCATGGCCGTGCCAAGAATTTACACAACTGAACCAATCTGAATTTTGATGCACTAGCAAAAAAAAAAGCTTCCCAACAACACTATTCGCATTGCCATCGAAATTAAATGTTAATGATAAGCAATTTTGCGTAGCCGCAAAGGCTGTTTTTTCCATAAATTTTTCATTCCTAGCATAAATGCCCGGTGCACATCTTAAAATTATGAATTTATCAACCCCGAATCCAAAAGTTAGAACACGCTCGGCCTAATCGTTAGAGCAGGTGTCGAAGAACTACTTGATTGTGCTTTCGTATCATGGACTTTATTTAAAAAGAATGGCTGCTCGATTAAATGAAGGCAGTTTCCTGAATTAGGTTGCACATGGAAGCCGAAGGTGCGATTGTTCCAAAAACAAGATTTTTCCCCATTTCGAAAAGATGGGAGTGAAATTCAAATGCGGCATCTTACTTGCACATTTCTTTTACGCCAGCATTTGTGTTACATGTTCGCACGTCTAGTAGACCCAATCACTACAACGGGTCGTTGCATTAAAAGTTTAACCTTTCAATTGGTTAATAAGTGTATATGCTCGACGAACTTATATTCATAGTGAGTTTCGCAATAAAGTTAACAAAGTGGATCTTTGTGGTATTTGACATATTCATCGATTATAGCTCGACAATTCGTACACTTGTTCTACGGAAGCACGAGCTCAATGTCGTTTAAGTAGGCCGCTGATAAATAATTGACCAGGCGTCGAATTGTTAGAGCGTTGAGCACGTATCACGTGACAAGTCAGACAAACAGACTCGTCGCACAATTGCGCAACAATCTGTAACAAGTTCACTTTCGCACAAAAGACAGCGGTTTCGACGTCTGTTCTCATTGATAGGCCGGCTATTTTCCAAAAGGGCGTATTAACTCAGGAGGGTCCCAGATTTCACCCCATCATGACATGTGCAAAATTACAAAACCTCCATCCGAAATTAATCCCTAGTTAGTTTTCGCCAGTAAAAGTATGAATTTTCCGATAACCACGACAACATGAAGTAACAGACAAGGGAAGTACGGTGTCAAATGTTCGTAAAACGAGCTTCAAATATGTTTTGGCATAAAACGCTATTACTTTCGGTTCTTCTCAGTGCGAGGTGCCTTGTCAAAAGCAGGATCACAGAACATTGCTGATGCTGCAACGCATCACGAAATCACTACTACAGGTTGACCATCACCAATCCGACAATCAGTTATTCGGCATTAATTAGACCTAGAAATTTTGTAATTTTGTACTGTACTGTACTGTACCAATTACTTTACCTGTATTTCATTAACATTTTACTTGTCTTTTCTTTATTAATCAATTGTATTGAATTAAAGGATATTCTAATTTTAGGATGAGGTGGTTAGCAACTGGGTTTGTGAATTCTAAGATAATAAATGGCTAATCCACACCCCCCCCAGGCCCCGATGATTCAACCTGTACTAGTACACAGTTGCTATTTGCTGCAATTAATAGGCACTACTTCAGGAGCTATTTGCTTTCCATTGATTGATTGAAGGCTATTCGAAGTAATTGTAGTACTTTCAAAAACAAGTGCCAGTTGAAATGTAGCTATTAAATTGCACACAATGCTTATAGCCTTGGCTTTTTGAAAAGACAGTGCTTTTGATTAAACGATTCAATTCGTCAATTTTGCATAGCTGACACGTACCAAAAGGAAAAGTGTGGCAATCTGGAAGGTTTATAGATATGAGTTCTATTCTCTTGCGAGTCTCCCGGGAGAGAGAGAGAAAAAGAGACCCAATTTTTTATATCCGCTTCCGCTAACGAAGATGGACAAATTCACCTTATGTTTCTCGAGTTTGTGAACATTGCGCCACTTCGTTTTGTCGATGACATCCAATATGTTCGTCAACCTGCCTTCTGCATGTCATCTTCCGTCGCCCACGCTATTTTTCTTCCGACCACTTCAAAATTTGACGTTCTTCTTAATACATCATTATTATCCCTCTTTAAAGCATGTCCATAACATCGCATTCCATTCGTTTTGGCTGGTCGGTCCAAATTTTCTTCCAAACCCAGCAATCTAACACCACACATTGCTCTCTCTCAGTTCTTCCAAAAATTGCCATCTCATCTTCTCTCAGACACCATGTCTTATTTCCTTACAACATTGACGAACTAACAGAAGTAGGATAGACCCTTACTTTCATTTTCAACAAAAGTCCTCTTCAACGAAGCAACTCCCCATATTCTATACCTCTTCTTCTTCTTCTTCTTTCTGACTTTATTCCCACTTATATATATGGGGTCGCCGGTAGCTTAATTCCCGATTTGGGATCGCCACAGCAGTAATCTGTATTTCTTGGCATTTTGTTTTTACGGTCGGATGTCCTTTCTGCCACCAACCCTCGCCTTAGAGGGAAAAGTGGGCCACCTGCCCTCCTCAAAAAGGTGGGGAATCCCGTTAAGTGCCTTGCCCAAGGACACAACAAACGAACTTGCCAGCTTGTTCTGCACAACCTTCCTTTAAATGCCGAGCGCCCAGCAGAGAAGCTGTGGATACCATTTTTTAAAGTCTTTTGGTATGAGTTGACAATGGGAATGAATTCCAGGTCTACCGAATGCGAAGCGGGCGCTCAAACCACTACGCCTTTGCGTCGGCATTCTCTAACTCTTATCCATCCAATTTATGTTCTTGCTGTCACCGCCACTTCAATTCCACCACTGACATTCAACCTTTCCCCAAGTAGCAAAAGCTCTTCAATAACTCCACCTGATCGTATAAAACGACAAATCTTTATCTGGTATCAGAAATCCTTTTATCGATTCAACATATTTTTCACGAACATAACCTTTTGCCAGAGTAGAAGACACTCTCTAGATTTTCGTGCATCTACTATTCACCCATTTACCACATTTCGTAAACAGCACCGATTTTGCCACAACCCTCTCGTCACACTTGGCAAATGGATCGACTTTGGTCTTGAGTACTTCTCCTTTCCAACCATTCACCATTGGTCTTCCAGAGGTAAATCTTCAGTTTCTTGCTCCCAAATGCTTCTTCCCCTTTAAAAAACTTCCCTCTCGAATTCTGCGTGCTTTCACTGATTAAAATCAAGTCATCTGCACACCAAATTTTATTTATCAAGCTTTTTTTGCACACTCTGTGATTACATCCACCACTATTGCGAAAACCAGCGGCGACAAAACAGATCCTTGATGTACACCAACTAGCACAAAAACTCTTCAGACACCTCTGATTCCTCCTTAACCTTTCGTCTTTATCCCTAGAAAGAGGCTCATTACCGCTATTAAAATTACTTCTGAAAAACCTTTCTTCGTCATTGTTCACCAGATCATCTTTGTTTGAACTCTGTCAAATGCCTTCACAATATCAACAAAACACATACACAGCTTTTTGTTTTTATCTCCTATATTCCTCATTCATTCTTCTCACAACAAACCATGCGCTTGTCGTTCCTCTGCCTGCATAAAACCAAATCACATCGGATTGACATTCTCTTAAGTTTCAAATCTCTCTTTCCAGCACTCTTTCTACGTGCTTCCTAGCATGCTCTAACAGCTTTACCCTCTATAAGCATTACAAGGTATTACGTCACCTTTTCCTTGAAAATTGGCACCAACACAATTGCTTGCCATTCATCCCGGTATTCCTTTTCCATCCAACACTTGTTGGAAAAATTCAATTATCACACTAGTCCCCCTGTTTCTCCACTAACTGATATTGTCTTTGCACACACATCAGAGGGTCCAGCTGCCATTGCGGGTTTCATTCCTCCTATTGCTACCACAACTTTTTCCCGGGTAACCTTTTCACTGGGCCCCTCCTGGGTCATGCGATTCAAATTGTTCTCTTTACTCATAATTTCTCCGTCGTGACTTTACCAAATTGCTTTTCTGTCCACACACGACAAATTCACAAAAATTCTAAAGTGCATGTACGCATTATACGTTTTGTTTGCTTTTTGAACGTTTTTCTCTTCTATGCATTTTTGTAGGGAAGTTTTCACCCGCTTATTTATTTATAAGGTGTTCCACAGTTCATGCTGTTGTCCAAACATCCTAATTTTATCCGCAAAGTACGTACAAAAAGCGTTTTGCAGCTGAAGAGTACAAACTTTCGGTGCATACTTTGCGGACAAAAGCGGATGTTCGGGCGACGGTGCAGACTGTGAAACAACATGTAAGCGGCGAAGCGGATGAAAATTCTCTGACAAAAATGCATAAGAGATAAAAACGTACAAATGCCGGACAAAGCCGCACATAAACATATGCCGTGAACATCCACTTTCCGTGAAGCTCGGCAACAGGAGCGGTAAGTGAACTAAAATATAAAAACAATGCACACCTTTTTCACATTCTTACTACTTTCATCGATCTCGTCATTTAACAATGATCTTGCGCGACCAAACGAAGCCGAATAGCGCTGAAGGTCTTTTACCGATTTCTCAATGCCTAAAACAACACGGAAACAGGATTTTCATTGTCAATAACAAGACAGTGTAACATGGTTCATCGACATGATCTACTAGCGTGCGCATCGCTGTCTGTAAACCTCGGTTCAATTCCCTGCCAGTCACGCCAAAGTCTTCAAAAACGGCAATGACAGTTCATCTGCTTAGCGTTCAGCAATAGGAGTAATGTAGAACAACGTTTGTCAACCGGGTGTACTGTACAACCCTGGGTATGCCAAAATTTTCATAGCTGTATCAACGTAATGAGGTGTAAAGTTGAGAAAAGGCAAAAGTAAGGATTTCAAAAGAGGATTCGCAAGTTTCACAAAAGTCTGAAACAAGCAAAACAAGCCCTTTCAAAAAAAGTTGACTCTCAAAATGAAAGGGTGAAGTTGAGAAAGAGCAAAAACAACGATTCAATTTAACGCACGACAGGGGTAAAGCATACAAAACAGGATATTAAGCATTTAATTAAAAAAATGAAATCGGAAACCGAATTTAGTCAAAATTAGAAAGAGCGCGATGGGCCTCCATGGCCGGAGCTCGTAGCCACTGATAGCGTCACAACAACAACAACAACTTCGCAAAGTGAGCCGTAAGTGCGAACCAATCTTCAGAAGTATTTGGCTACAAGTAGCCACATCTTATTCTGAAGAACAGTGGCAATGGAAGAGATATTTCATACACTTAAAATTGTTATGCGAAGCAAAAACAGTCACTCACTTTTCTTATTGTGCATAGCATTCACTTGCAACTGAAACAACATTAAAAATATTTGATAAACATTGGCTAAAAAGGCAAATACACGATCGAAGTGGTGTATCGTCTAAACCTTAGCCATGCAAACTGAATCTAATTTATAGTATAACTGGGAATAGATGAATTATCTTCTAAAATGCTTGAAAGCACAGGTAGTCGCCATGAAACGACACAATAAACCGTGTTAAGTCAGTACCAAAGCTTTTCCATTGAAGTGATTCACGTCAAATCGCTATATATATCACAGTTTTTATGAAATCGCTACCATGCATGTGATGAGGACACTGCTTAAAATATAAAATTATAACATTCGAAATGACTTCGGCTAATCATAAAAATCGATCAATACCTGATTTGAGTCTGTAGCACCGAGATCATCTAAAAAACGAAGCTTTTAGTTTGATCTGCTGGCACAAGAACCAACATAGTATACATTAAACCGATATTCTTTTGGGATTCACTAACTTTGTTTTTGTTGCATAACTGTTCATTAAGCAAATTTGAGGCAGTAGAGTTTATAAAAAAAATGTTGTTTGGAGTTACAACGGACGTCATGATCAAGTGGGCTAAACCCCCTGTTTATGGTGGAAATGATCAAATGGTCATGTGTTCAAGCCTCCCGACAACTTTGTTGCTAAGCCCTCCAGAGAGTTACTTCACAAGAATTTCTTGTGCTTGACGACTTCTCCCGAGCAGTTCAAGAAAAATCATGTGACTCAAATTTGGCGCCAGGTTTTACCACTGTTCAATGCTGAGCGCTACAGCTCCTGTGTCCCACGAGTCTGGATGATAAAAGTAGCAATTAAATAAAAACATTTCAAATCCAAACAATTAATTTCTCTTCATTCATGTGTATAAGCTCATGGTCTGCTTACTAGTGTTTAGCAACGAAGTTCAAGGTAAATATTCGTAGATGTGTTTACACATGAATACGTCACGGTCGTTGTTCATTTGTGAAAAAGCTGCGTTTAAGGACATGTCATAAGTTGACTTTTGGGTAAATGTTTATTTTTCCGAAAGCGCTATTTCCCTACTGATCCAAATATTTTCAATGCACTGGAGCCAAAATGGGTTTTCATGATATGGTTAAATAAAATGCAAAACTTCAATACAAAAAATTGACTCTTTAATGGAGAAGCAATTGAATCCATGGCTATGACTTAACGGCGAAAAAATTGCAACAGCAAAAAGAATGAATCGTATATGATGAATGTCAGTTTTAGGTCAGATAAATTGGTTAGCCCTTTTGCAATAACTCTGTTCACCAGCTGTTTATATTCCATGTTCACTATTTAATTTGGTCTAATCGTTAATCGGCATGCTTTTTCTCGATCGTATTCATTTCAGCATAGACCTATTCAGTCTACGAACATTTGCGCAGATGCTTGAGATTTTTCACACACGTTCGCATAATAGATTAAAAACGTACATTTCGACATGGCTATTAGGCCACTTCATTCACAAGGATACAAAAAATCCAAGTGTCCCTACTAAAAGGTGCACGATAGGAAAAAAGATTTAAGAGATCTGCACTCTAACACCAGAACGGTATTAGTTTCTCGACATCACTAAGAAAAGTGTTGTTACCTTAGTAAGAAAACGGATAACACAATTAACTAACAACGATATTTAAATCACCTTCCAAATGATTTTTATGGCCTTTTCGACTTCGATTAGACCTAACACTGCTTTCGCTTGTCGTTCTTATTCTGGCAGCAGCTCCCACTCGAACTATTGGATTCTTTTCTGTGTCTTTTGATGGCATTGAGTCAGCCTTCACCTTCTCAACAGGAACTTTACGCTCGACTTCGATTGTTTTAGCATGATTTTCAGAAGCGAGCTGCGGCTTGGTAAGCAAATGCTT